>OX463223.1:66776487-67401487 GCA_949820135.1 Sylvilagus floridanus | reverse complement strand
ATGCCACCAGAGGACTTCACAGCCACTTGCTTTATGAAATAGGAAATTACTTTGTACAACTTTCTCATTAACACGGAGAAAGTAGTTCTGACTGTACAAACCTATTCTTTTTTTTTTCTTTTGACAGGCAGAGTGGACAGTGAGAGAGAGAGACAGAGAGAAAGGTCTTCCTTTGCTGTTGGTTCACCCCCCCAATGGCCACCATGGCTGGTGCACCGCACTGATCCGAAGGCAGGAGCCAGGTGCTTCTCCTGGTCTCCCATGCGGGTGCAGGGCCCAAGCACTTGGGCCATCCTCCACTGCACTCCTGGGCCACAGCAGAGAGCTGGCCTGGAATAGGGGCAACCGGGACAGAATCCGGCACCCCGACTGGGACTAGAACCCGGTGTGCAGGTGCCACAGGGGGAGGATTAGCCTATTGAACAGCAGCACTGCCCTAAAAACCTATTCTTATGTGAAAGTCATCAAGTTCCTTGTAGGATAACACTACATATGTAAGATATTCTCTTTTTTTTGATTTAAGATTTCTTTATTTATTTGAAAGGCAGAATTACAGAGAGGCAGAGGCAGAGAGAGAGAGAGAGAAATAGAGGTCTTCCCTCCGATGGTTCACTCCCCAGAAAGTTGCAATGTCCCGACTGCACCAATCCAAAACCAGAAGCCAGGAGCTTCTTCTGGGTCTCTCACAGGGGTGCAGGGGCCCAAGCACTTGGGCCATCTTCTTTCTGCTGCCTGCCCAGGCCATAGCAGAGAGCTGGATCAGAAGTGGAGGACCCAGAACTTGAATCAGTGCCCTTATGGGACGCTGGCACTGTAGGCTATGGCCTCACCAGCAACTCCACAGCTCTGGCTCCTAAGATATTCTTAACAACTTATTCTTATTCTCTAGAGAAAGCTATATAGAGATTATCTAGCATCTATTTATCTCCTATGTGTTCTGTTTCTCTGGAAGATTCTGATGAATAAAACAAGCAAAGTCTTTGTTTTGAAATATGAGTTGTTAACTATTTAGCTGATTAACAATTAAACAAAAGTATAGTTCAGTAGTAATTAACACAAGCTCTGACTCCCAATATCAGACTATGCCATCCTTAATGGTATTTCTGCAGATTTAGGTAGATGAAGACTGAGATGATTTGTAATCAAACGATAGTCTCAGAATATCAATCAATGATAACTTCACTCCAGCAGACCTTTGTCTGATAATGATCAATTCAGCAACAGCCTCATCACAGTAACCATACTATTGAAAATGACTGTTTCAAACCAGTGCCCATGCTTAGGAACGTTTAGTCAGTCTACAGTAGCTTTACTCCAGTGACCAGAGAAGTGGAGCTGAATGTACAATCTTGAATGGCTGACATTGTGGTTAAGCTGCCACCTGCAATGCTGACATTCCATAAGGCACTGGTTTGTGTCCTGGTTGCTCCACTTCTGATCCAGATTCTTGCTGATGTATCTGGGAAAGCAGAATATGGCCCAAGTACTTGGAACCCTGAACCCACATGATAGACCTGGATGAAGTTCCAGGCCCTTAGCTTCAGACTGGTCCAGCCCTGACTATGGCGGTCATTTGGGGAGTGAACCACCAGATGGAAGATCTCTCTCAGTCTCTCACTCTCTCTCTCGCTCTCTCTCTCTCTCTCTCTCTAACTCTGCCTTTCAAATAAATAAATAAACCTTTTTTTTTAAAAAAAAAAAAAGAAGACTCTAAACACTAATGTTTCTGAAAGATCATCAATTCAACAATCTCAGGCTAAACAAAGCTTAAATAAAATCAACTCTGGCTTTGTTTGGGAAGACTACACTTCATAAGCACAGCTCTTCCTTCAAGAAAACAGGAAGTTCACAATATTCACATCAGAGATATAGTTCAATTTATTGTTATTTCATTAGTTGAGAGCCATGTGAATGTTTCTTACTAGTTGTGAGTTTGAATATGTCAGTGACAGAGACACTCATGTGGGTGTGAGTTGAGATGATCAAATCCAGTCTTTCAATTCTTGCAATGGTTTCTACCATCTACTATTTGTTTATATATATTTAGCATGAAGTGGATTTTTGTGATAAATTTTCCAAACATAACATTTATTAAACAAGGAAAAGTCTTTATAAGTTCTTTGCATAGTATGCAGCTGTTAGCTCGATATTAAAAATAAAGTCAGATAAAAAATCAGCATGTACTAATAGTTGATTATAATAGATATGATTTTCCCAGTTAGTACCAAAGTGAAGGGTAAAACAAATTAACATAAATTCACTTGTAGATAAAATAATCACAGCGTGAATTGTAATGGACTACTGTACCACAATCATCACCAATCAGCACAAGTCATTGAACATGTAGCTATTAGAAGCTTTTTTGATTCAAAAGTACAAGTAAGTTTCAAGCATTAGGACAAAATCTATTGCAACAATAAAAAAATGTAAATATCTCCACTTAATATTAAAGGGATTACCAAACATCTAAATGCTTCACCTTTTTAAAAACAGCCTAGTGATAAATACAAGTAAATCCAATGCAGGAAAGAAATTTCCCTTTGCTAGTGCACAAATTCCTCATGCAAAAGACTTAGTTATAAGGTTATTGAAAGTAAAACTTCAGAAACAATAGCAAAGTTTTACATAAACTTATGAATTTGGGAGTAAATGAGACAAATTACACAATTTTTGGTGGAGGTTATACAAATGCAGATTTTGGTGGATGTTTGTGCATATCGTTTGTATATTTAGAGGTGAAGAAAAGCGTGGATGAGTCTATGGAAAGTGTCAGCTGTCCTATGTATTATACAGATTATTCAGTTGCTGCTCACCTTCTGTCTTTCTGCTGACATTGAAGCAATTGTCATGAAATTGTTCTCTCACTTTAGTATTTACACTGTTTGAACTGAACAGCTAAAGGACACTTTATTTTTCATTTTATTTTTACTCAACATTCTTCAATTCTCTTGCATTCAAAATCTCATTGGCTCCCTTTAATAAATGTAGTTAAGATAACCTGCACTTTGTTTGAAGCACTGAAATAATACTTTAATTACAAAGAAAAGACCTCAAAATTTTTTGTCGACTTTTTTCAATAATCCACTGCTATAATGAAGCCTCTTTATTTGTTGTTCATAGTTTTCTGCCTTTTAAGCAATAGAATTGTGTAATTGAAAGAAGAGCAAATGATACTATTACTTTAATAAATGGTTAAATTGTTAAAGAATTAACACAAAAATTACTACTTTAGGTATGAAGAACATTCTTACAAGGATCATTACTTGTCAGGAGAAGAAATTTCAACTTGAAGTTGGTAATTATTATGGTATATACTAAGATAATTTTTTTGAAATGGGTGTAGATAGTTGTAATCAAATTCTGGTGAACTTCAAATTTTAGTACAATTATACCCCCTCAATATTTTCCTTTTATTTCAATATTCATATGTATAGGAAGACAAATTATTCAAATTTATCTAGACATTATTTTATTTACTATATCTGACAACCCTAAAATATTTGTTTTTTGAATCTTTACCAGAGGTTAATAGAATGATACTTAATTTTACAATTTAAGAGTAAAAGGTAGTATTTCACTATTATTTTTAATTGAGTGACATTATTAAGGTTAAGCATTTTCCATATGTTTTTGGTAATTTATATTTCCTTTTTTATGAATTTCAAATTCAGGATTTATTTATAGATGTCCCTTATTTCTCATATATATTGATATTTTATGTTTATACACATTTTAAATTACTTGAAAATTCAAAATTAGACCTTTAATTCATATCAATGTCAAGATCAATTCTGTAAGAGTTTAAGGGATTCATGTAGAAAAATAAAACTAAAATACTAGTAACTAAGTGAACACTTAGGTAATCTAATAAGGAAGGCATTTTCAGTGTATATGCACAAAAGCAGTAGAAATAAAAAAAGAGTAATTATTTAGATTACATTAAATCAGAAACAGTTGTGCAAATTAAAAAACATAAATTTTGCTAAAATTATATAGATGTAAGTACTTGTGTATGCACATATTAATCCAATTAATTAATATGTAAAGTGCTAAACTGCATAGACAAGCTATGCAAGAAACTCAAAGTGAATTTAAAAATTCAAAAGAAATAATAAAAAATAATTGAAGTGAAAGAACAATATAGGGGCTTTTGTTGTGACACAGTTGGTTAAACCATACCCATATTGGACTATGGGTTGCAATCCTGGCTGCTCCACATTCCATCCAGCTTTCTGATAATGCATCTGAGGAGGCAGGTGAAGGTGGCCCAAGAATTTGGACCCTTGTCACCCATGTAGGAAATCAGGATGGAGTTCTTGGTTCCAGGCTTTGGGTGGCTCCTGGCCCAGACCTGGATATTGCAACCATTTGAGGAGTGAACCAGAGAAGGAGAGATTTCTCTGTTTCTTCCTCTTTCTCTGTTGTTCCAAATTTTAAATAAACAAGGAAACAAATAAATTTTTCAAAATAAAAAATAACCTCAACAGTACGTTTTTACCTATAATTATCAAGTTTAAAAATAGGTTTCTATTTTTCTTATGATTATTCATTATAGCCATTGCCTAGGTTCCTGCTGGACTGTGGTCTTTTTATTTTATATTTATTAAACTGTTCATTTAGTGGAACCAATAAGCCTTTGACTACAATGTAAATTTAAAATATGTTATATAGCATACAAATTGTACAAGAATGGAATGGACATCCTGTAATTTGATTGTTTTTAGCTCTTGTTTATACTCCTATGGAACTGTGGTCTTTCTACTTTTTACTTGTTGAATATTCTGTTTAGTGGTGCATTAAGCCTGTGATTATTGAAAAAATCTAAAAAAAAAAGAAAGGAAGGAAGGAGGGGAATTGAGAGAGGGAGGGAGGGAAGTATGGAAAGTATGTACCTATGAAATATATGAAATACGTTCTCTTTATGTTAATAAAAATATTTATAATGCTATTTCAAAACTAATAAAGTATTAAGCTTGAAAAAATTTTCCTGATACTGATAAAATAAATTATGCTTAGTAATAGATTGATAAGCTCCTTCTGATGATAATTATACCAATATACCCCCATCTTCGTCCTTTTAACATCTGCTTACCTTAATTTTTATCCATTCCTTTAGTGCAGTATTGCATATTGCATCTAAATTTTCTTGCTAACAAATCTGTTCAACAAATTGAGTGCACTTGCGTTCTTTCCTAAGGAACAAATACTTTTTGTAGGATTTGCACTCAACTCCTGAGGTTTTAATGGATATGTTTACAACAATTTCTGATTGTTTCTGCCTGAAGATTCCTCATATGCGTTACAAGGGCTGTAGGACTAGTTTCACTATAAAGTAGATGACCAATTTCATTGCCAGTTATAATGCTAAAGTTGAACTATCACTGTTCTGTTCTTCCTTCTGCATTGAAACTTCAGTATTAAGCACTCTCTAGTACATGTGCTTTATTAAAGGCTTCATTCTGTCATTTCTCACACTTAGTTAACTCTCTGCTATAAACTGAGCCGCTCGTTTATAAATTACCTGGAGTGGCTTTCTATTTCTATCATAACATAAATATTTGGTCTGAGGGATCGTTTCATCCTCAAGTCATACTTGCTTCTAACACTGGTAAGATTTAGGGATTAGAAAGGTATCTGGCTGTCTTCATTTTTTTGCTTGTTTTTCTTTGGTTTTTGATACTCAACAAACTGTACATTGACCACTTTGCCTACTGTCAGGACCTGTGAAGTGTCTGGGATAGCAACCAACTTGAAAGTGAACAAGTTGGCCTGCAGCATTTTCATGGATACCATCAAAAGACCCAAGGTTCCTGAGTCAGAGAAAAGTGTCTTTATTACTCATGGCATGACAAGGTAGCATGAGCTTCATATTCACATGCATTCCCTTTACTACCAGTGTCATGTAGGGACCCACGTGGATACTGAGCACATAGTGAGTTTGTGTCACATCTGACACCTCTGAGTTTATGAAACCCTCAGTCTTTCGAAGGGAGCTGCTAAGAAACCTTTGCAACATTTTTCCCAGAGGGCATTGTCACCTTTCTTACACTAGAAAGCAAACAAATCTACTCCCTGTTCAAAGGGAAAATACTAGCTCTGTTTGTGGAGACTATTTGTGATAATAATATTGTAGAAAATGTGTCAGTTCCTCTGTTTGCAAGCCATGGAAAAATATGAGAGCTCCATGGAGAACTGCCTCCCAGCATTCTTGCTATTCTAGCAATTACACAATGCCTGAATTACTACAACTCTTCTAGAATATGAGAGATTCCTACTCCTCAGATGTAAGTGCTGGAGGGTTTGGGCTCAAAGAAGTATGAGTGCTGCTGTATCTACAAAATTCACAATATATTCTCCAGAAGAGAAAGAGGAAGGTTTAGGGTCAGGCAACCTAATATTGGGTTTTTGATATGCTGATGGTTACTAGTGTTTTTTTTTTTTTTTCAGTTTCAGTTTACTCAATTATAAAATTAGGGAACAACTATTTACCTTAACAGGATTGCTTAATTAAATGACAGTATATATGTAAGTGAGAATACTTTACTGCAAAGAGTTTTATAAATGCTATTTGTATATCTAAATGCATTTGTTCATTTATTAAATTATTAGTGGTGGGAAATTACCCTAAGTTCATCTCAAAATTGTGAACATTTAACAGTTATCTTTAATTTTTTTAAGATTTATTTTACTTGTTTGAAAGGCACAGTTATGAGAGAGGGAGAGGCAGAGAGATTCTGCATCCATTGGGTCACACCCCAAATCGCAACAATGATCAGGGCTGGGCCAGACTGAAACCAGGAGCCAGGAGCTTCTTTTTGTGTCTCCCATATGGATGCAGGAATCCAAGGACTTTAACCATTTTCTGCTACTTTCCCAGGTACATTAGCAGGGAACTGAATTGGAAGTAGAGCAGCCGGGACTCCAACGGGTGCCCATAAGCAATGCCAGTATCGCAGGTAGCAACTTTACTCACTACACCACAACATCGTAAATGCTAAGTATAAATCTATTCAGTACAACCTACAGTGCTATAGTTATCGATCTTTCTATAATTCCCAATGCTGAGGATTATGACAAACTTAAGGTGAATTTAGATTTACAAAGTAATTTTTTAAAAGAATAATTCTAACTCTTTGTAATTATTAAGTTGTCTGATATAGTTCTTAAAACATATGTCTTAGTCTTTGGGGGAAATTAAAATGGACAACAACAATACTATTTAAAGGACATGTGGCACCTTCCCCCCCTTTCCTCCTCCTCTCCCCACCCCATTTCCTCCCTTTTGTTGAGACCCTTGGTGCTGAACCAGATCCTTCCAGACTCCTTGCAAAGCAACTGGCAAAACAGATAAGCTGCACAGGGCAGCTTGTGAAACAGATAAGAAAGTTCCTAGAGGCTTCAGAGCCCCCTACTCTCCCCCAGGTAGCAGCAAATTCCCTCCTTCACCAGATAAAACTCAGCTCTAAGCACACTTTGCACAGTCTTTTCACAAGACTGGACTGCCACCCCTCTTTGCTTTAATAAAATAACCTGTCTCTGCTGAGGTCTGTTCCGTCTCCTTTTTATATCACCCCTGGTGGGTACGAAAAGCCAGAACCCTAAGCTATTCCAAACCTAACACTACTGGTTAATAACTCAAATAGCTAGGCCAACATAACCTTCAGTTTCAATTTATAAGTCATATATCATTACCACTTGTACATATCACAATACTCTTTTTTTTATTTTACATTTCACCACATTCACTTCAAATGTCAAGATTTATACATATACACATGTAGACTGTTTGTTTTTGAAAACAGATGAGACTGAGGTATTCATGACAATGGTCATAATGTGGGGAAAGAAGTGTGTATTATCATTTATGAGTTAGTGATTTACATCATGGTATAATTTAGTGAAGCAATATTTATAGCTAACTGCCAATCAATATGAGATCTACATAATTTTATACTCTATATATTAACTTCCACATGCTTCTGCACAGCAAGGGAAACAGTTATCAAAATTAACAGACAACTAATAGAATGGGAGAAAATATTTGCAAACTATGATTCCAATAGATGATTTATATCCAGAACATACAATGATCTCCAGAAACTCCATAATATCCATAATAACAAAACAATCCAGCTAAGAAATGGGCAAAGAATATGAACAAGCAAATGGCCAACAGACACATGAAAAAATGCTGAGGATCACTAGCCATCAGGGAAATGCAAATCAAAACCACCATTAACTATCATCTCACTCTAGTTAGAATGGCTGTTGTCCAAAAATCTAAAAATAACAAATTTTGATTTGATTGTGGAGAAAAAGGTACCCTAATACACTGCTGGTGGAAATGCATATCAGTACAACTATTATGGAAAACAGTATGGAGACTCCTCAGTAAACTAAAAATAAATCTACCTTATGACCCAGCTCTCCCATTCCTAAGAACATATCCAAAGGAAATGAAATTAGCATATGAAAGAGATACCTGCACTCATATTTATACCAACTCAATTCACAATAGCTAAAGTAGGAATCAACCTCGATATCCATCAACTGATGATTGGATAAAGAAAATGTAGTCTACATACACAATGGAATATTAATAACCATTAAAAAAGAATGAAACCCTGACATTTGCGACAAAATTGATGCAACTGGGGATCATTATGCTAAATGAAATAAGCCAGACCCCGTAAGACAAATACTACGCATTTTCTCTTATTTGTGGAAATTAATATAGAGAATATAAAAATTGTGTGGATGTCTAGACTTTTCTAGACTTTTCTAGCTCTAGAATTTGTTCCATTAGTCAAGAGGATCTAGGGTCTATGGATCAGATTTAATGGTTATAGGAGCCAATTAAAATCATAAACAATTATTGCATTCATGTGCATACTTATATTTTATTGGTGCAAACATCTCAAGATTCATCAGCTACACAACAGGCCCATGAGCAGGTTAAATTCATCACATTATCATCTTACAAATATACTGATTTATTTTATCATTATTTTTGTTCTTTCTTTGACTATCATTCATCTGCTGTTCAACTTTGTGATATAGGGAAAGTAATTCTTCAGCAAACATCAATGTTTTTTTTTCTTCATGTATCTTTTCATTCTGGATGACAAACATTTTCACAGTTTTATTTCAGGGGTTAATATTAATATTTCTAATTTTTTACTTTCCTTCTAATTTGATATGCTTTTGAATCAACAAATCTGTTTCTTCCTGGAGTCTATTCAACATACTGTCCATTCTAATCCATATCTTCCAGGATTTACCCAATTTTATCTTATATTTCTTTTTTAAAAAGATTTACTTATATATTTGAAAGGCAGTTACGAAGAGAGAAAGAGAGAGAGATCTTCCATCTGCAAGTTCACTCCCCAAATGGTCACAATGGCCAGGGCTGGGCCAGGCTTGAAGATAGGAGCCAGAACTCCATCCAGGAAGACAGGGGCTCAATTTTTTGAGGCAACTTCTGCTGCCTTCCCAAGCACATTAACAGGGAGCTGTATCAGAAACTGAACATCTGGGTCTCAAATTGGCACTCGTAAGGGATGCCAACATCCCAGGCAATGGCTTAACCAGCTGTGCCACAATGTCAGCTGCAACTCCATATTTCATATAGAGAAAAATTGAATGATTTTTTCATTTTTCTAACTTTAATAGCCTAAGTGAAAAAACTACAAAGGAGTGAAGACTAACATTTTAATGAATATTTGATGTTCACTGACATATTGACATGGTTAAGAAGGCAAGAATAGATTATTAATATTTTGCATTCAGATATGAGGGGTACTTCAAAAAGTTCATGGAAAATGGAATTGAAAGATAAGTTTGGAGCAGGTATTAGGAGTGGTTAAGATACTACTTGGTGTGTCCACATTCCATATCAGAGTTCTTGAGTAGGAATCCTAGCCCCACTCCTGATTCTAGCTGCCTGCTAGTGCGCACACTGAGAGACAGCTGGGAAGGTCTCAATGCTTAGATCCCTGCCATTCCTTTGGGAGTCCTGCACTGAGATCCTGGCTCCTGACTTCAGCCTGGCCCAACCCGGTGGTTGCAGGCACTGGAGAGAGAAGCGTGGGATGGGAAATCTGTCTGTATTTATCTGTCTCTGACTCTTTTATGTTTCAAATAAATTTTTAAAAATTTTAAAAACTAAAGATAGCATTTATTTTGGTGCATTTTTTTTAAATCTATGCAATTTTTATAATACACATTTCCACTAACTTTTTGAAAGCTTATTTTGGAAGAGCTTCAGGAAAGGTAAGTGAAAATTTTGCTTATGTTGCAGGGGGCGGGGGGAGGAGAGGGAGAAGAACAACTTCATTTTCTCTATTACCACATATTGAAAATATGGTCCAGTCATATTTGGAAGAAAGTTTGGCAATTTTTTGCAAAACTAAGCATGCTAATACTTTATGATCCAGAGATTGCACTCCTTGGTATTTACCCAAGTGAGATGAAAACTTATGCCTACAGAAGACCCTTCAGAGGTACGTTTATTAATGTATTTACATAACCTTTATTCTTAATTGTCAAAACTTACAACAATAACTGCAAAAATATGTGTATAACTAAGGTGTTCTTTAACATGTGAGTGTATAAATTGTAATGCACTGTATATATAAGTAAACAAAGCCAATATCAGAAGTTATATACTATATGATTCTTAATATTTGATATTCTGGGAAGGGCAATATTAGGGAAATAGTAAGAAGATAAGTGGTTGCAAGGGATTTGGGTATAGGGAACAATGAATGCATAGAAAGAATACAGGGAGGTTTTAGAGCAATGAAACTATTCTCTATGATGCTGTAATGATAGACACATGCCATTAAACATTTGGCAAACCACACAGAATCCCCAACACAAAAAGTGAACTACAATGCAAACTATGCACTTCAGTTGATGCTAATTATCAATATGGCTTATTAATTGTACTAAACACACCACACTAATGCAAGAAGTTAACAATAGAGGAAACTTGGGGAGGAAGTTAGGAGATTATATAGAAACTGGCTGTAATTTCTGCTCCTTTTTTTGAGAACCTAAAGTTGTTAAAATAGTGCAATGATTTTTAAAGAAGTAATTAAAACAACTGCAAATTACATTAACACTGAAAAGAATGTGCTAAGAAGCCAGATACAAAAGTCACATTTTGTATTTATATTACATGTTCAGAATAAGAAAAAAAACAGTAGACAAGGGTTTACCAAAGGCCAAGGGTGGCATTGGAAGTAATTGCTAACAAGTATGAGGTTTCTTTCGGAAGGGCTGAAAATATTTTGGGATTAAATAGTAGTATTGTTTATACAACCTTGTGAATTTACCCCCAAACCATTGGGTTGCACATCTTATAATGGTTAATCTTATGACATGTGAATTCTATCTCATTAATAATAATAATCATAAAGATACCACAAATTATCTCCAGTACCATAAATAAAGTCAGAATTAAAAATTCCATTAAGATCCCCCTTCCTGGGGTGCGTGTTGTAGCACAGTGAGTTAAGTTGACTCTTGGGACATCCACATCCTGTATTGGAGCTCCAGTTCAAGTCCAGTCTTCTCTGCTTCCAATCCTGTTTCCTACTAATGCACCTGGTGGGTAGCAGATGATGACTAAGCACTTGGGTTCCTGCCAACCACATAGGAGACACAGATGGAGTTTCTAGCTCCTGGTTGTTGCAGGCATTTGTGGAGTAAACCAGTGGATGGAAGATCTCTCTCTGTCACTGTGCCTTTTATATAAATATATCTTAGAAAAAATTCCCTTTCTCAATCTGCTGAGATGTTAAATCTCTATTTTAGGTTATACAAAAGTGGAATTTTTATACAAATTTTACCACTTTTTGGCATGGAACTGAGAGTAAGGCATTTACTGTACCTAGGCTTCAATGTAATCACTTAAATTAGTACCTATGACATCATAATATTGTATTACTGATTACATATGATAATACATGAAATTAGCCCAGTAAAACCTCTAAACATAGAAAGTGCTCAATAAATATAAGCTATTATTGTGATTTGATAGGTAGAAAATGGATTATTATGTCCAAAGCAGAGAATCAGCCCATCTAGAAAGAGTATAGAGAAAGGAGAATGCAGAAATCGAATGCCTTTTTGGAGAACTTTGAAGACCAGTAAGAAGAAATATAACTGGATGGAATAGATAATAAATGTATTTTCAATCTATATGTAGTGATACCATAATTTAGGGTATTTTCTCTATCTCCCTGGAAAATTCAACAATGATAACGGGCCAACTTGCTACCAGCAACTTAACACAGCACATTGACTGTAGCTATTACCACTTTTCTCAGAAAAGAAAAAAATGAATTTAGAGTTTAGGATTTGAGGCTTTCACGTTTTTTGTATTATTTAGGTTGACTGATCTGTGATAACCAATAGGCTCAAAAAATCATAGCACAGTTCAAGCTTCGGAATGCCTGAAGTTTATTTCCTTTCACTTATCAGTCCGAGGCAACTTTCCTCTAGGTAGCCATTTTAGGCCCTCTTCTACAGGGACTCCTGAATTGCCCTGAAGATTGCTATGGCGATTTATAAGAACAGAGGGACAAACAGAAAGAACTGACATAGGAGAGTGTAATGGGCCAGGTATGGTCAGTTATAGAGAGAGAAAGAGAGATGGAGAGAGAGATAGAGACAGAGAGAGAAATTACATCAGCTATTTCACTCCCCAAATGGCTGCAAAAACAGCTAGGGCTGGGCCAGGACTCCCATGTGGGTACACGGTCTTAAGGACATGGGGCATCTGCTGCTGCTTTCCCCGGGTGCATTAGCAGGGAGCTGGATTGGAAGTGGAGCAGCCAGGAAACCCGTGCCCATATGGGGTGTTGGTGTAGCAGGTGGCAGCTTAATCCACTATGTCACAGTGCAGATGGTGCTTTCATGTTTAAAGAGACTTTTCATTTAAAGGGACATAAAAGAGTGTCTGCCTTTTACTAAGATTCTAAAACTAGTGATTGGTCTTATTGTTACTACTGCACACTTTCAAATGAAAGATTGTTGAATGTAAGACTAATTTTAACTAGGAAATTAAAGCTAATAATGAATGCTTTCTTTATTGAAACAATTACAGATTCAGTTTTTCTTTTAAAAAGTAGCCTCATTCCTACTCTAAATTTCCATTACAGATTTATTTTTTCCTCTCTGGAGTATGTTGCAACTTCTTGTATGTGATCTTTGAGATGTCTAGAGCTAAACCATTTGGTCTGTGAACAAAGAATAGTCTTTTTTTTTTTTTTTTTTTTTTTTTTTTTTTTTTTTTTTACAGGCAGAGTGGACAGTGAGAGAGAGAGACAGAGAGAAAGGTCTTCCTTTGCCGTTGGTTCACCCTCCAATGGCCGCCGCGGTCGGCGCGCTGCGGCCGGCGCACCGCGCTCATCTGATGGCAGGAGCCAGGAGCCAGGTGCTTTTCCTGGTCTCCCCATGGGGTGCAGGGCCCAAGCACCTGGGCCATCCTCCACTGCACTCCTGGGCCACAGCAGAGGGCTGGCCTGGAAGAGGGGCAACCGGGACAGAATCCGATGCCCCGACCGGGACTAGAACCCGGTGTGCCGGCACCGCAAGGCGGAGGATTAGCCTGTTGAGCCACGGCGCCGGCCTAGAATAGTCTTCTAGCAGCAAGAACTTATCATTAAGAACAGAATGACTTAAGAACAAATGCATCTTATTATTGATGAAAATCAATTGCTTCCTGTCTACAATATTATTAATTAATATCAATTTAATACAGGGTAATTATTGGCAAGAAAAGTGAAAATAGCTAATTTAAAAATGAATGAGTTAATTGTTCTTGTCTGTTTCCCAGTTTCCCAACATTTTACAAAAAAAATTACAAGTTTGCATATTATTTAAACAAGAATATTTGACTTCGTGGCAGATAATACTGTTTGATTATTCAAAAGTCTCCCAAATCTCTATAATCTTTTCTGAAAATTGAACAAAATATCTGAGCTTTTTTGAATTTTATCCCAAATTCAGCATCCAAGCAGCAGAAAAAAATATTTTAAAGATGAGAATCAGCTGTCCTGTTTCTGTTAGATCTCATTTTCAGTCAATTCTTTATGTGCACATGTGTGTGTTGCAAATAGGTTGTCATGCTAAAATGCTTAAAATCTCTAAAAATTGCCAGGTTGTTCATCTCTCTAGAAGTCTGTATAAAAGCACTTAGGCTTCCCCTGACAACTTGTCACAAACTCATAATATCTAGGGATACAAGATGTAGTTCTTACAGCTATTAGGATTTAGGGGTATATTTAATACCTGCCTTCAATAACTGCCTTAAAACATTTAATATCTTAAAGGTAACACCAAAGACTTTATAGCTTTCTGGTATACAAGACCCAGAATATACCGTTCCTCTATAACACATACAGTATCTGAGATGTCCAGTTAATCATCACTGGGGGCTTGTGGATTACTACTTTTTAATGGAAGAGAGGTCACATCCCAAACACAGATGTTACAGAAGATTATTTGGCAAGCATTCAAGAATGGTAGCCTGGTATTTTCTCCTGGTGTTTTCACTGTAAGTACAGTTAATAAGCAATAATTCCTTGGGGCCTTAAACACCATCTCAGAAAAATAAAGATGTCACACTAGAATAATATTGTGTGCCTGAATTCTCAGTTTCTAGGATGTAATAAAACAGATGAATCATGTGACATTCAGAGCTGTGTTGAAATGATAACAATTGTGTTCATTTCAATAGCAATTTTATATTTATAGGGTGATTTTATACATAATAACTGTTTACATATAAGGTATTATTTATAAGCATTTCATATGATTTGTACAGTCTTTATAAAATCTATTTTAAAATGAGTTATAATACCTCTATTTATAGATAAGTTAGAAATGTTTGAGAGGCCAAGGATTTGTCACAAATCTCATAGCTTGTGTCAGTTAAGCACATTCTGATACTTCATTTTTACCTGGAAGTAAAACCTACATTCTTTCAAAAAAGGGAAAAATAATATGGTTTTTCAGCATAAATTTTGTTCATTTGACCTAATGCTAACAGGGGGTCACTGAGTTATAGAAATTAAAGTAAAGCATTTCAGATAAAATATGCCTTTGAGCACAGTCTGTTAGAATGTAACAGATATTAAATATATATTAAACTATTCTAAAGTTATTTAATACCCTATTTATGCCACAATTAATGAATCATTTAATGTCAGTTATTTAAGCATTGAATATTTGTTGTGATTAAAGTTCATGGTAGTCCCTCCAGGTTTCCCAGGTAAACACTGCTATGAAAAACTTCCAGGAAGTTAAGAGTGAAAAATAGTATGAACAAGAAATAAAAATAAATCAACAATAACAGAAAATACTCATAAATTTCCCAAGTGGTAGACTTAGTGACAGCTTTAGTTGAATCAAGAATTGCAATCAAATATGATTGATGAAATGCAATGTGATGTATCTGGTGAAACATGTCTAAAGGGAAATAATAATCATAAGGAAAGCCAACTCTCTATAAAAAAAATTTAAAAATCTTTTTCTGTAGGATGTTTTAATACATTTTTCTATGTATAAAAATTCACTTGTGAAAATCCATCCTTGATGTTACAATCTTTATATATATAACCAAATATTTTATTTTCTTTTTAAATATATATATATATATCTTAATAGACTGTTGCTAAACAATCAAATAATACTGATGTGAAGGTGACAAAAATCAAGCAGCTCTTTGAAAACCCTCAAACAGACATTTTTCAATTTGGGCAAAATTATCAATATCTAGGTAGAAAAATATTCATAACAAAACAAAATGAAAGTCCCTATACAAAGGTTTTGTGTATGAGAGCAGGGATTTTCATTCACAAGGTAATAATTATTCTTATATCTACACTCATGTTCAACTACTTTCCCCCCTTTTAGCCAAAGAGAAATCCATTGTTTTGCAAGAAAGTTTTCATATCTACATCTGCATTAAACATTTTTAAAAAGAATGTACTAAAGCAGATAATACATAAATATGTCCAGTTATCTTCTGTACTACTATTACTACCACAACATGTACATATTGATTACTGACAATTCCAATTGTGAGAGAACGCTAATAATTTAGGAAAGAGCCTCAGGAAAGGAACTTAAAGTAGATTAATACATTCATGAATTTCCTCCAGCCTTGTTGAATAAATACTCCTTAACCTACTTATTTTTGACTATACATATTGACACACAGGCTCTGAAAAGTTTCTAGGACTAGAAAGGAGATAGGAAAGTAAGTGGTTGACATACTGTATGTATGTGTGTGAGTGCGTGTGTGTGTTTGTGTGTGTATGTCTACATTCTCCTACACTTTCTGTGGTGAACACTGCTGACTGTATACCCCAAAACTGTTCTCTCATTTTTCTTCCTCAAAGATATCAGGTAGAAAATCCCTTGATTCTAGGGGAATTGAAACCATTCATAGGTTAGAAGTAGGTGTGTGATCCAGTTCTGTCCAATAAAATATAATGATAAGCTTGCTGAAGGAGGAATGTATATGAAAAAAATAGCATTTTGGAATCAATCTGGTCAAGGGAGAAGACATTCTGCCTTTGAACACAGTTTTTTAGAAAGCAATAGATGTAGCCATTATTATGAGATAATAATAATTATTATGATGATTATGAGAGGAAAACCAAGAGAATTACAAATGCAAGTATGCAAAGCCCTGATCTTCTTGACATAATAAACCAGTACCAACATGATGCTCTCTGATGGCTTATTATTTGAAAAAAAAAACTTTATTTAAATAACAATGAGTGAACATTCTGTTTCTTCTAGCCAATACAATCCTAAATTACACCCTTTTATGGACTTTCATCTTATTATTCACTTTGCCCTCATATAGATATAGTCACAGATTTGTAATGGTAAGGAATCAAAAAACCCAAACATTACTGTAACTATGTTGGAATGAGGCAAATCATTTGTGATGAGTAAGACAAGGACTAGGATGTTGAAAGGAGAGACCTGTGAGTAATTGACAAGGGGAAGGAAGGGTAGAGAGTAGAACAGAGAAAGTTTAATGTGTTGCTATTGAGCTATCTCCACAATTCAATTTAGTGGCATGTGTCAGGGATAATATGGTTAGAATACCTGGTGCCATCGCAAGTTATTTACAGGGTGTGTCCCAAGTAGTTAGTGATCTGGTTGTACTGATGGTTAAGTATTTTGCATTTCAACAACAAAGTCTGACAAATAACGGCTAAACTGAGTCAAGAAAAGTCCAACACAAAGATTTTACTGCAGTTTGATCTTTTATTTTTTAAAAATATTAATTTAGTAATTTGAAAGGCAGAGCAAAAATTGAGAAAGAGAGAGAGAAAGGAAGGGAGAGAGAGAGAGATCTTCTATACACTGGTTCACACTCCAAAAGGCTGCAACAGCCAGGTTTGGGCCTGAGGCCCAGGAACTAGGAACTCCAGCTCTGTATCTCACATGGGAAGCAGGAATTTATGTAATTGAGCCATCATCCGCTGCTTCCCATGCACATTAGCAGGGAGCTGGATCAGAAGCAGAGTAGCCAGGACTCAAAACAGCACTCTAATATGGGGTGCACATGTCACAAGTGATGTCTTAACCCATTGTGTCATAACACCTGCCCCAGCAGTTCATTGTTTGAAAGAAAACTCTAAGTCGAAGGAGCAACGACACTTGCTATTGCTTGCTTTATTGCCAGTTCCTCATTATTTGGAGAAATATTTTGAGAAGCAAATGTAAATCTATAATAAATTTCTCTAAAACGTGAAATATAAGTGGACAAAATAAGTGGGGAAATTTTAAACCAAGATTGTACTCTGTTGTCTCTTTCCCCTTCTTTCATGTTTGCATTAGTAAACATGGCAATGATAACCTAACTACATTGATTTTTTTTGTAGTTTAGCTCAGAAATGGCTGCTTTCAACAAACCATTAAGCAAGTGGTGTTTTCCTTAGATTAGTGTGTATGCTTTTGGTGGATATTCAATGAATATCAATTGTGTGTATTTTTCTTCCAGTTTTTCTGCCTTACCTCAATCAATATTGTAATGTATTATCTAAAAATTAGCATCAGTTCAGTCAAATGGAACAACTAACATTATTACATATAAAAAAGATATAATACTGTCAACATTTTTATATAAATCAAAAGATCCATTTATTACTAAAGAGTATCACATTTCTACAAACCTTTTCTCATTCTTTTCTGTCTCTTTCAATTGTTCTTCCCAACTATCCTTTCTAATTGCAATGTCATCGTTCTCACACAACACAGTGTACAGAACCATGAGTTCATGAGATTCTAAATTATTCAATGCAATTTAACATTTTAAGTATAAAATTATTAGTTCACATAAATTAACATAAATATCGTATTAATTTTCAATGTACCCATGACCTTTTCAGAAATTGCATTTCAAAAAAACTTAATGTGCTTTTGTAGCTAATGCTGATCTATTATGTCAAGAAAATGGCCCCAAATTAGAGAATCTCTATATATCAATATCCATGCTAAGATAGTGAATTCAATTATTCTCATACTTTTACTTGAATATTCCCTTTTTTTGTAGAATTCACACAGTTATTTTTAAAATATTTATTTATTTGAAAAGTGGAGTTATAGAGATAGAGAAGCAGAGACAGAGAGAGAGATCTTCCATCCTCTGGTTCACTCCCCAAATGACCACAATGGCTGGAGCTGGGCCAGGCGGAAGCCAGGAGTTGAAAATGCCATCCTGGTCTCGCATATGGGTGTCAGGGGCTCAAGCACTTGGGCCGTTAACTGCTGCTTCCCAGGTACATTAGCAGGGAGCAGGATGGGAAGCAGAGTTACTGGGACTCGAACTGGCACTCCAGTGTGGGGTGTCAGTTCCCCAAGCAGTGGCTTAACTCACACCACAATGCTTCCTCATGCACTCAGTTATTAACTGCCACACATATAGTATTGGAACTGAAGAAATGATTGTTAGGTGAACTCACTTGGATCATTCCCTTAAAAATACACCTATATTGGATTACATAATAGAAAATTAGAATGTTTTCATTAACTCAAGCAAATTGCTAAAATTTAAGTACATGTTATGTGTAAAATATGTAATAATTTGAGTGTATAGAAAATTTATGATGCTGTAATAGTATACCAGCGCACAAATTTTCTTTATTTCATAAATAAATGTAATCTCTCATGAATACCTTCTATTCGATACATATTCAAATGCCTTCAAGATATTATTTATTGTTTCAAGACATTTCCCTATGAATAGCTACAACATTATTCAACTAGAAGATCTAAATTCAATTTTTCCCTAAAAGGAGATCTCTTGGCTTGTAACTAAACTATTATTTCAGTTTGCAAAAGAAATACTAATTAAAACAGAAATGCATAATGGCTCTTGTTAGCAAAGGAAAGTTGTAGGAAGGCATGCAACCCACTCTGTATCAATACCACACTCCAGGCCGGGGCCGAGGCTCAATGGGCTAATCCTCTGCCTGCAGTGCCGGCACCCCAGGTTCTAGTCCTGGTCTGGGCGCCAGATTCTGTCCCCGTTGCTCCTCTTCCAGTCCAGCTCTCTGCTGTGGCCTGGGAGTGCAGTGGAGGATGGCCCAGGTCCTTAGGCCCTGCACCCACATGGCAGACCAGGAGAGGCACCTGGCTCCTGGCTTCGGATCAGTGTGGTGCACCGGCCACTGCGCGCCAGCCGCGACGGCCATTGGGGGGTGAACCAACAGAGAGAGAGGAGCTTTCTCTCTGTCTCTCTCTCTCACTGTCCACTCTGCCTGTCAAAAAAAAAAAAAATACCACACTCCAACCAAGCACGACCCACAACACTCAGATGTTTACTATCTGAGCTGGTGCCCTCACAAACAAGCCTATTATGTCCAAACTGTATATTGGTCAAAGGTGGGATTTCTTTATTTCCTCTGGCTCTCCTAGGTGATCAGGAATACTTTTTCCTCCATCTTCAATATCCAGCTTACTTCAGAGTTTTCTGGAAATCAGTTGAATAATGCACATCTGTCCTTATTTTCTACATCAGTCAATTAACTGCATTAATCCTCAAAGACCTCTGGGGCAGAAAGACTTGTTCAGTTTGTTTTGGAGTGTATTTTACTGTTCATTAAAAAGGACATTAAAATTTAGTAGTCTCATTACCAAGATATAATTGGATTTATTCAAATTAAATTCTGCAGAATGTAACACTAATGGACCCTTCTTGTCATTGAAATTCTTATATTCAGGGTTATTCTGTCACAAAGGGAGTAGCATATCCTAGTATTAGATGTATACAGGACAGTGCTGGAGGAGGCACAGGTTTGCTGCTATAAATGGATGTAAACTGACAATTGTTGAAAATTCGTTTACCCTTGATAAGCACTAAAGTGCCCACTTCTCTGATAGTAGACTGAGCATGAGATTGCCCTGCTTCCTGGGCTGGGGAGCTGATAATGCCCTATTAGTTAGCACTTAGATCCCTGAAGCACATCTTAGGACAGAGCTGGAATAAAATAAGATCCCTTTAAGACCCATTTTAGATAGCAGATAATGCGCTGATGTACATGCTAAAACATAATTAGAATTAGAGTAGTAGAGCATGCGAAATTCTGGAGCATCAAAATAATTACCCAAGTAATTAAGATGTTTAATCATTCAGATTAAATCTTCTCATGTTTGAGAAGAATGTTGGAAATGTTTAAAAAGAAGAAGGAAATAAAAATCTTCACTGGGGTTCTTGATTAACTGGTATAGAAAGATTAAAAATGTTTTGGGAAGAACAATTTGTCATGAGAGAGAGTTCAAGGCAGATTGTGAGTGACATATAACAGGAAGAAATAAAGGGGACATTACAGCAACCCAAGTATGAGTTTATAAAGGTCTAGTATATGATGGATAATAGAAAAATGGAGAGGGAAGAAGATCCGAGACATATTTAAATGAAAAAAAGATTTAAAGATGAAGAACTCAATGAGATATTAGACATAAATGAATAGGAGATGAATGAATAAAATAGTTTCAAATATTTCACCTGTGAAATTGAAAGAGTGACACAAATAATCCTAATAGAAAGAGGAACCCCTTTCCAGGGAGGTTGATTTCACTCTCAGACATTTTCACTTTGAGAATTCAGGGTGATAATCAGTTGGATATTTCCAGTAAGGTAATGCAATTACTGTTAAGAGTTCATAGATATGTTGATTTGCAAATCATTGCATGGAGCAGTAGTTAAAAAACAAAAGTATAAACAGTAATGCTCTAGGTAGGACATGTATGGTATACTTATGATTCTGTAGTAGAATGAGAAGATGTAAGTAAAAGACATAGGAATGGAGTGGCAAAAGAGATAAGAATATCAAGAACACCAAATGCCATTACAATCAAGAAATGTGAGGGCAGATGTTGTGGCACAGTGGCTTAAGTTAACCTTTGGGATTCCTGCATCCCATATCAGAGTGCCAGTTCAAGTTCATCTACTTCTGATCCAGCTTCCTGCTAATGTGCCTGGAAAGGCAGAATATGATGGCTCAAGTAGTTAGGTTTCTACCACCCTTGTGGGTGACCAGGATGAAATTTCTATCTCTTGGCTTGGGCCTGGCCCAACGCCAGCTGCTGTGGGCATTTTGGACTTGAATCAGTGAATGGAAATCTCTCTCTCTCTCTCTCTCTCTCTCTCTGTCTCCCTCCCTCCCTCATTCTTCCTTTTAATTAACTAAAAAAATAAATTTTTAGGGGCCGGCACTGTGGCATAGCGGGTTAAGCCATCACCTGCAGTGCTGGCATCCCAGATGGGTGCTGGATCAAGACATGGCTGCTCCACTTCCGATCCAGCCCTCTTCTATGGCCTGGGAAAGCAGTGGAAGATGGCCCAAGTACTTGGGCCCTTGTGCCCATATGGGAGACCCAGAGGATCCCAGAGGATGCTCCTGGCTCCTGGCTTCAGATCAGTGCAGCTCTGGCCATTGTGGCCAATTAGGGAGTGAACCAGCTCGCTCGCTCTCTCTCTCTCTCTCTCTGCCTCTCCGTCTCTCTCGGTGTAACTCTGACTTTCAAATAAATCTTTAAAAAATCTTTAAAAATGTATTGTTAGTAAATGAGGAAGTGGTTAAATCATTGAGAAATATACAAATATTCACTAGACTGAGAAAAGTCGCTTTTTTTAAATTAATTGAGGCTAAACATCAGACAGATGGAACTTTCTTTAACCTTCTTTTGGAGAAGTTAAAAACTGTTATCTTAAGTGCACTGCTATATAATAAGTAAAACCAAATCTAAAAAACTAAAGCTATTTTCTTTGAGCTAATATCTCTAAAGAAGATGGTATTATATGTTAAGGGGATAAGGTAAAAAGAATTGAAAGGATGAGCCAAGGGGAAAATTGTGCACTGAATAAAAGAGGTACGTAAAAAGTTTGAAAAGCTCTGTTAACACACATACACAAGTAAATCAAACGCATTATGTTCATTCCTCACAGGTCAGTACATTGAATATCAATCAGTACATGTTTTTTCTTTCTTTGGTCAACCTAAGTTCATATTAATAAGCAGAAACTTTTTTCTAAAAATCAATTGTATTAAAAGGTTGACACTCAATTTTAGAACTAAAGATTCTTCATTTATCATTTTGAAACAACTGAATTTCTGGTTTCTGTTTTCTCATTTACTCTAATTTTTAAGAAAATTAAGACATCAAAACTGCCTCTTCAGAGTGTTCCAGTGACTCAGGGAGCAAATTGTGGCTCCAAGCCAAGTTATGTGCTTTAGAATGCCATAAACTCATGTAGTCCCTTTGACAATTCTCAGTATACTCTCATTTCACTCTGACTGACTCATGGGATTAATCAGCAATCACTGTGCACAATTTGGTATCAAGAGTGCTAAATGTGGATTGTTGTTCATATTGGTATTCAGAAATGTGATTAATCTGACTGATTTAAGATGTTTCCTTTAAATGAAATTAATTAAGGCAGTATAAAATAAAGGACTTCCCTCTTTCTCTATATAATGTGACTTCCAACAGATGGGGAACTTAAATATAATTCATACCACCAAGGAAAAATTCCAAGATATTGTCCTAAACAGGATTTCAAAGAATGCAAAAAAAAAAATTAGTGTCATCACGTAGCCATCATAACCATCATAGTTTCCCACAAAATGATATTTATTTTGCCTTTTTGCACATCTACCAGCTCCAATGGTTAATAGCCTCCTCCCTGTGTTCTATTTATGCAAGGAAGCCCATCATCTGGCTTTCTATATCCTTCCTATTGCCCCAATAACACCGTCTCAATAATGCTTCCATGCCTTCGTTCTGGCCATTTGCTCATCCGGAATGCCACTGTTATTTCTCAATTAAAATTTTTCTTCAGGGCTCTTGTAGAAGTCCTTCCTCTCTCATGAGACATTCCAAACACTCTTGAATTCAGTGCTGTCTCTCTTCTCTAAATTTCTATTATTTAATTCCACTCTTCATTTGACAATATTATATATATATATTTAAAGATTTTATTTATTTATTTTATTTTATTTTTTTTTTTTGACAGGCAGAGTGGACAGTGAGAGAGAGAGACAGAGAGAAAGGTCTTCCTTTGCCGTTGGTTCACCCTCCAATGGCTGCCGCGGTCGGCGCGCTGTGGCCGGCGCACCGCGCTCATCTGATGGCAGGAGCCAGGTGCTAGGTGCTTATCCTGGTCTCCCATGGGGTGCAGGGCCCAAGCACTTGGGCCATCCTCCACTGCACTCCTGGGCCACAGCAGAGGGCTGGCCTGGAAGAGGGGCAACCGGGACAGAATCCGGAGCCCCGACCGGGACTAGAACCCGGTGTGCCGGCGCCGCAAGGCGGAGGATTAGCCTGTTGAGCCACGGCGCCGGCGCTTATTTATTTATTTTAGAGGTAGAGTTACAGACAGTGAGAGGGAGAGACAGAGAGAAAGGTCTTCCTTCCATTGGTTCACTCCCCAAATGGCCGCAACGGCTGGAGCTGCGCCGATCTGAAGCCAGGAGCCAGGAGCTTCTTCCAGGTCTCCCCTGTGGGTGCAGGGGCCCAAGCACTTGGGCCATCTTCTACTGCTTTCCCTGGCCACAGCAGAGAGCTGGACTGGAAGAAGAGCAGCTGGACCTAGAAATGGTGCCCATATGGGATGCCAGCGCCACAGGCCAGAGGACTTACCTAATGTGCCACAGCACTGGCCCCGACAATATTATATTTTAACAATCATAGCAGACCATATTGTATCCTTTAAAACATCTCCTTTGTTAAAAGAACAAAAAAATGAAGAACAATGGATGCTGAATTATCCAAAATGACAACAGTGTTTTCGTAGATGAAATGTCTTGTGGCTGGCGTTATGACGTAGTGGATACAGCCATCGCCTGCAATGCCAGTATTCAATATGGGCGACGGTTCAAGACCCAGTGGCTCCACTCCTGATCCAGTTCCCTGCTAATGTGCCTGGGAAATCAGCAGAAAATGGCCCCAGTGCTTAGGCCCCTGCCACACACGAGGGAGATCTGGAAGAATCTCCTGGCTCCTGGCTTCAGCCTGGCTCAGTCCCAGCCTTTGCAGCCATCTGGGGAATGAATCAGTGGAAGATCTCTCTGTCTCTTCCTCTCTCTGTGTAACTGACTTTCAAATAACTAAATAAATCTTTAAAAAAAAAAACTCTCCATGTTTTATCCAGAGAAAACCAGCTATTATGACTGGAAACTTCTATTTAAATTTCTTGCATTATAGATAACTTTGGAAATCCAATGAAACCAATGAAAGCAAGATACTATTTGAGGATTTTTTTTCTGATATTTCACTGCACATAACATTTACTCTATCTCACTAGACCATTAACATGGTTATTCCAACAAGGTATTTTTCAAGGGCTTTAAAAAGTACTATGGAATCTAAGAATTCCTCTTCCAATCTAGAAGTTGTTATTGGAAAATATTTTAGTGAAATTTGTCTTTAAACAGAGTGTTAGCTTGAGAATAGTGATGCTTTACATACACTTTGCTGAAATATTTTTTTTTGACAGGCAGAGTGGACAGTGAGAGAGAGAGACAGAGAGAAAGGTCTTCCTTTGCTGTTGGTTCACCCCCCCAATGGCCGCCGTGATCCACGCAGATCCGAATGCAGGAGCCAGGGGCTTCTCCTAGTCTCCCATGGGGTGCAGGGCCCAAGCACCTGGGCCATCCTCCACTGCACTCCGGGGCCACAGCAGAGAGCTGGCCTGGAAGTGGGGCAACCGGGACAGAATCCGGTGCCCCAACCGGGACTAGAACCCAGTGTGCCGGTGCCGCAAGGCGGAGGATTAGCCTGTTGAGCCACGGCGTCGGCTTGCTGAAATATTTTAAGATGTGTACAACTGGGGCTGGAACTGTGGCGTAGTGGGTAAGGCCTCTGCTGCCTGCAGTGCCAGCATCCCATATGGGCACAGGTTCGAGTCCCAGTTGCTCCACTTCTGATTCAGTTCTCTGCTATGGCCTGGGAAAGCTGTAGAAGATGGCCCAAGTCCTTGGGCCCCTGCATCGATGTGGGAGATCTGGAGGAATCTCCTGGCTCTTGGCTTTGGATTGGCATAGCTCCGGCCATAGTGGCCAACTGGGGAGTGAACCAGTGGATGGAAGACCTCTCTCTCTCTCTCTCTCTGCCTTTCAAATAAATAAATGAATCTTTAAAAAAGTGTACAACTGCTATTGTGTTTTATTTTGCCCTGACTTCCACCTACTGTGAAATGCTCTAAAATTTAAAATAACTTTTGCCTACTGATTTTACCAAAAAACCTTCATTAAATGAAATGAAAGAAAATGGTTTCTAACAAATTTGCATTATAGTTAATTCTAGTGGTTCATTAAATGAAAATCTTCATCAAGGATGGAAAAAAAAAACCCTCTTATCTACATGGGTTAAAATATAACCCATTCACTGTTTTATGGGCTCAGAATTCTTGCAAGTATTTCACAATTATAGATTTTAAAAATCCATTGATTTCAATTCCAAGTTTGATGAACCAAATCTGGCAGGTTTATATTCACTTATATTCCCTGAAGGCCAACATTCCTTGGGCTAGAGAACTCCAGCACAGCAGAAAAGCTCTATAAATTCCTGCAGCTTAGAATTAAACCTGAGAATTTTCAGTGCCTCAGAACTTTTAAAGGCTATTAAAGAGCTGAAAATAAAGGGCTACACTTGAGAAAAACAGTACTTTTCACATCTTGTGATTCCCAAGGATCTCTGGGAAAACACAAACGATGAAAAAATGATGTCCCAGAATTATACATTTTTAATCATGTAAATTTTGGAAAAATCCTCATGTATGGTTTTGTCAAAGTACCCAACTGAAGGTGCAAGTCAGAGCTTGAGTCTGGACAGCTTCAATTCACCAAGCAGTGATTAAAGAGGGGGTACTACCTATTTCCAACACACATTAAGGTCTCTTCTGGGCTATTAGCTCTCCTGGATCTCAGACATTCATGTAGACTGGCAAGTCTTCCAGAAGCTGCATTTAGAAATTTCTAGGTGCTTAGCATTTCTTAGATCAATTTTAAAAAAGATACTGTCACGTGTTTTCAAATTATTATATTCCCAAAATTCCAATCTAACTAAAAAACAGCAATATTTCATACGAAGAGTTCCAGGATAACTGTAATACACATATGTGATTGGCACACAGTCTTTATCTACGAAAGGGGTAAGTCCAAAATTCTTATCTTCCAGAGAATGTGCAGGAGTGGGTAACTTAATGAGAAATATGACAATATGCTGGATAGGAAGCAGGTAACTTCATGTATGAAAACCAACAGAGAGGGAGATGAATTTTGAGTCCTTCAACAGAATTTTTCTGACTCATTTTCCCTTGTGTTGAGAGACAACTTTTTATTAATATGCTCATGGTCTTGTATAATCTAGGCTTGTGCGCAGGGTCCTGAAAAGCTGATTGAGTAATAAATCTGCTGTGAAAGCAAGACATAAGGTTATTACTCTGGAGTGATTTAGAGACTCAGCTTCCGGGAAGCATGTGCTTACATACCAGGACAATACTCTGGAGAGCTTCGCCTCAGCTCACTAGAGAGGATTTATTTGCATTCTAGAGTAAAGGTGAGATCTCACTTTTCTAGAGGAGAGTACAGGGAAATGTGCCACCTGCTGAAAACAGGCTCAGAGACATAAGGCAAGAAATCATCCTGTGAGCAGACCCACTGCACAGACAGGTAGCATTCGGCTCTCCACATCCGCCCCACGGAAACTGGGCTCAGAGTCATCACAAAGAGAACTCTCTGGATACTACCACTATGGCCATAAGAGTCTGTTTGCTTGACCCAGGGATTTTTGTGATATATACCAGTGTCCTTCAAAAAGATCCTGGAAAATGGAATTAAAAAATGTTCACTTTGATGCACCAGTTCGTGTCCTGGCTGCTCCACTTCCAATCCAGCCCTCTGCTAATGTGCCTGGGAAAGCAATGGAAGATGGCCCAACTATTTGGCCCCTGCACCCATGTGGGAGACCTGGACGAAGCTCCTCACTCCTGGCTTTGGCCCGGCCCAGCCCCGACAATTGCAGTCATTAGAGGAGTGAACCAGCAGATGGAAGACCTCTCTCTCTCTCTCTCTCTGAGACTCCCTCTCTCTGTAATTCTGTTTTTCAAAGAAATAAAATAAATCTTTAAAAAAAATTCCCTATCCTGTCTAGAATTAACTATAATTATTTTTAAATTGCCTTTTTGTGTTCTGTAAAGTAAGATTAGATTGTAAAAAGGCAAAGAGGGACTGGTGTTGTGGCACAGCAGGTTAGGCTGTGACTTGCAATGGTGAGATCCCAAATCAGAATGCTGATTTGAGTCTTTGCTACTCTGCTTCCAATCCAGCTCCCTACTAATGCACCTGGGAAGGCAGTGGAAGGTGGCCCAAGTATTTCGGCCTCTGTCATCTACATTGGAGATCAGCAGATAGTTCCTGGATACTGGCTTTGGTCTGGCCCAGACTTGGCTTTTGCGGCCATTTGGGGACTCTCTCTCTCTCTCTTGCATTTAAATAAATAAATAATATGTTTTTTAAAAAGCCAACAATGAATTGTGTATTAACAAAATGGGCATAATCCAGGTTAATGTCATGAAATCAATGACTTTGATAGCAAGAAAGAAACACATAGTTGGAAACTTCTCGCACAGCCTGTGGAAGTGTTGTTGCGTATAGCTACTCCCCCAAATACACAAGCCCATTAGAGAATAATCTCCTTTACTGACCTACAGATTTACTGTGTTTGTTTCTGAAAACCTGAACAGGTACATTGATATGCTGAGATGTAACATAAGAAAGAAGGGAACTTCATATAATTCCTCAAACATAGTACTCACATTAACCTTGCTACTTAGTTTAATTCAACTCAAAATGTCTGAATTGCATTTATTTCAAAAAAAATAATTAGTATCTCACAATTTAAGGGTATAAACTAGTACTTCATTTCTGGAAAACAACCTAGTATAATAGTTAAGAACCTTTTAAAAAAAAGTTCACCCAGTATTCTTCTTTCTAAGAATCCATTTCTAAGTGAAAAATCAGATGTGTGTACAATGATTTATGTTCCTTGCTGTTCACTCACTGCATATTACTTTGATAGCATAAGAAAGGAAGCTTTATAAGTAGGTAAACAATCAAATAAATTAGAATACATGCATACAGTGGAAGGGTATGCAGCAATTAAAACATGCTTTTTAAAAAAGGCTTTTAGAAGGAACATGCTTATTATATAAAGTTTAAGTGAAACCATCAAGACTTGAAACTATATACACATCATGATCTCAACTTTGGAAATACATGTGCACCAAATGACTAGGAGGAAATATAGCAAAATATTTACACTGGTTATCTTTCTTTGGAGTACATTGACAGGTGACAACTTTCTTCATTTCACCTTTTACAACAAAATAAATATTTCTTTTTTCATAACCAGTTAGCAAACATTTTAAAATTCATAAAAAGTGATGGTAATGGTGACTGAGGGAGTAGGCAGGCATAAAGCAGAGAAGTAAGCATGCCTGTGGCTTCAAGATTAGGGTGAATGAAAAGGAGAAAGGGGCGGCACCATTAAAGTGAAATTAAATGGACTGAAACAGACTCACTTTGAGTGATAAATTACAAGTAAAGTAGCATCTCATTTCATGCATGCCAAATTTTACTCTCTTTATAGTGAGTGTTGGTAGGGATTCAATTTTCCAATTACTGTCCCAGTATTTTTTATATCGACTATCAAATTCTCTTTCATAATTTCATTCATTTTTTATTCCATCTAAGAGTGCCTTCTTCTACAAATGTATCATCCCCTGGAATGCAATTTTGATCCCTCAATCTGAAATCGTAGATACTTTTAATTAAGTTTCATACTATGGAGTTTTTGTAAAAGAAAATATTTCTCCCCTTATATTTCTGATTGGATTAAATAAATTTTGGTTTTATTGAGACCCTGTAAACTATATAGATGGATCTCATTGAAACTATAGAAATGAGTTTAAGTTCATCATATGCAAGACTTATAGGTATCTGGTGTTAATAAACTGTGTAGTAACTGTTAAACACCTTGTGGATGAACAATAAAATAGCACATGGAGTGAAGTGTCAGAGAATCATTTTAAAATCGAAGAAAGGAGAATGCTTTGTGATAAAACAAATGAGTATTTTTTTCTTGTAAAGGTCAAGCAGTCCCTTTTTCTGCTTCAGATACTTTAATTTCACATAACTAGGGGATTTAAGAAATTCATCAAAAAAAAAGAAATTAATCAACATAGTGTGTAATTTTTCTTTTTTCTTTTCTTCTTCTTTTTTTTTTTTTTTTGACAGGCAGAGGGGACAGTGAGAGAGAGAGAGAGACAGAGAGAAAGGTCTTCCTTTGCCATTGCTTCACCCTCCAATGGCTGCCGCGGATGGCGCGCTGCGGCCAGCGCACCGCGATCATCCGATGGCAGGAGCCAGGTGCTTTTCCTGGTCTCCCATGGGGTGCAGGGCCCAAGCACTTGGGCATCCTCCACTGCACTCCCGGGCCACAGCAGAGGGCTGGCCTGGAAGAGGGGCAACCGGGACAGAATCCGGCACCCCAACCGGGACTAGAACCTGGTGTGCCAGCGCCGCAAGGTGGAGGATTAGCCTATTGAGCCGCAGCGCCGGCATGTGTAATTTTTCTAGCAACCATCAAGATAGATTTAAAAAGAAAGAATAAATGATTTGCTGTATATGCAAATCCTTGAATCATTTCAGTACAAACTTCTAGTTATTTGGGAAAAGATGATTCAAATAAATATTTAATATCAATCTGACTTCATGAATTTTGGAGAAATATATCAAAATATTGTTCAAGTTTTCCTCTAATTTTTTCCTCTAATTTTCCAGTGTATTTGTGAATATAGGTGCTTTAAATGTGTGAGTATGTGTTTTTGTGTGTGTGACTAGGACTAACCTTGTGGAAGAAATTTATTGTAATATATAACTATATAGTTATACTATATAGTATTTCTTATACTATATAGTATTTCTTATACAACTCAAGAACATTGTTGGGGCTTGCGCTGTGGCATAGTGGGTAAAGCCACCGCCTGCAGTGCCAGCATCCCATATGGATGCTGGTTCAAGTCCCAGCTGCTCCATTGCTGATCCAGCTCTCTGCTATGGCTTGGGAAATCAGTGGAAGATGGTCCAACTCCTTGGGTCCCTGCACCTGCGTAGGAGACCAGGAAGAAGCTCCTGGCTCCTGGATTCAGATTGATGCATCTCCAGCCATTGTGGCCAATTGTGGGGTGAACCAGTGGATGGAAGACCTCTCTCTCTGCCTCTCCTTCTCTCTCTGACTTTCAAATAAATAAATAAATTTAAGAAAAAAAAAGAACATTGTTAGACCTGGGGGAAATATTTTACAATATATATTACTATGACTAAGGTTCAAAACATTAAATTCTCATATCTCTTCACAATTGAACCTCACTGAAATTGATTAAAAATTGTTAAAATGATAACCAAGTGATAGGGTATCCAGAGTAAGCTTCCAAAGATTTTAAACTTGTAATAAAATGGAGGTTTATGGATGACAATGAATTTGATCAAGGTGAAATTTGTCCAGATTTAATTTTTTAAAGATTTTATTTATTTGAGAGATAGAGTGAGTTACAGACAGAGAGAGGGACAGAGAGAGATAAAGATCTTCCATCCACGGGTTCACTCCCCAAATGGCCACAATGGTCCATCTGAAGCCCGGAGCAAGGATCTTCTTCTGGGTCTCCCACGCGAGTGCAGGGTCCCAAGCACTTGGGCCATCTTCTGCTGCTTTCTCAGGCCATAGTAGAGAGCTGGGTTAGAAGTGGAGCAGCTGGGACATGAATCGGCACCCATATGGGATGCTAGCACTGCAGCCAGTGGCTTTACCCGCCATGCCACAGCACTGGCCTCTACATATGAATTTGCAAGGAGACACAAACATACAATCTATTGCACCAAGTAATGAACATACACTGTAGTGTATAAGCACAATAACATATATGCTTACAATAACAAATATCTAGTTGTATTTTTATTTATTTATAGATCCACATATCCCACTTTTGCTCCCATAAAGCAAATATTTTTATTTTCATTTTAAATCTCCTTACTTCAAATCTGTAGAACAAGTAAAATTATAACAAATATAATAATTGTTAAAACCAAGCACTTTAGATCTGTCATTTTAGTAGGTTAAAACTGAAAATAAAACTTGTTTGTATCTCTTTCCAAATTCCATGAGTATATAATTTTGGCTTTATTTCTATTTAGAAGAAAGCAAGAACAGTACTATAGCAATAACGTATGTTACATTACTTGGCAAGGCAGTTAGTTTAGGGTCCAAATCATATCGAATGTATGCTCAGCCATAATTCTAATTTGTTATACCATCTACTGAAAAGCAGATAATTATAAAAATATGACTGTTATTATTGACTCTTTCCATTAGACACCCACTTGCCATACCAATACCAATTACTTTCAGTACAGCAAGGTTAGCTTTATGATTCATACAAAATGCTTTATCTGCTCAATGGAATGGTGAAATTAACAAAAGATGAGATTAAAAAAAGGAAGACTATAGTTTGTGCCTTATATTCGATCTTGGAAATGCTATGTTGTAGTGGCTGTTCTGGATTGTCTCAGGGCAGGTTAATTCTATTTTTGAAGATGAATGGTGGAGTACCTGATTGTATTGGGTCAGTGCGGACGAATCTGATCTCTATTTATCAGACTTTTAGCTAGTGCTTGATGCTTACATAAACCCCAAACCATTCCGGGATTTCACAAGGAGAATTATCTACTAGCAGAGATGTTTACCTTAGGTTCAGGGCTCCACAGCTAGGTCAGGATGATTGTTGGAAGCCAAGAATAAAAGGAATTCAGTCAAGTATCTTTTTCATTAGGCTACTCTGCATTTAGTCTTAGACTTCTTTAAAATGGTACCGTACAGAATAACACCAATAAGATATATGTGAAAACATCTTAATTAACAGGTGTTTCAACTGTCATTTGTGTCTGTGAGCGATTTCATGTTCTCCAAAAGACAAATAAAAAAGAAATGCTTTAGAATTTAATGACAAAGGGTGACTCAAGAATACCGAAGCATCATATATCTAGGTATTTTTTGTTCCAATTGTGTTGGTAGAGATTATGGTAAAGATATTTTTCTAACATTATGAAATGAAGCCAATTTCAGATTATAAAGAATGGAATCAAATTTTCATTAGCACAATAAATGCGATTTGATAATATCTAATGCCAAAATGCCTCAACATTCCTTTTTCCCTGATGAACATGCTGATCTTGCATTTTAAAGAGAATTAGACTAAGCATACACATTCATTTCAACATCACTCTCACATCAGGTAATCAGAACTTTCAAGGTGAGATGTCATTTCTAAACTATACTGTATGAAAGGATTATATGAACACTCACAATGACATGGATAATCTGTAATCAAGAGTCTAGTGCTATTTAAGAAAAAAATAATAAAACAGAGCAGAAGCTTATCTTACTGATATACTAGACACCACTTTCATTTTCTTAGACTTACATCTCTTTTCCTGTACAGGAAAGAATTCACAAATGAACAATTAGCATTTCCACCCTTACCAAAGAAGTTTTATAGCTTTTTATACCTAGGCTTCTGAAGTTTCTCAAGGTAATATTGCAGTTTAACTCTTTGAAAAGTACACAAAATGCTTTGCAGCTTAACAAGTATGTTTTCATATAGGCAGCACCTTCACTGGTAACAGTATGCTTTCCATCCAATTTCATCCCATTGGTTCCAATTACTTCAGAGCCATGATGAGCGCTTCTTCCCCAAAATGAACATTTTACCCAGTGATATTGTCATAAGCATTGCCAAAATGGGAAGAATAGTAAGGTAAATGGAAATAAGAAGTAAAAAGATTTGAAAGACAGGCATGCAGGCATAAATCCCATTTGCATTTTGAGATGGTTTAGATTAACACATGCTGGTTTAGTGCGCATAGGAGTCAGTTAGAAATGTTGTTAAAATGCAGATGGTGATTCAGAAGTTCTAACACGGGGTGACAGAAACTGCATTTCTAACAAGTTCCCATGTGAGTGTTGCTGGTCTGTGGGTCATATTGAGTAGCAAAGGTTTCTGCGGGATTAGACTGACAAAGAAATCATGTGATGAATTATAATAAAAGTAATTGTCAATATGCAAGTACTTTATTAGGTATTTTTATGCATTATCAAAAATTAACTCCTCAAAACCTTTATTAATTATTATTATCCTTGTTTTAAAGATGAAGAACTAAGGCTAAGAGAAGCAATTGCCCAAGCTCCTAAAATATTAATTGGTAGAAATGAGAAGATTTGTGTCACCTCAAAGAGCAAATTTCTCTTTAGAATAACATCTTCAACTTCCTCCAGAAAGTTTCTCTTTAAAAGTAAGAACAAAGGCACAATTAGATTCCAATCCTTGTCACAGAAATTATTAGTAGCTATTTATACTTGGTCTTAAGAAGCTTCCTATGGCAGAATTCCAGTCTTAACTGATATGATAATATTTGGGGGAATATCTAAGACTACACTGCAAAATAAGGTCAAGTTGACATTTGAAAAAAAGAAAATATAAAATAAAAAAATCATTAGAGGAGAGCATAGTTCACCACAGTGCCTGACATATAGTAAGGGTTTAATGGTAAATGAAATAAAGACAACAAAATACATCCTTTCTCCATATGTCTTTCTCATTATACATATAAATGCATATACAAATGCATTGATTCATTACTTTATTGAGACAGAGGGAAATAGATGAGTATTTATATAAGCATCTATATATGAATGTTACATATGTATATGTGTGTATAAAGGATAAATGCATTTTTAATTAGATTTGTTATTCAATAACACATAGTGAAGAGAAGAATATATTTGTTAAGATGATATTAACTACAGCATGGTGGTTTGAGGAAGGAAAATATTCATTTAAAGAAAATAATTAAGAGAAGAGAGACCAGGATTATGATACAGCAGATTAAATTGCTGCTTGCAATGCTGCCATACCATATCAGGGCTGGTTCCTGCCCCAGTCACTCTGCTTCTCAGCGAGCTCCCTGCTAAAGCTCCTGGGAAAGCAGTGGAAGATGATGGAAGTGTTTGTTTCCCTGTGAATCTCATGGGAGACCCAGATGGAGTTCTTGGATACTGGCTTTGTCCTGGCCCAATCCTGGCTGTTGTGACCATTTGATGAGTTGAAGATCTATGGAAAATATTTCTCTCTTTCTCTTTCTCTCTCTCTCTCTCTCTCTCTCTCTGCTATTCTGCATTTCAAATCAATAAATATTTATAAATAAAAGATGTGTAGTATAAAGAGAGGATTTCAGGAGTGAAGTCCTTGAAATAATGAGGAGGAGCACTAGCCAGATCACAAATATAGAAAAGGGGGCAATAAAGCCATTCCTATTACACAACAGAAGGCAGAGAATAAGGCTATATGTGGTGGGTTGTACTATTTGTGTGATGGGAAGTTAGGGAGCTTCTGTCACAATTTTTGAATTTTCTCAGCAAAATATGTTGCAACATCATCTACTTTTTAATAATACATTAAGAGTCTACTATTTGCAATATTTTTTCAATTTATATCCTGCTAACTTTCAATTTTTTTCTTGTCTTTATAAATATTGGTACGTATTTACTGAATATTATCTGTAATAAAAATTGTGAGCTCTTGAAACCAGCTAGGGACTATATTGGTTGTTGAATATCCCACTGTGCCTAGGATAATGCTTACCAACAAACAGTAGTTGATATCTTGTAGAACAAAGGGGTAAGCTGTGAAATCAGACATATTTAGGATCTTATCACCAGCTCTGTCACTTTCTAGGTATGGGTAACCATGGATAATTTACTTGACACCCTTGAGCTTTAGTTTCTACATTTTAATTATTTTTCAAAGCATAATTTCCACTTTATTTTTCCAGAGAATATTTTTCCTCAGACTTTAAGGAATAAACTCCTTGCATGGATTTTGAAAGACATCATGGGACAGTACTACAGGTGTAAATTGTAGTGACTGCACTCAGATCTTCCAGGCTTCAGGATATTGATTCCTCACTACCCTGTTGTGAATGGTATAACTCATACAGCTTGGGAGCAAGTAGCTGTTGAAGACACTCACTTAGGAACTGTCCCTCATGGCTATGGCCTCCACTGTGCTTTGAAGATGAACTTCTTAATGACCTAAACCCTGGGCATGCATGGAGCACAGTTCCTAGGGCAAGTAGGCTGCACTTGGCCATGGTCCTTTTTGATATGGGGGTTGCTCCTTCTCTTCTTTGTCATCTTGGAAATGAACATCCAAAAGAACTAGTTTCTACATTTTAATGGAAATAGTATCTTAGAATTAGTGTGAAGGTAAGGAAACATAATCAATTTAAGTAAATGTTTTCATGTAGTGTCTGATAGATAGGAAAGGTCCAATGGTATACTGGTTGATGGTTAACAAATAACTTACTGAGATAAAGCAAGGCCCCTGATTTATAGTTTGTCAATTTCCTTGTAAATATTTCCATAATGTACTATTCTCAACATGGTCACTTTCAAGTCAGCAATGTGATGTATCTAAACACAATAGGGAAGGAATGACTGCAATGAACTCTCAGAAGCTAGTCTCAGTTGCCTTCAGCACACCACTGGAGGGAAATAAAATATGGCATCTAGTATTATAATTATTAAGGATGTACAGTCACTATTGAAGATGTGATTGAGAACAACACATTGTTTCACAACAAAATGGATGCAACTAGAGACCATTATACTTAGTGAAATAAACCAGTTCCAAAAAGACAAATGCCATATTTTTTCCCTGATTTGTGGTAACTAATATACAGAGTACAAAAAATGTATATAAGGAAAATTGACATTTTGAGATTTGATTATTGTTTATAGCCCTTGTCTATACTCTTGAGAAACAATGCTTTGTTTTGTTTTGTTTTTTACTTTCTATTTGTTGAATTCTTCACTTAGTGGAAGGTTAAGCTTGTGATTATAAAGTAAACTGAAAGTATGTCACTGTGAAAAATTAAAAAAAAAAAAACAAGAGAGGAAGAAATAGGGAAGGTGGAGGTGAAGAAAGGAGGGGGTGTGAGTGGGAAGTATCATTCTCTTAAATCTATATACATGAAATACATGAAATTTGTTTCCTTTATATAAATAAAAAGGGGACAATACAAAAAACATTGTCTTTTGTCTGTATTCAGCACTATGTATGCACTTTATTAGAAGCTGTACAATAGCTATGGCAATTGTGCAATCTGGAATTTGAAAGGAGATATGTATATCTAATTTATGCTTCCTTGATAAAGCAAGGATTTGTTAAAGCAACAAAATAGAACCTATTATAAAATATAGTCACATACAGGCAATTTGGAAATTATAGGCTATATGTATTTGACACATATTTGAAGAGGTCTTTATTTGAAACTGAGCACAGAAACAAGTTTGCTTTGACTTGTGAAAGATGTAACAGATAGTACCATAGAAGGAATGAGAGGCAAATTGTTGAGAAAAACGTGAAAATCAATGTTAGCGTTACTATCTTTACCACATAATTTATTATGTCAATCGTAAAATTATAAAAAATATATATGAGAACTTTCAGAATCTTCCTCAAAATGTCAACTGTTAATCTCTGATTTATATATCATCATCATTGAATTAACATTTAAGTGACATTTCCTTTTCTTTTTCGCATGGCATCAGTAATCCCTTTCCCAATTCCATAAACTTTACTAGTGGATGGAAGAGAAGAAGTGGTCTTTCATATACAGAATTGCCATGACTTTCTGCAGAAGCTATGTGCTACCATGACCACAGTCATCAATTGCACTTACGGGAGGGCTCATTATTTGTTATCAGAATATTTCTCTTGCTGTCTCCAGCCTCTTCAAGTAAAATATTTTCAGAAATAGTAATATGACCTTTCCTTTATCTCAAACCTTTCATCGCTGGATTTCAAATGTTTCAAGTATTTTACTGATGCTTAGAGATGTGTTTCTGACTGACAAAATAGTCTTTCAACTCAAAACCTTGATGGACTTTAAAATACCAAGTCCGCAGATAAAAGGGATGCTTCCTTTATTGCTAGAATTGCTCTAACATGTTTTTCAGAGTATGTTGTCTTACAGAGGATTTTCGGTTATTTATCCTGGAATAGAAGTATTAGGTTTACACTCAAAGCAGAATTGAGAAATCTATTTGCAAGAGAATCTAATTATTTCTCAAAGCTGTAGACAAGGAATATGTGACTGCACACAGGCACTACTCTCATTGCACTGCGCTTCATCATTCTGCAAAAATGCAGAAATTATTAGCAAATTGACCTCGGATACACATTATGGGTTTGGTTATTATGTTAAGATTCTTTTATTCTTGTTTTTGTCATTTGCCAGTAATACATGTTCAGCTGTGCTGCATCAAAATATATATGCATGTTATTAGCACACTCTCCTAACATTACCTTGTAGTTATATGTCATGCAACTTCTGTCTCACATATAGAAGTCAAAAAGTAAGTCAGTTACTTCTGGTCATGACTTGATATGTTTAAGTGATTCTTTATATAAACAAAACATCTTAGGAATTAGAAAAACAGATGTGGAAATTCCAGTTCAGAAGGTCTGAATTGAAGCTTGAGCAACTGTATGTATGAGAAAGCTCCACAATCAATTCCAGTGTATAACTGGCACTGTGAATCACTGTCTTGAGCAGTGATGCATACCCATAAGGCAGAAAATACAATGTGTATTTCTAGAGCCTTGCTACCCTAAGTGGGGTCATCAAACCAGCATCATCAACACATTAAAATTTGAGAAGCACTATTTAGGTGAACGAATTTTGCTATTTAAGATTGTAAAACCAGGGCTGGCGCTGTGGTGTAGAAGGTTAAGTCTCCTCCCGCAGTGCCAGCATCCCATATGGGTGCCAGTTCAAGTCCTGGCTGCTCCACTTCTGATCCAGCTCCCTACTAATATGCCTGGGAAAGCAGTAGAAGATGGACCAAGTGCCTGGGCCCCTACATGCACATGGGAGACCTTGAAGAAGCTTCTGGCTCCTAGCTTCGGCCTGGCCCAGAGGCCATTTTGATATCAGAGAATGACCCCCTAAAATATATAAGAAAATGTGGCCCCTAAAGTTCCCCAGAAATCCTATCTGGGGTGCCACATATGCTATCGAAATTTGGGGTGCCATATGATATCACTATATGCTTATTAATAAATCCCCAATATGAATAAGCCCAAGAGGGTTCTTGCCTAATATTTAGAGAAGAATTCTAAATACCAGCACAGACAAACGAGGCAGCATGGTACATTTTAGGCTTTTCTTTAGTGTGAAAGGTGCATAGGAAAGTGAGAGCTTTATTAAGAGAGAGGTAAATCTGGGTTCATACTGAGCACCAGGAACCAGCCACGTGGAGGAGCATCTAGGCCAGGAAGCCTAGGGTGGGTGGCCTGAAGGCCACGTGCCCTGGATGGGCAGGGCTACAGCAAGCCCCCTCCTGGCAAGAGGCCAGGGAAGAAGAGAGGGGCAGACACACTACCATGTCCCAGGCTTTTAACCCAGTTCCAAAGGGGAGTGATTAATTAACCTGATTGGCTGGTGGGCACCCAGGTGTGGCTAGGTAGGGGGATGAGGTCACATAGGGGCGTGGCAAAGGTGAAGCAGGCAGGCATACAGGCATACCACCTACAATTGGTTTTGCTCCCGTTTTGCCTTTGCTAATTAGCTACTTCTATGTTTCAGAACTCGACTTCTGGGAGTAACTGACCATGCAGGGGTCACAGACGTTGGCAATGAGGCTGCCCCAGCTCACAAAGCAAATTTGCTAGAGAGGATAGGCAGAGACCTCCAGAGCCTGGATAGGCAGGGCCTGCACTATGCCCCTCATAAGCAGGAAGCAGTTACAGAAGAGATGATTCAGCGCCCATCAAATCCCTTTAGGATTAAGGGGATGGAGTCTCTGAGGGGGGAATGAAGTAGGCAGGCACACAGGTTAAAATCAATTAGGCTTGTGAGCTGGAAGGCCACGCCCCCGTGTGACCTCACGCACTGATACCTTGCCATGCCCCTGTGTGACCTCATCCCCCTACCTGGCCACACCTGGGCGCAACCAGCCAATCAGGTTAATTAACCACGCCCCTTTGGAACTGGGTTAAAAGCCTGGGACATGGTGGTGTGTCTGCCCTTCTCTTTTCCTTGGCCTCTTGCCAGGAGAGGGCTTGCTGTAGCCCTGCACCTCCAGGGCACGTGGCCTTCAGGCCACCCACCCTAGGCTTCCTGGCCTAGATGCTCCTCCACGTGGCTGGTTCCTGGTGCTCAGTATGAACCCAGATTTACCTCTCTCTTAATAAAGCTCTCACTTTCCTATGCACCTTTCACACTAAAGAAAAGCCTAAAATGTACCATGCTGCCTCGTTTGTCTGTGCTGGTATTTAGAATTCTTCTCTAAATATTAGGCAAGAACCCTCTTGGGCTTATTCATATTGGGGATTTATTAATAAGCATATAGTGATATCATATGGCACCCCAAATTTCGATAGCATATGTGGCACCCCAGATGGCGCTTCTGGGGAACTTTAGGGGCCACATTTTTGTATAAATTTTAGGGGGTCATTCTCCAATAGCAAAGGTATCAGGTAGGGCATGAGGTCACACAGGGGCGTGGCAAAGGCATGGTCTCCCAGCTCAAAACCTAATCAGTTTTAGCTTGTATGCCTGCTTACTTCAATGTGGGCTTCAGCCTGACCCAGTGGCCATTTGGAGAATGAGCCAATGAATGGAAGATCTCTCTCTTTCTCCTTCTCACTCTATCTCTGCCTTTTTTTTTTTTTTTTTTGACAGGCAGAGAGACAGAGAGAAAGGTTCACTGGTGAGCAAACAGAAGTGTATTCAAGCTTTATGTTTTTGAAGTTAACACAGAAAGGATTCTCAATTTTCTAATGCCCCTAGGGCATTGTCAATGAGCTTTGGAGAACTGATGATGAATTAGGCTAGTCTACCTTTTCCAGATGACATGATATTTCGAGGAGTCAAACAGGTAAATAGAATGGCCAAGAGGAAAGGTGAAATCTCTTTGAGATGGTGCAAAATGCTAGTTTCTCCCTGAAAGTTATCTTTAGAAACATCAAGCTGCCTAATCCCACTGTGTGTTTCTCCCCAAAAGCTTCCTTTAGCAAGACAAAAGTGCCCATCCCCCCCTTCTAGGTTTCTAGTTTTATCATTAGAATAGAAAGAAGATACCTGTCCCATCCTTCTAATGGTTCTTTTGCTTTATCCTGAGCAAGCTAGAAAGGGCAAACAAGGTAACAAACCCTGCCTTTTGATGGGTTTGGTTTCTGCCTTCTGATTGTTAGCTGCTGTTTGTTTTTCCCCAAAAGTGTGCTTAAAAGACCCAGACCCTCACAGTTCTGGGGGGTCTGCCTCTCTTGGAGCCTCCTCCCAACCCTGCCCCATGGCTGTGGCAGGAAGTTTCTGACTTAGATACATCTTGATTTTCTCTCTGCCTTGTCCGCTTGGAAATTCTTCTTTCACCTGAGATAAAGGACTGAGGCTGTCTTTCTCCAGTGTGACAAATCTCTACACCCTTTGCTACAATTTCCTCTGTTTGCAGAACACTCAAGTCATTCTGTTATGGGAGAAGAAAAGGGTCCTTGTCTTCTCACAAGAAAGAATTCAGGTGTGAGACAGGGTAGTGGAAAGCAACATAGCAAGGTTTATTAGGGCAGGGACATCTGTAAGAACGGATGGGCACCTCTCCAGACAGGACCTGAGAGAGTGCCCAGTTGCTCAGACTGGGGGAGAGCGAGGTTACATGGTTGAGTGGAGAGATTACACCTGGGCAGGCCAGGTGGGCGGCTCAGCAGAGAGGCAGAGGGCTGAGCGCGCAGTCCGGTTGAGGCCAGGGGTTTTAAGGGGATGGGTCCTATCTTCCTCCTTCTTCTCCTCCTGAAACAAAGGACTTTTTGGATGAAAATATGAAAAATTCCTTTCTGAGTTTTCCCTGAAGTTTTCAGACAGGGGGAAGCCTGGCTGGCACTGCCCCGCCTTAGAGGAAGGATGGTTATAAGGTAGAAGGGGCAGAGTGTTTGAAGGGCAGATACTGGGCTGCACCTGGAAGGTTATCGGGATGACTTTGTGATGTGGGTGCTGAACCTAGATGTCAACTCCTTGGGCCTTTGTCACACACACATAAGCTCATTTCTGACTTCCTACCTAACAATTCTATCTGCAAAATTATATATATTGAAAATGAAATAATTAGTCTGATATTTCCAAGATCATAAATGCTCTGTTCATGTTAAAGAGATTTGTTGACAGTAAAAAGTGGGAAAAGTCAGGGTGATAGATTAAGCTCATGAGCTGGAGGCCACACCTACCCCACCCCCAAGTAATCCTATCATGAATCAGATGACCCCCTCCCCAAGATGCACCTCCCCTTACCTGGGACCTGGAGACAGTACTATGCAGCCACTCCCCTTGTCAAAGCTAATAAGAAGTCTGGGGAAGGGGAGGGGGCTCTCTCTTTTTCTCTTTCTTCACCTCATGGACCCAGGACGAGCAGAGCAGGGTATGAAATTTCCCTTTTACCTTTCCTGGCCACTCTCTCTAAATGATGCCCTCATGTGCCTGTGTATTCTCACTTTCTAAATAAACCTTACCATGCTGCATGCCATGTTTGAGCCTGTGCTTAGAATTCTCTAAGTAAAAGGCAAGAGCCTGAGATATTAATTTTGGCCCAGCCTAGCCCACAGCAGTATCAAATAGCATTCCTTTTAGTGTAGGCTTCTTGGACTTTGTCTCATTGCATCTATTTCAGGAGACTGGCTTTACATGTGCTTTCATCTCCTTTCTTGTAGGGTCATCTATTAAAATGTGTGATTATGTGTAAAACAAAGAAGGGTGACAGATTCATCAAATAAACTATTAGGATTGTTTTTCTTTTTTTCTGATCTATTATACAAATATAACTGCATCTTTAAAGAGTTTTGTATGAAGGAAGATATGAATTTTTTAAGTTGTATTGACAAGATGTAAAAAGAGTAAAAAACATTTAAGTTTGAAGAGTGTAAGCAAATAAAAATGTAATTCACACCTAAAGAAGAGATATGCTACTCACAGGAAACTGAAAAGCACTAATTTGCATTTTAGTCATCAGTAATGGGGGTTATGAGGTGTCAATTATGTTCCATATATGACCTTTTGCAGTTTCTAGGTAATGTACCTCAATTAATTGTCTGTGGTGTCATAAAGAACCCTTTCCACTGCAGCATGACTATGAAAGCAGTAAAATTCTTTCCGTACAGCTGAAGTATGAAATGCACAACTGACCTTAGCACTTAGCAGTAGCTCACTGTATCCATGCAGATTTTCTGCTGGCATAAATTACAAGGCAGTCAAAAATCTGAATAGATCAACTGATGCTTTCCTAAAAGATGTGCTGAGTTTGGTTAAGTCACAGAAATTGCCATGCTTTTAAATTCATATTTCATTATCAAGTCTATATATTGAAAATTAATTAAGAAGTACAATCCTATCATAATGAGCCAAATTGGAAGGTACTGTTGATGAAACAGTTTCAACTCTTACATAAAGCTTTTCTGCTTGTCTCTTATGCATGCCACAAAGCATAAGGAAAATCTAGGAATTATTTATTCATCATTTATTTAGTGACTATCTCTTTGTAAATCAATGAGTGTGTATTTGCAGATAATAGTGAATGTGAAGTAGTTCTTGTTCTCAAGGAGTTTACATGACAAAAGAAGTAATTTTAAATTACTGTAGGAATCTAAGTATCTGCCTTCCAGGAATAATTATTTCTGAAAGCAAACAAATTAAGGATAGGATATAGGCTTATATACGTGTTGGTCCTGGGGGATGGGTTGGAGTGGTGGGGAGATAGAATATCATAAGCTTTACTTCTTGAGAGCCAGGAACCATAATACAGAACACAAAAACACTAAAGTCCTTGGGGAGCCTGACCTGTCATGCCTTGCTTCAGGAACTCAACTGGATTCCAAACAGAAATACATTAACACTGTTTCTGTGGCAACAATTCACACAATCCTATCTTCTACCTATCATTCATTTTATTTAGAGTTATATACAAGGTTTTATCAAAAGACTTCTAACAAAGAACAAAACTTGATTTCCATTCTTTGGGATTCATGCAATACAATTGAACCCAAATGTCTGATTGGACCTATTCGTTGTGCTTAAACTTAGATATTACCTACTATATAACCCTGAAATAAGTGATCTCCTGATTAAGACAGCCTCTGTGCTTAAAGATCATTCTTTTCAACACGTCCATAATTCAGGATTTTATTTTGATATTCCCCAAAAAATATATTTGCATGTGTGCATGTGCATACTCGCATATAATGAAAGTTTTCATTTAATTTACATTCAGACATTTGTATTTAAGATTACCTTGTGGGACCCCCACTGTGGCATAATAGGTTAAGCCTCTGCCTGCAGTGTCAGCATTCCATATTGACACCTGTTCCAGTCCTGGCATCTCCACTTCTGATCCAGCTCCCTGCTATGGCCTGGAAAAGCAGTAAAAGATGGCCCAAGTCATTGGGCCCCTGTGCCCATATGGGAGACCTGGACGAAGCTCCTGGTTCCTGGCTCCTGGCTTCCAATAGGCCCAGCTCCAACTGTTGCTGGCATTTGGGGAGTGAACCAGAGGATGGAAGATCTCTATATCTCTCTTCCCTCTCTCTGTCTGCAAATCTGACTCTCAAATAAATAAATCTTTTTTTAAAAATTACCTCACAAAAGCTCTTGCTTCTTGAGTATCTTCCCCACCATTTTATTTTGAAATGCTGAAAATATAATTAAGTAAATAATACCAGAGACAGCCACTAGTATTTATTTATTTATGATATTTTTATCTACATATGTATACTATGGTAACTGCATATATGAGACTACTTAAATTCATGGAAAATAAAATTAAAACATAGGTTACATTGAGGAGGACATCTTGTTGCAATGGTTAAGCTACTTCTTATGACTTCCATATCCCATATGAGAATGCCAGTTCAAGTCCTGACTACTCTGCTTTTGATCCAGCTTCCTGCTAATGTAACTTGGATGGCAGCACATAATGGCTCAAATGCTCGAAACTTTGCCACCCATGTGGGAGACTAGAATGGAGTTCTAGGCTCCTGACTTTAGCCTGGCTCAAGCCTGACCATTGTGGGTATTTGGGGATTGAACAAGTGGATGGCAGACTGACCTTTCTCTCTCTCTCTCTCTCTCTGTCACTCTTTCAAGTAGATGTAATCTATAAGCTGTATTTTGGAAATTTACATACTTTAAATAAAAGCGTTATAAAAAAAAAGAAAGTTAAAAAAAATACATTTACTTCAGTACAAGAAAATAGCCTTTAAATTCATGCATAGTTTTTCATATTTTTTAAGAAAAGATTTGTTTATTGGAAAGGCAGAGTTACAGAGACAGAGGAAGAGATAGAGAGAGGAAGAGATCTTCCATCTGCTAGTTCATTCTCCAATTGGCAATAATGGCCAGGGCTGGTCCAGGCCAAAGCCATTTTCCAGGAGCTCTATGCAAGTCTCCCATATGGATGGTGTAAGAAAATGGGTACAAAACAAAGAGAAGAGGCCAGCGCCATGGCTCAATAGGCTAATCCTCCACCTGCAGCGCTGGCACACCAGGTTCTAGTCCCGGTGGGGGTGCCGGATTCTGTCCCGGTTGCTCCTCTACCAGTCCAGCTCTCTGCTGAGGCCCGGGAGTGCAGTGGAGGATGGCCCAAGTCCTTGGGCCCTGCACTCACATGGGAGACCAGGAGAAGCACCTGGCTCCTGGCTTCGGATCAGCGCGGTGCACCGGCCACAGCAGCCATTGGAGAGTGAACCAATGGTAAAGGAAGACCTTTCTCTCTCTCTCTCTCTCTCACTGTCCACTCTGCCTGTCAAAAAAAAGAAGAAGAGAGGATACGAACTCACAGCCAAAACGAATTTATTTGCAGAGGTGGCCAACTGCCAGCATGCTCACAGATGAAACACGTGGCAGAGGGCAGAGTCATCAGTGGACTGGGACTTGTATATCTTAAGGTGGGCTAAGGGCCCAGAGGTGGGGTGGGGGTGATAGACAGAGGTGAGTTTCTCCATGCGGGTTTATAGATTTTTTTTTTTTTCGACAGGTAGAGTTAGACAGTGAGAGAGAGACAGAGAGAAAGGTCTTCCTTCCGTTGATTCACTCCCCTAATGGCCGCCATGGCTGGCGCTGCGCTGCTCTGAAACCAGGAGCCTGGTGCTTCCTCCTGGTCTCTCATGTGGGCGCAGGGCCCAAGCACTTGGGCCATCCTCCACTGCCCTCCCAGGCCACAGCAGAGAGCTGGACTGGAAGAGGAGCAACCTCTTCCAGTATTAGTACCTGGCGCCCCAACCAGGACTAGAACTTGAGGTGCTGGCACCACAGGCAGAGGATTAGCCAAGTGAGCCACTGCGCTGGCCAGGTTTTTAGATTTCACGGGGTGTGGTGGGGAACAACATAGGGTGTAAGACAGAACTGGTGTCTTGAAAGGATGCAGGAGTAATGGGTAAATTCCGATTTTATCTACTTAACAGCAAAGAGCTAGAGTGGCTGAGGCTTATGTCCTTGTTCCATCAGGTGGCAGGGGTCCAAGCATTTGGGCCATCTTCCAATACTTTCCCAGGTGCATTGGCAGGGAGCTGGATCAGAAGTGGAGCAGCAGCCAGGATTCAAACTGGGGCTCCAATGGGATGCTTACATCACACAACACCAGACCCTGTAGTTTTTCATAATACATATTTTCCATGAATTTTTGTGATCCTTTTTATGGCTTTAGATCCTGATTTTTGTGTCTCACCTTGCATTCTGAAAGTCAATTTAAATTAAAATTTACTGAGCTTTCTCAGGACTATATACTAAAGTTCAATGTCACTATCTAAACTACTATGAGACTTAAAATGTGTCCTAAAATATAATCCTAAATAAATTCTTAATTTTAAATCGGAATTATCAGGTACATTATGTAAGCAAATAATACACTTATTCATTCTTATCCACAAGCCTATGAACAACCATAAGGAAATTCTTTGAGATTCTCCACATACATTTTGAAACTAACTAATGCAAATAAGGAGCCAGCACTGTGGCATAGCAGGTAAAACCATTGCCTGTAGTGCCAACTTCCCCTATTGGTGCCCATTCCAGACCTGGCTGCTCCACTTCCGATCCAGCTCCCTGCTGTGGCCTGGGAAAGCAGTAGAAGATGGTCCAAGTGCTTGGGTCCTCGTGCCCATGTGGAGGACCTGGAAGAAGCTCCTGATTCCTAGCTTTGAATCAGCCCAGCTCAGGCTGTTGCAGTCATTTGGGGAGTGAGCCAGTGATGGAAGATCTCTCTCTCTGCCTCTGCCTCTCTGTAACTCTTGTCTTTCAAATAAACAAATAAATCTTAAAAAAAATAAGAGTGGAAATACAGTTTGGGGCTTGTATTGGCTCATCAAAACTTACCTGAATTAGGGCAGGCATTGTTGCATAGCAGGGAAAGCCTCTGCCTGAAACACCTGCATCCAGTAGGAGCACTGGCTCGAGTTCTGGCTGCTCCGCTTGCAGTGCAGCTCCCTGCTAAAGGCATGGGAAGAGTAGCAGAAGGTAGTCCAAACGCTTGGGCCCCTGCCACTCATGTGGGAGACCCAGATAAAAGCTCCTGCCTCTTGGCTTTGGTCTGGCTCAGCCTTGGCTATTTGGCCACATAGGGAGTGGACCAGTGCATGGCAGACTGACCTTTTCTCTCTCTGTCACTCCCTCTCTCTCTCTAACTCTTTCAATTAAATAAATAAATCTTTTTTTAAAAAAAGTTCCTGAATTTATCAACAAAATGGTGGAATAGGAAATTACAACTCTTGTCTCCCTGCCTTTATGAAAACTCCAGAATCCTTCAAAGAAGGTGCAGCACCCCAGAGGAGCACACAATTGAGAACAACTGTATTAAAAGGGGAAAGAGTAGCAGTATCATTTTATCGTGGTACCACTTTCTCCAAGCTATCCCCGTTCGGTGATGAGAGAGATTCCCTCAGTCCATGATTGCTGCTCTGGGTGAAATAGCAAAGTACAACACTTTATTCAGAGTGTTGAGGAAACTTGTATAATTGGAATGCCTGAGAACAGCTAAGAACAAAGAAAGAGAGATTGACTCAGCTCGTGGACCTCCGCTGACTGTGCAGATTTCAGCACTGGTTCATGACGACTCTCAGCGGCCAGTACTGCTATCAGCAGACGATGCAGAATCCTGAAATCTGTCATTCAGGTGGGAGGATTAGAATTGGAGCTTACACTCTGTGTTCTAGCCCTTCAGTGCATTGTCCTCGGGAAAATGACAGGCACCTCTCAGTATTTAGCATTTCTCTGTGGGATGAGTAAGAGGAATGTAATCCTCGAGCTACTCACCTAGGAAGCAGGGAGAAGAGTGAGTTCACCTAAAGAAAAAGATAGAAAGACTCAGGGGCCAGCGCTGTGGCGCAGCGGGTTAAGGCCCTGGCCTGAAGCGCCAGCATCCCATATGGGCACCGGTTCTAGACCTGGCTTTCCGATCCAGCTCTCTGCTATGGCCTGGGAAAGCAGTAGAAGATGGCCCAAGTCCTTGGGCCCCTGCACCCGCGTGGGAGACCTGGAAGAAGCTCCTGGCTCCTGGCTTCGGATTGGCACAGCTCCGGCCATTGTGGCCAGTTGGGGAGTGAACCAGTGGATGGAAGACCTCTCTCTCTTTCTCTCTCTCTCTCTCTCTCTCTCTCTCTCTCTCTGCCTCTCCTTCTCTCTGTGTAACTCTGACTTTCAAATAAATAAATAAATGTAAAAAAAAGATAGAAAGACTCCCCAAATCTCTAGTCAGGCTTACTGCTGAAACTCTTACGTTGAAAAAGACAGTCTGTAAATCTTGGAGGCCATGGCTGCTTTTTCAAATATGCAGATATCAGCACAGAGTTGCAAGACATATAAAGAATCAGAAAAATATGACACTACCAAAAGGACAAAGCAAGTTTCTACTATTCAATCCTAAATAAAAGGGGACCTATGAGTATCCTGGAAAAGAACTAAAAAAAAACTGTATGTTGAAAGTTCAGTGAGCTACAAGAAAATACAGATTGATAACATCAGAAAAATGGTTCATGAACAAAAAAAAAATATCAACAAATGGGCTGAAACCATAGAAAAAGTGCCGCATAAAAATTCTTGAGCTGAAGAATATAATTGAAGTAAAAAATTAAATAGAGACTCAACAACATACTGGATCAAATACAAGAAATAATAAGTGACTTCAAAGATAGGCTATTTGAAATTACACAGGGAGCAAAAAGAAACAAAACTGAAAAATAAAAATAATGAAGAAAGTCTACAGGGCTTCTTGGTCACAATCAAGGGAATAAGAATAAGGGTATGTACAAGCGTATTCTCCATGAGTGTTTTGAAGATCTCTTGCATTATAAAAGTTTCACAATAAGGACAGAAAGGGAGAGAAAGCTTGTTTAAAGAAATGATGACTGAGGGCCTTATATTTTAAAATTACGTCAGCTTTCTTATCTCGATAGTCTCGAAAACCAACCAATGTAATGCCTGAGGTATTTATCCAAACTTTTTTTCTCAATTTCCCTCTGCTGTGACACAACCTCTTTACACCACCAAAACACATTGCTGGGTCCAGTGCTGTGACGTAGTGGGTAAAGCCGCTGCCTGAAGCGCCGGCATCCCATATGGACGCCGGTTTGAGACCCGACTGCTCCACTTATGATCCAGCTCTCTGCTAAGGTCTGGAAAAGCAGTGGAAGATGGCTCAAGTCCTTGGGCCCCCACACCCACGTGGGAGACCCAGAGGAAGCACCTGGCTCCTGGCTTCAGATGGGCCCAGCTTCAGCCATTGCAGCCATTTGGGGAGTGAACCAGTGGATGGAAGACCCTCTCTCTCTCCCTTTCTCTCTCTCTCTCTTTCCCTCTGTCTGTCTGTAACTCTACCTCTCATATTAATAAATAAAATATTTTTAAAAATCCACATAATTTCTAATCATGAATTTCCCAATATTTTGAATACTTGAACGTACTCTTGTTCATCCTCTTTGAATACCAGCTCTTTTTTTTTCCCCGAATTCATTCTCGTTCGCACATCTGCACCTGTTTTTACCTCCTTTACCTTCATTCTTTGGCATGGTGGTGACAGTGGTCTTGCGATTTTCTAATTTCTTTCTGGATGGCTGTGGCGGTGGTGGCAGCAGCAGGGACTTCAAGGAGCTCCAGGGCCCACAGGAGAGAGCGCTGGGGATGAGGCAAGCACTGGGAGTCTTGTCCCCGAGTTCTTCTGAGACCCACCAGTGCCTATGCTTGGCCGGATCAACATGGCACACAGTATTCTTTTTTTTTTTTTTTGTCAGGCAGAGTAGACAGTGAGAGAGAGAGACAGAGAGAAAGGTCTTCCTTTGCCGTTGGTTCACTCTCCAATGGCTGCTGCAGCCAGCACACCGCGCTGATCTGATGGCGGGAACCAGGTGCTTCTCGTGGTCTCCCATGGGGTGCAGGGCCCAAGCACTTGGACCATCCTCCACTGCACTCCCGGGCCACAGCAGAGAGCTGGCCTGGAAGAGGGGCAACTGGGACAGAATCTGACGCCCTGACCAGGGCTAGAACCCAGTGTGCCGGTGCCGCAAGGAGGAGGATTAGCCTATTGAGCCACGGCACCAGCCAACACAGTATTCTTAAGAGTTCTTAACGTATTATTCCCATTTTACAGATTTAAGAAAATGAAGACTTGGGAAATTTAGATAACTAATTTTCCAAAGGCAGCATTTGTTTCCTGACTGCCAGGTATCTGACCCGAGCTCTTCACTACAATGCCTTTGTTTGAACAAGTGCAAACATCTAGATCAGGGGTCAGTAGACTGCATTCCACAGACAGCAGGCCATATCCAGCCCACCCTCTGGTTTTGTGTGGCCTGAGAGCTAAGAATATCTATCTATCTATCTATCTATCTATCTATCTATCTATCTATCTATATATATATATATGAGTCATTGGAAGGCAATCAAAAGAAGAATAATTAGTGATATGTAAAAATTGCTTGAAATTTGTAAGTGTTAGGGTCAGTCCCCTATAATTACAGTTTTATTGGAGAGATTCATTCTTATGTGTTAGCATATTGCCCACAGTTTTATATATGCTATAACAGCAGAGATGTACAGTTGCTATAGTGGCTATATGATTGGTAAATCACAAATATTTGCTACCAGAGCCTTTATAGAAAATCTTTGCTAGTCTCTGATTTGTTGCCTATTCTCTTAACTTTGGGCTACATCACGCCTTAATTTTATGTAGCTTCTGTGTGTGTGTGTGTGTGTGTGTGTGTTTGCAAGTGTGTTTCTTGACAAAATAGCATACGTGAGACTAAGAACATGTAACCTTATCAAACAATGAGAAGAGTACGGAGACAATTTGCTGTCTTATTTAATTCTGATAGCATGCTCTTAATGTGATAGAAATTCAGAGAAAAATGGTTAGATAACACCATCTACTGAGAAAATCTGAGATTACAGATGATGTGACAAAACCAGTTTATCTCAACTCTGGTATGCATCAGTGTCTCCTGGATTCTTGGTATGAAATACAGATCTCTGCATCACATTCCTTACTGATTTTGATTCAAAACAAAGCTTATATCTGAGGGGAACAAGACACATGCATGTTTACTTCTCCTCACATTGTATGCATTCATTTCACACAAGTCAGAATTGCTGTGTCTTGAGCCATGGACTCGATGGAGAAATAGTCATGTGATGTGCTGAGTAGAATCAGGGAGGTCTCTGGTGACGCTGAGTCCCGGTTACAGCCAGTGTTATGCACAGCTGTCTGAGGGCAAGAGGTGATTGCTGTAGGTGTGCTAAGCCGGGGACTAAAGGTTACGGTGAACTAATGTAGATGAGAACGGGAGGATTGGTGATGTGAGTGGGAGGAGGGAATCCTATGAATTCCCCTAACATGGCATCTCTACCGCTGATGTTGTCAGGGCTCATTGGCCCCGAGAGTACAGAGCTGTGGTCCTAAGGCATAACAGATTCACCATGAAATTTCTGATAAGAATCATCAGCTGCAACAGCATGCTCTCCAACTTCCAGTTTGTGTTAGAGTGTTATCAGGCCCTATAAATATGCATGTGCATGTGTGTTTGTGTTTCTTCCATGGCAGTCCCGAGACAGAATTACCAAGCTGTAGAGTGGGGAAAGCCAGTTAATAAATCAGAGAGAAGGCAGTAGCAGTAAAGCCATTTGTGTAAAAGCATTGGGACTATTCACACATTGCAGACATTACTTTCTAATGAGGAAGTTAGCATGTGTGGCACTTTTCAAGCAGATATTATTAAGTTTCACATTATTGTTAAAGAAAGTGAAACTTAGGGCCTGCAGTGCTGGCTTCCCATATGGGCTCTGATTGTAGTCCTGGCTGCTCCTCTTCCAATCCAGCTCCCTGCTAATGCACCTGGGGAAGCAGCAGAGGATGGTACAAATCCTTGGGCCCCTAAATCCACATGGGAGACCCGGAAGAATCTTCTGGCTCCTGGTTTCAGATCAGCCCAGCTCCAGCTGTTAGGGACATTTGGGGAGTGAACCAACAGATGGAAGACTTCTCTCTCTTTGCCTCTGTCTCTCTGTAACTCTGCTTTTCAAATAAATAAATAAATCTAAGAAGAAGAAGGAGGAGGAGGAGGAGGAGGAGGAGAGCCGTTGCTGTGGTGTAGTGGGTAGAGCTGCAACTTGAAGTACCGGCATCCCACATGGGTGATGGTTTGAGTTCTGGCTGCTCCACTTCTGATCCAGCTCTCTGCTATGGCCTGGGAAAGCAGTGGAAGATGGCCCAAGTCCTTGGGCCCCTGCATCCATGTGGGAGACCCTGAAGAATCTCCTGGCTTCTGGCTTCAGATCAGCACAGCTCAGGCTGTTGCTGTCATCTGGGGAGTGCACCAGTGGATGGAAGACCTCTCTCTCTCTCTCTCTCTCTCTCTCTCTCTCTGCCTCTGCCTCTCTAAAACTCTGCCTTTCAAATAAAATAAATAAATCTTAAAAAAATAAAAAAGAAGAGAAACTTAGGCTAAAAAATTATTTAAGGTAAACAGTGGAGCTAGTCAAGAAATAAATACAGTTTTCTGACCCCAAAGCCTGTGCTTCTTCCTTAGTGATAAGCTGCTGGGCAGGTACATGCCCACAGGGAGATATATATATAACAGTAACTGTAATTACATAACAGTAATTGTTATCATTTATTAAGTACTTTGTAAGGCTAAAGTATATGCATGATATGATCATATGATACATAGACGAGGAGGGGAGAGTGGAGAGGGAGAGAGAAGAGACTCTTCCCTTTATATTGTGGGAGATTGATTCCAGGACCCCCTGTGGATTTCAAAATTGATTAATCAAGCCCCTGTTATAAAATAGTGTAGTATTTGCATGAAACACTTCTCCATATGTATTTTTTTTAAGATTTATTATTTGTTTATTTGAAAGAGTTACACAGAGAGCGAAGGAGAGAGAGAGGTCTTCCATCTCACTGGTTCATTCCACAGATGGCAGCAATGGCCAGAGCTGCACCTATCCGAAGCCAGTTACCAGGAGCTTCTTCCAGGTCTTCCACGTGGGTGCAGGGGCCCAAGGACTTGGGCCATCCTCCACTGCTTTCCCAGGACATAGCAGACAGCTGGATCAGAAGTGGAGCAGCCATTTGAGATGCTGGCACTGCAGGTGGCAGCTTTATCCACTATGCCACAACGCCAACCCCTCCATACATATTAAACCATGTCCAGATTGCTTACAATGTTTAGCTCAATAAATATGGTATATAAATAGCTGGTTGACTATGTTGTTTAGGGAATAATGACAAGGAAAAAATCTGTAAATGTTTAGTACAGACACAACATTGTTCTTCAGTGTTTTCAATCTAGAATTGAATCCACGGACATGGAACCTATAGATTTGGAGGGCCAATTGTATATACACATAAGTACTCATATATATATATATATATATATATATGTGTGTGTGTGTGTGTGTGTGTGTATTCTTTGCTTGATTTGATTCCTACCATAGTTCTAGAAATAGTACTATTATTATTTGCATCCTACTGATGAGGAAATAACTTTTTTTAAGACGTTAACTGACTTTCCCAAGATCATTCAACTAATATGCAGAATTTTGATTTGATCATAGGTCATTTTGACTCTAAGTCTTTCTACAGTATCCAAATACATTCATGACTTGTGTACAGTATCTCAACAACACCATCCCCCTTCCCCAAGACTCATGTAAAGTATGCAGCTGCTTCTCTTATGCAGAGTCAAATTGAAAACTATAATTAACAATGAAGGGTCTTAGTCCAACCGAACGAGGATGGACTGGGTCTGAATAAAGGTAAGTGTGCCGCTTGCCCGTTCCCCAGCCTCCCGATTCTGGAGACAGACGCAGCGGGGAGTCAAGTCAAGCAAGCAAGAACTTGGTTTATTGCGTGCGTAGCAAAGCCTTTTAAAGCACAAAACCACAGGATTACTGGGGCAGGGCATAAGGACCAACCAATTACTTAAAAGATCATTTTACGGGGCGACTTTTTACAGGACCAGCCATGTGTCTGTACACTCATCATCAGTTGTTGTCACCTCCCCTGATGTTGCACAGCCAATCAGCTTCTGTGGTAAATAACTTTGGGTACCGCCCACCTAACTTCCTTTGGGCGCCATCTTTGAATTGCCTCATGTGCCTAATTTCCCCACAAACAAAAAATACCAGGCACCATGTATGTCTAAAATGAAGTGTATGGAATACAAATGAACACAAATAATACCTGGGGGTTTCAATTGTTGGAAGACTATTTACAATGATCATTGCTATACCGTCCATTGCTTGGCTATCCTCTGAAACCTTGGAATATTTTGCACTTCAAACCTTAACATGATTTGAACACCAGCGTACAGCTTGATAGCAACTTCATGAAAGACCCTGAGCTAGAGCCATTCCACAATGCCCTTTCTTGTGTTACTGATACTCAGAAACACCATTATGTTTGTTTTAAGCTGTTAAATTTGGCATGATTTGTTCTATAGCAACAGTAACACATAAGGGCATTTTATTATGCAGTTGCAATGTCTTATTCCTAAAGAGTAGTATTAAGAGTGAAATTCTGGCTTTCTATGGACTATATATACCAAGAGATCCGATGGTACATTTTGTCTGAGTATTCTGTAAGAAATATTTCTGTAACATCCCTGTTCATATCTTTCTTTCTCCCTACAACTTCCCCATAGTCTTTCAGTTTCCTCGGAGCTGAGTTGAACAGATTAAATTGAGTCTCGAACAAGGGCACATCCTTTAAAAAAAAAAAGAAAGATTTTATTTATTTATTTGAAAGGCAGAGTTACAGCGAGGGAGATGTAGAGAGAGAGTCTTCCATCTGCTGGTTCACTCCCCAGATGACCGCAACAGCCAGGGCTGGGCCAGACCAAAGCCAGGAGCCAGAAGCTTCATCCAAGTTTTCTGTGTGGGTGCAGGGGTCCAAGCACTTGAGCCATCTTCCACTGCTTTCCCAGGCCATAGCAGAGAGCTTGATTGGAAGTGGAGCACCAGGGACTCAAACAGGTGCCGATATGGAATCCTTGGTGCAGTAGGTGGTGGCCTAACACACTGGGTCACAATGGCAGCCCCCCAAGGGTGCATCATAAGTAAGGACCTGTTACTCTTTCTTCCTGCCTGGTACACATCATGAGCAAGCAGAGTTTTATAGTCACACAAACTGCTTACTGACCTTAGACAGCAAAGCTGTTGTCTCTGTAAGCCATGATACACTTTCCCAGGGGCTTCAGTTCTGCTTCTCCCCTTTCTAGATCCAGAGGCCTGTTTCTTTTTCCAGCCTCCTGCCAATATGCATATCACCTGTAGCCTTATCTCACTGTGGATGGAGAGTGAGACACTTATTTTTTTTTTCATTTTTAATTATCTTTTTTTTTCATTTTTAATTATCTATATACAGAAGATTGATTCAGTATATACTAAGTAAGGATTTCATCAGTTTGCACCCACACAGAAACATAAAGTGTAAAATACTGTTTCAGTGCTACTTACAGCATTACTTCACATTGGACAACACATTAAGGACAGATCCCACATGAGACGTAAGTACACAGTGACTCCTGATGTTGATTTAACAATTTGACACTCTTGTTTATGGCGTCAGTAATCTCCCTCGGGTCTAGTCATGAGTTGCCGAGGCTATGGAAGCCTTTAGGGTTCGCCGACTTCGATCTTATTCCGACAGGGTCATAGTCAAAGTGGAGGTTCTCTCCTCCCTTCAGAGAAAGGTACCTCCTTCTTTGATGGCCCCATTCGTTCCACTGGGATCTCACTCGCAGAGATCTTTCATTTAGGTCTTCTTTTTTTTCCAGAGTGTCTTGGCTTTCCATGCCTAGAATATTCTCATGGACTCTTGAGCCAGATCTGAATGCCTTAAGGGCTGATTCTGAGGCCAGAGTGCTGGACATCTGCCATTCTATGAGTCTGCTGTGAGACACTTATTTTAACCTACAGTCCTCCTCTTCCCCTCCAGATCCTCTTAAATTTCCCCAGTCCCTTCTCTTTACTCTTAGGTAGAAGTCTCTATTTCATTCCCCTCTGTAAGTATTTTCTGTAAAGCTGGTCTGAAGCATCGTTTTGGAGGTACTCATCTCTAATTGTTATCTCAATTTGAATATACTGCTAAGGAGAATAGAATCATTATAAAGTTCTATCAAGTGGCTGGTGCTGTGGTGTAGCAGGTAAGGCCACCACTTGCAGTGCTGGCATCCCGTATGGGCACTGGTTCAAGTCCTGGCTGCTCCACTTTCAATTCAGCGCTCTGCTATGACCTGGGAAATCAGTAGAAGATGGTTCAAGTCCTTGGGACCTTGCACCCATGTGGGAGACCCAGAAGACGTTCTTGGCTTCTGGCTTCTGATCAGCTCAGCTCCAGCCATGATGGCCATTTGGGAATGAACCAGTCGATGGAAGACCTCTCTCTCTCTCTCTCTCTCTAACTCTGCCTTTCAGATGTATAAATAAATATTTAAAAATTCAATCAGAATGATTTGAAGTTACCTTCAGATTTTAACACAACTAAATAATTATATATATATAAATAAATTCATATTACATACAAAATATGTACATTTATGTAAGAGATGAATAAGTATGTAGATGAACCTATCTGTATGATTCTATATTATCTATATAGATTAACAACTATATAGACATAGTCATATGATCTTTTTCTGATATAATGTATAGGAAAAGCACAGTGATATGAGGTGATATAAATAGTCTAGTAAAAATAATAAATATTAGTTGCAACAGTAAAGTGCACTAAACAGACACTGTAACTGCTAGGCAAAAGCAATTCAGTTACTAAAATCTTGTCTACAGCTTGGATGACATATCCCTCACAAGCAACAAATTCTTTGTCTCTGATGATTGGTTTAGCTTCAAATACTTTGAGGGAGTGATATCTCAGATAATTTTTACCACTGCAAATGTATATTCCAGTTTGACATTAAACACCCTGACATCTTGGTTTATTATCCCAAGAGAAATAATATATATGTATGTATATATATATGTAATTCACTCACTCATAATTGATCAACATTGTTACCCAAAGAGAATCAAACCCCTAGGTGTACACAGGCACGGACAAAATCATGGGCTAGGATGACTCTAAGGAGCAGAGAGGTTTTGAAGTCCTGAATAGCCAAAAGGACTCTTTTTTTTTTATATTTTCTTCTTTGAACTGTGATAGTGAATAACGAAAGTCAAATCTGACTGAAACCTTGCTTGCTTTGGCTTACAAGGCTTCTTAACTTGGATTTTAAAAAAAAAGATTTATTTATTTTGAAGTAACGCCTTGACAGTAGGGACTCCATTTTGGAGAACCTGAGACTCCATTCTGGGAAGGTACCTCCCACCACCACCATGAGACTCTGGTCTGAAACTATGATCTAAAACAGTTGGACAGTAGCAGTCCACTACATCACACTTGGCAGAGCATAGAAACCGCCTAGCATGATCACTCAAGCTCGGAAATGGATAGGTTGCACCTGGGTTAAGGATAAAAATGTAATTTGTCTATGTCCTACATATGATTAAAACCAATACCTGGATTAATGTCAAGATTATAATTGGAAAGGCATTCAGATCTGGCTAAAAAGCCCATGGGAGTATTTCAGGCATGGAAAGCCAAGACGCTGGCAAAAGAAAAAAAAAATGACCTAAATGAAAGATCTCTGTGAGAGAGATCCCAGCGGAAAGAACAGGACATCAGAGAAGGAAGTACCTTTCTCTGACAGGAGGAGGGAACTTCCACTTTGACTATGGCCTTGTCTAAATAAGGTCGGAGTTTGTGAACTCAAGAGGCTTCCATAGCCTTGGCAGCTCATGACAAGAGCCTAGGGTGATCACTGACGCCATAAATAAGAGTGTCAATTGTTAAATCAACAACAGGTGTCACTGTGCACTTACTCTCCATGTAGAATCTCTGTCCTTCATGGGTTGTACTGTGTGAATTAATGGTATAACTAGTACTCAAACATTACTTTATACTTTGTGTTTCTGTGTGGGTGCAAACTGTTGAAAACTTTACTTAGTATATACTAAATTGATCTTTTGTATATAAATATAATTGAAAATGAATCTTGATGTGAATGGGATGGGAAAGGGAGTGGGAAATGGGATGGTTGAGGGTGGGAGGGAAGCTATGGGGGGAAAAAGCCGCTATAATCCAAAAGTTGTACTTTGGAAATTTATATTTATTAAATAAAAGTTAAAAAAAAAAGAAGCTATGAAAAAAAAAAAAGATTGTAACTGGTAATGTCAAGATTACAATTGATACTAGTTTCGCGTCAGTTTTAGGTCAGCTTGATCCCAGTAACCATGTATTCCCCCCGATCCTAGCAACCTTGTATTCCCCTCCCGGTGTTATGGTTTTTGCCTTCATGAATCCTGTTGCTTTGGGCTTCGGGGTCGCGAGTTCTTTAGGAAATGAGCCTACTCTCCATTGCTGGCAATAAAGGATCATCAAATTTTATCAATGTGTGGTACTCCTTTATTTGCACTTGCTCAGGTACAACAATTTACTTGAAAGTCAGAGTTACACACAGAGAGAAGGAAAGGCAGAGAGAGAGAAAGAGGTCTTCCATCTGCTGGTTCACTCCCCAATTGGCCACAACAACTGGAGCTGTGACAATCCGAAGCCAGGAGCCAGGAGCTTCTTCCGGGTCTCCCATGTGGATACAGGGGCCCAAGGACTTGGGTCATCCTCCACTGCTTTCCCAGGCCATAGCAGAGAGCTGGATCAAAAGTGGAGCAGTCGGGTCTCAAATTGGCTCACATATGGTATGCCGACACTGCAAGCAGCGGCTTTACCCGCTGGCCCCTTAAATTGGATTTGAGTACCTTCAGAGGAGTCTATATTCCTAATCTCACAGTCTCCATGCTTCTGTTTTAAAGGTATAATGGTGCTGTTCACACATTTATGCAAGTTATATGTCCCATGAAAAGCATTTGAGTTTGCTGACTCCTAACTTTAATAACTCTTTACTTTCTAATTGCTTAAGATAGATTACTTTGTTATCCTTAACGAAACAACTGCTTCATAAGCTACAGTCCTCCTTATTTCAAGCCTAGTCTGTTAATGCCCCTTTGACACTTCTGAACAGGCCACAGTGAAATCGCAGGTTGCAGGTAGTAGCTGTAATCGCCTCACAGACACTCAACTAGAACAAGTTCTTTGTTCATTAAATTTGCCAGGTAACTCAAATCACAAGTCTATTCAGCTCAATGATGCCATTTGCACCATCAGGAAATACTGAGTCTATTTATTTATTTATATATTTTATTTTAGTATTTTTAAATTTTAACTTTGTCATTTTTAAACAGAGTCAATGTGAACTGTAGATACAATTCCAAGAACATAATGATGTTCCCTCCCACTCCTCCTACCCTTCTTTCTGCCTTTCTTTCTTGTTTTTTAGTTTTTGAGATAACATATTTGAAATTCACATTACAGTAAAAAAGTTTAATACTTCACCAAATAAGAAGTTTAACAAGTAAAAAGAAGAAAGACCCTAATTTAGTGGGCATAAGGACAACAGCTATAGAAAGTAATTGAATTGAAAAATGACTATTTTGCCCATGTACAGTAAATTTTAAAGTAATCACAGACACAGTTATGGTATACATTGTTATGGATCACATACTAATATTTAAATTCCAAAGTGTGTACCATTCCAATTTTATCTTTGTGGAAGTAATAAAAATAGACTGTTAAATTTTTTAAAAATATGGGGCTGGCGCTGTGGCACAGAGGGTTAACACCCTGGCCTGAAGCACCAGCATCCCATATGGGCGCCGGTTCTAGTCCCAGCTGCTCCTCTTCTGATCCAGCTCTCTGCTATGGTCTGGGATAGCAGTGGAAGATGGCCCCAATGCTTGGGCCCCTGAATCCCTGTTGAAGACCCAGAAGAAGCTCCTGGCTCCCGGCTTCAGATCTGCGCAGCTCTGGCCGTTGCGGCCATCTGGGGAGTGAATCAGCGGATGGAAGATCTCTCTCTGTCTGTCTCTACCTCTCTCTGTAACTCTGTCTTTCAAATAAATAAAATAAATCTTTAAAAAAAATTTTGTAAATAATAAAATAATCAGAGAATATTACCCTATATCAGTATAACATTCTTTTTTTTAAAATTAATTCATTTATTTGAAAGAGTTACACAGAGAGAGAAGGAGAGGCAGAGAGAGAGAGATGCTGGTGCTTCAGGCCAGGACGTTAACCCACTGCACCACAGTGCTGGCCTCAACCGTTTAACATTCTTAACCATTAGTTTGATAAATATATAAAAGTTTTACAAAACTAAATTTCCAGCAATACTGACAAGAGCATTTCTTTCCTTTTTCTTTTCTGTATGTTTAAATATTGATTTTAAAAGACAAGATAATTGACTTTTTAAAATTCAATTTATTCTTTTCACAAGTTGAAAAAACAACTTCCATATATGTGTTGTGAGACCTGAGCCTGGATCAAGGTGTAACTATTTTAATTAGGCCTCCATCTTATAACTTGGGCTTGACCAGGCCCTGAACTCTGAGCCAGAAGCTCCTAAAAGTAAATACATGAACTCTGCTTGCGATAAACTCTCCTAGCAACAGCTAATTAGCAGATAACAGAGAAATACCTAGAGTTTCTGGTGTCTTCTCAGGGCAGATAAGGTGATTAATAGCTTCCCGAGACCCTGCAGTTCAGCACGTACACCCCAGCAGCTCAGACCCTATGCTTCGGCTAATCAGTTCAAAAGGCATCAACCCCAAAGCCATCCAACCACCTTCAGTAGGTCTGTTCCCGCCACTGGATGCACTAATCAACTCTAGGAGATGTCCTTTGAATTTCCCGCGGGATGAGATGATTTGCTAAATGGCACCATAATGTATAAAATGTCTCTAAAAACCCTATAAAAACCCTGTTAACTGAAGGGTCGGGGTTCTCAATTCAGACCCGCTGCGCCAGTGTTGATTGAGAGACCAGGCCTGGACCTGCAATAAAACTCTCATGTGCTATCGGCTCCTTGGTGGTCTTTGGGGATGACTGAACCGGGCATAACAGTGTATTTGTTATTTGGTTTATCTGCCACCTTCCTGCTTAAAACTTCAGGCCTGTAAAAGGATGTTTTACAAACAGCAGCAAAAGGCCGGCGCCATGGCTCAACAGGCTAATCCTCCGCCTGCAGCGCCGGCACACCGGGTTCGAGTCCCGGTCGGGGCGCCGGATTCTGTCCTGGTTGCCCCTCTTCCAGGCCAGCCCTCTGCTGTGACCCAGGAGTGCAGTGGAAGATGGCCCAAGTGCTTGGGCCCTGCACCCCATGGGAGACCAGGTAAAAGCACCTAGCACCTGGCTCCTGCCATCGGATGAGCGCGGTGCACCGGCCGCAGCGCGCCATCCATGGCAGCCATTGGAGGGTGAACCAACAGCAAAGGAAGACCTTTCTCTCTGTCTCTCTCTCTCTCACTGTCCATTCTGCCTGTCAAAAAAAAAAAAAAAAAAACAGCAGCAAAAAATGTTTGTGGGGTCACTTTTTCAGAAGGCAACAATGTACTCTTTCCTCCCCAACGTTCCACCCTTGCCTTCCAAGCCTAAAGAGAAAACCTGGAAACTCCAAGACTCATCCCCTAAGGCCTTTCCCCCTTATCAATTGCAGTGTTCCTGATAACCAGAAAAGTACCAGGATTTTTCTTTATTATTTTTCCAAAGACACGTCCTTCTTCTACCATTGAACATTAGATCCTCAAGTCACACTGTTCTATGAAGAAACAGCAGTTTTTACGGTATAAGAGAACTGTGTAGATTGATTCTTCTGGGTATCATGAAGTTAAGAAGGAGGAGAAAATTTTAGAAATTTAAGTCCCCAAACAGAGATCAGGTGTCAGTAAACGTTTTCTGTAAATATTCTATGCCTCATTGAGCCCATTCTCTACTGCAACTAGTCAAGTCCTCCGCTGGAACATACAAATGAATGAGCATTGCTGTGATTTATGAAACAATAAAAAAGAGCCACTGATGGAAAGCTGACATGACCAAAAGAGCACTACTTTTCTAACACTGAATAAACTCACACTGTCTCATTTAGTGCACATGCCTCTGAAAGGGACTCATTTCAGTGAAATTTTCACTCAACATCCCAGATATGTAGATGAAAAATTTATAATTTAATATGATTTATAAGAATACGATATAATCAATATAATTATATTGACATGCATAGATGATAAGCTTATACATTGAATCTAATATTTAGATCCCTACCTCTTAATTATGAAGAAAAGTCAGTGTTCTCTTTAATTGGTTGCATTACATCACCAAAGCATGTTTTTAAATCTCCTGATCAAGAAAAATAGCTTTTTTGTCCTGAGAACAGCTTCTGTCTCCTATAACTATACAGGTAGGTAGCATGAAGCATTATGTTTCATGCATCATTGATGGGATGATGACCAATATAATTTAATGAGACTCACACAAGAGTGATTCATCTTATCCAGGAATGAAAACACTAAAAGAGTAGAAATTTTTTTCAACATGTGAACAAAATATTTACCTTTCTAAATACAAGTGTAGAAGTGAAGCCATGTAGGGTATGCCTTCACCTATGATTTGCACACGTCTTTGAAAAGGAGAAGTAGGCCGGCGCCGTGACTCAACAGGCTAATCCTCCGCCTTGCGGCGCCGGCACACCGGGTTCTAGTCCCGGTCGGGGCACCGGATTCTGTCCCGGTTGCCCCTCTTCCAGGCCAGCCCTCTGCTGTGGCCCAGGAGTGCAGTGGAGGATGGCCCAGGTGCTTGGGCCCTGCACCCCATGGGAGACCAGGAAAAAGCACCTGGCACCTGGCTCCTGCCATCGGATGAGCGCGGTGCGCCGGCCGCAGCGCGCCAACCACAGCAGCCATTGGAGGGTGAACCAACGGCAAAAGGAAGACCTTTCTCTCTCTCTCTCTCTCTCACTGTCCACTCTGCCTGTCAAAAAAAATAAAAAATAAATAAATAAATAAATAAAATAAATAAAATAAAAAAAAATGAAAAGGAGAAGTTGCTGAGTACGAGTTGTTAATTTTCCTAGTCAAAAAAGCACAGACGTCTAGGCATCTTTCTGTCTGGGAAATACAGATCCTGGTGTCAAGTGTGATTGTCATTTCGCACCCTCTCTCCCCATCTCTTCCCACACCCTGCAGCTGATCCCGGGAAAACCAACCTGATTTCATTGCTGTCTTATTCTTCCTCCCTGAAATTTGGAATGTGCCTCATCTGTGGCCTTGCCTCCAGGCCTTTGATTCTTGTTACTATAGACCTTAGAATAGAAAATGTCCCAAGTTAGGTAATTATGGAACTCTTGTTTTAATTCCCCCATAGACAAGAGTGGTGAATATGCTCATATGGTCCTGATCCCAAAGCCAGCACTGGTATGTATATCCAGGCTGGCCCCTGTGGATACAGGCTTTGGATCTGTCCAGTGTAAGACTCAGCTTTGCAGAATCAGGACCCAGGCTACATTCTTTGGTCTCATGCCTCAGTGAACCAGGGTACAGGTAGTGGCCTCAAGCTTTAGCATTTCCCCCAATAAGAGGCCAGTCCCGTTTCAGGCCAATGTCTATGGTCTTATGTTCCAGAGGACCCAGTGTCTAAGACCATTCCAGCAGATTCAGGCTCTAGGGAAGTGCCTCCTTAGTTCAGGATCAAGGCTTGTGCTACAGACTCATGTTTCTGACCTACCCCGATGTCACATTGAACCTCATGTATCCAGAGCTCAGGTCAGCCCCAGTGGACCCATGATCCAGTCCCAACCCTATGGACCTAGACATCAGGCAAGGCCCTGTGGAACAAAAGAACAGGCATATCCCCCTGCAAATATAAGCACCAGGCAAGCATTCGCAATGATTCTAACAGCAATCTTGCATATTAAAGTCCACCAGATGGCCCTTCCACAATCTCTAGATGGGTTAACTAATGAAGGGCTTTCCCTGAAAAAGCTAGTCTTGGTGATTGAGTTAAATACCTATTTATGTAAAGGACACATACAAAATCCAGGCCAAAAGAAACATGAATAATCAGGGAAACAAGATACCATAAAAGGAACAATGCAAAGTACTATTAAATGACTCAATATAAAGAAAGACATATGAACACTTGCCAAAAATTTTCAAATTAACCATTTATAGTTCTTATAAAATAATACAAATAACTAAACAAGATGGGTAAATAATTTGTAAGAATAATAAACTCAACAAAGCAATAAGCCATAGGAAATAAAAATAGCCAAAATTCTGGAGGTAGAAACCACAATGACTAAAAAGAAAAGTTACATAGAGAGTTTCAACAGCAAACTTGATCAATTGAAAGAATCAATGAACTTAAAGATATGTCATTTGAAATTACCCAATTATAGGAACACAAAGAGAGGAAAAATAATGGAAAAGAGTGAAGAAAACCTTTAGGGCTTGTGAGACACCCTGAAGCAAACCAGTATATGCATTATGGAGTTTTAGGATTAAAGAGAAAGAGGGAGGAAGGAGGAAGAGAGACAGAAATGGGCAAAAAGCTTATTTAAATGGGTAATGACATAAAATGTCTCAAATCTGGAGAAATGAACATTCAAATCCATGAATTTGAAAGAACCACAAGTACACTAAATATAAAGAGATCTCCATGAGAATACATTATAATAATATTATAAAAGTTAAAGAGAATGAGGCATTTTGAAAGTCTCAAGGGGCCAGCACTGTGGCATATTGGGTAAAGCCACCGCCTGCTGTGCCGGCATCCCATATGGGCACCAATTCGAGTCCAGGCTGCTCCACTTCTGATCCAGCTCTCTGCTGTGGCCTGAGAAAGCAATTGAAGATGGCCCAAGCCTTTGGGTCCCTGCACCTGCATGGGAGACCAGAAAGAATCTCCTGGCTCCTGGCTTCAGATCATCACAGCTCCAGCCATTGTGGCTATCTGGGGATGGAAGAACTCTCTCTCACTCTGCCTCTACTTCTCTGTAACTCTACCTTTCAAATAAATAAATAAAAATTTAGAAAAAAATTTTCCCAGACCAAAAAAAAAGCTATGGGAGCTTACAACTATAGGATTTGACTTAAAATAAATGATAAACAGGGTCAGCGCTGTGGCTTACTTCGTTAATCCTCCACCTGCAGCACCGGCATCCCATATGGGCACCGGGTTCTAGTCCTGGTTGCTCCTCTTCCAGTCCAGCTCTCTGCTGTGGCCTGGGAAGGCAGTGGAGGATGGCCCAAGTGCTTGGGCCCTGCACCCGTGTGGGAGACCAGGAGGAAGCACCTGGCTCCTGGCTTCGAATCGGTGCAGCTCTGGCTGTGGCAGCCATTTGAGGGGTGAACCAACAGAGGGAAGACCTTTCTCTCTGTCTCTCTCTCTCATTGTCTAACTCTGTTTGTCAAATAAATAAAAAAAGGCATTTAAGAAATGATAGAGTTCTCCAATTGGAAATAAAAATAAATGTAACAATAATATCATAGTACAGCAGGTTAAACCATGTCTTACAATGTCAGAATCCCATATCAACAGTCCCACATACTTCATTTATGATCCAACTCCCTATTAATGTACTTGGGAAAGCAGTGGACAACGGCTCAAATACTTGGTCCCTTGCCATCCACATGGGAGTCCTGGATGGAGTTCTGGGCTTATGGCTTCAGCATGGCCCAGTCTCTGCAATTGTGGCCATTTGGAGAATTAACCAGCTAGAAAACTTGTCTCATTTGCAATCTTTCCAAGGATACTGTGAGCATAAAATAAGTACTACACAGAGATCACTTAATACAATACCTATGAAATAGAATACACATTATACAAAGGATTTTCTTCACTGGGGCATTTGAATAACTAAAAATGTTTTCATCTCGCCTCCCCCAACTCTAGTCTACAGTAAAATAATGTTGAAAGCATTATAATTCCAGGAAGCACCCAGGTAAAATGATTCCATTCTCTACTTTCCATTGAAAGTAGTTCAAATCAAAGACAGATACTGTGTTTAGAAATAATGGAAAGTGAATGTAGCTAACTTCAAGAAGCCCTAAAGACAACAGGAGGGAGTAGATATTAAAACTCAAGGAGAAAGGTAGCTACAGAAAGGAGATGTCAAAAACAAACTGTGGTTTTCTGTTAAACCTAGATACTGCCAAAATCTATCCCCAGCAGGAAGAGCCAGGAAAATAAACATCCCTACCTCTCTTTCTTCTTTTTCTCTGATCTCCTGTCAATACTTCTACCTGACTAATTCCCCAAAGGTAAGTCAAAGATTAACAAACTAGAGTTGATATAATCCTTATAAGTCAGTCTCTGAGTAGAGAGCAGAGTGGGAAAAAAAGATGGAAATTGGGCCGGTGCTGTGGCTCACTTGGCTAATCCTCTGCCTGTGGCGCCCGGTTCTAGTCCCGGTTGGGGCACTGGATTCTGTCCTGGTTGTTCCTCTTCCAGTCCAGCTCTCTGCTGTGGCCCGGGAAGGCAGTGGAGGATGGCCCAAGTGCTTGGGCCCTGCACCCACATGGGAGACCAGGAGGAAGCACCTGGCTCCTGGCTTAGGATCGGCATAGTTCTGGCCATACTGGCCATTTTTGGGGTGAACCAATGGAAGGAAGAACTTTCTCTCTGTTTCTCTCTCTCTCATTGTCTAACTCTGCCTGTCAAAAAAAAAAAAAAAGAAAGAAAGAAAAAAAGATGCAAATGGCTCTGGAAGGATGACCTGAGGAAAGAGGCCTGCAGTTTTAAAGATTGCATAGAAAGAAGGTGGCAGAGAGGCTAAGAGACATTTTCCAAACTAGAAATAGTACATGGGTGTTGCTAACTGACTTAATCTATCAAAGACAAAAGACAGAAGTGACAAGACAACAGAATGGGAACTTTGGAGTAGAATTTGACTTACTCTGAGTAGAACTCAATTTATTTTTTGAAAGATAAAGAAACATGACATCTATAGCAAAAGAATTCAAATTATGTTAAGTTGATGAAAGTTGAACGTTTTGTCACAATCATCTTCCTGAAGAAAAACAAAAGGTACTAGATATTCAATACTGAGACTCCTATGTATCTGTAAACATGTCACCATATTTATTTCCAGTCTTAATCTTGTGAAACAGCCAACCACGTATTTTACATGCACATGTAGTGAATTTTATAAGGCTTATAGAGTTGGAATCACATTGGCTCATCCCTTTTGAGAAACAGTCTGTCCTGTCATATCCTTTGGTGTGTTCCTTTTAAGTTATAACACCTACAGGAATGTAAATGCCTCTTTATCTAGTTACCAATTTTGTGATTTCTTCCACATGCTCTGTATCAGACATACATAACGTTGTTCCATTCACAAGATCACCCTGCAAGTTCACAAGTATTTTCCATGCCTCGTTTAAGAGGTCACGGGAACTCCAAGACACTTCCTTATCCCATTTATGGTAGTAAGGGACTCATTATATAATTATTTATTTCTGGTTAGTAACTACTTCAGTATGATGTTGAAGCTTGCTGTCTCCCTTTGCATTATTGAAGTAAATAAAGCATATACCCTCTTTGTTCTTATATCCTTAATTCTATTTGCTCATTTGCAGGGAGATTTGCCTCAGGATAAATCACACCTTGATTCTCACCGGCATCTGATTTCAGATTTTGTAGTTTAGGCTTTTGAGTTGATTCTGGAGGGTTGATTCTTAGGATGGAATGAATGTATTTTACAGCTGCAAAAGATATTTGTGTAGAAAAAAATCATCAGTAACTACATACCCATGTGCAGTATTGTATCAATTCCTGTCACTGCCATGTTACATTAGAATATACAATCAAATGCATACATGTAGCCATATAAGGGAGACAAAGAAGCTAAAATGTATGAGGAAATACCACCTCTTTGTTCTGGGCTCTATTAGGAAGAATTGCAGATTGGTGCCTCCTCACAAGGGGCACCAAAATGTTAGGAAAAGAAGAGCAGAATAGAGAGGAGACAGTGTACGAATTTATAGCCAGACAGAATTTATTCAGAGAAAATAAATTCATAGAGGTGGGTTACCAAATGCCTGCATGCACATTGATGGAGTATGTGGCAGAAGGCCCTGACCCCCAGGGTCTGGGTCTTTTTAAGGAGGGCTAGGAATGGGGTTAGAGGTAGGGAGCAGCAGGTGGAGGGAGATTCCTGGAACTGGACAAGGCCTTGGGAATCTGAAAAAAAGATGCAGGATGGGGTATGAATGCAATAGGGTGTGAGACCCAATTGAGATTCAAGGGCAAAAAATGTATTCCAATGTTTATCTATCTTTTGGGCAATGAGCAAGAATGGCCGAGGCTTAGGTCCTTTTCCCATCAGGCTCAGGCTTTTGGATAAGAAATTCCACCTGGGCCTTATGCTGGAATAAATAAAGACTATTTCCTGTTAAAAGGTGCTGGTATCTTGTCTCTGTACATGAATCTTGCTATAGTAAGGCCATCAAATTCTGATTCTCCAACAATTGAAGTATAATCTAAATTTTATAGGCCTAGATTTAGTACAGGTTTCACAAACTTGGGCTCTTAACCCAATTTATGCTTATGTCACTGGGGTCTATAACATAGTAGATCCGTAATAAGTGTTTGTGTCACAGGGATACTAGTTTGAAGACTATTAATGTGTCTTTATTGTTTGTGTATGGTGTTTGTATTGGGGTGAGGGATTGTTAAGGGAGAGGGTTAAAATAATATGAACACAAAAACAAAGAGGTTACCAGGTAATGACGGCAGAAAAATTACTATAACTTTGGTTCTTTGTCTCACATGGAAGAAGAATTTCCAAGCAGACATGCAGAAAGAGTTAAAAAGCACAATTTATTAGAGTCAAAGACCTCCAGCTGGAGCTGCTTCCAAGAGGGGGTCTTCCAAGAGAGGAAAAAACCCCAAGTGCCCAGTGGTAGTCAGGTTTTTAAGCACAATTTTGGAAACAACAACAACACAAACAAACAAACAAACAAAAAAACACCTTGACAATCAGGTTGACATTCAGTTACAAGGTGGGGACAAAACCCATCAAAAGACCTGATTTACAATCCTTTATCCTGTCTGGCTTGTTCAAAAAACCATCAAGAAGTGTGGGATAGACTATGAGCTCAGTAATTACCACTCCCTTGCTATTCTCATGGCAAATTTGGAGATTCCTAAGGCAGGAGGGTGGACACTTTTGATCTTGCTAAAGATAACTTTTTGGGAGGAACGTTTTCCACCCTCAATTTCCTATTAGCCCATTGACTAAACACAGTGTCAGCATTAAACTTTATTTTTTTGACAGGCAGAGTTAGACAGTGAGACAGAGACAGAGAGAAAGGTCTTCCTTCAGTTGGTTCACCCCCCAAATGGCCCCTACGGCCGGTTTGCTGCACCAATCCAAAGCCAGGAGCCAGGTGCTTTCTCCTGGTCTCCCATGCGGGTGCCGGGCCCGAACACTTGGGCCATCCTCCACTGCCCTCCCAGCCCACAGCAGAGAGCTGGACTGGAAGAGGAGCAACTGAGACAGAATCTGGCACCCTGACCGGGACTAGAACCTGGGGTACCAGCAGCACAGGTGGAGGATTAACCAAGTGAGCCATGGCACCAGCCAGTATTAAACTTTATCACCTATTTTCCCTAGACTATTTTCCCTGGTCTGTAGCAGACCATAATCTTGAAGAAATAAGCATTGTACAGAGACAAAGTTTTTTTTAAATTTTAAATCAATCTTATTTTAACTGACAAAACTGTATAATTATTCTAAGCAATGTAATATTTTGTATAAAATGTAAAATGATTGAATCAAGTTCATGTATACATCAGCTCACTTATCTAATGTTTTCCATGGGAGACATTTAACATTTAAAAGTCTTTAAAATTTTCCTTTGACATATGAATAGCCATCAGTATGAATTAGGTAGTTCATGTAGTATCTTCTGCAGAACGGAGAGGAACTACCTTTTCCATAATTTTTGGTTAGTTTATTTTTCATCTACTTGAAAGAGTGAGGAGAGAGAAAGAGAGAGAGAGAGCGAGATTGACTTTGCATCTGCTTGAGCACTCCCCAAATGTCTGCAATAGCCAGGGCTGAGCCAGGCTGAAGCTAGGAACTGAGAATGCCATCTGAATCTCCCACACGAGTCAGGAACCCAAGCACTTGAGCCATCATCCACTGCCTCTCAGGATGCATTAGCAGGAAACTGCATCAGAGGTGGAGCAGCTGCAATTCAAATTAGCACTCTAATTTGGAATGCAGGCAATGGAAGCAGTTGCTTAACCTGCTGCACCACAATGCCTACCCTTCTTTCCAACATTTAGATTGGGGTTCAATATCTCCAGCAAAGGCGATATTGCATGAAGGAGGTCACGATACATAGGAAAAGTGACTGTCCCTTTACCTTACATGAAGGTGATATGAGAAAGTAGACAAAGAATGGTGACGGCTGAAGAAACATGTTTCATGGCCTGTTTTTTTTTTTTTTCCTGGACAGATTGCATGTTCAGCAATCTGAAAGATCCCCAAACCCAGTCATCCTGGGTTTTTACAGAAGTTTCATTACACAGAATTGATCAAACTATTGGCCATTGGTGATCAACCTAACATTCAGCCTTTCTCACTTCCTGGGAGGTTAAGGGTGGGGCTGAAAACTCCAAACCTCTAATCCTGAGGTTGGTTGTCCCGTAATCAGCTCTCACTTTAAAGCTAACTACAGGATGACAATCATTTGTTAATTCATCAACATAGAAAAATGAACATAGTCCTTTGGAGACTACAAAGATTGTAGGAGTTGAATGCCTGGAAACTGGGGCAAGGACCAAATATATATTTCACAATATCGCAATTGAATATGGGACTTCAGATGGAAACTACCATTTAATGTTCCCTATGCATCATAATGGGGCAGCGCTATGTCTGAGTCAGATTGATGAATGGCATATTTAGGCCCAGATAGGACCTGGATTTAGTGACCCGCAGTGGCCTTCAGCTGCTGTGTCATATAGAAGATATTTAGAAATTGCTGCACGCTCTGCTGAAATATGGAGAAAGCAGATAATTGTGCTGCCCAGAGGATTATTTTGATGCAGGCTGAAGGTTGCGGGACAGGAAGCGTGGTCATAGTGATTTATAGAAAAATCAAAGATGCAACACTTTCTTTCCAATCCAAGTTTAGTGTCTAAATGCATGAGCTCTTATGCATGAGAATATATAAATTAACAAACCCCTTTCCTATCTTTTTTTTTTTTTTTTGGCTTAAACTAGCTCTGATTGTTCCTCTCCACAAAATCTTGCCTTCAAGGGCTCTGCATGTATCCTTCCTTTTCCCAAGTAAATTTCACTGAGATAGCACAATTATGCTCGGATTTTGGCAGTTCATTCTAGGCCATAGTGGCCCTCCAATGATTTTCAAATACAGCTGGTAGCCCTAGGCTACATCCATGTCACCTATGAGTCAACATTTAATCAAGTTGAAACAAGGCCTATTGCATCATCAAGAGGATGGCATTTAACTTCCACTTGCTTCACTCCAACAGTCTTCCTACTGATACTCTCCTGCTATTAACTAGAGCATTAACAAATTAGGATCTGATAGGTCCTTTGATCTTTCCCTTATCCACTAGTTCATAGGTTCACACCCTCATTTAACTTAATAAGCCAAGATGTGTGCTGGGGATACAAGCTTAGGTGGTTCTATCTCTACTTTGATTTGGATAACTGAGGGTGGGGAACATTTTTCTGTTAAGGGCCATTTGGATATTTATAACATGATTTGCAGACAATACAAAGTTATCAACCTGAAGATCATCCTGCTCTAGCTTTGCTGAATTTTGAGTCCCATCTGCGGTTACCTTGGTAGGGCCAGACCAAATGATTCTGTGGGCCATTCATGGAATGCAGGCTAGAAGCTCCCCATCCTTGCTATGTGGATTCAGAAGATCCACCAGGGCTGTATATGAGCTTTAGCCTCTCTCTGTCTCCATCTCTACTTTCAGTTAGGGAAAAATCTGCAGTTCTCTATTTAGAAGTAGAGACAATGGCAGGTCTAACAAAGCAGGAGAATTTTATGTTTGTAGTTAATATTTCAGTACCTGGGGAAATTCAATAACAAAAAGTCAATTCAGGCTACACTTGATATATTGTAAAGGCACACTATAACCAGAGGAAATAGGTTTTATTTAAATTCAATTGTTCAAAGTACAAATGTCTTTGCTCAACTCATATTGTTCTTTTGAAAAACTTAAAAGGTAGAAGTACATTTTATAAGCATTTCTCTGGATTCTATTTATTGGTTTCACAATCTACAATACAAAGTCTGGTTAAAAGAACATATTATAGAAATTCTAAAATTGTACATTTACTTGAAAAGTTACTTTCATAAAGAAGCTTTATCAATATTTCATTTTAAATAGTTTTAAATTCGGTGGAATGAACTCAAGAATCTAAAGCTAAAATACTACTCAACTAGCTTTTTTTGTTGTTTTTTAAAATTTATAATCCTTTTTTGTAGTACATATTTTCTTGAAATTTTCTGCTGGATAAATATACATTAACAGAAACACACATATTGGCATACAAAAGATAACTATAGAATTGACCATGTATATTGAATACTTTGCTTTTTCCATCTGTTATCATTGTATAACATCTTTTCCATTTTAATGCATTTTGAGAATTAAAGTTTTTTTTTTTTTTAAATCTTGTTTTACTTAGTGGTAGGTGTTTAGACAATTCACATAAATGTTTCAGAGAAATATTACTTTCTAAACAGGTGAGACCCTGACACTCTGAAGCTGAGGTCACAATTTTATTAATAGATAAATTTCCAGTGTCTTGTTGTATAGATTGTGGAAATGAAATTACAATAGTATTTTACTGGTAGCTAATCCAACACAATATGTCAATACATACCAAATCTATATGTGTACTCTAGCAGATACTGAAAAAAGAGTAATCTGTGAAAATTTTGAGAAACTGTGTTACTGAAAAAAAATCTGTATTCTTGGTAAATTTAGGATACTATTTATTTATTTGGGATACAGTTTGAACAAGAGAATTATGTCTTACTGAGAATCGTACTTTATATTCTAAGCTTTAGATTATCTCTTTCAATCAAGTTGTATTTTAGATAGTAGCTTTTTAAAAAAAATAAAAATAGAACATCCTTTTAACTTCTCAGGCTTTTAACTTGTAAATTTCTAATGCTTTTATAACCTTCCTGCTTTGGCCACTGTCAATTTTCATTAAGTATTTTAACATTTTATAGCAAGAAGATGAAACCTAGACTACTAGATTTTGCTTTATATTATCAGCTGTGACAACACATACACTTAACACTCATATGTCACACATGTTTAAAAATTCGCAATGGCTTCACAAATGAAACTATAGCTACACAGTAAAACAACACAACAATTTTCAAGTTTGATTATTAGTTGCAGAAAAGAACATGTTTCTTCTTTCTCTTCCTGCTACATTTCATAACATTTTCTAGTTTGATTCCATTTGATACAGATAGCTTTAGCTTTAGGGCAGCTTCACAACCACTACACATGCACCAGCTCTTCCAATGTTCACCGGGACTTCCTGAAACAAAAACAAGGCAAGCAACACTTAGTCTTTGTCTTTAGCATAATACAGAATGTTGAAGTTGAAAAGGCCTTAATTAATCTGCTCCAACCATCACCCTGTATAAAGGCAAGGGAAACTGAAGCCCAGTGTAGTGTGTTGGAAAGAATACAGCAGCTAGACTAATACAGAACTGAGTTTGAGGATCAGATAATCTTAAGTATGTTTCACCTCACTGCTAATTTCTTCACTTGAAAAACTGCAGCTAATAATACATACCTCTCAAGGCTTTTGTGAGGGTTAATAAGTGACAAGAATTTGGCACAGAGTAGTTATAATCTCACTGTCTGCTAGTTCTCTTTAACACAATGAAACGATGATACAGCCAAGAATAGAATTTAGGACCCTTAGCTGCTGCTCTAAAATTTTCTAAAAAGTAAATTCCACAAATTTAGTCAAGCATTTTGATTATTGTCTTTGATGTAACCTCTTGTTTGCCTCATTTGAATCTTGCATTTCTGGTTTGCGCTAAGAATGAATATAAAATAATTACCTACATGATAGGATTTGAGGGTTTCTGAGAGCCTTAATGAATCAGATTTTTGCAGGAGAGAGACAGAACATCACTAGCAGTTATCATTATATTAACACTTATCTATTTAAAACAGTAGCCAGCTTTACCCTGAAGAACATAGAGTAGCATTAAGTCAGTATAAAGGAAAATGAAATTAGGTCCCTAAATACAAAATTTGCCTGTTTGTGGACATTGATAAAGGATTCATGGTGTTTCACTTTTTTTTTTAACCCATCATTCCGTTGACTAAATGTCATCATGTACTGTGGAATAAATCGAGGACTACCATTGGCAGAACCTTAAAGTTTGCATTTGGCGTCTCCAAGATGCCCTCTCAGTGGTCCTTTTTGCACCTTCCTTGAATTTTTTTTCTATTAGATGGCCAGCGCTTTTGAAAGGGTTTAATTCTGATCTCCTGCTGTATACTGCATTCCTCCAATGATTGAGAAAGTTTGGAGTATTGTGATTTAAACATTTTTTATAAAAAGAAAATTGAAGGCTTTTCTCCTGGGCACCAGACAATAAGAAGGGCAGACATTTGTAGAAGATATTGCTCTGGCTTTCAAGTTTCAATACATATATAGTTGGGTAGCGTACGGCTCTGGGATATTGAATCTTATTCACTTTTTTCTTTGAAGGGAAGTCAAGAGAATGGTCTGTCCTCTTTCATGTGAGTACTGATGGATCCCGTTAATGGTCACTTAGGTCAATTAGTAACTCTCTAAGACAGATAAAGCACATCATGTACATTTGGTTCTGGTTAAGTCTTAGGAAGAGAATGCAACTCACTCCAAGAATACATTTGAAAACCTTTTATTAAAAACTGAAACATTTAATTTTAATATTTCTATGAGAGTACCTCTTTCCACTCGTTTTTCTGTGCATCATACGACTCAACAGTGTTCAAGTAGGTATGACCATCATATCCTCCAACCACGTAAAGCTTGTCTCCAAGGGGGCACACTGCAACAGCATCTCGAGGGACACTCAGAGGTGCCACAGTCGACCAGGAATCATTTTTTGGATCATACCTTAAGAAGTTGAGGAAAACAATGGAGAGTGGAAGTCCAATAGTGTTAAAAAAAAAAGGCATAAAGTGCATGCTACTCTAAAATATGGAATTAAAAGCACATTGTAAATATCAAGTATAGATTGACTAATAAATGTTAAAAATAGGTACATGAAAAAATTCTCTTTAACCACCAGAGGTCTCTCAAAGCATATGAAATAAGTATTTCCTTTCTGAGATACCACACATTTCTGTACTCAATACTCTGAATCTCTTTGAGGGAATTCACATATTGAGATCTTAATATTACATGGAAAATGCCCCTCTTTCATGCAGTATTCTGGTGAGAGAGCTTTTGATTTTTTCTTATTCTTTATTCTTCAAAGTTATACATGAGTTAGTTGCCTGATCCTATTTAGGTGAAAACTCATGTTTTAATATAATGGTCTTTCTAGTTTAGTTGTGCTTTACAGAATGTAGTACCCTGGTCTAAATACTATTTTCAGCTAAAAGGATCATATCCTTATCCTGTCATTTTCTTTTCTGAGAGCCCTTACTTACCTTCACAGGAGTTGGTCTGTGATTTGTTTTTCCATTTTAATCTGAAGTTAACACCTTATTCCCAAACCTTCCCAATAACCAGAATGAACAACAACTCTGTAAGTAATGTTAATTAAAATTCTTCCTATGGAGGTCACATGGGGCCCTGGCAATAAGGAAACTCCTGATTAAGAAAAAAAATCCTCAGCAATAAAGAAATCCCTAGCGACTAGTGACAGAAAAGCCCCTAGCCAGCAGCAGTCTGCCTAAGGTATGTCTCTCCTAGGCTATAACCCACATTTCAGCAGTTTTCAGCTTCCACCTGACCTGCTCACCCACTGCTCCCTTGCAATGTATTTTATTTTTTACATTTTTTAAAAATTTATTTCAAAGGTAGAGTTACAGAGAGGCAGAGAGAGAGAGAGAGAGAGAGAAAGAGGGAGAAAGAGGTCTTCCATCCGTTGGTTCACTCCCCAGATGGTTGCAAAGGCCAGAGCTGCGCCGATTGGAAGCCAGGAGCCAGAAGCTTCTTCCTGCTCTCCTACATGGGTGCAGGGGCCCAAGCACTTGGTCCATTCTCTACTGCTTTCCCAGGTCATAGCAGAGAGCTGAATCAGAAGTGGGGCAGTCCGGACTTGAACTGGTGCCCATATGGGATGTAAACACTGCAGGCAGTGGCTTTACCTGCTACACCCTAGCGCCACCTTCACCATGCCCCTGTGTGACCTTATGCGCCTACCTGGACACACCTGGGTGCCCACCAGCCAATCAGGTTAATTAACCACTCCCCTTTAGAAGTGGGTTAAAAGCCTGGGACATGGTATGTCCCACCCTTCTCTTCTTCCCTGGCCTCTTACCAGGAGGAGGGCTGACTGTAGCTCTGCACCTCCAAGGCACATGGCCTTCCGGCCACCAGCCCCAGGCTTTCTGCAATGTATTTTAATACTTTTAACTGTGCTCACGCCTCTGTGTGTTCAGCTACTGGTGAACTCTCACTGCACAGGACACTGGCCTCAATTGGTTGTTTCCCATCACACTTTACAGGATTGCTTTCTTAAATGTTGAAGTCTATTTAAAATAATACATGACATTGAAATCTAAAAGGGGTGAAGAAGAAAGAAACCACAAATAATTATACATGGAAATACTCTCTGATTTTATAATGACCTATTTTTTTTTTTTTGTGACAGGCAGAGTGGACAGTGAGAGAGAGAGACAGAGAGAAAGGTCTTCCTTTGCCGTTGGTTCACCCTCCAATGGCTGCCGCAGTCGGCGTGCTGTGGCCAGCGCACCGCGCTCATCCGATGGCAGGAGCCAGGTGCTAGGTGCTTTTTCCTGGTCTCCCATGGGGTGCAGGGCCCAAGCACTTGGGCCATCCTCCACTGCACTCCCTGGCCACAGCAGAGGGCTGGCCTGGAAGAGGGGCAACCGGGACAGAATCCGGCGCCCCGACTGGGACTAGAACCTGGTGTGCCGGCGCCGCAAGGCAGAGGATTAGCCTGTTGAGCCACGGCGCCAGCCCATAATGACCTATTTTAAAAAGTTCAATGAAAAATATTTATTTTTGAAGATGAATTTTTATTTATCAAATTCTACCCATTTACTTATATTTCCATTATATCACTTAAATTTTTTCTTGCCTTTTGAATTACATTCTAAATCATCTGATCTCAGCTTACCTAAGAAAGTTTCTTAACATTTAGGAATTTCTCTTATTTAAAAAAAAATCATGTCCATTTTATTTGAAAGAGACCAAAGAGATAGAATGAGAGAGAGAGAGAGAGAGAGAGAGAGAGAGAGAGAGAAAGAGAGAGACCTCTGGTTCACTTTCTAAATGCCCAAATGGCCAAAGCTGAAACAGGTCAAAGTCAGGAGCCCAGAACTCAGTCTGGGTCTCCTACATGCATTGCAGAAACACAGGTATTTGAGCCATCACCTGCTGTCTCCCAGGGTGTACATTAGCAGGAAGCTGGATTTGAAGTAGGCAGGCATGAAGGTTAAAATTGATTAGGTTTTTGAGCTGGAAGACCACACCTTCACCACGCCCCTGTGTGACCTCACGCCCTACCTGTTACCTTCACCACGCCTCTGTTTGACCTTATCCCCCTACCTGGTCACACCTGGGTGCCCACCAGCCAATCAGGTTAATTAACCACTCCCTTTTGGAACTGGGTTAAAAGCCTGGGACATGGTGGTGTGTCTGCCCCTCTCTTCTTCCCTGGCCTCTTGCCAGGAGGGGGCTTGCTGTAGCCCTGCCCCTCCAGGGCACATGGCCTTCAGGCCACCCACCCTAGGCTTCCTGGCCTAGATGCTCCTCCACGTGGCTGGTTCCTGGTGCTCAGTATGAACCCAGATTTACCTCTCTCTCTTAAATAAAGCTCTCACTCTCCTGTGCATCTTTCGCACTAAATAAAAGCTTAAAATGTACCATGCTGCCTCGTTTATCTGTGCTGGTATTTAGAATTTTTCTCTAAATATTAGGCAAGAACCCTCTTAGGCTTATTAATATTGGGGATATATTAATAAGCATATGGTGATATCATATGGCACCCCAAGTTCCGGTAGCATATGTGGCACCCCAGGTGGTGCTTCTGAGGATCTTTAAGGGGCCACATTTTAGTATAGATTTTAGGGGGTCATTCTCCAATATCAGATTGGGAATGGAGGAGGCTGCACTCAAATCAGGCACACTGAAATGAAATGCAGGCATCCCAAAGGGTGACTTAACTGTGGTACCAAAGGTCTACCCCAGGAATATTTTAATGTTCTCTGAAGTCAGCAATAATTAAGATCACTTTTATGTCCATTATATTATCCACTGTCATTTGTAATAGCACCTTAAATTCTGATGTTGTAATAAAAACCCAGAACTAGAGAATCCATCTGTGCTCAAACTAAGCAGAATCTTCAGAACAATAGCTCCTGTTAACTGATGTTGTGCTCAGCCAACAATCAGGGTATGCCAGTACATGAATAGTGAACGGGGCTCACAGAAGGATTTCCTTGTAGATTTCCACCCAAAGACTCAAGACTTTTCTGCATGTGCTTGAAAATTAATGCCCCTAAGTCTGGCTAACTTGACATTATCTGGTTACTGCTTGAATAACAAAGAGGAGTTTGGGGAATGTGGAGTCTTTTGAAGAAAAAAAATTTGGCAACATAATTAGCATCTTTAAGAACACTACACATTCAAATTAAAATCACAACACTTAGTTTCTCTTTTGCTTTTCTGTCTTCCCTTACTTCCGATATAAGTGTAGTCACACTAGTGGAAATAAAATTGAGCGTGAAGTCAAGAGAATTAGTCATGGATTTATATTCCCACTTAGGGTAATTTGGAATAATTTGCTTGACTTCTTTGCTTCAATTTTCTCATTAATGTTACAGAAATAATAATCCCTGACCCAACCAGTGTGATAGCTTTAGAAACCTTTAATTTAAATGATTATCTTAAATAATTGGATAAGAGACTCCTAAGGTACTGCGTAGGCCAACAGTGTTTTAGCAGAAAATAGTGTCAGAAAAAAAAAAGTCCAAGACACGGAAATGAGGCTTATCTGATTTCCAAAATGTGCAATTTTATTTACTTTCTACTGGTAAGTACACTTTACAACTCTGCATGTGTGGAAGTTAAGTTATAGAAAACTGAGTTTACTTGTTACTCCTTTTCATAATGAACCTGAGCTCCCTATACAGTGTATTGAATGCAGATGCTAGATAGCAGAAGGTCCCATGCAAAAATTAACTACTGACTTAAGGGAGTGGTACAGCTACAAGGACCTTAAACACCCACCCTACAAGGTCTTAACCTTGAGACTCATAAGGCCATGTTTCCCTAATAGATACCATCTAGATGTTTGGTCTTGTCTTTTCCAGGAATCCCAGGCCTGAACATAGCCCTAACACTGACTGGAGCTAGTTTCCTATCATCAAAATTGCTAAAGGACATGAGATCGCTGGCCAATCAGGGGAACGCCCTGAGTACTGCATACCAACAAGGAAATTGGACATGCACTGAGCATGCGCTTTTCAGTTGCATCCTCAATCTACAAGGACTTTCATCCAAACCCCTCAGGAAGCCTATGGAGTTAAGCCACGGTTGCCCAGCTGCTTATTCTGCAATAAACACCACCATTGTCAGTCATGGGCTTTCTGCACATCTGTTTTGGGGTTCCAAAGCAAGTCCAACCAGTTTTGGAAGTTGTTCTAGATTAACGATATAGATGCATTTTGCCTAATACAGAGAGAACTGATTTCCGCTACATAGAAATGATGACTTACAAAGATTATATATTAGTTTTGAGTCTATTAATAATTTTTCAACATTCTTAACTGTCTTTTCCTCAAATACTCTTTTGAACTTGTTTTTATCTTGGAGTTACTTTATTAACTAATGAATCACATAAAATTGTTGATATATGTTCATTTTATATTTGCATGAAAATCGTGATAGTTTTAAAATGATTATGTACCCATCTTTATTTATGTCAGAGGCAGAGTTTGTGTGAAAGAGAGAGAGAGAGAGGCAGAGATTGAGAGACAGATTTTCTACCTGCTGGTTCATTCTCCAAATGCCTACAACATCTGCAACCAGGGCAGGCAAGCCAAGAGCCAGGAACTTTATCCCAATCCCTATATGGGTATCAGGGACACAAGTACTTGAGATATCGTCTGATGCCTCCTAGGTATATAACTAGTAACCCAGATCAGAAACAGAGGCTGGTCTTGAACCCAGGCACTTAGATATGCAGTGCAGCTTAATTTGCTATGCCAGAAATGTGCCCCAGTGATTTTAATTTTTGAAAATTATACTTTAGCATGAACCATTTTCTCGAAGTATTTTCAAGGAAAATGACAATAAGGGAATAATGTTAGTAATAAGAATAATACCAATTACAAAAGCTGCTATTATTTGGGGAATTAGATGCACACACACAAGCCCAGAAAGCATGCACAATCTGAAAAAAAGCTTAAGATCTCAATCCTTTTGTTGGACTGATTCCAGGCACAGAACATGACCTGCTAATCAATGATGGTCTTCTCATGCATGAAGCCAATCTGCAAAAATTGAGAAAGATGTTTCTTACTTAAAATGCCCACTTTTCAAAAAAAAAAAAAAAAAGATGACAAAATATACAAAGAAAAACACAAGTCCCATTCAAAAGAACAAGAGAAACCTTCAGAAACTGTCTTAAGGGCAGGGGGCAGCATTGTGACACAGCAGGTTAAGCTCACTTCTTCCCTTTTTTAAAAAATATTTTTAAATTTATTTTGAAAAGCAAAGTTACAGAGAGAAAGAGGGAGGCAGGGAGGAAGGGAGGAAGGGAGAAAGAGAAAGAGAGAGAAAGAGAGAGAGATCTTCTATTTGTTTACTCCCTAGATGGCTACAGCCAGTGGTGGACCAGGCTGAAGATAGGAGCCAGGAGCTTCATCTGGATCTCCCACCTGAGTGGCAGGGAACAAATACTTGGACCATCTTCTACTGCTTTCCAAGGCCATTAGCAGGGAGCTGGATCAGAAGTGAAGCAGCCAGCCATGACACAAACTGGCACCCATATGTGATGCTGGTATCACAGGTGGCACCTTTACCTGCTATGACAAAATGCAGAGTTCTCCCCTCTGTCCCTCTCCCTGGCTAAGCTACTTCTGATCCAGTTCCCCGCTAATGAACCTTATAAAGCAGCAGAAGGCCCCTGCCACCCACGTGGGAGATCTGGATGGAGTTTCAGGCCAGATGCAGTCCCTACAGTTGCAGGCATTTCGGTATTGAACCACTGGATGGAAGGCCTGTCTGTCTCTCCCTTTCTGTAACTTTCAAATAAATAAATAAACCATTACAAAATATAAGGATCTGACTTGCAAGAGAAAGAAATTTGAAGTACAATCTGTGTACACACTTTGGTTAAAAGGAAAACTCAGACAATGGAAAGAAGTCAGGAAAATAATATATGAACTGATGAGAATGTCAAAAAGAAGCAAGAAATTTTAGGGAAAAACCAAACAGAAATTCTGCAGTTGAAAGTAAAATAAAGTGACTGACAGAATATTCACCAGAGAGGTTCAGTAGGAGACATGAGAGGTAGAAGAAACTATAAATGAACTTGATGACAGGTGATTAGAAATGATTGAGTCTGAAGAGCAACAAGAATGAAGAAAAATGAACAAAGTCTGCTACTGTTTAGATATTAGTTTCGATTTCCTCAATGTGTAAGTTTTAAAGACTTAGCCTTAGGGTGGTGCTACTGAATAAGCATGGGGGCCAGTGCGATGGTGTAGAGGGTAAAGCTGCAACTTCAAGGGCCTGAATCTCATATGGGTGCTGGTTTCAGTCCCAGCTGCTCCACTTCCCATCCAGCTCTCTTCTATGGCCTGGGAAAGCAGTGGAAGATGGCTCAAGTCCTTGGGACCCTGCACCTGCGTGGGAGACCTGGAAGAGGCTCCTGACTCCTGGCTTCAGATCGACCCAGCTCTGGCGGAGTTAACAGTGGATGAAGATCTCTTCCTCTCTCTCCTTCTCTGCCTCTCTGTAACTCTGCCTTTAAGTGAAATAAATAAATGAATCTTTAAAAAAAAGCAAGAAAAAGCATGGATACCTGATCTAATTATGGTGTTTAGGCGGTATGCCTAGTAGGTCATCCTTTGGTCGTTGGAGGCATGTGCTTAGAACAGTTCTTTTTTATTTATTTATTTTTTTTGGACAGGCAGAGTGGATAGTGAGAGAGAGAGACAGAAAGGTCTTCCTTTGCTGTTGGTTCACCCTCCAATGGCGGCTGTGGCCGGCGCACCGCACTGATCTGAAGGCAGGAGCCAGGTGCTTCCTCCTGGTCTCCTATGGGGTGTAGGGCCCAAGGACTTGGGCCATCCTCCACTGAACTCCCAGGACACAGCAGAGAGCTGGCCTGGAAGAGGGGCATCCAGGACAGAATCCGGCACCCTGACCGGGACTAGAACCCGGTGTCCGGCGCCGCAGGCAGAGGATTAGCCTATTGAGCCACGGTGCCGGCCAGAACAGTTCTCAAAAGAAGGTTTATTATATAAGCCTGCTCTCTCTCTCTCTCTCTGCTTGCTGTCTTGCCATACAATCCTACCTCTATATATATTCCACAATTTACCACCCTCATCAGATGAGATCACCAGATCTTAACTGTGAACCTCCAAAACCATAAACTAAAATAAACCTTCATAAGTAGCTTACAATGGATTTAGTTTTAGCATGGAAATCTGATTGACATAGTATCTAAGGCACTAAAGGATTATCAATTAGACCAATGTATGTGTTGTAAAAATCTCAAAAGAAGGAGCAAGAGTACTCATATTTATTTGTTACTTCAAATAACAAATACTTGGAGTAATAATAGCTGAAAATTTCTGACAAGACTAAAATCTATAAGCCAACTGTTAAAAGACAAAAAAAATCTTAATAGTAATAAAAGTAACTTGCCACATTTAAGAAATTCTCAAGATTATCAGTAGAAACCTTTGAAGATGAAAGGCTATGAAAAGATATTAAAATGCTGAAAAGAAAAAAAAAGCATCTGACTAAACTATGCTGCAAAAATAAACAATGTGAGTATAAAAATTCATTTCCACTAGAAGTTCCCTATGGAAAAGTAAATTCTTCAAGTTGTAACAAAATGGTCCCAGACAATAAGTTGAAATTGTATGGAAATATACAGTTCTCTGGTAAAGATAATTACATAGACAAAAATAAGAATCAATGTTATGGTAATTTTGGTTGATAACTCTACTTTTTATTCTTCTATGAGATTTAAAAGACAATAGTATAAAAATTATAAATCCATGTTAATGGGTACACAAAACAGAAAGGTGTAACATTAATAGTAAAGGTATTGAGGAAGGCAGTTTAAAGTCTTTCAATATGATACAAAAGTTGGTATCAGTTTAAAAGATTGGAAAATCTTTAGGATATTATATATAGTCTCCATTGTAACTACAAAGAAAACATTTATAAGGTATACACACAAGGAATTCAGAAGGGAATCACAACTTGTCAGTATAAAATTCAATTAAATGCAAAGAAAAACTGGAAGGGATAAAGTAAGGAACCAAAAGTTTGTAAATACAGTAAATTCTTCCCTGTTATTAGTTATTTTAAAAGTAGATGAATTAAAATTCCTCAATCAGAAGACATATCTTGGAATAATGGATTTTTAAAACAGTATCCAATTGTCTACAAAAAAATTATCTTAGATTTTAGATCTTAGGACATACCTAGATCAAAAATGAAAGACTAGACAAAGATATTTAATGTAAGAAGTTGTCAAAAGATAGTGAGTTATTACACAAAATAGACTTGAAAACAACAATGGTTACAAAAGATAAAAGAAATATGTTATATAATAATAAAAGAGTCAATTCACAAAAATATAGTAATTACAAACATATTAACCAACTATCAGAGCTCCTAAATATATGAAACCGACATTAACAGAATCGTAGGAAAAATCAGAAAACTCTATAATAATAGTAGAAAGCTTCAATTCTTCACTTTAAATAATGAATAGAAAAGTGACACCTGACTATCAATAAGTTGCTACAGAAAGTGAACATTATAGGCCAACTGGTCATATACACACACAAAAATCTACTCTACTATAGCAGAACATACTTTTCTCAAGGAAATATGGACTATTTCCAGAAGAGAGAAAGTATTACACCATAAAACAAGTATTAATAAACTTAAAAAGATTGAAAACATGCTAGGTACTCTTTTCAGGTCATAATGGAAAGAAAGTAGGATTCAAGTGTAGAAAAGAAATTGGAAACATTTCCAAACACAGGGCTGATGCTGTGGCATAGTAGGTAAAGTCAACACTTGCAGTGCCAGCATCCCATATGGTTGCTGGTTGGTGTCCTGGCTGCTCCACTTCCAATCCAGCTCTCTGCTGTGGCCTGGGAAAGCAGAGGAAGGTGGCCCAAGTCCTTGGGCATCTGCACCCATGTGGGAGGCCTGGAGGAAGCTCCTGGCTCCTGGCTTTGGATTGGCACAGCTCTGGCTATTGCAGCCATTTGGGGAGTGAACCTGTGGATGGAAGACCTCTTGCTCTCTGTCACTCTCTCTCTGCCTCTGCCTATCTGTAACTCTGTCTTTCAAATAAATAAATAAATCTTAAATAAATACACAAATAAATAAATCTTTAAAACAATCTTTAAAAAAAAAAGACCAATGGAACAGAGATAGCCCAGAAATCAACTCTCACAAACACAGACAATTGATTTTTGTCAATGCCACTCAATGTGGAAAGCAGGGTATTTCCAACAAATATTTAAGGGAAAATTGGATATTCAATTGCAAGAGAATATATTGTATCTTTACTCATATACAAAAAATTAACACAAATCAATAAAAGATGTGAACTTAAGAGTCAAAATTATAAAATTCCAAGAAGAAAACATAGGTGAAAAGCTTCATGACAGTAGACTTGGCAAATATTCCTTAGATATAACACCAAAAAGACAGTCAGTAAGAAACTAAATAGACTTCTAAAATTTCTAAAAATAGTACTTCAAAGGGAATTTTTAACAGTGAAAAGGAAACCCATAAAATGAGATTTTTATATCTGGTAAAAGATAAAGAACTCTTATAATTCAACAAGACAAAAATCCCAATTTTTGAAAATGTGCAAATAGCTTGAACAGAAATTTTTCTAAAGAAGATGTAGAGTGACTAGCCATCTAGCCTAGTGGTTGAAAGATCAGCATCCCAAATCAAAGTACAGATTCCATACTTATCTCTGGCTCTGGACTCCAGTCTCCTGCTAATGCAGACCCTGGGAGGTAGGGAGGTAGTGGTGATGGATGAGGTAGTGGGTCCCTGCCACCCACATGGAAGATCTGGATTGCGTTCTCACCTCCAGGCTTCAGCCTTGTCCCAGATTCAGCTGTTGGGGACATACCACTGTCCAATAGTACCTGATGATATACTCAACATTTCTACTCACTAAGCAAAAGCAAATCACAACCCCAATGAGATATTACTTCACAAAACATTTACTGCAACAAAGTCATTGTTCACAATATTATTAACATGCTTTTGGAACTTCTCTTTGGCATTTTGGGGTAGAAAAGCCTGCACATCTTTGAAGACTGACTTGATTTTAGAAATAGTAAACATATTCTGATTTGAGTCTGTGATTTGGTTTTGTGATATAGCCTGGCAAAAATCTGCCTTACTTTTCATCATTTCGTCTCAGTATTTTTAAAGATTTATTTCTTCCTCTGTTTAAAAGTCAGAGAGACAAGTAGAGCGGAAGAGAGAGAGAGAGAGAGAGAGAGAGAGAGAGAGAGAGTGTTTCCTTCTGCAGGTCCCCACAATCGGAGCTGTGCAAGGGTAAATCCAGGAGCCAGGCACTCGATTCAGGTCTCCCATGTGGGTGGCAGGGGCCTAAGTACTTGGGCTATCATCTTCTGCCTCTCAGGATGCATGAACAGGAACCTGGATCTGAAACAGAGCAGCTGATAATTGAAAGAGTACCTGATATGGGATGTGAGCATCAGAAGTGGTGAATTAACCCTATTTTTTTTCCCAAATGTGATTAGCAAAAGATAAGACAGAACACACACACACACACACACACACACACACACACTGATTGTGGATCTGAAGTGAATGAGGAGGATTTTTCCCTAAATATGTTGAGTCTAAGGTATGTGTACAATTTAACAAAGGGCTGATCTGCTGAAAAAATTAATACTTATATGGAAGTCGGCTTTCTATTAGCTTAAAAATCTTTCTCATTTCTGCAAAAAAAAGTAACCAAATCATCACATGCATAAGTAAATAGAAACAATTTACCTTTCCACACAGTCGGAAAGCCTGGAGCAGTGATTAGAAGCAGGGGCATCATGACCTCCTACAACATATAAGAATCCATTGTGTGTTGCAACTCCCACACCTCCACGTCTTTTGGACATTGGAGCACACAGACTCCACTTGTTGGTATGTGGGTCAAAGTATTCCATTGATTTGAGGCAGGAGCTTCCATCACGTCCACCAATAGCATATAATCTAGGGGGGGAAATGATAGAACGTAGAGCTTTGTGTGTGTGTATGTACATATAGAAAATATATGCATAGAATAAGTATGTGAAAACTTTATAAAAAGCATTCAAATTTCTGAAATTTCTGACTGTATGGTCTTCTCCATTATTTTGTAGTAAGTAGTCAGGCTTTGTTAGGGGATAGATGTCCAAGGGCATCTGTTAAGTCTACTCTACCTAAGACCTTTCTTTATCACTTTTGGCAAAGTAACTTTGACATAATTGACTAAAATATTACATGGGAAGTGATGCATAGGAGAAGGGAAGGTATATCAAACAGGTTGGCAGGATAGTTCCAAAGACCAACTCCAACTATCTTAAAATTATAGCCAGGCTCAACACCTAGCATCAGAATCCCTGTTGTTTTTGCACTTTAATTTGTGTAAAAACAGTATCAGGAAGAAGGCATTAACTTAATAAATTAAAGGAATCAGATAGAACCTAGAAACTGAATTTTTCCTAGGAAGAGATATTGGCTGTTGCATTTCTCCCAAAACTTCGAACTGGTAAATTTTTTGATGGGAAGTATTTTTTAAATATACTTTAAATTTAATTCTGCATGAATAAAGAAGATAAGTAGAAACCAATGTCTGTAACTGCCCTTCATGTTGGATTTTGAACAACTGCAACTTAAAACAAAATTAAGTCAAATTTTATGATTTCAAGCTGTTCGACAATGGATTGGAGATTACCTTACTGAATCACCAAGTATCATTTAAGATAAGCCAGAGATGATCAGATTTAAAAGTACATTAAGCTCTAAAACATTACAAATCATGTTAACCATAGATATTGCCTATTTCTTCTTATGTAAGGTGCTAAAACGTATCTGTGTTGAAATTTCTACAGAGCCAATTTCTATGATGAGAGATTGGCTTTCTGCAGAGTCAGTACAGACACAGAAGACTGCATCCCGCCACCAACTCATCCTATTGTCTGAAACTGTCATCATTCAAGCCCCTCCTATATTCTGTTAATTGTCTCCATGGGTCCCATGTCAGGACAGGACATGGTGATGTTAGAGATTTCTGAGAGCTAAAAGTAATAATTATTTGGCATTACTCTTAGCTCTCAGAAATCTCTAACATCACTATATTTTAGTATATTACTTTCCTTTCATAGGCAAGTGATCAGGAAGAACATGAATATGAGTATTCAAGAAGTTGAAGCTGGTGAGGATTCTATATTTGGGAACTCTGAATGCTTAGGGGAGAAATGACTGAAAAAAACCAAAAGACTTATCTTTTTCCTTGTTATAAATACAGTCAAACCAAAGTTTTAATAAGTCAAGAATAAGTCTGGCCGGCGCCATGGCTCAACAGGCTAATCCTCCGCCTTGCGGCGCCGGCACACCGGGTTCTAGTCCCGGTCGGGGCGCCGGATTCTGTCCCGGTTGCCCCTCTTCCAGGCCAGCCCTCTGCTGTGGCCCGGGAGTGCAGTGGAGGATGGCCCAGGTGCTTGGGCCCTGCACCCCATGGGGAGACCAGGAAAAGCACCTGGCTCCTGGCTCCTGCCATCGGACAAGCGTGGTGCACCGGCCGCAGCGCGCCGTCTGCGGCGGCCATTGGAGGGTGAACCAACGGCAACGGAAGACCTTTCTCTCTGTCTCTCTCTCTCACTGTCCACTCTGCCTGTCAAAAAAAAAAAAAAAAAAAAATAAGTCAACATGAAAAGTGGTAGTTTCTTGGGGGACAATTATAATTAGTTTGACTATAAATTTTCTTCTCATATTTAATGAGCACACAAGTCACCCAAGTATCTTGTTAAAGTGCAGATTCTGATTCAGAAGATCTGGGGTAGGTCTAAGATTCAGTATTTTGTAACAGTTTTCAAGAAACGCTAATGCTGCTGGTCCTAGGACTGCACTTTGATTGGCAAGAGTCCCAGGATAATGAAAGGAGGACTCCAATAAAGGCTTTTCATCATTGATAACAAGGTTGTCCTGGTTATTTGGAATACATATTGATGAATGGAATATGTCCCTGAAGTTCTGTACCATATGCACTGGGAACAAAAAGTATGCATGTTTGGACTTACTTGTTGTTTAACGCAACAACACCAACTGTACTTCTAGGCGTTGACATACTGGCCACATAATTCCATTGGCGTCCCTCAGGATCCCATCTTTCTACAGTATTTAGATAACTCCATCCATCATGACCACCTACAGCATACATTGGTCCTTCAAGAGTGGCTACACCTAAAGAATAAAATTAGTATGAGGGATCACCCAAGAATGTACACACACTGGACCTTGCGTTTTGCTTATTAAATGATTTTACATATATTGGAAGTATCTAATGATTCTGATATAAAGCTAAATATGCTTTTGTAACCCTAGGAAACTTTCAATCATCATTACTGTGTCATGGAAAGGTACCACTGCCATAACACTGAAGTCAACTCAAATAGTGGAATAGAACTTTTGTTCATGTGTAATAGGAAAGGGACGCTTCTTTTATTTTCTTAATGTCAATATAGCTTTTTTTAATGTACAAGATAGTTAAGATATGGTATTTAATCTTAGATACACCTTAGGTGGACTACGGTAGATCTTTATAATCACTTTTTTTAACATAGTTACAAATAGATTCCTGTAATACAAATAACTAAACAGGGCTTTTTGAGGTTTAGTTTGAAGTTCTGCTAGATACTATAAATAGCCCTTGTGTGTTTCTCATCTCTTCTGGGAATTCCCATAATTGCATTTTATCCCCACTTTCCTCACCATTCCAATCAGCCTCTCAGTAGTATATCTTCCTTATTTCTCCTACTTCTTTACTAATATCAGTTTGATTGGGAAAAGCCAGTTCTTTGTTCTTTGTGGGACACACTTTCTAAGTTATGTCTAGAAATCACAGTGACATAACTGAACTGAATAATTGTATAGTGTGTCATTTGGCAGATATAATTTATCAGAAGCTGAGTTCAAATTTTAAGAACTCAACTAAGTATATATTCTCAAGAAGCCACAGTAACATGATCTTCTTACCTAAGCCATGCCTATGGGTTGACATGGGAGGCATCACAGTCCAGATTTTGCCAACTGGGTTAAAACATTCCACAGTATTTAAAGTTTTTAAACCATCTCTTCCTCCCACAACATAAAGTTTATTATCAATAACTGCAACTCCAAACTGAAGTCTGCGGCCACTCATGGTGCCAATATGCAGCCAGCTGTTGGTCCTGAGGTCATATTTTTCAATTGTAGTGGTACCTGTTAAAATAATATCGAACAATCATAAAAAAACCCTGTATTATACTTTTGAATTGATGTAATTCATGTTATATATATGTATGCATTACTTACAGTGCAATAGTAGTGACTGCAAATCAAATTAAGCACCCAGATGATTCTACAATCTGGTAATATCTTACTGCTCTGGATTCAAATGGAAGAATCAGAAAAAAATAGATTTTTAAGGTATGTCTTCATAATTTACGTCCCTGTAATCCTTTCTTTTGCTATACTATTCTGATAGAAGAACTAACACAGGTGTCAACCAGAATATCTGGTGACAAAAAAGTATCATGGATTCTACTACAAAATATTTAAACATCCATTATAGTTTTAATGACTTATAACCATTTAACATGTTAACTTATCTTCTTTCATTTTTTTCTCAGTTTGTGAGGGGTGTGTGTGTGTGTGTGTGTGTGTGTGCATGTGTATTTAAAAGAAAAATGGCTAAAGATTTAAGATTGAAAATTCTTTTAATAGGCCTCTAGCATTGATTCACATAATGTTCCATGATGATAATGCAAAGGATTATAGTGTAGAAGATAAAAATCTGACGCAGTGCTTTCTATTTGTTTTAAGAATATTTCATTTTATTCTCAATTACCAAAATACCAAGCTTATAACTGTCATAATAAATTGTTACTACTGTCATAATAATTCATCATTTTATAGATAATTCTGCTTTCCATTTACTCATCATAACTACTGCTATATTTTAGGAAAAGCTGATTTTGCACAAGAGGGACGCTTCTGCCTAATAACCAAGGTGTGGAATGATAGAATTATTACTCACACCTATGTTGTACCTAAAACAGCTTGTGACTGGTTTGGGGAATTTCATCCTAATTGCACAAATCCCAACACAGGAATGTGCAAAAACACTTCCCAGTTTTTGTTTTCCTGGGAAATTTGTGGATAGAATATTATCCATGAGTTAGGATTAAAATATGGTTGTCATGGAAGTATATCTATGGGGTCATATCAAATGAAAACTTAAACAGATTTGAGTGTATACTAGATCTGTGCTGCTTCTGAAAGTTTGTTTTGGATTAGTGGGAATAGTATTTGTTTCCTTCCTCTAATTTTGTGTATTTTCTAGCGAACCATGCACTACATTATTCATGTCCCAGGATTTTGGCTTTTCACAATAAACTTGTGAATTCACAGGCACACATTTACTCCTTCCTTTTCATTGCTGCATCATTCACTGTTAATGTGAATTGGGCTAACTGCTGATTTCTAGATCAGGTACTGCTCTGTTGAGTGTATTTACTACTGAGAGCTTAAATTACAGCGCCTATCTTTTCTATGCTAAATACCTTTGGATGTAACCATTAAGAAAGGAATATCTACAAACAAACTCACATCTATGTTCATTTTGTTTGCATTCATAGACTTCTCTGAACAGTTTCCTGTCTTCCCATATCTTTCTTCATAGCTGCCACTACTGATTTTAACTTTTACTTCTTTTTTTTTAGTGGGAGGTAAAATAGCAGGGTTTATTAGGGAAGGGACATCCATAACGACGGATGGGCACCTCTCCAGACAGAGCCTGAGAGACTGGGTGGGGGGAGAGTGGAGAGAGAGTACACCTGGCCAGGCCAGGCAGGCGGCTTAGCACACAGGCAGAGGGCTGAGCGCGCAGTCCTGTCTAGGCCGGGGGTTTAGGATACTAATGTATCAGGTCCTCCTTCTAGAAAACCCTCAGGTAAAAATAAGGCATTGCTCTACCCTAAACCCAGCTACTTTAATGCCAGTCCCAGGGGGAAAGTGGTCCCCTTCACTCCTGTACTGAGACTATAGACTTGATCTATGCCAGCAGAAGGGACCTAAGAGACAGCCCCTGACTAACGCAGATGAGGTTTGGTTCACAGACAGAAACAGCTTTGTCAGAAAGGACCTGCTTCTCAGGGTATGCAACAGTTACAGCATGGCACGTTATTGAAGCGTGCTCTACCCCCAGGAACTTTTGCTCAGTTAGCAGAACTGATTGCCTTAACCAGAGCTCTAGATCACATAAGGGATTTGTAAGGCATCTTCTCTGCATGGAGACCTCAGTCTTCCGGTAAGGTAGAAAGAGCCAAACAGGCTCTATGGAAAACATCACAAGGATAGAAACGTGTGCTTGGTAAGAAAGGTTAAGAAGTAAAGAGTGTTCTTGGTAAAGAAGGTTAATAAGGAAAGAGCCTTTTAAATAAGGAAAGGACATGGTTTGTAAGACTCCTGATGGCTAGTTTACTCTAGACTAGAATGGAAATGATGGAATGTTTTAAGTAAGTTGAAGAAGATGTGCGGAAGTCACAAAAGGTTATGAAAGAAAGAAATATTGGACATGCTAACTGCTTCGGGGGGTATCTGTGCCATGTTCCATGAAGAATGTTGTCTCTGGGTCAATGAGACTGCACAGGTACAAATCCAAATTCGTACTTTTCCTGGACAAAGCCAAACAGCTCCAGGACCAGGCCAAGCAGGGCTGGGATCTCTGGCCTGACATCTGGACATGGAAATCCTGGCTGTTTCCTCTCCTTGGCCCAATAACTTCTGAAATCTTGATGCTTCTCTTTGCACCGTGTGTTTTTAATGCCCTTGTTCGTTTTGTCTCTAACAGACTACAAGCTGTCAAACTCCAAATGGTCATCAGACAAGGCTTCCAGCCCATTCAACTGGATGACCTGAGTAGCCCTCTGGACCAGAGCAGCACAGTATTTCCAAGGCCACTGTTGCACACCATAAGACAGATAGCAAGAGGAAATACCCAAATCCCCCTCGACGCCCACATGCCAGCTTTGAAGAAGTTACAGAAAACGGAACTCCATCCATTTAATCCCAAAGAAGAATTTTGGGTATTATCTCTTGAGGGGGGAATGTTAGGTAGGAAGTCAGTTATGAGCTTATGTGTGTGTGACATAAAGGCCTAAAGAGAAGACATCTATGTTCAGCATATGCTGCATCTCAAGGTCATCCCGATGGTGTTTCAGGGGCAGCCCGGTATTCATATCCTGCCCTGCCCCCTTCTGCCTGATAACCTGCCAGGTGGAGGTCCCCACCCCTTCTGCCTGAAAATCTTCCACAATCTCCAAGGTGCAGCCCAGTATCTGCATCTCAAACACCCTGCTCCCTTCCTCCTGTCTGATAACATTTGCACCCATAAAGTCCTTTGTTTCAGCCCTTCCACAAGATGAAGCTTCTTAACATTTGCAAAACTCAGGGAGAAGTTTCTTAACAGCCCTTTGTTCCAAGAGGAGCAGAGGTAGGGAAGCAAGACCCATCTCCTTAAAAACTTTTACTTCTAATTCTTTTCATTAGTGGATTTACCCAAGAGCCAATTTATATCAGGAAATGAGAGCTAGACTGCTCTCATTAGTAAGATTATGGAGATATGAATGGTGAAATAATTAGTTAGGAAATCGTAACAAGCTATACTAATCAGCCCTATATAGATTTATATTGCAAGATATAGATATTTGCTTTATGTCAGATTAATTTTCCCAACATTATATTAACATAGAAGAACAACTATCCCACACTTTTTCATTGCAACCACAAACATTTATGTGTCTGTATCTGAATTGCGAACATTTTTGAAGGCCATCTGCCCACCCCCACCAAAACTCCAACTAATTAAAATGTAAAGCCTTCAGCTGGCTTAGTATGACAGCTCTGTGTTTGGTGAAAAAATATAAAGTAGATTTTTAAATTTCTATTATTTCATTTTATCAAAAAATTTAGCAGAATATAGAAGTTGAACATATTTATGGAATATCATGTGATGTTCTGATACACGTACACATTGTGTTATGTCCAATTAGGAAAATTATAACTATCCCCTCAAATATTTAGCATTTCTTTTTGCTGAAAACATTCAAAATCCTATCTTCTGAGTTTTTTTCTGTTTGTTTTATATAGAAATATACAGTGCATTAATCTTATATTCCTTACTCTTTAGGAATTTTTTTTTTATTTAAGGTGATTTTCTGCCCTAAAGTTTTGCACATTTCATTTCTAAGCTCTCACTTAATACTCATGTATCATCTGTTCAACAACAAGCAAAAGCCACCAAATTTGATGTATTGCTGTGGGTTCTCTGAGCATAGTAGTGTAGATAGTAGCTTTGAATATATCTGATTTAGTGATTTTCTATATCAACTTTAAAATTATCTAAATATACTATATTAGCTTTTACATTGTTCCCTGATGTACTGTCTCTCAGAAATAGTTATTTTTAATAAATAATTTATAAATGTTTATGTGTACAAGACTTCCAAAGTTTACCATTTGACTACTTCTGAATTTTGACTCTGATGATACTTACAACTTTCTGATGATTATTTTTGATATACTGTAGGACTTATAGCAAACTCTAGCCATTTGTATGATATCAATATTTAGCAGCTATTTCTGACTTTATTGTGTGAGTAAGAGAGGAAATTAAAGATTGAGGAAGTACTGTATTTCCTAGACATCAAAAAGCAAAAGTTTAAAAAGTCTCTTTTATTGTTTACAGCCTATGTCTCTTCCATTGAGGAACAGTATTTTTTTTTTTTTTTCCCTCTCTCTCTCTTCATACTATTTGTTGAACACTTTTAATTAGTGGTGTAGGGTTAACTATATGATCATTAAGTAAACTGCAAATAGATCTTTGTATAAATTAAGAGCGGGAATGTGAGAGGGAGGAGGAGGAAGGGTTTCAGTCTGGTCAGGAGGGAGGGTGAGGGAGGGAAGTGTTACTATGTTCTTAAATCTGTACATATGAAATGCATGAAACTTGTATAACTTAAATTTTTTTATTTTTTATTTTTTTGACAGGCAGAGTTAGACAGTGAGAGAGAGAGAGAAAGAGACAGAGAGAAAGGTCTTCCTTTTTCCGTTGGTTCACCCCACAAGTGGCTGCTCTGGCCGGCGCGCTGCGCAGATCCGAAGGCAGGAGCCAGGTGCTTCCTCCTGGTCTCCTATGCGGGTGCAGGGCCCAAGCACTTGGGCCATCCTCCACTGCAACCGGGACAGAATCTGGCACCCCAACCAGGACTAGAACCCAGTGTGCCAGCACCGCAGGCAGAGGATTAGCCTAGTGAGCCAGGGAGCAGGCCCAACTTAAATTTTTTTTTTTTTAAAAAAATCTTTAAAAAAAACTAAAACAGTACCTATAAGAAAAGGATGCGTATAGAAATTCTTTATCTATGCTTTTTGTGAACGAATGTAAATAGGTATAGTTTTTCAATGTAATACTGATTTTTAGAGATAAATATTACTCTTCTTGTTTTACCCAATATTTTTCTTACACTGCTTACTTTTAATATCCTTCTTTTCCTTTTCTTTTTGGTCCTAAGTGTACCTTGGTTTTTCAAAAGATTCTAAGACCTTTACGGTGGTGTGTGTGGGGGGGGTTTGTGGCTGTTGTTATATCTTTTTGTAATAGTGGCGGTGCAGAAAAAAGAACATAGCACTTGAATAAGAATTACCAGCTTTTATGGATGCTTGTTCTTGGCTTAGTTATCTAACCTTAAGATGTACCTAGTGGGGCTTGTGTTGTGACATAGTGGGTTAAGTCACCACCATCCCATGTGGATGCCGGTTGCTGTCCCAGCTGCTCCACTTCCAATCCAGCTCCCTGATAATGTGCCTGTAAAAGCAGAGGAAAATGGTTCAAGTACTGGGAACCCTGCAACCCATATGGGAGACCTGGGTGAAGCTCCTGGCTCCTGGTTTCAGCCTGACCCCATGCTGGCATTTTGAGCCATCTGAAGAATAAACAAGTAGATGGAAGATCCATCTTTCTGTCTCTCCCTCTCTCACTGTGACTTTGCCTTTCAAAATAAATAAATAAATCTTTAAAAAGACTTATTACCCTAGTAAGGGTAATAAAATCTATCCTGTAGCATTATTGTGAGGATTTGAATTACATTTGAAAAATGCCAATCAAGTACTCAAAAATGTTAGTTTCGTTTGTTTACTTGTCTTTTTAACGATTTATTTATTTGTTTATTTGATTGATAGAATTACAGACAGAGAGAGGGAGAGATTGAAAGAAAGGTCTTCCATCTACTGGTTCACTCTCCAAAACGCTGCAACAGCTGGAGCTGTGTCAATCCGAAGCCAGGAGTTTCTTCCGGGTCTCCCGTGCGGGTGCAGGGGCCCAAGCACTTTGGCTATCTTGTACTGCTTTACCAGGCCATAAGAAGAGAGCTGGACAGAAGAGCAGCAGGGGGACAGGAACTGATGCCCATGTGGGATGTTGGTGCCACAGGCAGAGGCTTAGCCTACTATGCCACAGTGCAGGCTCCAGTAGTAGATTTTAAAACAATTTATTTATTTGAAAGCCAGAAATACACAGAGTGAAATGCATTGGGAATTTGAAATTCCCAAACGGCTGCAACAACCTGGTCTGCGCCAAGCTGCAGCTAGGAACCAGAAACTTCTCCCGGGTCTCCCACGTGGGTGCAGGGACCCAAGTACTTTGGGTCATCTTCCACTGCTTTCCCAGGTGCATTAGCAGAGAGCTGGATCAAAAATGGAGAATCTGGGACCTGAACCTGCACTCCTATGGGTGCTGGCACTGCAGGCGGAGGCTTAATCTTGTATGCCACAGTGCTGGCCCCAAAGATGGTAATTTTTACTACTCTTCTGGTAGTCTGCAGCTTCCCATAAGCTCTCATATGGTGTTTCTATATACTAGGAACTCAAGAGTCCCAAAATGAGGGTCTTGCTTCTTTCCATACCAAGCTGTTTTAATGGAATCCAGGAGTTAGAGATTAACTTTTCACTCATTTTTTAGAAACTGGTGAGGAGTTGAGGAGCTTATAACCATTTATGTAATATATTACTTTATGTAATTATGACTGAAATAAGAAGAGCCTGAAAAAATGACAAAAATAGACAACAAATACTGATACACATACACACACAAACACAAATACAAGATATTCCTTTTCTCTCATTGCACACCATATGTATGTAAATATATATATAAATATATATAATTTAACATATAATCTAAAGATAACCAAATTTGCACTTAGTGCCTTTTTAATTTAAATATCAAACAAGAAACCTTCAAACATGCTATTAACACTAATTTTATTCAACAAAATGCAATAAAGTATCAAATTACCAGGCATGAAAATAAGCATAAGATCCCATTATATTTGTTATTTTCTGAAAAATAAAAGTAGTTCTGTAAAGTAGCCTTACAATTTTGAAAATGACTGTATTTTCAATCTCTTGTTTTATAGGTGTTTTGATTTGAGCATGTCCCCAGGAATTCATATTGGAAAATTAGTCCACAGTGTGGCAGTACAGAAAGGTGGTTGAGTCTTTAATAGGTGAGTAGGTCATGGGAAATGGCCTTATGAATGTAATCAAAGCTGCTATTGCATGGCTGGATAAGTAAGCATAAGAGCAGACTGTTATAATGCAAATACACCTCTTATGTTGTCTGCCTTCAGCTGTGCACACTCGCACTTCTCTTGTTCTGTCATATTGTGATACAGCATGAGCCTCTCGCCAGATGCAGCTGTCCAATCTTGGACTTTCAGCCTCCAGAACCATGTGGTAAATAAACCTCTACTCTTTATAAACTACCCAGTGTCAGCTATTTTGTTATAGCAACAGGACTCCTGGCTTTGGCCTGGCGTAGCCCTGGCTGTTGTGACCATTTGGGGAACAAACGAGCTGACGGAATATCTGTTTGTCTCTCCCTCTCTATCTCTCTGTAATTTTGCCTTTCAAATAAAATAAATAAATCTTCAAAAAAATACTCTTTTGGAAGCCTCATTTCTTTGTTTTTATGACAAACTTTAAATAAATATCCCCTGAAAAGACAATATTGCAGAATTGCTTCCATGAAAGAAAAGGACCTACTAAAGTGTTTTGCTAACACAAAGGGTTATGTGCCATAAGGGGAAAGAAAACTGTGGTCAGAAAAATCATATAAAATACCATATTTATGGTAACTTTCTTTTTTTTTTTAAAGATTTTATTTATTTTATTTGAGAGGTAGAGTTACAGACAGTGAGAGGGAGAGACAAAGAGAAAGGTCTTCCTTCCGCTGGTTCACTCCCCAGATGGCCGCCACGGCCGGCACTGCACCGATCTGAAGCCAGGAGCCAAGCATTTTTTCCTGGTCTTCCACGTGGGTGCAGGGACCCAAGGACTTGGGCCATCTTCTACTGCTTTCCCAGGCCACAGCAGAGAGCTGGACTGGAAGTGAAGCAGCCGGGACTAGAACTGGTGTCCATATGGGATGCCAGTGCCACAGGCAGAGGACTAACCTAGTGCGCCACGGTGCCGGGCCCAAAAGATAACTTTCAATGCACTCATTTAACATGGTTTTAATACACTCTCTTAATTTGAAAGTGTTGAGAGTATCTCATTTATTTTGAATAGAGACATTTTATAAATGAATTAATTTATTCCTTTTACCTTTTAAAGCATCCATGCCTCCCACAGCATAAAGGGCCCCCACAGTTGATTTTCTAGGTTTTGTCCGAGGACTTTGCATCATGGGTCTTCTCTCAGGTAAGAGATGATATTTCATAGCTTCCATCAGGAGCTTCTGACACTCCAGGTCACCACTAAACATGGAACTGTTTTCAAGATCTGCCAATAACTGAAAAGTAATGATGAATGGCATGTGAATGAAGAGGTCACCATTAGAAAGAACACATTTTGGTTTACATATGTTTGGAGAAAACTAGACCTAAGTGAAATGTAAAAGTTTTATTATTTAATATTTTTAATTAAATATTTGTATTTTCAGGTGTCGTGTTATAATGGTAATAGCTAATGATCTATGCATATTTATTAATTGAAACACAATTCACCTTTCAAAGATGTAAATATACAATCTGAAGGAGTCAAAGTGAAAAGGCACCCATAAAAATATTACTGAATGTAATTAAAAATAATGACTGTGCTTTCAAACAGCAAGCATCTTTTAGTCCACTACATGTAGCTAATGCAAACAGGCACCTTCAGTGAAGTGGGTTGAGGGTAGAGGTGGCAGTCATGCAAATATGCCCAGTTAAAATAACATCATCCACAGGGGACTGCATCTTTATCATGAAATCATTTCTGAATGATATTGTGAAAGATACTTTTTAACTGAGTTCATGTGTATGTGTTAGTAATTAGATAACACAACAGCAAAAGAAGATCAATGCTCTTAACTATCATTACTTGGCAGACAATAAGATTGTACCTGACATTGATAAAATCTAGAAAAAATTGTTTTTTCCTGGGATGAGTTGGAGATAAGTCAAGAATATGTTAGGAGAGTTTTCAAGGGTCAGATTGATTCCCCTGGAGTTTTGGGTCCACTGTATCACTGGCTATTGAGAGGAACAGCAAGCAGCTTATTGGAATGCAAGGACTAATCTAAGTCTACAAAGCTCTGAACTTTCTTGGTCTGCCCTGACTAACTCTGGTTTTGTTCTCACCCCACATGTAATCTCAGATAGATCACTTTTTTGACTTGCTTGATGAGTTCCCGATATTTCCTTAATGCACAGGCTGTTAGAAATATATTTAAAAATTAAGTTATGTAATTTTTTCTTCAGAAATTCATCACCATTCTCTTCATATATTTCACTTCTAAAACATTTGCTTAAGGTAGCCTTTACATTTGTTTTGAAGGCCTATACTGGTATGCCATTGCCCAACACTACAATTATGAAAAGGTCCCGTGGTCCACACTCCAGGCAGAAAGCACACTGAATGTGAGAGGCCCAGGTACCACTGGTTGTGCAGCTGGGCTGGAAATTTCCCTTTGTTACAATAAATTAAGAGAGAGGATCCAAGATGGCTGAATATGGAAAGATGTGTTGATTTTGACCATGAGGAAGCAACAGAAGGAAAAAAGGAGGAACTGCATTTTCAGGGGAAAGTTTGAGAGAAGCTTGCAGTAGAAAGTCTACAAAAAGAAAAAGAGACACCATAGAGCAGCGTGGATGCTACAAATGCACAACAGTGAGCAGAGACACTAGTGGTGACTCCTGCAGCCAGGGGCGGAGCAAACATCACATTATGAGACTGAGCTGAGAGCACAATGTGGAGCCTCTGTCACTGGTGACAGCACCTGAGGGAGAACCTTGGCAATCACACTGATCTGAGTCCAGCTTGGAGCACTAGTCGGCGGCAGGGTGCCCATCTAACTCTGAAGGGAGAGCATATTTCTTTCTCCCCATCCCCCAATAAGGGCACTGGTGACTAGCAGTGAGACCATGCCATATTAATAACATAAGTAGAGGCTGCTCTCATGAGTGTGTAACTATTGGATTTTATTTGGGTCATAAACCTGCAGTCCTCACTGACTCTGAGTCTGCTTTGGAGGGTTAGCAGGGGTGGGGCATCTTTTCAGGCCTGTGAAGTGCTCCCCTCCCCTCACTCTATCATGGGTGCCCCGACGCAAACTGCCCAAGTGGAACACCCACAGGCAGGGACTTCTGGGAATGCCTTGGCTCTGTCTGTGGATGAGGCAGCTTCAAGGGACTAAGAGTGGACCCCCTGATCCCTGTGGCTGTGGGAGCCCTGTGAGCTACGACTGTGGGAATTCTGTGACTGCAGGATAGGGCGTGGGTTATAGCTGGGTCTCCGGACAATCACAGCATCTGGATTCAGAGGTGCAGAGTCCCCTGAGTGCCTGATGTGGGTCATTGCAGAGGGGTCCGTGGTCACATTGAGGACCACATGGATCCTTCGTGTTGTTCATGAGCCTGAGTGGGTGGCAGGTGTAACCGCTGTGGGCTCACACTAGGCACTGGTCACCTTGACAGAGAGCAGGTGAGGCTGTGATCATGCCATCTGACGTAATCATAGCCTCCCCCAGCTGCCAATAGAGGAGTTCCACCACACCCAATTTGTGCATCACCCTGGACTCTTGCCTCGCCCTCAAGTACGGACCAGAGCTCCTGGCTCCACCCAGCACACACCTCAAAACACCTCGAGATATCCACTAAAGGAGTAAACACTCCACTAAGTCACAGAGGCATATTTTAAAGATGAAAATCATCAGAGGGGAAAACCAACAAGTGTTTCCACAAATGCCAAAACATAAATGTAGAAATGTATGAAACATAAACAAGGAAGACAATATAACTCCCTAAAAGGATAACAACAACACTTCATTGTTGGAATGTGAAGACAAACAGGTTGATGAAATGCCTAAAAAAGAATTCAAAAGAATGATCATAAGATTACCCAAAAACACAGAGAAGCAAATACATGAGTTAAAGAAATTCATATACTACATGGATGAAAAGTTTTGCCAGAGACAGAGATATTGAAGAGAAATCAAACTGAAATATTAGAATGAAATCAATATGTCAAATAAAAAATACAGTGGAAAGCCTTAACAACATACTTGGTTGTTGTCTTCTGAGCAAGCAGAAAATATTGGATGTATCTCAATCAAACAGAAAACAAAAGAAGAAAAATACTAGAAAAACTAAAAACAGTATGGGATACTATTAAACAACCTAACATACATGTCTTAGGAGTTCATGAAGGTGTGGAAAGAGAAAGTGATTATAAGTCTTATCCAGTGAAATAATAGCAGAAAACTTCCTTAATTTAGAGAAAGATAGGGACACTCAAGTACAGGAAGCACAGTGAACTCCTAACAGACATGATCAGAAAAGATCTTCACCAAGACATATTATTGTCAAGCGTTCAATATTAAAACATAAAGAAAGCTTTCTAAAATGTACACGAGAGAAATGCCAGATTACTTTCAAAGGATCTCCAATTAGATTCACAGCTGATTTTTGAATCAGAAACCCTACAAGCTAGGAGAGAATGGAGAGACAAAGTCCAAGTCCTAAAACAAAAAACTGTCACCTCAGAATATTGCACTCTACAAAGCTCTCATTTATAAATGAAGGTGAAATAAAGACCTTCCAAAACAAACAGAAATTGAAAGAATTTGTCACCACTCTCTTCTAGTCTTACAAATGATACTTAGGGATGTGTACACACAGAAACAGAGAAAGATAGTCACCATCATGAAAGAACGTGAAGGCAGAGAATCTCCTAGTCAGAGTACAAAGAAAATCCAAAGCAAATAGGAATATTTACGGAAAAATGGCAGGGCCAAGTCATTATTTCTCAATAGTAACCTTGAATGCAAACAGCCTAAATTCTCTAATTAAAAGATACAAACTGGCTGGGATTTATTTTTAATTTTTAAAGACTTATTTATTTATTTGAAAATCAGAGCCACACAGAATGAGAAGGAGAGAGAGAGAGAGAGAGAGAGGAAAGAGAGAGATAAAGAGAGAAAAGAGGTGTCTTCCATCTGCTGGTTCACTCCCCAATTGGCTGCAATGGCGGGAGCTGCACCAATCCAAAGCCAGGAGCTTCCTCCAGGTCCCCCAAATGGGTGCAGGGGCCCAATGACTTAGGCCATCTTCTACTGCTTTCCCAGGCCATAGAAGAGAGCTGGATCAGAAGTGGAGCAGCTGGGATTCAAACCGGTGCCCATATGGGATGCTGGCACTACAGATGGTGGCTTTACCTGTTATGCGACATCGCCAGCCCCTTGAATGGATTGAAAAACAAGACCCATCTATTTGCTGCCTACAAGAAACACCCCACCCACAAAGGTGGTTAAATACTTCTTATACAATCGCATCTCAAATTTTTGCATGTCTAAGAATCATTTGGAGAACTTAGTAAAATACAAATTCTTCAACCTCACCCTCAGAAATTGCTTTAGTGAGTCTGAGGTGGTACCTGAGAAATTATTTTTGCAGTAAGCTCACAGGAAATCCTACACTGATGGTCCAGAAACATTTTGAATGACACTGTTTTATAGAATTTGATAGATCATATAGAACCTCTCTTGAATATAACGAATAAGTGTATCCATGCTCACTAAGACATACAACTTCTATAGATTCTGAAGCTCATCTATAATCCCAGATTTAGAACTTTGGGTCTAAAATTACATATAAATGTTGACATTTCTCTTTTAGGTGTTACCATTGCCTTTCTTTTTGTATAAATTCTTTATACCTTGAAGAGAAGTCCGGGTTTTTTAAAATTTATTTCATAGTAGAGATTCTTAAGAGCAAGAATGTAATTCCATAGAATTTAATTAACTACTAAATGTAAAAATATATGTGTATAGGAAAATAATCAGTACATTAATGATCTATTTTTCAATATTAACAATTAGTTATTTTGCTGAACATGAATTTATTTTAATAATTACAAAATTATCAATCCATTATGTGCAGATAAGTTCTCTTTTTCCAATTTAGATGATATTGAGGAATTTAGTCACAGACTCAATAAATATGACATAAATATGTTCAACATATTCCTATATATAAATACATAGTGTGAATTAGATCTATTATTGATCAATAAGAGGGAAAAAATTGTGGTTATCACCAATGGTGGAGTTATGTAGCAGTACTGCAGAACATTCTCACTAAACTTCACATGCTAAAATTTAATATGAGGTGAGTCAATCTCATGTCTTATCCAAGGGAGTTTGTTTTCACAGTCGTCTTTGCTGTAATCCTTTGGTTCAGCACGCAGGATGAGGCTGCCGTTATAACGATGCTCTGGTACATCTGACAGTATGCTGCGTGCTTTCAATCATAGCAGATAATTATTCATAGTAGCAGGCATCATCCAATACATCACTCCAGAAGGTGAACAGAAAAAAAGAGAAAGATTTGGCTTATTTTCCCTGCTTGTGACACGTACTATTTGGTGAGCGGGGGAACTGAATTTGATGACTGTTCTGACATTTAGGTATCATCTGTAGTTTTTTTTTTAATCCACATTTCCTGTTTCTCCATTATTAATGCCTCTAATTGAAGGCTGGATAGATCCTTCCGCTAAGCAAGCCCTGAACACACCAATTACCAGAAATCCTCTGATTAAATAAGCAAATAAAGAATGAGTTAATGCCTAGTGGGGGTTTTGAACTCTAATTCTATTACCTGGGTATGTTTCCATACCTGTGGAGGAAGTAACGGCAGTCGGATATAGGAAAGCAGCATCGCCAGGTCTTGTTGCCTGGTCTGCGCATCATGCCCTACCCACTGCATTAGAGCGTGGAAAATGGTTTCTTCATCAGGGACATTAATGTCATCACTACACAGAAGTTTTGAAATTTCAGTGGCTGGAAGTAGGAGGAATTCCTGGTTCTTTATTACCTCAATAAAGTGTTCCTAAGAAAGGAAGGAAATCCATTCAATCTTTACACTTTAGAAACTTCTTAACAACAACAACAAGTATCAAAGAGTTTCACTCTGTAAAACATCAGAAAATGGCAGAAAGACATATCTAACTATTTATAACAAACAGATGTTATTGCACACAGGGGTATGGGGAGTCTTCTAAAGCTGAGAGACTAAATGCTTCCACTAGAAATTACCTAGTAATTTCTTATCAAGCACAAGGAAAATCCTTAACTCTCACAGGTTGCATGAGCACAATGTTGCAGCCCATAGAGGTGCTTTTTGCCTTCAGCTGTTGTATGGGATAACAGCCATGACTCCAGACCTGACTGTCCTGTTGGTCTTTAGCCAAAAGCTCTAAGACAAAGGATGAATGTTTTCAAAATGGAGGCTATGTTGAAGGCCTTGATGAATTAACTCTTGCCATGCATTTGAGGAGGCAACAGACTAAAATCCTTTGAGAGTTTAAGAAAAAGAGATTGATGAAAAACTCTTAGGGAAAAAAATGATTTCTACTGACCAAGGGAAATGTATCCTTTTACAATGGATCACAATCTATAGATTCAAGACAATTTAAATGGATTTCTTTGGAGTGTTTCTTTAGAAGGAAGTGTGGTTGAATTCACATTTTTATATATTATATCTTAATTCTCACTTTCATCATCATGTTGTATTTTGGCAAGTATCAAACTTCAAAAAGCCATGTTGCAATTTCTTATCAAACACCATATATTTTTCCAGTATATAAATATTATATGCTTTTTATTTGACAACACAATTATCATTTCTCAAATTCTTCATAATAAAGATCTCATATTTTAAATGCAATAAAAGATATTTCTGAAATAGAAGCAATCATGCTTACTTGACATTAATGTTGCAAAATAACCAGATATTCAGGGAACAGTTGAAGACAACCTCTGAGGCCTCTAGAAAAATTAAATCACTCATTCTGCTCTTCTCTTAATTTAGTCATTGTAGAACTGAGTTCGGCTAAAAGCAAAATTATCTACATAGCAATCATAAGAGCTGATAGCTCTAATGTCACAAGGTCCAAATTAACTTACCTATTTAGACAAAGAATCCTTCTGGAATTAAGGCAAGCAATTGAGTGAAAACTGGTATTCTTACGGTAGCAGAGGTCTATGGTTGCGAATCCTCTCACAAAATATAATGCTAATAGCACTAGTACTTCTACTACTATTAAACACTTGTACAGTACTTCACACTTTACCAAATTATTTCACAAGAATTAAGTCATCACCCATGTGATCTTGTGAGGGGTCCAATTTCTTCAATGAGAAAGCCAGTGATATCAGTTGTTTGATTTTTTTTTTTTTTTACAATTCAGTCGCAAAGTCTGCACTTAGAGAAAAGCCTCTGACATCATGTCTGTTGCACTTTGCTCAATTACTGCAACTGATTTTCATAATTAATATAATTTTTCTGAAAGGGTTAAGAAAAATATAAAACCCTATAAAACTTACAGTTACCTATTGCTCTTATTACATACAAACTCTGAAACTGCAGTAATATTATGGAAAATCTGTATTTCCTTCTCTTTTCTTTTGTACCCACCAGTGAAAAGTAAAGAAAATAAGAAGAGAAGAAATTATCTCAATGTGTATTTCCTACTCAATGACCAATTTTTTTTTAATATGCCTATTTCACTTAGTTATGCATTTTAGACTGCTAAAATGACTAAAAATTATTTATATCATGGCTGTATTTAGGTATAACCAGAAATGATATATTCTGACAGAATTTCTTATGACTTTAGATTTACTGACAAGACAATATTGAAAATTTCTAGGCAATAGATTAATGTAACTAGAAAAATCAACATATAGGTTTAAAGTATCTATGTATGGCACTCTAGCATGAGGTACTGTAGAAAAATAGTTATATTTAATGGACAATCTTACCTTGCTTGATTTTGGAATTATTTGGCCTCTAATTTAAAGACACACACCCTCCTATGCACTTTCCCATGAACCATTTTTGTGTCCTTACTTCATTATTCATTTTATTTAGTCCACACCTAAATTGGTTCAAAATTTAGTAAACGAATATAGCTTTCTAGTTGAATGTTTCTTCAAAGCTAACAGCTACTTATATGATTGAGATGATTGATTTTGTGTCAACTTGACTGGGTCATGCTGTGCTGAGACATTGGTCAAACATTATTCTGGATGTTTCTGAGAGTGTTTCTGGATGAGGCTCACCCATGTTAGGGAGGGCAATCTGCTTTACTCAGTCTAACAATTGAGTCATGATTATAATTAAAACCATAAAATGCTTGACACTATGAGGGTACTTCAGAAAGTTAATAGAAAATGGAATTTAAGTTTATTTTGGTATAAAAGTTTTTGAAATCCATGTATAATTTTTAGTAATACACATTTCCATGAACTTAATGAAGTGTCTTTGTCTTCCTAGACATCAGAATTATTTATATCCTTATACTATCAATACAGTACTACAAAGGCATAATTATAACAAGGCTTTTGCCTATTTTACTGTATTCACAATAGATACTAAAATAACCAATGAAGGACGATTAAGGAAGACCACAGCAATGCATTCTTATGCACATCCTGTTTTAACACTCAGTTTGGTCACATAATAGGAAAAGGAAGACAAGTTCATTTTGAGCAACAAAAATAATTCAAGCTGTTTATCAGAATGTATTTTGTCTGCAAGAGTAAGATACCAGACAGGAAACTGTTAATACTTAGTTCAAGAATTTAAGTAATTTAACAGGAAGTTTTCATGTTTGGCTTTTGTGGTAGAACTAACCTTTGAACTATATAACTGCTGTTCTTTCAGATTATATGGCATCTGTATTTAGGACACAGGGCTATAAATAGAATAATTAAATGACATATTTTAAGATGCCAACCATTATAATGTGATTCCCTGCATAATGGTGTTGTTTCAGGAACATCTTTGAAACTTCAAATTTCAAACAATGACCTGGGGTGGGAAGGAGGGAGAAAAACTTAGAAGAAACTTTCAGAGAATTCAATTTTAGAAATTTGAAAGTATTATTTATAAACATCTCTATCCTAAAAAATAACACTACTTCTACTTATCATCTTTACATCCAGTTCTCCATTGCTCACTTATATGCAATTGACTTTTGTTTTTTAATCTTAAGCAATGGGAAGAATTTCCTTTGCTTGGAGTTTTTGTCTTGTAATTGGATTTTACAGGAAGTTTTATCCCTTTTGTCATTCACTGCTTCATTTTTTTTTATCAGAGAAGTATAAACATTTATGGTAAGTATTCATTTAGTATCTTCTGTTCACATTTTTGCTTCCCAACAATCTATCTTTCATGTGATAAACACCTGACTGAATAAAGATTATTGCACCCTATGCAATTTTTAAATAATTACCACATATGGACATGTTCATTCAATTTGTTATAACAACTAGTAGAATAGAAAGGGATTTTATAAGTTAAAGGATTGAACTGAAAATTGTTTTTTAGCCAAAGCACAAGTTTTTACTAAGGTATAAAAAAATCCATTCAATAAATTGTCCGCCTTACTAATTTTGGTATTTCATTAAACCTTTCCAATGAATACTTATCCATTAATATGAGTTTTTTTCTTATTGAATGATATTTCACTTTCATTAAAAATAATAATTTATGCAGCTTTAAAAATTTTAATTCTAAAGCAATTCTATAGTTTAGAAGCTATAGTTCTAATTGTGCAAAAACATCAGGGAATTAACATTTTCCTAATACTGTAGATTCTGTTTTAAATAGACACTTGCACAATTGAATTTTGGACAGTATTTTCATTTCCCCAAGTTTTGAGATGTAATTAAATCTTTTTGATTCAAAGCATGAAAAAATGTTCTTTTGTGCAGTTCAATAAGAAAGATATATTTCTCTAATATACATGATGTGCTAGTCACCTACAAGTTTCATAAGTTCCAATTGCCTACTGATTTTACCACAATATAATCATATTATTAATACAAATTAGATTCAAGTAATTGATTTTACCATGGTGTACTTATGTGCCACATTCAGGAGCTCTGTACAACCCTGGGCATCTCCGAACGATCGAATCCCTAAGCAGTTGGAGGGATGGAGCTGCTTTATGAGGAAATTGGAGCAGACTTCAATGACTTGCGTCAGCTGCAGGAGACAAGCTGCAGCCAGTAAACTTTCAATGGTATCTTCTTTCAATTGCAGGACACCTAGATGGTTTCAAAAAATAAAGAAGGATTATATGCTCCATAAAATGAGACACAAATATTATGGCTGGTTAAATTGTTATCAGTTTCCTCTCTAATAAGGCTATGATTTTTAGTGTACAATAGCAACTCTGAGAATATGTGTTGAGGTTTACCTACACAAAGGAATCTTGGAGTAAATATTAATAAAATGACTGATGGGAACTAGCCTGGGATATCAAAAATGAAACAAATGAGCAGTAAATACCATCGTTGCAAAGAAAAGTAATTTGTTATTTCTTTATCAATTTAGCTTGGTCTGCATTAAAATTTGATATCAATCATTTCATAATGTATTCGTACAAGAGAAAATCACATTATATTCCTTAGATATATACAATTTTTAATTAGCAATCATACTAAAATAAGGGTGGGAGAATTGTTTATATTATTACTCAAGTAACATTGTGTCATATTGTGTTAAGTGTGATACAATTGGCCCTACAGGTAATTGTCATTTGTGTAGAGCCAAACACCCTGGTAAATAAGAATAATATTGTGCCTCTGTTATTTTGGGAAGAACATTGACCTTATATCTCCATTTTTCTGTTTGCTTGGTCCAGCACTGTAGTACCACAGTCTAAAGCCCAGGCCTGCAGTGCCAGCATCCCATATGGGCACCAGTTTGAGTCCGGGCTGCTTCACTTCCAATCCAGGTCTCTGCTATGGCCTGGGAAAGCAGTGGAGAATAGCCCAAGTCCTTGGGCACCCATGTGGGAGATCCAGAAAAAGCTCCTGGCTCCTGGCTTCAGATCAGCGGAGCTCCGGCCATTGTGGCCATTTGGGGAGTGAACCAGCAAATGGAAGACCTCTCGGTCTCTATCTCTCTCTGTAACTCTGTCTTTCAAATAAATGAACCTTAAAGAAAAGATTTGTTAGGCCGGCGCCGTGGCTCAACAGGCTAATCCTCCGCCTTGCGGCGCCGGCACACCGGGTTCTAGTCCCGGTCGGGGCGCCGGATTCTGTCCTGGTTGCCCCTCTTCCAGGCCAGCCCTCTGCTGTGGCCCAGGAGTGCAGTGGAGGATGGCCCAGGTGCTTGGGCCCTGCACCCCATGGGGAGACCAGGAAAAGCACCTGGCTCCTGGCTCCTGCCATCGGATGAGCGCGGTGTGCCGGCCGCAGCACGCCGTCTGCGGCGGCCATTGGAGGGTGAACCAACGGCAACGGAAGACCTTTCTCTCTGTCTCTCTCTCTCACTGTCCACTCTGCCTGTAAAAAAAAAAAAAAAAAAAAAAAAAAAAAGATTTGTTTGCTCAAATATTATGTCTTGAATTCCTCTCTGCATTGTCTCAAAAAGAAGAAAACATTATGCTAACAGTCCACACATGAAGAATTGTTTATATGATCATTTGCTTTGGTATAAAAGAACAGTATCTGTTTAAAATGTCTGTAATGAGTTTATTCAAATGAGATCAGAAGTTTGAGTCATCTCCTTTATACTGGTATATCTATATCACTTTAAGGCAAGCATTATTGATTTATTATAAACATTGTAAATTATCTTTGTAAGATATAGTTCTGGTCCTGGCATTGTGATCCAGCAAATTAAATAGCCGCTTGCGATGCTGGCATCCTATATAAGTGCTGGTTCGAGTCTTGGCTACTTCGCTTCTGATACAGGTTCCTGCTAATGCATCTGGGAAAGTAGAAGATGGCACAAGTGTTTGGGCCCCTGGTTTCAGCCTGGCCCAGTCTCGGTCTTTGTAGCCATTTGGAGAGTGAACCAGTTGATGGAATCTTTCTTTCTCTCTCGCTCTCACTCTCTAACTCAGCCTTTAAATAAGTATATCTTTTGAATATGGAATCAACCCAGATATCCATCAACTGATGACTGGTAAAAAAAAAAAAAGTGATATATATATATACACACGGTGGACTGCTACTCAGCCTTAAAAAGAAAGAAATGCTGTATTTTGCAACAAAAAGGATGCAACAGGAGACCATTATGCTCAGTAAAATAAGCCAGTTCCAAAGAGACAAATACCATGCTTTCTTTGATTTGTGATAGCTAATATAGAATACAAAAAGACCCCAACAATGTGTGAGAATGAAACTAACATATTAAGGTTTAATTGTTGTTTATAGCCCTTGTCTTTATTCTTGTGGAACAATGGTGTTTCTACTTCTTATTTGTTGAAAATTATGGTCAGTGGGGCATTAAGCCTGTGATTATAAAGTAAATTAAAAGTATGTTGTTTAAAAAAGATATAGCACTACACTTTATTGCTTTAGTCAAGCTGCATATAATTTATAAAGAACGTTTCAAATGGCAATTTTAAGCTATGGACTACTTCTTCAAAGTTTTTACTTCAAAATAGTTTCATATTGGTTCTACATGATTGCCTATCCGTAAGGAAAAGAGCAATACACATTGCCTGCTGCTCTCTGCTTAATTCAACCTGCAACAAGGAGAACGTGTTCTAAAGAGACCCAGTCCATCTGCAGAATTTCTTGTGCTGTTTTGCCCTGGATTTTGAGATGATTGGCTGCCCATCTCATAAGACCCAAAGAAGTACAAAATATTCTCATATTTACCTATAAGAATTCACCTGCTTACAGGCATTAACATTTGGCCTGATTATTAAGAAGAAAATTAATTCGCAGGAGTATTTCAGTTATAAAAGTCTAGCATACACTATGAAAACATCTGTGTATTATAATTATTCAACTGTAAAAAAGCATAACAAAGGCTATTAGCAGCTGGATACAAGTTTTATCTCATTAAAGAGTAAAAGGCCGTGGGCACCTGGCCTAGCAGTTAAGACATCCATTGGGACCAACATCTGAATCCCATATCAGAGTGCCTGGATTTCAGTTCTGGCTCAAGTTGCTGATACCAGCTTCCTTTGCAGATGATAGCTTAAGTAATTTGGTCCTTGACATCCATGTGGGAGACCAGGATGGACTTCCTGGCTTCTGTCCCAGAAGTGTAGGCATTTGATGAGTGAACCAGCAGATGGAAGCAGTCTGTCTTTCTCTATGCCTCCAAAATAAATAAACCTATTTTTTAAAAAGATACACAAGCCAGCTGGCCTGGTCATCTCAGTCTGCACACAATTACAAAAAAGAGATTCATTAGGAAGAAAAAGGTGTTTTCCAATGACTAAAATGTCTTAGCTAGGAGAAACAAAATCCTTAAAAGTCTAGAAAAGAAAAAAGAAGTCTCTGATGATTCAAAAATGCTCAATCTCAATTCCTGTCTTCAAGAAGTCTACAGAGCTTTTAAAAAATTAAGAAAATTTAGAGGATGCCCATTCAGAGTGCCTGGTTTGAATCCTGGCTCCACTTTCAAGTCCACCTTCCTGCTACTGTGCATCTGGGAGGCAGCAGATGATGGCTCGAGAAGTTGGGTTCCTGCCGCCCTGGCGGGAAACCCAAAATGAGTTCTAGGCTCCTGACTCTGGCCTGACCCAGCCCCAGTTGTCTGGGAAGTGAACCAGCAGATGAGAACCCTCTCGGTATTCTCTCTGTCTCTGTCTTTCTGTGTTTGTTTGTCTGTCTGTCTCTCCCTCTCTATCTAATGTCTTATCAGAAGAAAGATGGGAGTTGAAGAAAGGGAGTAGGAAAAAGTGAAATTTAGAAGTTATTTTGTTAGAACAGGGATATTCCAGTACTATGAATAACACTAGGCATACATAATCCCTTTGTAAGGCATACATCAATTTTATAGAAACAAATTTTAAAACCTCCACTTTCACGTATACTCTTCTTTAAAGATGAAATGGGACCAGCATTGTGATGTAGCAGTTGAAGCTGCCTCCTATGACGCTGGCATCCCAAATGGGCACCCCTTCACATCTGGCTGCTCCACTTCCCAGCCATCTCCCTGCTAATGAACTTTGGAAAGCAACGGAAGATGGCCCAAGTGCTTGAGCCCCTGAACTCACGTGGGAGACCCAGAGGAGGCTCTGGGCTCCTGGCTTTGGCCTGGCCCAGCTCTGGCCACTGCAGCCATCTGGGTAGTGAACCAGCAAAGGAAAGACCTCTTTATCTCTCTTTGTCTCTCCCTATCTCTAACTCTGACTCTCAAAAAATAAACAACATTTTTTAAAAAAAAAGGAGATTGTCACCCACAATCTCCTTTTACAATGTCTCTTCCACAGTGGCCTTTCTCTTATCTCATGAAAGAAAACTACATTCCTCCCTCATGCAGAAGTTCTCTATGCTATATTAGAAGGTGAGATGTAGCTACTTCACATCAAACGCACTTTTTTGAAGAGTACAATTCAGTTTTTTGTATATTCACAAAACTGTGCAGTCATTATGATTAATCCCAGAGTATTTGACCACTCCCAAGAATAACCCCATACCTGTTAACACTGATTCCCAATGCTCCCCAGATTCTTGAAACTACGAATCTATTTTCTGTCTCTATGAAAGTTCCAATATTGGATATTTAATATGGATGGGCTCTTGTAATGGGATTGTTTCCTTTTCGTTTTTAAAGTTTTATTTATTTGAAAGGCAGAGTTACAGAGAGGGAGGGAGACAACAGAAAGAGAGAAATTGTCCAACCACTAGTTCACTCCCCAAATGACTACAATGGCCAGGGTTTGGCCAGGCCAAAGCTAGGAGCTAGAGCTCTAACTGGGCCTCCCACATGCACTTTGGCCATCTTTCTCTGCTTTCCCAGTTGCATTAGCAGGGAGCTGGATCAGAAGCAAAACAGCCAGGACTTTAACTGTAGGTTCTATGATACGGGATGCTGACATCGCAGGCAATGAACTTAACACACCGTGCCACAACAATGGGCCCCTTGATAGGACTCTTTCACCTGGCATAAGGTTTTCAAAGTTCATCTATGTCGTAGCATTTGTCAGTGCTCTCTTCGTTTTTATTGTCTATTAATATCCCACTGTATGCATATACTGCAATGAATTTATTCATTCCTTAGGCTACAAATATTTGGATTGTTTCTTCTTTGTGTTTATTATAAATAATGCTATTATGAACATTCACATATACTTTTTTGTGGATACAGTTTCAGTTCTTTTTGGATATATACACAGAATTGGAATTTCTGGGTTATATCATTTGATTAACTTTGAGGAAATTCCATATGTATATATATTTCAAATGAATGGTTATGGATAACAAATTGCTGTTATGTTGTCATTTTGTTGGATATTATTAAAATGCAAATGCTATAGTGCTTTTTAAAAGACATCACTATCAAGGTAGGCATTTGGCATAGTGTTTAAGATGCCAGGTAAGACATCCATATTCTATCTCAGAGTGTCTCAGTTGGAGTTCTGGCTCTGCCTCTGGTCTTAGCTTTGGGAAATGCCTGCCCTTCATCAGGTGATGGTTGAAGTACTTGGATCTTTGCCAGTCATGCGGGAGACCTGGATTGAGTTCTCAGCTCCCCGGTTCAGCCTTGCCCAGACTTGGCCATTACAAAAATTGGGGGATTGAAGTAGTGGACGGAAACTGTCTTTCTCTGCCTGTGTGTCTGTTTCTCTTTCTGTTTCTGCCTCTCAGATAAAAAGACATCAATATTTACCAAATATTGAGAAGATAAAGGCCAGTGCTGTGGTGTAGCAGGTAAAGCCGCTGCCTGCATTGCCAGCATCCCATATGGGCACTGGTTCGAGTCCCGGCTGCTCCTCTTCCTATCCAGCTCTCTGCTATGGCTTGGGGAAGCAGCAGAAGATGGCCCAAGTCCTTGGGCCCCTGTACCCGCATGGGAGACTCAGAAGAAGCCCTGGGCTTCGGATCGATGCAGCTCCAGCTGTTGCAGCCAATTGGGGAATGACCCAGAGGATGGAAGCCCTCTCTCCCTCTGCCTCTTCTTCTATCTGTGTAACTCTGACTTTCAAAAAAAATTGAGATGATATACAATGACTGTAAATTACAAATTATAATCATTAATGAAATAATGTAATATGAACACATAGTTTTTCAAAATTCTTTCAAGAGAAATGCAAGCAAACATGTGTGAAAATAACTTTATTGGAGAAAACCAGGAGGTAAGTTTTAGTGTTTAGAAAGGGGTAAGAATATATAATCAAATACATGTTCTTAAATACTAGGAAATGCTAAATATGAAATAATGATTATGGAAGAAAGGTCAAAATACTTTTGGGATCCCAAAGTCATCCTGTTAGCTTTGTTTGATAGTTTAAGTAAATATGACTTTATTATTTCAGAGGAAGAGACTAATTAAATCTCTACTGTCAAATCGGGAAATTCCTCTTTCACCTTTTTTTTTTTTTCATGAACCAGAACCATTTCAGAGATCCACGTCTTTTATGTTTATGTTAAAATATCCCTCTTTCCCCAGGGCAAAAGATACTTGACAGTATATTATCTATCTCAATCTTTTATATCTTTTATATTACTGAACTTAAATGATTACTCTACCTTCTTATTACCTAAAGGAAAATTTCTTAACATATCTATCCTTCAGTTTCTGCAACTGTAGAGTGGAAATAATAATAATGTGTGCTAGAAATGTGGGGTTGCTGTGAGTAAGTGCATGTCACACACTTACCTGTGTAAGCATACTGCACCAAGGAATTAAGTGCATGGGGATCTACTCCTTCCATCTTGACCTCCTCTTGTTTGGCTTCAAGAACATCATTAGTAAACATTGCAGCAAAGTAATCAGACACTGCACTGAGAACCAATCTGGAAATAAGAGTGTTTCACTGGATTTTAAATCAGTCCATAATCTCATTGAAAAACACAAAATACATTCAGTACATTTGTAACACTGGTGAGTCTGTTTTCTGCATAAAATTCAGTAAAGCATAGCGATGTTAAAAATGCCAAAAAGGTAAATTTTCCTTTTAGAGGATTTTTCTGTGCTATCTTTTGTTCATCAGTTTTTCCAAAGTTTGACTCTTCTAAATACTGCACAGAGAAATGGATCACCTACACTAATGTTTTGTCAACACAGGAAAATAAAAATGTAATCAATGTGCTGGTTCTGTATTATTCATATTTGTCCTGCCCACCAATTTTCCATCTGCATAAAAATGCTTACCGATGAGCTGGGATTCGAAGGTGTCCAGCAACAAGTAGCACATCACAAAGTTGTTTCTCTTTCAAGTAGTTCTCCATTCGACGAAGAGTTTGCTGTGCATGGTTCACAGCGTGGAACTGCTCCTCAGACCTGCAAACATTCATTTCTTCAGGATGTTGAGTATCTAATCTGGAAGATAAGTGCGAGTAAGAATATGCTTTATCATATCATCTTGTAAAAATTGTGACTTTTTTCCTTGTGAGTATTCATGTCTCCAGTGGACATTTCAGGCACATCAGCTTCTAAAAGAAGTATATTAGATTGAAGTAAACTTTGCTCTCCAATCTTAAATAATTCACTGTGATTACTGTCTGATCTTACATTAAAGTGAAGCATCATGTTAGTGTTGCTTCAACTACAGGACTAATAGAAATTGTTTATACACAGACATAAATATCCTCTTTTTTGATTCTTATAGGTATAACTATTTGTTATGTCATTAGGCATGAAACTTTTAGACCTGATTCAAAACAATTTTTAAAATTTGATAATGTCCTGAGCTTCTCCATGGGAATACTCATTGCATAGCAATATTATTTCTTGAAGAATCTCAAGTCTGAGATTCCCACTGCATTTTTTATTGTATGTCCATCTCATCAATAAATGATAAATGTATTTCTACCTTTTACTTCCCATTATTTAGGAAAATGTTATCAGTATTTAATTTACAACAGTGAAAGCTATCCACAATGTATTTTCAGTATCACACAATGATAGTATTTAAATGCCAACACAAGTACACATAGACATATAATTGATGGGAACTTAAAAATTTGATGATTGGATGAACACAATTAAGTGTTTTGTTTGTTACCTTTCTTGTTTCTGTGCACCATTTTCTAATCACTAGTTAGGATTAGTCAGGTTCCCCAACCCTCAATTCAGCCTGTGTTTCTTTGAAGACAGTTGGTCCAAGGTGACATTATTATCTCTTTTTAAAGAATTTATTTATTTATTTGAAAGAGTTAGAGAGAGAGAGAGACAGAGAGAGAGAGAGAGAGAGAGAGAGAGAGAGAGAGAATCTTCCATCAGCAGGTTCACTCCCCAAATGGTCTCAAGGGCCAGGGCTTAGTTAGACTGATGTCAGGAGCCAGCGGCTTCCTCTGGGTCTTCTACATGGGTGGTGGGGGCCCAAACACTTGAGTCAGCTTCTGCTGCTTTTCTCAGGGTCTAGCACGGACCTAGATTGGAAGTGGAGCAGCCAGGACATGAACAGGCCCCCATATGTGATGCTGGCATTGCAGATGGCAGCTTTACCTGCTATGCCATGATCCTGGCCCCTTGGTCTCTCTTCTGAATTCAAATAAACAATTCATCTAGGAATCTTCTTAACCTTTAAATGATCTTTGATACATTCAATCATAATACTTTTTTCATAATTAATAGTGATCTAAGCCTGTTTCTTGTCTTAGGTGACAACATTTGGCCCAATGTGGCCTCTGTACATAAAGAACTGAAACCTGGTTTGATGTGCAAATTGCAACCTAACCTGAAAGTATGCACTTGTACCAAGCAACTGAGTCTTAGTCAATCATAGCAGCCAAAATACTTAGGCAATCCCAGCCTTAAGATTGGCAAATTATCCCCAAGTTAAGGTAAAGGCTGAATTGCACCAACCAACTAATCTCTGCACATCGTTTCCTGTTTTTTTCTGATTATAAATACAACCCACTATGTTCAAGGTGAAGGCATTCTATACCGTCATCAGTGTGGAACGCTGCCAAGTTCTCAAGTTTTGTTCTTGCTGAAATAAACTGCTAAATTTAACTTGTATCCATTTTTCTTTAACACATGGTATGGATAGCTAACTAAAAACTTGCCTAATATCCTTCTTCAGATGCACTATTGTGTAATTGTTTAGGAAAGGATCAATCCTTTCTCATAATAAACTGGAAAACATTCATGTAATATTTAGCTCACCTTATCCTAATCTTTCCTCTGTCCTAGTAATTGTTAAGTTAACACGAACTGAGTCAAACATTCAGTGCCTTATCTTCTTAGCTATCCTCATGTATGCTGCACAATATATTGGAGCACAGCCTGTTCTAAAGGCAGAAATTGGGAAATTCTAGCCAGGAATCAGTTTCATTCCCTGAATTTTCTTTAGCCTAATTTGGCTAAGAATACAAAAAATAGTGACTTCAACTGCCAGCTAATGTGAGATGTCTTTATCTTGGCATAACAAATGTACTAGATATTTTAAATATATTTCATAATTAAAATGCAGATTAAAAAAATCCTTTTACTATGAATCATGCATGAGTTCATTTGATTTCAAAGGACACAAGCAGTTTTATCTTCTGTCACTTCAAGAAATAAGAAATCAAAACTCAGAGAAACCTAAATAGATGAACATATATCAAATATATAATAAACATATTAAAAGATATAAAAATAGAAAAAATCATCTACTCATTGTTAGCATCTAGAGTATGTAATGAGACATCACCATCAACAACAAAATTAGCCTATTGATACTTAACCTTATTTTAGTTTCCAGAGCTCATAAATTACAGTTCTGTTGCCTGCATTGTAGACACTCTAATGGTAGGTCAGGTAGGTATTTTCATGGAAACTACTACATAGAAAATTTCAACTTGTCTCTTCGTCATATGGTACCTACCAATTGTGACATGAGAGGTAGCGTGGTGAAATAAAAAGAACCTATGGTATGGCCTCAGAAAGGCTTGGATTTACTTTCAGCCCTTGCTACTTACTGGATGAGTCACTTTGGGCTAATTACTTTACCTTTCCCAGCCTTAGTTTTCTCCTACAAAATGGGAATGGAAATATACTAATACTACCAACAAGAATACTGCAGCCATAGAACTCTTTTCTTTTTTTAATTTTGTTTAAGGTATACAAGTTTCATGTATTTCATATATACAGATTTAGGAACATAGTGATACTTCCTACCCTACCCTCCCTTCCTCTCATGCTCCAACCCTTCTTCCTCCTCCCTCTGCTATTCCCACTCTTAATTTTTACAAAGATCTATTTTCAGTTTACTTTACACTCATAAGGTTAACCCTACACTAAGAGTTCAACAATAATTTGAAGAAAAAACACTGTTCCTCAACAGTAGAGGCATGGGATGAAATAGTCTACATATTCTGTTTAAATGTTACATCTTACATTTAGTTAGTCATTACTACCAAGATATATTTGTTTCTATAAACATACTTTAAAAATTGTGTCTCAGAGCCTGCTTCATGGTGCAACAGGTTAAGCCGCCCCCTGCTATGCCAGCATCCCCTCTGAGCTCCAGTTGGAGTTCCAGCTGCTCCCCTTCTAAATCAGTTTCCCCCTAATGTCCCTGGGAAAGCAGTGGAAAATGGCCCAAGTGCTTTAGTCCCTGCCACTCATGTGAAAGATCACGATGGAGTTTCTGGTTCCTCATCTAGCCCTGGCCATTTTGGCCATTTGGGGAGAGAACCAGCTGATGGAAGACCCCTGTCTCTCCCTTTCTCTCTAGAATTCTGCCTTTCAAATAAATAAATAATTAAAAAATTTCATCAATTTTGTTTAGTTAGTTTTTTTTTTTTAAAGGCAGTAACGGAATTAGAGAAAATTTCTACCTGCCTATTTAGCATTCGTTTATATAGTTATAAACTCACAGTTATTTCTGCAATATTTTGGCTTATAATCCAATACCATTTTAGTCATTGTGTTGTATACATTTTTCTAGCTTTGGTCATTGAGAGCTCTTGCAGTTGATTCCTGTGTTGCTTTGACTTAACGAATTACTGTGGGTTATATTTAGCTTTTCCTTACTTTCTAGCACTAGGAGGGACCCTAGGCTCATCTTGAGGAGAATCAGTCATCTTGTCACGGAACCTTAGTTCCTTTCATAGCAAAATTGTATTAGAAATCAAAGTCTGGGTACTAGGTATGCTTGTTGCTACTGGACAGCATTGATGCTAGGCTCCCTCAGCTGACAGAACAAGGGAATATATGTGCTTGTATACATACTAACTCAATAGATTGCATTTCAATACTGATATTCAAGTGTCAATTTAGTGCACAAGATATATACAGTATTTTTTGGTTAAGCAACACTTAACATGACTATTATAAATTTAAGTCAAAATTATTTTTCTCTTAATCAAAATTTAGGATGGCATGAAATTTAAGGTGTGAATGAGAATTGAAAACAGAAATAATAATCCAAACCAACTGAAATGAAGCAAAAACACAGTTACTACTATCAGTGTACTTTGAACATCTCCTTAAATCCCCATTGTGTTGCACAATGTTCAAGCCAAGTTGTGCCTTCTAAGTAGAATTTCAGTATTCAAAATGGGCTCAGGAACATGCTATTTGTTGAACTCTCTACTTAGTATAGGGTTAATCTTATGAATATAAAGTTAACTGAAGATAGATCTTTGTAAAATATAAGAATGGGAATGGAAAAAGGAGGAAGAAGGGTGGGAGGGAGAGAGGGTGTTCCTAAATTTGAATATATGAAATGCATGAAGTTTGGATTCCTCAAATAAATTTTTTTTGGACAGGCAGAGTGGACAGTGAGAGAGAGAGAGAGAGACAGAGAGAAAGGTCTTCCTTTTTGCTGTTGGTTCACCCTCCAATGGCCGCCACGGCCAGCACGCTGCGGCCAGCACACCGCGCTGATCCAAAGCCAGGAGCCAGGTACTTATCCTGGTCTCCCATGGGGTGCAGGGCACAAGCACTTGGGCCATCCTCTACTGCCTTCTCGGGCCATAGCAGAGAGCTGGCCTGGAAGAGGGGCAACCGGGACAGAATCTGGTGCCCCGACCAGGACTAGAACGCAGTGTGCCGGCGCCTCAAGGTGGAGGATTAGCCTATTGAGCTGTGGCGCCGGCCTAAATAAAATTTTTAAAAAACAATTGGTTCATAAGATATTGAAAAGTTGAGACTGGTATTAAAGCCTCTCAATAAAGCCACTGCCTGACACTGGTATCCCACACGGGTGCTGGTTTGAGTCCTGACTGCTCCACTTCTGATCCAGCTCTCTGATAATGGCCTTGGGAAAGTAGTGGAACATAGCCCAAGTGTTTGAGCCCCTGCCATCCACTTACCTTGGGCCTGGCCATTGCGACCATTTGGGGAGTGAACCAGTGGATGGAAGATCTCTCTGTCTCTCCCTCTCTCTATGTAACTCTGTTTTTCAAATAAATAAATAAATCTTTTAAAAAAAAGAAGTCAAGAAACCAAAAATTATTGTTGAACATCTTGCTATAATAGCTTAGAGATAGAATTCAAATGCTTACTGGAAACATATTTACTGACTAGTCCCACACATTAAAGTTAAGGTTAAAGAAAATATTTGGAAAAATGATAGTAAAAATCCGTATCTCTGAGTACATATACTTAAATGTCCTATGTGAAAAATTCTGATAATAATTCAGATTGTGTATTTGGATACATAATAGTGTCCTACGCCTAGAATCAGATCCCATTGTGTTGATACTGATTTTTATGTCCTGTTTGTACTTGAGACCTTGCTGATTTTAGTTACTTTTTTTCATTTTTTGGATAATCTTCATTGGTCTCTCTTCTTTTCGCTTCCTAAATGTGAGGATCCTAAGATTTTAGCTTTAGTTTGCTCGGTGCCCTTGCAATTTCATACACTTTCATTATTTCAACTATCATTCAAATGTAGAAAAGTTCAAATCCTTGTAACCAATCCTGTCTGCTGAGTTATACATGCAAATTTTCCAGTCAACCTGACACTTCTGCAAGAAGATTTATCTGTCATTTTGAACTCAGTATGTTTAAACATCTCATTCATTTCCTCCCAAAGCTAACAATCATGTGGTACTCCTCCTTTTTCCTCATGCCCTATAATTATTTTTTCTGAGTAGTATTGCCTTTTCATACACAGTGGTTCATGAAGTGTGGTTTTATGAAAAGAGCATGACTTTTAGAATTAAAGATTAGGCTCGGCCGGCGCCACATCTCACTAGGCTAATCCTCCACCTTGTGGCGCCAGCACCCCGGGTTCTAGTCCCGGTCGGTCGGGGCACCGGATTCTGTCCCGGTTGCCCCTCTTCCAGGCCAGCTCTCTGCTATGGCCCGGGAAGGCAGTGGAGGATGGCCCAAGTGCTTGGGCCCTGTACCTGCATGGGAGACCAGGAGAAGCACCTGGCTCCCAGCTTCAGATCAGCGCGGTGCGCCGGCCGCAACGCAGCGGCCATTGGAGGGTGAACCAACAGCAAAAAGGAAGACCTTTCTCTCTCTCTCTCTCACTGTCCACTCTGCCTGTCAAAAAAAAAAAAGATTAGGCTCAAGCCCTTGCTTGAATTTAGTTAGACCTGGCTGGTACCTAACCATTAGCAAGCTGGTTATTCCCATTGAATCCTTGATTCCTTATTGGTAAAACTGATGATAATAGCACTCACTATGCATAGTTGTTTTCAATCTTAGAGACTATATAAAAGTACATGGCAATCAAAAATATTAGCTTACTTCCTTTCATTTCTTTTTCCCATGAGTTATTCTCAGCCCAGTCCAGGCTTTCATTTATTTTCACAATTTCCAATTAACGTTCATGCCTATGATTTTCCATTTTCTATTCCAGCCTGTAAAAAATTGCTAGATTACTCTAGTAACACTAGTACACAGCTTTACCTTTCACGTTCTTAAGACCATCCTGTAGCGCCCTATTGTCTATCATCATGATACTGCAATATGACCTCAAATTGACAATTTCTACCACATCTTCTTCCTTTATACAAATTGTCTACTGCTGACTGTTAGTTCGTCTTTGACCTTCTGTGCATTTTCTACTTTACCTACTCCATTTTGTCTTTCTGTAATTCCCGATTCTATATTTGGCTGTTGTTTTCATATTCTATAATCTGTCTGCTTCAGGATTTGATATTATCTCTTACTTGAAAATTTCTCCTGGTTTGTTTGTATTGTTCTTTTGATATTTACCTTCTACAAAAATACAAAAATCACTAATATAATGAAGCACAGTATCTACCTTCAATAAGTTTATGATTCAGTAGTGGGACTTAAAGAATACATAGTTGTGGCTGGCGCCATGGCTCACTTGGCTAATCTTCCGCCTGCGGCACCCCGGGTTCTAGTCCTGGTTGGGGCGCCAGGTACTAGTCCTGGTTGCTCCTCTTCCAGTCCAGCTCTCTGCTGTGGCCCGGGCAGGCAGTGGAGGATGGCCCAAGTGCTTGGGCCCTGCACCTACTTGGGAGACCGGGAGGAAGTACCCGGCTCCTGGCTTTAGTTCGGCACAGCGCCAGCCATAGCAGCCATTAGGGGAGTGAACCAATGGAAGGAAGACCTTTCTCTTTGTCTCTCTCTCTGACTGTCTAACTCTGCCTGGCAAAAAAAAAGAAAGAAAAAAAGAATACATAGTTATTAAATGCATAAGTTAAAATGAATTTATCCATGCATATATTCAGGAGACATACTTAGTGCCAGTTATGTGTCAAGGATCATGATATTCTTATGGAAAACTCTTCTACTTCCGACACTGTCAGGACCCAGCAAAGTTCTATGAAAAGTCACTTCTTTATTCTGTTCAGACATGGAATAAGAGCCGTTTTCTTGAATAAACTCAGAATGTGGTCAAGCATCTTCAGACTCCAGAACAATTATATAATTGCATGATCAGTTTAGTTTTTTGGCAAATACTGGTTGAGAATGGATTTGCATTGTCTACTTTTTTCTGATTTCCTAAATTTGTGGTGAAATATGTCTAAGCTAAAATTTAACATTTTAACTTTTTTAAGTATATAGTTTAGTGGTATTAAGAACATTTACATTACTTTGCAAGTGCCACCATCTATTTATAGAACATTTCTCATTTTATAGAAACAAATTCTGTACTTATTTAATAATAATTCCAATTCCCTCCTTCCCCATACTCTGACATACATCATTCTAGTTTACTTCTCTGTGAATTTGATTACTATAAGATATCTCACATAAGCAGAATCATAGTATTTGCCATTTTGTGGCTAGTTCACTTCACTTAGCATAATGTTTTCAAGGACCATCCACAATGTAACCCATATTAAAATTTCATTTCTTTTCATGACGAGTAATGTTCCATCATGTGACTATATTACAATTTTATCCACCAGTCTGTCAATAGACATTTAAGTTCTTTGTATATGTGGCTACTGTGAATAATACTATCACAAATATCGGTGTATACATATCTGTTCAACCCCTCCTTTTTATTTTATATATATATATATATATATATATATATATATACTTAAGAGTGCAATTGAAAGAACATATGGTAGTTTTATGATTAACCATTTTTGTTTGATTTACACAAATGTATTATCTTACAATTCTGAAAGACAGAAGTTTGAAATGGGTCTCCCTGAACTAAAATGAAGGTGTAGGCAGAGCTGCATATCTTTGAGGATGATCTAGAGGAGGATCTGTATCCTTGTTTTTTTCAGCTGTTAGAAGCTCATGGGATCCCTTCTGTCTTCAAAGCTAGCAATATAGCATCATTCTGACATTGAGTCTTCTGCCACTGCTACTGTCTCCCACTTAAAAAATATCCTTCACAAAATACAAAAGCAGGGGCAGGTGCTGTGGGGCAGCAGGTTAAAGCCCCGGCCTGCAGCACTGGCATCACATATGGGTGCTGGTTCTAGTCCTGGCTGCTCCTCTTCTGATCCAGCTCTCTACTACGGCCTTGGAAAGCAGTAGAGGATGGGCCCCTGCACTCTCGTGGGGGACCCGGAAGAAGCTCTTTGCTCCTGCCTTCGGATGGGCGCAGCTCCGGCCATTGCAGCCATCTGGGGAGCTAATCAGTGGATGGAAGACCTTTCTCTCTCTCTCCACCTCTCTGTCACTCTGTCTTTCAAATAAATAAAATAAATCTTTAAAAAAATGCAAAAGCATAAAACATTTTCATCGTTTTGAGTGTACAGTTCAATTGTGTTGATTATGTACACACTGCTGCGTAACAAATCTCCAGAACTCTTGCAAAATTTTAACTCTATACCCATTTAACAACAACCCACATTCTGCTTTCCCCCAGCCTGTAGCAAGCATTATTTTACTTCACCTCTATGAATTTGACTACTCTTAATACCTCATATAAGTGAATAGCATATATAATGTGTTGTGATTGACGTATAACTATGTGTTTGTGATTGACTTATAACTATGTTACAGTGTGTTTCAGAAATCCTTTCCTTTTTAAAGCTAAATAATATCTCACTGTACTAATAGGTCATATTTTGTCTATCTTTTCATCCATTAGTGGACACATGCAATGCTTCAGTCTTTGGCTATGGTGAATAATATTACTATGAACATGAGTGCACAAATATTTTTCCAGTTCTTGCTTTCAATTTTTTGAAGTACATACCCAGAAGTAGATTTAAATTGCTGGGTCATATGAACATTCTTATTTTATGTTGTGAAAAATCGCCATAGTGGTTTTCATACTGATAGCATTGTTTTTTCTCCTCATCAACTAAGAAAAAGGATATGATTTCTGTACTTTCTTAAGCTTTATTTATTTATTTGTTTGCTTATTTAAAAGAGTTACAGAGAGAGAAAGAGAAAGAGAGAGACAGAGAGAGAGAGAGATTTTCTATCTGCTGGTTCACTTTCCAAATGCCCACTATGGCCGGGGTTGGGCCAGACTGAAGCCAGGAACCAGGAGCTTCATCCGGATTTCCCACATGGATGTAGGAGTCCAAGCACTTAGGCCAGCTTCCCCTGATTTTCCAGGTGCATTAGCTGGGAGCTGGACTGGAAGTCAAGCAGCCAGGACCCGAACCTGTGCTCATATGAATGACTGCACCATAGGCAGTGGCTTCATCCTCTGTGCCACAACACAGGCCCCAATTTCTATACATTCTTACCAAAATTTGTTATTTCCCACTTTTTTCCTTATTGTAATAATAGCAATCCTAATAGATGTGAAGTGATATTTAATTGTTGTTCAGATTTACATATATCCTGAATGATTAATAATTAGTTTCCTGTCAGGTTTATTCCTACTTATTTATTTTTTAAACCACTGTAAGTAAAATTAATTTTTAATTTCCTCTTAGATTGTTAATTTTTAGGAGAGTTTGTTGAAAAAAGGAATTGAATTTTATTTTGGTATAAAAGTTCGAAATCCATGCATAGCTTTCTAGGGGTATGTATTTTCCATGAACCTTCTACATACTCATAACATGTATTTTAACATTTCTTGCAAATTTGTTTTAATTTCATCTTCCGTGAAAATGTTTTTTTCCTAATACTGATATGCAATATACCGCTGCATACTTATATTATATCTTTCCATTTTATTGAATTTGATTATTAGTTTTAATCTTTTTTTCTAAAATTTAAGGGTTTTTTCAATATAAAGTCATGTCATTTGTGAATGGAGATAACTTTTCTTATTCCTTTCCAATTTGGATGTCTTTTATATATTTACTTTTTGGTTGGCCTAATTACTCTGGCAAAGATTTGCAGTACTATGTTGATGGAAAGTAGAAAACATGGCTAGCAACAAAGCTAGGAACTTTCTGGGAATTTTTTCATATCACATTACTCTGATACTGAATCTTGTGTCTTGTTCCTGATATTATTAGAAAAATCTTCAATTTTTAACCATTTAATATGGGGCTAGGTGTGGTACTTTCATAATGACTTTCATTATGTTGACACAGTTTCCTGTTCTTGGTTTGTCTGGTTTCCATTGATGACAAAAGTATGTTTAATTTTGCAAAACGTTAAATGTCACTCCTGCTTCTTCTTGGGGTCTTAGAGGTTCTATTGTGTTCTTTTGACCATAATCACTTGTTCCCAGTTGTCTGTGACTTTGTAGTCCTCCTGCAGATTTCACTCACTGTAACATTTCCTTCACTGTCTTCTAAAACTTCTAAGGAGCCATGGAAACTATGTTGCTTTTCTCTTCTGAGCTTTAAGTCAAGAAATACTAAATGCATATTTTCAGGTAGCCTGCAGATAAAGCAGAGCATTGCAAACAGTTTCTTTCTTTTTTTTTTAAGAAAGGAAATAGAAATGCGCATCCTCCTACTGACCACAAAATGACACTTTGTGGAGGGGATATTGTAAGGGCAAACGCAAATGTCACAAAATTTCCCAGTGTTTTGACATTGTTTATTAAGCGTCTTCTTGGTTGCTACATACCATTAATTCATTTTTCCAAAAGAACTATTTCTGTCAGCCATTAGTTCTGTGTTTATGCGGAGGAAAGTGGTACCTAAAGTTTTTAAATTCACCATCTTGCTAATATCACAGAAGTTACCGTTTTATGATTTGCTTTATTGCCAGGAGAATATTGTAGGTTTCTGTTTTTTAGGATAGCCATAAAACACACATGAAAAAAAAATAAACTCTTTAGATAGATTTTGCTATAGAATTATTTTGTAACAATTTTATTTCAAAAAAGAAAGGAATTAGAATATTTGAAGGAGTGCTAATTTTGGTAGCCTCCTTGAAAGGGTATTTGATAGTGTAAATTACACACACATGCACACACGCACACACACTCTATGTAAAAGCATTCTGGGGGATCTTCAGAGAAGCTTCCCACATTTGGTGTAGAAAAGCTGTGTAGCAATATATTAAGGAATGTATCTTTCGCCATAGTTCAAATGCTACAAAGGGACAGAACCAGTTGTTGCTAACAGAGTATTATCACAATATTTAGGCACCTCTCTGCTCAAATAGCTTAATAAGAATTTTTTCCTGGTTTTCTTTTTTTCACACAATTGCCTCATGTTTCAAGGAAAGCATGAGAGATAAGTGGCAATTCAATCTCCTTCTAACGATGCTACCTAAGTTCCCAAAGCTCATTATAGGAAAGGTTCATTTCTTACTGAGAGAATGTACATATTCGAAGAATTCATCTCTATTTTTTTCTACGTGTATGAAATATAGTTCTGAAAATTCAGAGGAAACTTTATTGCCTAAGTGAAATATTTGTACTTATGCTCTTTGGAGAGTTGTTAGAGCTTGATCTATGTTCTTTTCCTAGAACATGAAAAGTACTCAATAAATGTCTGTTGAGTATATTAATTTATGCACATATTTAATGATTGTGCAGTTTGAACTATACTATATTTAGTCCATTGGAAGTGCATCTCCAAAGTAAATCACACTTTCTTGTTATGATCACCATGGTACTTAGAAAATTTCAGTGATATGGGCAAAATTACGATTCTTTTATTTGTTTTAAAAAATGTATTTATTTATTTGAAAAGCAGAGTTAAAGAGAGCAAGAGGGAGAGATAGAAAGAAAGAGAGATCTTCTATCAACGGGTTCACTCCCTAAATGGCTACAGTGGCTAGAGCTGAGCTGATCGAGAACCAGGAGCCAGAAGTTGAACATATACAAAGTAGAGAATTTTCTTAGAAGAGATGATACATCTATATGTGTGAATAAGTATTTTAATATATTACTGGTAATTACATTTTTAAGATATGTTCATTTATTTAAAAGTCAGAGTTATAGAGAAGGAGAGGCAGAGGGAGGTAGAGAAAGAGAGAGATCTTCGATCCATTGGTTCACTCCTCAAATGGCCAAAACACCCGGAGCTAGTCCGATCGGAAACCAGAAGCCAGGAGCTTCTTCCAGGTCTCCCACATAAGTGCAGGGGCCCAAGCATCTGGGCCATCTTCCACTGCTTTCTCAGGCACATTCACAGGGAGCTGGATTAGAAGTGGAGCAGCTGGGACTCGAACTGGCACCCACATGGATGTGGGCACTGCAGGTTGTGGCTTTATCCACTACGCCATGGTGCCTGCCCCTGATAATTACATTTTAAGACCTTATGCTGTTGTAAATAGAGCTGATATTTGAAAGAAAATGTTACACATTAGTAATATAAAGAAGGGACTGTAATATTTCCATAAATTCAAAGCTTATGGCCATTCATTATAGCATATCTACTATTAATACTTAGGATATTACCTCTAAATTTTTATTATTTAATTATAACAAGTGATAATGACATCAAAATTTAAGCCACTTTCATTTAGGATTTTAAATTTTACTTAGTCAGGTTTTGGCCCTCCAGAATTGTCAGAAAATAAATTTACATTGTTTAGGTCACCCAGTTTATGGTTTTGATTATGGCAGCCCTAGAAAATTAAACTAAGCTATGTATAAAATTAAATGTGATAAAGTCAGGAAACAATGGCTTATAAATATTTCATGAAGGCATTGCAGATATTTAATAAAAGAAAGTAGATTGGATGATCAGTGAAGGCAATAGCAAAAACTTAAGGTAGGACACAGAAAATATACAGATCAACTTAGCCTTGAGTGACAGATGGAGCCTGGGTGAATATGTATAAAAGAGTGAGAAAGAAAGGCATTGGAGGAATAGAACGAAGGCTGGACCCAAGCTTATAAGTGTTAGACCTGGTGTTATTTGCCCTAGCTATGTTGCTTTTAGGTGTTAGAAGGAATGTGAAAGTAGCACAAAAGCAGACTATGAAAAGTTTAAACTCCAGGAAAAATATTGTCCATGTATCAAACTTGGTGTGAAGTCAGCAAACCCTAAAGGCTTCCATAGCCTCAGCAACTCATGACTAGACCCGAGGGAGATTACTGACGCCATAAACAAGAGTGTCAAATTGTTAAATCAACTTCAGGAGTCACTGTGTACTTACGTCTCATGAGGGATCTGTCCTTAATGTGTTGTCCAATGTGAAGTAATGCTATAACTAGTACTGAAACAGTATTTTTACACTTTGTGTTTCTGTGTGGGTGCAAACTGATGAAATCTTTACTTAGTATATATTGAATCAATCTTCTGTATATAAATATAATTAAAAATGAAAAGAAAATCTTGGTGTTAAATTGGAAATTGCATAGAAAATTAATCAATTTAAAAAATATATATCATGTAGAATCTCTGTCCTTAATGTGCTATACATTGTGAATTAATACTATAACTAGTACTCCAACAGTATTTTTCACTTTGTGTTGCTATGTGAGGGCAAACTGTTGAAATCTTTACTTCATATATACTAAACTGACCTTCTGTATATAAAGAGAATTGAAAATGAACCTTGATGTGAATGCAAGGGGAGAGGGAGTGGGAAAGGGGAGGGTTGTGGGTGGGAGGGAAGCCATTATGGGGGGGAAGCCATTGTAATCTATAAGCTGTATTTTGGAAATTTATATTCTTTAAATAAAAGCATTATAAAAAATTAAAAAAAAAAACTTGGTGTGTGTAACTAGAAAGTGAATAAAAAGAAAACTGGAACCAGGAACTGATTCAACAGGAAGGAGCTGCTGTGCATGACTTAGTCTGAGCATTGGCTGTTACAGTGACTTGACAAAAAAGCAAGGAGAGTGAAATGAGTCAGTATTTCCCTTCAGTGAGGCCCGAAGTTCTTCCCTGAGTAAAATATACAAATTATGAGCCAGGTGCCTAGATGCAGAAACGTATTCAGCATATTTAGCACTTGCCTTTGATCAGATTCATAGAAGTACACAGATTACATATGAAACTAGAGTGAAAGCAACAAATTACATCAAGTATTAGATTTCATGAAATACAGCAAGAACTAGTAAGAGCAATATGGAATGGGTATTTAAGCAGCAGCAGGGTCAAGAGAAGTTGGCTATTTTATATTTTAAGGTTTCTTTTCTTTGCTTATGCTTAATTTGCTTGAATTATTTAACTGCAAGGAACTTCATGCCTTTTGTATTATATATCATGGGCCAACATGAAATGAAATGAATACATACATAAAATGGAATACATAAAGGAAAATCCTTTAAATGTCAAAATCAATGCATTAAATTATGTCAGCTCAGGCTGATAAAAGATTTTTGTAACTATTGCTTACTCTTTGAGTTTTCCAAAGGAAATGCTGAGTGAAGTAAAGGGAAGTAGACAATCCTCAAAACATCTTTTTTTAAAGATTTATTTATATTTGAGAGGTAGAGTTACAGAGAGAGGTAGAGATAGAGAGCAAGGTCTTTCCTCCACTGGTTCACACTCCAAATGGCCACGTCAGCTGGAGCTGGGCCTATCCGAAGCCAGGAGCTTCTTCCAGGTCTCAATGTCATATTTTAGAGTGTCTGAAGTTAGTGATCCTGCTCAGATGCACATATCATAGTTCTGTCCGTGTTGGGTGAAAACATGCTACCAAGTATTTGCAGTTTATTTGTAAATCAAGTCCTTGACATGTAGAGCTAAAGGTAAAACAAGAAACGCATAATCTCACTTACATCTCACATGAAGACTATGTGGACAATGAAATAAAGACAATACAACACTTCAGCTTCCAAAATCATAAAATATAGGTAAAAGAATATATTTTTTCAAAAGATTACTAAGGAAAATCCTTGAAACCTAAGTGTGTCACTTAATCAAAGTAAGTCCTCCAATGGCTTATACTCCAGATATGTTTTCTGTTGTCTTTCTAAATTTTGAAGTACAATTTAATGTAAGAAAAATAATCACAAGACAAAATAAGCATGTTATTAATGGTGCATTTTAATGACAAAATGCTATAGGAAATATTAGTTAAAAATTGTTTTTCAGGTTGTACTTTTAATCTCTCTCTTGCTCTTCATTCTGGAATACAGTTAAAGATTTACCTATTTTATATGCCTTTATGAAACATAATTATTATAATTAGCAATAAAGAGAGAGAGGCTGTCTTACTAGTATATTTATTGAAGGTAATATTCAAATATCTTCCAAGTATTTATTCTTTAAGCAAAGTAAAACAAATGCTTGCAGGCTAAACAGTGGAAAGTTATATTTATATAAAGAGATTTCGCCAAAATAAAAAGCAAAACCACCTCATAAGCCTGGAGCGGTAAGTGGTAAGTGATAACTGATACTTGCTTGATCAGGTAGCTAAGTTATGGCCTATTTCTTTCAGAGTTGCTATGTATTAGGAGACATAATTTGAACCCATTTTACATAATTTAAATCTATTTTAAAGTGAAATGCATATTTTTAAATTTACTTTCACTATGGTACAAATTCCCCTGAAAATATAACATAATCTTTTATTTTTGTCTATACTTATTGGAAATGAAGGCTTACATATCCTCCTATATTACCAATATCATAATAATAGACTAGTGAATATCAGTTATGGCCAAGCAATACACCAGATATATTCTTTCTTTTTAAAGATTTATTTATTTATTTGAGAGTTAGAGTTATAGACAATGAGAGGGACAGAGAGAAAGGTCTTCCTTCTGTTAGTACACTCCCCAAATGGCAGCCACGGCCAGAGCTGTGCCAATCCAAAGCCAGGAGCCAGGAGCTTCCTCCGGTCTCCCATGTGGGTGCAGAGGTGCAAAGACTTGGGCCATCTTCTACTGCTTCCCCAGGCCATAGCAGGGAGCTGGACTGGAAGAGGAGCAGCCGGGACTAGAACCGGTGCCCATATGGGATGCCGGCACCGCAGGCCGAGGATTAACCTACTGCGCCACGGCACCGGCCCCCAGATATTTTCTTGTAGTGTATTAACCCAGCTAATTGTGGGGACCCATGGATAGGCTTGCCATGGGACCCCCCCATGCTGGGCTTGGCTTATAGCAGTAATGTGGATGTAGCAGCTGATTGAACTTTTCATCTAGCTGAGGATCGTGGAAAACAAGATGGCGCTGATGCCCTGCCTGCTGCGTGACTCCACAGCTGATCGTGATCAAGTGCTGGATTGGAGAACTCTGTGCATGGACTGTAATTGATTGACTGTGATTGGTTGAATTCTGGATATAAGCGGAGAGCGAGAGCGAGAGCGAGAGCGAGAGCGAGAGCGAGAGCGAGAGCGAGAGCGAGAGCGAGAGCGAGAGCGAGAGCGAGAGCGAGAGCGAGAGCGAGAGCGAGAGCGAGAGCGAGAGCGAGAGCGAGAGCGAGAGCGAGAGCGAGAGCGAGAGCGAGAGCGAGAGCAGGGGGCATGCCAGCTTTCCCCCTTAAGGAACGTGCGTGCCATCTCTCCCCCTTCTCCCGGTTCCCCCACTCTCTTTCCCACTCCTTCTAAGTAAAAGTCTCTTGAAGACCGATTAGCTGCGAGCAGCGTCGTTCCTTTTGTGGCCGAAGGATCGACAGCTAATCATCACAGTATATGAGTTAACTTTTATCCACATTTTTCAGATATGGAAATTAAGTTTGTAAAGTGTCAAAAACTGTTCAACTTTATACATCTAGTGTTGAAATGAATATATATATACATATATATATATATAGAGAGAGAGAGAGAACTAGCAGATGCTGAATATCAATTGCTTTTTGCTTCTGTACTGCGCTGCTTGCTCAACGACTTAACATGGGATGTCCAGCGTAAGAAGGGGGGAGGTTATTGGTACCTCCATGACAGGCTTCACAAACCCCAGAAAGACGGGAAGGCCCAATTCTCAGAAAACGAAACTTAGTAAATGCTTCCTGAAATTAATGGTCTCCTACTTCCTAGTGTGACCACTTTTTCTGAGACCCGTAGTCCTGGACTGCTGAGATACACCAATAAAATGCTCAAATTTAGGTAATTGACATGTAAAGAGTAAGGAACTAGCATACGTGTGTAATGACAAATATACTTGTTCACTCAAGTGTATAAAAACGCTGAGAAAGAGAAAGGGGGGCTTCTCACGCCCGCACTGCACTATGTTGTATGTGTCGGTGGCAGCCCCAGCTAGCTGGCATTAAAATAATAAATTCTCTTGCCCTTGCATCTGTGACTGTCTTTTGTGGGTTAATTGTGAAAGGTCTCGGATCCCATAATTCAACACTAGTAAATGGATAGCTCTGTTTTCAGCCACAGTGTCTGATGCTAAGGTGTTGTTCACTATGGTATTCCACAATGCTAAAGTAGTCACATTAACATGACATTGAATTCATAGGAAGTAGACGTGTACAGATAAAGTATGTGTTTATTTGAAAGAAAATTTTAGCTGATCTCACCTAACATAATGACATCCAGTTCCATTTATGTTGTTGCAAATGACAAGACTTCATATTTTTTATGGCTTTATAGTATTGTATTTATGTATATGTAACACATTTTCTTTATCGACTCATCAGTGGATGGACTTTTTTTTGTTGCCATTTCCTGGCTGTTGTGAATAATGCTGTAATAAACATATGAGTGCAGCTGTGTTTTCAACAGATTGATTTCATTTTTTTGGACATACATCCAGAAGTAGGATTGCTGGATCATATGGTAATTCTACTTTTTGTTTGGGGAGGAATCTCTGCACTGTTTTCCAGGAATAATTTATATTCCCATGAACAGTGTATAAACATTCCCCTTCCTCCATGCCCTGTCATATCAATCTCACTCATATAGGAAGTCTATAAAAAGGATGATCTTGGGAGTATTGTTGCAGCACAGAAAGTTAAGCTGTCTCTTGCAACAAACACATGCCACATCTGAGTGCCGGTTCAAGTCCCAACTCCTCCATTTCTGATCCAGCTTCCTGCTGATGTTCCTGAGAAAGCAGTAGATGAGAGCCTGTGTACTAGGGTCCCTGCTATTCATGTGGGATATCCAGATGGAGTTCCTGGCTCCTGGCTCCTGGCTCCTGACTCTGGAGTCACACAGCCCTGCTGTTCAGGGCATTTGGGGGTGAACCAGTAGATAGAAAATCTACTGTGTGTGTGTGTGTGTGTCTTCTCACTCTCTCTCTCTCTCTCTCTCTCTCTCTCTCTCTGTGTCACTACTTTTTGAATGAATTAATAAATATTTAAATAATTAAAACGTGACCTCATAGAAATTAAGGCTCAGGAAGGAAGATGGGAGAGAGGGACAAAGGTCAATTGATGAATCTTAGCTTTATAGCTAGGTAAAAGTAAGAAATTTGGGGGTACTATTACCTAGTGAGTTGACTACTCACAATGGCAATGTACTGTACATTTCTAAAAATAAACTAAAAGACATAATTTTGGATGTTTTCACTCTAAAGAAATAAGAAATATTAAATAAATAAACATAGTTTACCCTGATTGGAACTTACACAGTGTAGACATGAACTGAAACATCACAAATTACCCCATAAAGCTGTATAATATTTTTAAGATCTCTACCTATTTATTTGAAAGGCAGAGTTACAGAGGGGAGAGGGAGAGAAAGACAGAGAGCGATCTTTCATCTGCTGGTTCACTCCCAAATGACCACAACATTTAGGGTTGGACCAGGAGGAAGCCAGGAGCCAGAAGCCTGTTCCAGGTCTCCCATGTGGGTGGCAGGGGCCCAAATATTTGCTGCTTTCCCAGGCACATTAACAGGGAAATGAAGCAACAGGGACTTGAATCACCACCCACATATGGGATGTGCACCCATGCCGAATGCTGGCATCCCGGGCGGTGGCTTAACCTGTTGTATCACAATGCTGGCCCCAATAGGTACAATATTTTATGTGCCCATTGAAACTTATAAAAAGGAAAAGAAAACATTTAAAATAAAGAAAATCTTAGAAAAATTTAAACAAGAGAATTTTGGTAAGTTAGATTAACTTTTGAAAGCTTGTTAAGCAATTTATTATCCTGATAAAATTTAAGGATTACAGGTTAGTGACCTAGAACTGACATTTTTAGTTCAAGATATTTTAAGGTAGTAAGTCAAGGGACTTGAACATCGTATGTCTTAGAAGTCATTTGAGAGGTGCACTTGTTTCTTTGGGTGACCTACTAATTTTGGCATTTTAGATACTTTACTTTTAGAATTTGTTTCAGGAAGAGAAAGCTCTTGAGCAGATGCCATTTGCTGTTATCTTTTTTTTTTTTTTTTTTTTGACAGGCAGAGTGGACAGTGAGAGAGAGAGAGAGAGAGAAAGGTCTTCCTTTGCCATTGGTTCACCCTCCAATGGCTGCTGCGGCCGGCGTGCTGCGGCCGGCGCACCGTGCTCATCAGATGGCAGGAGCCAGGTGCCAGGTGCTTTTCCTGGTCTCCCATGGGGTGCAGGGCCCAAGCACTTGGGTCATCCTCCACTGCACTCGCGGGCCACAGCAGAGAGCTGGCCTGGAAGAGGGGCAACCGGGACAGAATCCGGCGCCCCGACCAGGACTAGAACCCGGTATGCCGGCGCCGCAAGGCGGAGGATTAGCCTGTTGAGCCACGGCGCCGGCCACCATTTGCTGTTATCTAAAAGTAAACATCTGTGGATATTTTACCTGATTTTTAACAAATATTATATTTATATGTTTATGAGGTACAATGTATGCAATGTGGAATGATCAAACCAAGCTAATTACCATACCTATCACTTCAAACTTTTATCATTTGTTAAAAAGTTTATTTATTTGAAAGTCATAGTGAGAGTGAGAGAGAGAAAGCGAGTGAGCGAGCGAGCTTCCATCTGCTGGCACACTCTCCAAATAGCCCCAACAGCCAGGGCTGAGCCAGGCTGAAGACAGGAGCCAGGAGCTTCTTCCAGGTCTCCCCCATTGGTGCAGGGGCCCAAGCACTTGGGCCATCTTCCACTGCTTTAGCAGGCCATTAGCAGAGAGCCAGATCAGAAGTGAAGCAGGCGGGACTCAACCTGGCACCCATATGGGATGACAGTGCAACAGGCAGAGTGTCAACCTGTTACACCACCGCACCAGTACCTTTTATCACTTTATTTTTGTAGAGAGAACATTTAACATCCTTCCTTGTAGCTGTTTTGAAATAAACAATATATAGTATTAACTATTGTCACCATGGTGTGCAAAAAGATCACCAGAAATTATTCGTCCCATGTTTTTATAACTTTCTACCATGTTCTACGAACAATTTGAAAGAAAAAAAAAAATTGTATAAGATTTTAGAGGGGGTACAAGTAAAGAAAAAACAGTATTTCTGTTTGAAATAGTTTGCAGATTGATTATGAAGTCTTTTGGTTTTGAATTATATTTTTAAGACTTCTATACTAAAGCTTTGATTCGTAGTTAGTTGGAAAGTAAGAACCACAACAAAACATAAATGTAGAATAATGGGTTTCCTCAGTCTAATAGCACTGAATTTGTTGCATTTCCATACATTATATTTTTGACCATTCAGTTTTCCTGATTTTTTTTTTCGTGGAGTGGTGCTAGATATTGCTAAATCCAAAATAGAGTTGCTGATGGGCAAGTATCAGAAGCATAAATGTTGAATTAAAGTAATCACATCCTCTCAGAGATCTGAAAATATTCTATTCAAAGCACTACAGGTGGTATAATCCTCCAAGTCTGTGTTTGGCACTCGCTTAGGCTACTTATAGTTTTCAGATTTTGAAACTATTGATAGAAGCAAGTAAATTTGGTTACATCTTTACTTCAAGTGTTTAAAATATTCTGGGCTTACATGTGTAGAAAGGAACACCAATGGTACTTTTCAAAAATATTGTTGTCTGAATAGAATTAACATATTAAATGTGATTCATGCATGGTACATATGTTTTGAAAAAAGCATAATAAAAATTCTTTCTATTCTCAAATCTGGATTTAATTTGAATATTTGAATCAGGAAACATAAAATATGTTTTCTATGCTGAATTGAATATTTCTAGGAAACATGTCTCTTTTTCTTTCATAATATTTTTGCATTTGCCATCTAGGTGAGGCAACATGTTTTGATCTAGTCAAGCAGTTGGAAGTTCTGCAAAACAAATTAGATGAAAATCTGAGAAAACAAAGGACATGCTATCCAAGTACATAATGAGGAGAAAATGGACATAGATGTATAGAAAGACAAGACAGAGTCAGAAATCTAAACATTTACCTAGGAAGAACTTATGGAATCAAAGAAATAATATATACTATTATACATAATTGCACATTATGAAATTTTATATTAATTTTGATAATCCATAGAAGAAATTGTGTTATATGAAAACACATGACTAAATGTGTGTCAGTCTCATTTCCTGTGATCCAGCCATGGATGGTTATTGTTTCTGGATCTCACACAAGTGCATGAGTTCCACTATGCTCTGTATTTTTTGCAAGTTGTAATTTTCCATGGCATAAAACATTTTAGGGACCCACTATATACAACAGGGAAGTACAGCAGGATCTAGCATTTTACTAGCCTCCTGGTGGGGAAAATATGAAAATTAAACAATCAGAATCTGTTACATTAGGTTCATAAAACTTTTATTATTCAGATAATAGGGGAAATCTTAATTTTGCCTCCTTCTCATTTGATTTGGCCAAAAACTAAGGTGAAAATGCCAATAGTCATCAAAAAATATTATTTTTACCAATATACTTATTTTATTCATTTATACCTCTTCCCTAAATTGGTATTTTTCTCCTTTCTAATTATTGTACAAAAACTAAATGAGCTTACACTGAAGTAAGTAGATTATAAAACTAGTTAATCTTTCCATTAAATAGTAAGATTGCTTTACTGAATAAATACATTCATGGTGACTCTGAAAAGGACTTGTTACCATTTGGTTTTACTCAATGGGATGCTAAAGTATCAGTGTATTCTATATTAACATTCTATGTCGTCATTCACTATTATAATAGCCTTGTCAAAACTTGCTAATTTAAAATTCATGAATTAAGATTTTGTAATACTTCAACCAGGTCATAGATTGATACTATTGAAAAGAGTTTATCAAGCAAGTTAATGAACAGCAAAGGGAAAATACTTACCAAATAAAAAGAATACAAGATTTTAAGGTATTTTGGAAACACTAATTTACATGTCAAAATATGACCCTAGTATAAGAAAACTTTTAGTTTTGATACATGAGTGTACTTCAAGAAGTTCAGAGAATGTAATTAAGATAAGTTTATTTTAGTACAAAATTATAAAAAACATGCATAGTTTTTCAGAATATGTATTTAAATGAACTTTTTGAAGACTTCATGCATATGAATCTCAAAATTTGTTGCACGAACATAAATGTATTGTTTACATTTTCCACAAACTTTTTGAAATGTGCTTATACTTATTGGAAGAAATCCTTGAATATATATTGTTAATATTCTTACCTGGGTTATCTGTATTAAATGTTACTTTGTTTCTTCTCAAAATCGCATAGAAATAAGAGTTCTATCCCTATATTGTCAAATTCCATAAAATCAATTAGTAAAAAAAAGGCAAATTCGAATGTAAAATCAGCTTTCTCTGCACAGGGAGAATATGATAAATTCAGTGTTCTTGTCCCTGGGATAATCCCTCTGCATCCAATACCAACTGATGGGAAGAGGGCACTTTCTAAAAACTACTATAAATAGTATGTACAAAGCCAATTCATTCAACTCAAAATATTTATTGGCAGTCCACCATGTACAAGGCACCATGCTGATCCATCATACAGTATAACATATGTGAACAGTCCATGACCTTCCGTAGACGCTCTTACAGTTTCCCTGGAAACAGTGTTTGCAGCCTAGTGCCGTCCTCAGCTTCTACAGATGCTAAAACAAACATGAACTATCAAAATGCTGGCTCCTTGAAATAAACTCTATCTTATCTCATTTCTATATGATTCTGTAAGTCTGAAGTTTACCATAATTTCTTTTTCTCACAGAGTTTCAATCAAAATTACATTACAAATATTAGGAACAAAATGAAGAAGAAGAGTAAGAAGATATCTTGTTACAAGAAAAGTCAGAGTGAATACCTGTGCCATCAAGAAATATAAGCAGAGATTTAGACAAACACTGAAGATATTATTCCTCCCAATCAAAGTAAAGTGATGAAAAGATATTGGATTTTCAATTCCTTAAGTTAAAGCAATTTTTCTATACTTGAATGATCTCTAGGTTCACTGTCAATATCAATAATAGTCACAGTTGAGACATGCACATGGTGCAGTGGTTAAGATGTTGTTTTGGAATGCTTAAGTTTGAGTCCTGGCATTGCTTTCAATTCTAACTTCCTAACCATGTACACCCTGGGAGGCGACAACTGATTGCTCCAGTAACTGAGTCCCTGCCAACCACATGGGAAATGCAGATTGAACTCCAGACTCTAGGCTTTAGTCTGGCTGATCCCTGGGGGTTTCGGGCATTTGTGGAGTGAACCAGTGGATGGAAGACCTTTCATCTCTCTCTCTCTCTCTCTCTCTCTCTCTGTATATGTGCATGTTTGTCTCTTTCTCTCTGCCTTTTTCACACTCAAAAAATAAAAATTAATAATAACCAGCCAATATTGAATGATCACTTGCAACATGACAGATATTTTTCCAAATACTCTCTATATAAAAATAAATCGTCTCAACTATATTCTTATGATGCTACTGTCATTGATAAGGCAACGGGCTGTACAAAGTGATTATATAAACTGCTTAAACCAACACAATCATGTTTTGAATACAGGTATCTTTTCTCTAGAAAGTCAGTCTTATCCACAAACAAAATCATCTCTTTTTCTAGAACATCTTGTCTAATTTGTATTTTTCTTAATTAATTTTGGAGATTAAATGCAAATTAATAGTGACTAATGATAGTTTAAATTTTGTCAGCGTCTGCATAACTGTAACAGATAGCACAGGCCTGATTCTTTCAGGCAATTCAGAGTTTGGAAGGCTGCCCAAGGGACTGTTTGTAGTTTCAGTATTTTTACATGTAAATTAGAAGTGATAGCTGCAGAATTCTACAGAGAGAAACAAAGCTTCAAAAGTCCCAATGGGTTCGGCCCGTTTCCCTATAGCTATGTTTTAATGGAGTTGTGATGTTACTGATGCTGCATCCATACTGTGTGTGGAGATAAAACTACCACTCACTTCTTGTATAATTTATTTCCTAAAGTCCTTTGAGGCACACTTCATAGAAGGTTATATAGTCTCTTGCTATCCAAAGGATGTTCTAAACAGAATGTATAAATGTATTTGTCCATTTAGCAAATGTGCCTGAGAAATCAATGGAAGATGGCTGAAGTGCTTGGGCCCCTTGGCACTCATGTGGGAGACCACGATGGAGCTCCTGGCTCCTAGCTTCAACCTGACCCAACTCTAGGTGTCACACCCACTTGGGGAGTGAACCAGCAGATGGATGATCTCTCTCTCTCTCTCTCTCTCCCTCCTTCCATCCTCCCTTCCTCCCTCTCTCTCCCTTTGTTCTCCCTCCCTCTCTCTCCCTTTGTTCTCCCTCCCTCCCTCTTTCTTTCAGTCACTCTTTCAAATAAAAAATAGTTAAAAATAAATAGACCAATATAAAACTTGAGTGGGTAGAAATGAAAAGCAAGTTCCCACACTTTCCAGTTGAGCACACAAAGAAGAAGCGGATCAATGCCAAAATGTTCCTGATTCAGCAGCTGCTTAGCTGCATCCCTCATAGGCACTTTGAAATGGCATAGAAATTTGGACTTAATTCAACTCCACTCTGTGGCTTTTGATGTGTATGGTAGAAAGGTTGTAACTAAATTTCCTGTTAATATTTTCTATATAAACACAGCCTGTAAATGTGCATCATATCTTACCTGAAGATGCAATGCAAAGAATTGAAACTGACAAAGTTTGCTTAAATTCTTGGACAGATTCATTTTATTTGTAAGAATCTAAAATGATGCAGACTGTATAAATGTATCAAATAAAGTTGTCTTTAGTTCCATGTAGAGACAAATTAAATATGACATTTGATATCCTACCACTCTTTTGGTTTTAGAGAAATAAAAATATTTCTTTTAATGAGCATTTTAGTTTTGCAGTCCTTGAACATGTGATGCATATCAAAGTCAGATATTCTAAGGCTGGAGTTGTGGCATAGTGGGATAAATCGCACCTGTGACACTGCATCCCAAATGGGTCCTGGCTGCTCCACTTCTGATCCAGCTCCCTGCTAATGGCCTGAGAAAAGCAGCAGAAGATGGTCCAAGTGCCTGGGCTCCTGCCACCCATGTGGGAGAGCCAGATGAAGCTCTTGGCTCTTGGCTTGGATGTGGTCCAGCCCTGGCTGTTGAGGCCATTTAGGGAGTGACCCAAAGCATGGAAGATTTCTATCTGTCTCTCCTACCCCTCTCTCTGTAACTCTGCCTTTCAAACAAAATAAATGAATCTTTTTTAAAAGCCAGCTATTCCTTATATTTAAGTGAATGAATGCATGATTCGTATTCTTTGATATAATATTCATGGAACACAGAGGACTGGGATTATTTCCAAAGAATCCCCCATCCCTTGGGTCGGCGCTGTGGCTCGGCATCCCATATGGACACCAGGTTCTAGTCCCGGTTGCTCCTCTTCCAGTCCAGCTCTCTGCTGTGACCTGGGAAGGCAGCGGAGGATGGCCCAGGTCCTTGGGCACCTGCACCCGCGTGGAAGACCAGGAGGAAGTACCTGGCTCCTGGCTTCGGATCGGCACAGCGCCGGCCTTAGTGGCCATTTGGGGAGTGAACCAATGGAAGGAAGACCTTTCTCTCTGTCTCTCTTGTCTCTCTCTCTGTCTATAGCTCTACCTGTCAAATTAAAGAAAAAAAGAATCCCCCATCCCTCAGCCAGGTGATGATTGTGCCCATAATCCTGGAGAGGTTTACTGGTGCCACAGGGAGCAATGTGGCCACCAATCTCAAACCATTATGTTTGTGACCGTGGCTTCTTTGGTGACTCCTTGTAGGATGGACTCTCGGACCACCTTTAATCTTGCCTGTCTCAGAGATTTCTCAGGACTGCAACAGCCTCTTGAAGGATGTGTTTCTAAAGCATTTGAAGGACAATATAATAACCATAACTTCCTGGGAAAAAGATAAAAAGTCAGGGAGCAGAGAGACCCAAAATCCTGGAAAGGTTGTGTCTAGGAAAGGTGATACATAAGGGAACAAGGGCTTTGACAGGTTCTTCTGTATACCTAAAATCCAGAAAGACACTCACATGGCCAAGGGTGGATGCATGATAATTAAAGGCCTAAGAAGACTGTAAGCTCTCACCCACGGCTGACATAGAAAGTCAATGCAATCAGACGATGAAGGCTAACACAAAGACTAATAGAGCATTACAGTATGTTTTGTTTTCCCAGGGCGGCTGTCTAGATGGGGGTGGGGAGGGTGATGAGGGCCAGGTTCTGGACTGCAGCCAGGACAGTGTTGCCATCTGTCTTCAGTGTGGTCAGAGCACGGGGATCTGATAACTGAAAGGGCTACTAAGTGACTAATGGTTGGTAGCAGGTCCTGTTGGACTAAGCTGCACAAAACGATGATTCATGCCCCACGTGGGATAGAGCAGGATGCTGTGAGATTTCTTCATGGCACTCAGAACAGCAGAAAATGTAAAGCTATGAAATGTTTGTTTCCAGAATTTTTCATATTTAATATTTTCATACTATGAATTATCACAGGTAAATAAAACTGCTGAAAGGGGAAAATGCAGGTAAGTAGGGACTATGGTATCAAATAAAACAGATCTTAATTAAAATATATTAGAATATTAGATTCATTAGGAAAACCTAACAATCATCATCACACACATACCAACAACACAGGAACAAATCATATGAAGCAAAATCTTACAGAATTTCAGTGAGAAGTACATTGTTTAATAATCATAGTTGGAGACTTCAATATCAACTTTCAATAACAGAACAACTTGATGGAAGGATTACAAGGAAATAATGGGATTGAACAATACTATAAACTGGCAAGACCTAACAAACCCATACAGAACTCTCCACTCCAAATAGCATAATGTATATTCTTCTGAAGTGCACATGGGATATTCTGTATGATAGGCTATAAAACAAATCTTGATGAATTTTTTTAGAAGGAAAATACACAAAATGTCTTCTCTGACCACAATGGAACACAACTATAAATAAATAATAATGGAAGGAAAAGTGGAAAATTCACAAATATTTAGAAATTAAATGACACATTTTTAAATAACCAGTGAAATATCAAAACAATCACAACAGAAATGAAAAATATATCTAGATGAATTTTAAAAAGCACAAAATACTTAAAATTATTTCATAGTCTCAAACATATGCTTTAGAAAACAAGAAAGATATTAACCTAATTTTACCTCTTAAGGAAATAAAAAAGGGCAATATGAACACACATCTAACTGAAGAGGGGAAGCTGGCATTGCAGGGGAGATTCTCAAAAAAGGAGACTATAAAATAACAGAATCAGTGAAACTAAAAATTGGGTTTTTTTGAAAAAAATAAATCAACAAACATTTAGCTAGACTGACCAAGCAACAAACAGAGACCTCACTCAAATCATAAACAAAATATTCAACAATACTATTGATCTTGCAGAATAAAAAGGATTACAACAATACACCAGAGGGGCCAGCATTGTTGTACAGGAGGGTAAGCTGCTGCGTGTGATGCCAGCATCCCATAGGAGCACCAGTTTGCATCCTGGCTGCCCCACTTCTGATCCAGCTCCCTGCTAATGCATTTTGGAAGGCAGGGAAGATGACCCAAGTACTTGGGCCCCTGCCACCCACATGAGAGACCCAGATGGAGTTCCAGACTCCTGGCTTTGACAATGCCCAGCCTCAACTGTTGGGGAATGAACCAACAGATGAAAGATTTCACTCTGTCTGTCTCTCCCTCTGTCTTTCTCTGTAACTCTGCCTTTCAAATAAATAAATAAATGTTTATTTAAAAAAGAGTACACTATAAGCAATTTTATACCAACAAATTCATTATCTTAAATGAAACAGACAAACTTCTAGAAAGACTCAAAATAACAAATTCATAAAGATGAAACAGAAAATCTGAACAGGCCTATCATGATTAAAGTGATTGAAGTGTTAATAAAAAACTTCCTCGTGAAGAAAAGTCAGGACTGCTTGGCTTGACTTTTGTAAAGGGATACCAAAATTTTGTAAAGCAATTAACATCAATATTTCTAACTTTTCCAATAAATAGAAGAGAAGATAACACTTTCCAACTCATCCGTATGAGGCCAGCATTACAATGTTAACAGTCATCACAAAACAATAAAAATGAATTACAAATGCAGATACAAAAGTTAACAAAATACTAGTAAACCAAATTCAGTAGCATATTACAAGCTTTATACACAATGATCAAATGAGTTTTGTCCAGGAAAATTTGGTTCAAAAATTCAAAAGTCATTTAATGTAGTCAACTATATTAATGTAATGAATGGAAAAATTATACAACAATATCAATGCAGAAAAATCATTTGAAATGTCCAAAATCCTTTCATGATCAAAATAGAAGTCGAAGGGCATTTCCTTAACTTGAAAAACATCGCTTATAAAAAACTGGCAGCCAACAGACTAACAGTTGCAGGTAGGTGAGGGGGAGTAGAGAAAGAGGTGGAACTGCTCTATGGTTACAGTTTCTTTATGGGGTGATGAAAAATTTTGTAAACTAGATAGTGATGATGGTTGTACAACATTTTGGCTAAGCTAAATGCCACTGAATTTTATACTTAAAAATGGTTGAATGGTGAATTTCATGTTACATGAATTTTATCAAAATCATTTTCATTGAGCACATGTGTTATGTTTAGGGAAATGTGCTACATACATTGTTGAGGACAAGGTAAACAAGACACAGTTCCTTACCTAAAGAAAGTTAGAAACTTAAAGAAGGATAACTTAAAAAATATAACACAGGGACAAACAAAATATATGGATTTAAGATAAAGAAAGACACTATATCTAGTTTAGGAGTATTGGGAGAGGCTTGTAAAAAGAGGAGACAGCTCACATGATCCTTGAACAACATGTTGGTTAGTATGCAGGCATATGTTATGTGTACGTAGGGGTAAGTAAGCTGATAAATATTTGTAGGCTGCCTTTTCGTATTTTGTATTATCAGTGTTCTAGGTACTGATAATACAATAGTGAGTACAAGAGATATTTGTTCACCTGAATTCTCTCATAGAAGTCTAACAGCATTAAACAATTGCAAATATAATAAATATTAGGAAAGAAAAGTATAATTGTTCTGTGGATATAGCAGAGGGATCACACTTGCTTCTGGAGCTCAGTAGAGATGTAAAGAGTAAATGTTCTAGACAGAGGGAGCCACAAGGCCCTGAAAGGCCACAGCAGCCTCATGGAACCAAGAGAAGTGAAGTGGGCAACTGTTTCATTTATTTTCCAAATATGAATGCTTTTCAGGGACTTGGTTTCAATGATTATACCAGGACAAGAGGAACACGTTGGAACTCTCCATAGTTACAATCTGGACTTAGAGTCAACCAAGTATGATGGAGGCAGCAAAGGAAGGAGAGAGTTTGAAATATTATCTTCTTAATTAGGTCAGTTTGCATTTTTAAAGTGCAATAAAGTTACACAGCAAGAACATTCATCACTAAATAAGCTACACTGCCTTGTATTACAACATATAACTAGGTGCTAAGAGAATAAAACATACTATTCGAGGGAATGCTAAAATATTAGCTACAGTTAACTTTATTTTTAAAATATCATAACCCATAATTATAGCTATTTTCAGATAATACAATCATACTTTGCTCCATTTTACAAATGCCTTCCTCAGTCTAGTTTATATATCGCTGTATTTCCTGTAAATTTTATTTTTTTACTTTTGTAAGGAAATTTATTAGTACAGTAGATTCCCAGGGTCATAGCAAATGCATGATAATTACTGCAACACAATTCTTATGAATTCTTATGTTAGTGTGATATTAATAGGGCAGATTCCATGTAATTCAGATACAGTTCTAAAAATATGCTTCCCTCCCTCCTCCTTTCTTTCTTTCTAGCAAATTTTAAAAGTTTATTTACTTTTATTTATTTGAGAGAGAAAGAGAGTGAGGGAGAGAGAGAGAGGCAGGGAGGGAGGGAGGGAGGGAGACCTTCCATCCATTGGTTCATTGTCAATGACTGCCATAGCCAGGACTGGGCCAAAGCAAGGAGCCCTGAATTCCATCCGGGTTTCCTATATTGGTGACAGGACTAAAACACTTGAATGAGACCTGCGGCCTCCCAGGATCACATTAACAGGAAGCAGGATTGGAGGGGGAGTAGCCTGGACTCCAACCAGCACTTTCATGTGGGATGTATGCATCCTTAGGAACTTCTTAACCCTTTGCGCTACAAAGCCTGCCCCTCCAGTAAGTTTTTAAAATGCAGTGTCTTTCTTTTAAACAAGTGACCACTATAATCGTGCTGCTATCACAGAAAATTTAGATGGATCTTAATCCAGAACTCGTCTTAAAATTTCCGGTTCCGGTGTCAGTTCCAGGTGCCGCTGTCACTGCTGCAGCCGCTGGACCCGGGGTGCCTTGAAGGAGGGAGGAAGGGAGGCCACAAAGACCCAGCAAGGCAGCAAGGCCGTATAGGACCCCTGAGGAGACTGACACTCAGTTCCAGGTTGAAAAGCGGAAGGCCAGGGAAGACAAGCAACAAGAAAGTGGAGGTGACCCCAAAAGGGAGAGGAAATCGCTAGACTCAGACTCAGACCCAGACTGAGCGAGTGAGGCTAAAGATGAAGACTACCAGCAAAAGTGCACAGGCGTGCAAGGGGTCCTTGACATTGAGAACCCGAAGCGAGTGGTACAGACAACCAACACAACTGGATCTGGGCCAGGCGAAAGAACTTTTAAGGAGAGAATGAGAAGAAATTGCGAAGCAGAAGACAATAAAAGCGTTACATGAGAATGCGTTTAGCCGGGCAGACTGTGGAAGCCGACACTGCCCTGGCCCGGCTGGCGATCTTTCAGAAACAGCAGGAGGAGGCAGTAAGGAAGAAAGAAGAGGAGAGGAAAGCAAAGAGATGACGTGACTGTCAGGAAAATGAAGGCAGTGACTGTCCCTGAACAAGGGCAGCCTGTGGGATGGCATGTGGGGGAGCCGGACTGCACCATCGGGTGTTGGGGGCGGGGGTAAGAGCTTCCACGTGTCTGGGAGATGCGCATTAGTAGGCGATTGTGCCAGAGGCCACTGCTGACAGATCTGACGCCAGCCATAGGACAGACAGGGGCTGCCCCTTTGGGTCTCTAGGTCCCTGAATGTCATGGCTTATCCTTGGCCAGTCTCCTTTGGCTGAAGCCTCACCTTTCTGCTTTTTCCGGCCCCATTGGCTCCTACGTGGCCAGGGTCAGTGCCTGTTTTTAACCCTACCACAAATCATTTTAAGAAATCTCTGTGTATTATGCAGAACTCTGGCAAGGAATGCGCCACAAATACAACTTATAGGTTTACTTGGCAAATTAAACTTGACATTATCAAAAAAAAAACCCCCACCACCTCATCTTTGATAATATGAACATAAATATTATGCTAGAAAAATCTTACAAGAATATGCACATTTATGTCTCTATCATTTGGTTATGAATATATTGTAAATTAGAAGCCGGTGTTGTGGCCTAGCAGGTAAAGCCACTGCCTGTAGTGCCAGCATCCTATATGGGTGCCGGTTCGGTTCATGTCCCAGTTTCTCCACTTCTGAACCAGCTCCCTGCTAATGGCCTGGGAAAGCAGTAGAGGATGGATCAAGTGTTTGGGCTGCTGCAGCCACATGGGAGACTCAGATGAAACTCCTGACTCAAGGCTTCATCTTGACCTAGCCTTGGTTGTTAGAGTCATCTGGGGAGTGAACCAGCAATGAAAGATTCCCTTCCACACACCGTGTAATGCTGACTTTCAAATAAATAAATAAATGAAAGTCTTAAAAAAAGTGTTGCAAGTAATTTTGATGAAATGCCTATGAACAATACGTGTATTTTAATACCATCACAATGTTAAATGTTTTGTTTTTTATTTGACAGGTAGAGTTACAGGCAGTGAGAGAGAGAGAGAGAGAGACAGAAAGACAGAGAGAGAGACAGAGAGAAAGGTCTTCCTTCCATTGGTTCACCCCCCAAATGGCCTCCACGGCTGGCTGGCGTTGTGCCGATCCGAAGCCAGCAGCCAGGTGCTTCTTCCCAGTCTCCCATGCGGGTGCAGGGGCCCAAGCACTTGGGCCATCCTCCACTGCTTTCCCAGGCCATAACATAGAGCTGGACTGGAAGAGGAGCAACCAGGACTAGAACCCAGTGCTCATATGGGATGTCAATGTTGCAAGCGGAAGGAGTAACCAAGTGAGCCACAGCACTGGCTCCTAAATGTTTCTTAGTATATGGTTTTTGGATTTTCAGAATATAGTGGTAATTTCTAGAACTGATTCTTCTTGATAATTTTTTTTTTCTGGGGCCGACGCTGTGGTGTAGTAGGCTAAGCATCTGCCTACGGCACTGGCATCCCATATGGGTGCAGGTTCGTGTCTCAGCTGCTCCTCTTCCAGTCCAGCTCTCTGCTATGGTCTGGGAAAGTAGTGGAGGATGGCCAGTGCTTGGGCCCCTGCAGCTGCATGAGAGACCTAGAAGAAGGTCCTGGCTCCTGGTTTCGGATCGGCTGAGCTCTGGCCATTGCGGCCATTTGGGGAGTGAACCAGTGGATGGAATATCTTTCTCTCTGTCTCTTCCTCTCTCTTTCTGTAATTCTGCCTCTCAAATAAATAAATAAATCTTTAAAAAAATGTTTCTTGGGCCGGTGCCGCGGCTTACAAGTCTAATCCTCCACCTGCGGCCCCGGCACTCGGGGTTCTCCTTCCGGTTGGGGTGCCGATTCTGTCCTGGTTGCTCCTCTTCCAGTCCAGCCCTCTGCTGTGGCCCAGGAGTGCAGTGGAGGATGGCCCAGGTGCTTGGGCCCTGCACCCCATGGGAAACCAGGAGGAAACACCTGGCTCCTGGCTTCGGATCTGCTCAGCGTGCTGGCCGTAGCAGCCATTTGGGGGGTGAACCAATGGAAGGAAGACCTTTCTCTCTGCCTCTCTCTCTCACTGTCCACTCTGCCTGTCAAAAAAAGATTCTTTTCTATTTTTGGATGACATTGGATATTTCCAAATATATTTCTAGATAATAATTAGGTTAAATTAAAATATTGCCCCCCACTTACTTTTGTGAATTTCTAGAATGTCAATGTTTACAAGGGAATATCTTATAGCAAACTAAGCAATGGATTGAATGAAAAACATTTAAGAACCCACTTTTATACATCATTGTCCTAGTTCTCCACAGAAACTCTGATTTAACACTGCTATGTGGATCAAAATGCTTTTATGAGAAATCTAAAATACAACTGAGAAGTCACAATATTTCAGATGAGCACAAAACCAAGAAAAGTTGCATTGAAGTGGATTAGAAAAGCAATTTCAATCCAGCTGCATCTGCCCTTCCCAAAAAGCCAGCATGGTCACACTGAGAAACACAGCATCAGGATGCAACTTTTTCCTTGAGTGAAATGAGAGTCTGGAGTGTGCAGCCAATGTTCTGTCTTGACAGCTACAGAGAGCTTATGGATGCATGAGGGAAGCCAGTAACAAAGGGAAAGGGATGAGCGGCTTGCTGTGCATAGCACAGTTCTGGGTGAGAGATTGGGGTTTCTCCCCAGGAGGAAGGGAGAGGAATGGAGCATGCCACCAACATTGTGACCTTTCACTGTACTGCTTGAGGTTCTGTCTTGCCTCACTGGCGCACTGAAAGCACCCACAGAGCTTAGTGGGGACAGCTAAGAACTAAAAGGGGCAGGCTACTTGTTGGACCTGGTATGGTTCTGTGAGCTTGGAAGTTTTAGAACTAAACATTTCTCCAGAGGGAAGGTGGAACAGGAATGGAACATATTCCCAATGCCCTGGCCCATGATACAGCTGTCAGACACTAGAGGGAGCAAAGGATTACAGGCTCCTAAAAAAAAAAAAAAAAAAAAAAAGGAGAAGAAGAAGAAGAAACTTGCAAATTATTTTTAAGATATATTTATCTGAAAGGGAAAGAGAGAGAGAGAGGAGAGAGAGAGAGAGAAGAAAAAGAGAGAGAGAGAGAGAAAGAGAGAGATACCTTTCATCTGCTAGTTCACTCTTCAAAATGACCACAATGGCCAGGACTGTAACAGGCCTAAACCAGGAACCTGGAACTCCATTTCCCAAGTACATTACAGGGAGCTGGACTGGAAGTAGAGCAGCTGAGACTCAAAGCCATGCTCATATGAGATGTAAGTGTTGTAGGCAGTGGCTTAATCTGCTATGCCATAACAGAAATTTGTGGATTCTATCAAATTAGGAATCTACATACAGAAGTACAGAGAAAAAAAATCCATAGAAAAGGCTGGAGAAGTTCACATAATACTCAAAGAAAAATAAAAATACATAAAATAAGTTTTTAGAAGTTATGGAAGAAGAGAAGGAAGAGGGGGCAGAGAGCTTATCTAAAAATATTAAGACCAAATGTTGTTCAAGTCTGCAGAGAGAAATGACACCTAGATTCACAAAGCTCACAGGACACCAGAAAGGAGGAATCCAAAGAAATCTCCAACAAGACAAATTAAAATAGAATTCGAGGACAGAGAATTTTGAAAGCAGTAAGATAAAAACAACTTATCACACACAAAGAACTCAAAAGCTGATGAAACTTCACAAGCCACGATGGCAGTGGGGCGAGATATCAAAAGTGCCAAAAAAAAAAAAAAAAAAAGAATGGTTAACCAAGAACACTATACCTGACATTTTTTTTCAAAAATGAAGGAAAGATAAAAAAATTTCATTTGGATCTGCTTTATGAGAAATGCTAAAGGGAGTTCTAGTTAAAATGAAGGATACTAAACATTACATGATAGCATAAAAAATGAAAATTAAGATCAGCATTGTGGTGCAGTCACTCACACCAACACTTGAGACATAGGCACCCCATATCAGAATGCCGGTCCCAGTGCTCTGCTTCCAATCCAGCTTCCCACTAGTGCCCCTGGGAAGACAGCAGAAGATGAATCAAGTACTTGGGCTCTGGCTACTATATGGGTGGCCTGGATGGAGTTCCTGGCTCCTGGCTTGAGCCAGGACTGTTGTGGCCCTTTGGAGAATGAACCAACAGATGTTAGTGTGTGTGAGTGTGTGTGTGTGTGTGTGTGTTCCTCTCTCTTGTCACTCTGTTTTTCAAATTAATAAGTAAATCTTCACAAAAGAAAGCAAGCATGAAATTTGGGAAGGTATTTGGCCTAGCAGTTACGATGGTTAGGATGTTTATATCAATGTGTGGGGGCTTCACTCCCTGCTCTCTCTCCTGATTCAGGCTTCCTGCTAAGGCAGATCCTAGGAAGCAGTGAGGATGACTTAAATGGTTGGGTTCCTGCTTTGGCTATCATCCGCTGCCTCTCAGGGTGCAAATTAGCAGGAAGCTGAGCAGGGAATGGAAGTAAGCTCTCCAATACTGTTGAAGGCATCCCAAGCTTCAGCTTAACTGCTGTGCCAAATGCCCTCCCCCACTACTAAACATTTAAAGAATAATTAAAATCAATCCTTGTGAATCCCCTCTCAAAAACTGAAGAAGGAACACTTTCAAACTCACTGTAGAGGCCAACATTATACCAATATCAAAGCCAAATAAACACATAAGAAAAAAAACTATATGTCAATGGATGTACTAACTGATGCAAAATTCTTCAATGAAATGTGAGAAAACTGATTTCCATAGCTCATTAAAACAATCAAATCATTTCTGAAAGGAAAATTTAAAGTGACGTTTATCACTGGGGTTCAAGGATATTTTGTTATGTACGAATCAATTCATAGGATACATCAAATGAACAGAATGAAGACTATCATGCATCAAATGGCATTTGAAAAACTTCGACAATATTTCATCATGAAAACTCTCAACAAACTAGATCTAGAAAGAATTTGCCTCTACATCTTAAAGGAAAGCATGCTGGAGCTGGTGCTCTCGCTTAGTAGGTTAAGCCTCTGCCTCAAGTGTCAGTACCCCATATGGTTTGTGTTCAGGTTGTTCCGCTTCCAGTTCAGCTCCCTGCTAAAGCACGTGGGAAAGCAGTGGAAGATGGCTCAAGTGCTTGGGCCCCTGCACCCACCTGGGAGACCTGGAGGGGGCTCCTGGTTCCTGGCTTTGGATGGCCCTAGCTCTGGCTGTTGCAGCCATTTGGGGAGTGAACTAGCAGATGGAAGATCTTTCTCTCTGTCTCTCCCTCTCTCTGTCTGTAACTCTATCTCTGAAATAAATAAATAAATAAATAATCTTTAAGAAATAAAAGGCCCACAGCTAATGTTATACTTGAGGGTAAAAAAAGAATGTTTTTCCCTTTTTCTTCTAAGATTGGGAAGAACAAAAGAATACTCACTCTTGACACTTTTTTAACACAATACTGGTAGTACTACCAAGATCAAATAATAGCCATTCCTGAAAGGAAGAAGCAAAAATTTTTTTGTCTGGAGATATCACAATCCTACATACTAAAAGTCCTAACAAATTTCTAAAGAGACTTAAATAAACTAAGGAAAGTTGCAGAATACAAAATCATCATACAAAAATCAGCTGTGTTTCTAAACATAAATAAGCTATCCAAAAAAAGAAAGTCAAAATTCCATTTATAGATAGCATTAAAAAGAATAAAATATTTAGAAATAGACTCAAAGAGGTGAAAAATTCATATAGTCAATATTATATAACATTGATGAAAGAAATTAAAGAAGACACAAATGAAAAATGTCCTGTGTCTGCTGACCAGAAGGCTTAATATTTTTAAAATCTCCATACTAACTGATCTATAGATTTGATGCAGCACTTATACAAATGCAAATGACATTTGTTACAGCCACAGAAAAAATTTTAAGATACATACAGGATTACAAAAGACAACAAATATCCAAAAAAAAAATTGAGAAAGAGTGAAAAACTTGGAGATATCACATTTCATGATTCCAAATTTGATAACACAGTGGCCATCATTAAAATAGTATGCTACTGCATAAAATCAGGTGAAGAGAAATGTGGAACAGAACAGAGGGCTCAGAAATAAACCCATACATTTAGGTTCAACTGATTTTTGACAAGAGTATCAAGAATACACAATGGAAAACAGGTAATCCCTTCAAGAACTGGTGTTGGGAAAATATGTAGTAAATAAAACTGGACTCTTACCTATATACCTATACCTGACACTATACACACAAAATGAACTCAAATTTATTGAGTATAAATGCCAGACCTCAATCTACAAAGCTCCCAAAAAAATAAAAACAGAAGAAACTCTTTGTAACACTGGTCTAGGCAATGTTTTCTTGGATAAGACATAAAAACTCAACAGCAAAGCAAAATAGACCTGTGGGACTACATCAAGCCAAAAAAGCTTCTTCACAGAAAAGAGAACCATTCACAGAGTACACATGTAATCTATATAATGGATGAAAATATTTGTAAAGCATATATCTGATAAAGTGTTAGTATAAAAGTAAGTAACTACTAAAACTCAATAGTAGAAAAAAAAATTGAAAATGGGCAAACAACCTGAACAGACATTTCTTCAAGAACATTTACAAATGATCAATAGGTATATAAAAAGACACTCATGGGCAGGTGTTTGACCAAGGTGATAAAGACCCTGCTTGGACGCCTGCATCCCATCTCAGAGTGCCTGTTCAAGTCCTGGGTACTCTGCTTCCTATCCAACTTCCTGCTACTGCATCACAGGAGGCAGCACATAACGATTCGAATGCTTAGGCCCCTGCTGCTCATGTAGGAAACTTAGATGGAGTTCCTGGCTTTTGGCTTTGTCTTGGCTCAGCCCTGGCTATTGTGGGTATTTGGGAAGTGAACCAGCAGATGAAAGATTCTCTCTCTCTCTCCCTCCCACTCTTTTTCATCAAGTAGATGAACAATATTTTTAAAAGACACTCGACAATACTAATCATCAAAGTAATACAAATTTAAGTCACAATGAAAAATCACCTCACACTTGTTAAAGTGGCTATTATCAATATAACAGAATATAACAAGTGTCAATAAGGATATGGAGAAATTGGAACCCTGGGTAGTATTGGTGAGAATGTACAATGTTGTAGCCACTATGGAAAACAGTATGAATGTTCCTCAAAAAGTAAAACTAAGGGCAGGTGTTTGACACGCTGATGAAGATGCCACTCACGAAGCCCACATCCCATATCTGAGTGGCTAGTACAAGTCCTGGCTCCACTTCTGATCCAGCTTCCTGTTAATGCACATCTTTGGAGGCAATAGGTGATGGCTCACACTGGATCTCAAGCTCCTGGCTTTGGCTTGGCTGAGCCCTGGCTGCTGCAAGCATTTGGGGACTGAATCAGTAGATGGAAGATTTCTCTTTTGTTTCCATTTCTGCATATCTCTCCCTCTCTCTTTCTTTCTCTCTCCATATTTGTCTCTCTGCCTTTCAAGTAAAAGTGAAAAAATAAATATAAATAAATAAATTCTAAAATAATTAAAAATATAGATGCCATATTATCAAGGAAATCCCACTTCTGGGTAATTATCCAAAAGAATTGAAATCAAAATCTTGAGGGGATATCAGCATTCCAATATTTATTTCAAAATTATTCACAAATATAAAATTATCTAAATGGCCAAGGACAGCAGAACAGATAAATTGGAATGGATAAATAAACTACAGACAATGAAATAGTATTCAGCCTTTAAAAAGAAGGAAATCCTGATGTATGTGATAATATGGATGAACCTGGAGGACATGATAAGTGAAATTGACCAGTCACAGCAGGACAAATACTGCCTGATTACACTTACATGAACTACCTAAAATAATGAAAGTCATTGAGATAGGGAATAGAATGGTGGTTTGGGGAAGCTGCAAGGTAGAGGCAATGGGGAACTGTTGTTCAATGACTACAATATTTTATTTTATTTATTTAAAAGGTAGAAAGAGATGGTGGGGGAGGGAGAGGGATAGAAAGGGAGTGGGGGAGAGGTATCTCCCACACACTGATTCACTCGCCAAATGCCTGCAACAGGCAGGCTGGACCAGGAACTAAGAACTCCACCGGGGTCTGCCATGTGGATAGTAGGGAGCCAAATACTTGAGCCATAATCCACTGCCTCCCAGGGTGTCTGTCAGCAGGAAGGCAGCATCAAGAACAGAGCCAGGACTTGAATCCGAGCACTCAGAAATGGCACGTAGGTATCCCAACAGCTTAACTGCTGCACAAAACTCCCACCCCTAATGTTTCAGCTATAACATTGAATAAGAATAAGCTCTAGAGATCTGTTGTACAACATTGTGCCAATAGTTAACAAAATACTGCACTATGTATTTTACATTTTATTAAGAGAGCAGATTTCATTTTAATTTTTCTTGCCACAGTAAAAAAAAAAAAAGCAACATATGGAAAATTGTATCAGAGGCCTGCAAATGAACACATTTCTATTGAAGCACTATCGGAGAGGCCGTGACTATTTACAGCTTAACAAAGGACAATGACTCCTTGAAAAAGAGGAAGTAATCTCCAAAAATAAATGTGGAAATTAGCGTAATGGATAAGGACAGACTATTTAGATCATGCAATGTTTTTCTAGTACTCCTTAAATTAAACTCTGCCTACTTAAGGGACATATCCTATCACAAGGCGTCCTAAAGCAAGAGTGAACTAATTTTGTCACAAGCTCTAAAAGCAAATGCTGGTTGGCAACACTCTCTTTAGGTATCTGGACCATAACAGCAAATTACTTATGGAACTACGAGTTACCTAACTATTGCCCAAAAGAATAAGTATATCCCACATACATACATATATACTTATGCATCAGTGATTAACATACTGGGATGAATGGTACAATTTTTGTAAGCATTTTTTATAATTTGCTTTAAAAATACATTATCTGTGACATGTTAGATATACTACTTTGACAGCACCTACAATCTTCCATCCAGCATTGTAGTTATTGCTATATTTCTTGCTGTCTGCTAGACTGTAAGAAACTTTTAATGTAGTTGTTTTTATGTGTCTTTCTGTTTCTCAAGGTGCATGCACCTACTATATATTCTATAAGCTTTTGGAACTTATGAAAGAAGCATGGTTCTGCAGAATTTGTAATTTCATGTGACTTGTGTTCTACATATGAGAGGAATTTACAGCTGTTAAATAAGATGCTGCTGTGTATCAGTGTAAAAACTCTCACAGGCAGAAACATTTTAGTTTCTTTAATAGTAGTGAGATCATTTTGACATATAAAGTTGAATCTAAATAGAATGTAAAATTAAAACACTTCTGCAATTGAGCAAAAGTCACTGAGTGGGAAGATTCCAAGCTGTAAAGCATTTCAAGTAAGGCTATAAAAACATGATACAATTTTCATGGCTTTCTTTTGTAGAAAACATCCCCTTCATGTCTCACAAAGTGCTCCTAGACTTGTGATGGACAAACTATCACCTGTAGGCTAACTTCCACCATCCATCCATTTGTATAGTTTGAGAGATAAGAATGGATTTTTTTATACTTTTAAATAGTTAAAATCACAAGGATAAAGGAAGCTTCAAAATTATGAAATTCAAAATTCTATGTCCATAAATGTTTTATTGGAACACTGTCACACTCATTCAAGTACATGTTACTTATGGTTGCTTTCAAGTGAACCTCAAAGTAGGTACAACAGAGATGGCCTGCAAAGCCTGAAATACAAGAGAATGCTAAAAAATTCGTGGAAAATGGAATAAAAAGGTAAGCTTACTATGGTGCAAAAAAAATTGAAATTTGTGCATGCAAGATTCTTCAAAAAGTTATGAAAAACAAGTACCATGAAAAAAAAATGCAAGGATTTAAAAAAATTTTGCACCAAAATTGTTTTTTAATTCTATTATTCTATGAATATTTTAAATCTCCCTCATACTTACTGTCTGTCCCTTTACAAACAATGCTTGCCTATAGTGTTTTGAAATATTCACTGCTCTCATGCCTTATAAGTGCTTGTAGAATATCCAGCAAGGATCTAACAGTTTTCATTGTACTACTTTCTATATTTTGTTAGTTTGATTTTTATCACACTCCAAATAAGACAGTAATGTAGGTATTAATCCATTTTGAATAGCTTTGTCAAAACACTTAAGGTTGGGTACTTTCTACAGAGGTTTATTTGGCTCAGGATTCTGGTAGCTGGGGGATCCAATCAGCATGATACTAACATCCTGGCAAGGAAACCCTGCCTGCATCAGAATATGGTGAAGAGACATAAAAGGAACTGGCCACATGCCAAAGGGACTAAGCCAATGGGGAGAGCTCACTTTATAACAACCTGCTCTCATAAGAACAAATTCACTCAGTGAGACGAGCATTAGTTACTCCCTTCCAAAAGAAGTCATGATCAAATCACATCCCACTTGGCCCCTCACCTAATAGGATCTACCACCTTTCAATATGACAACATTGGGATCAGACTTCCAACTCATGAGAATCTCTAGAAAATTAACTCAAACCATGTCCAAACTATTATAATATTTTAAATGGATTCTTAGTTTTCTCACATTCCATCCACTGCTTGGATGACTAGAAAATGTTATCTTCTAAACATTACTATTCTAGAGATCTGCTTAGCAAATGAGGAAAGGATGTTTGTTATTGACTGGATTATGGTTATATGTAGAAATCGCTGCAAATGAGAAGTTAAATGAAAGAATTTGTAAAATAACATTGATTTTTATAAAATTATTAACTGAATGACTAAGCAATGAGTAAATAATTAGGAAGGAGCTTTTCATCACATCCAAGCAATTATAGTATGCTTAATAATCTACATGATGACTCAAGTGAGTTATGACAAAAATTGTCCAAAAATGTAAAACGATAATATTATCACTTATTGAACACTAATATGTGAGGCTCTGTTCCAAAAACGATGTATTTATTGCCACAGTTAATCTTCCACACAGTCATACGAGATTGTACATGTTCTTATCTCTTTTAAAAAATGAGAGAAACTGAGACTATGAAATTAAATTACTCACTTGAGGTCATAACACTAAATAAGTAGCCAAATCAGCACTTGAATTCAGAGACCCTGAATACAGAATGCACTCTATATTGCCTTTTTATATAGGATGTGGTAGGAAAATGCCTCTGGATACAAACATATTTTACTTGGTGGTGAATATGGGACCACAAATATCTTTTATGTAAAAAACAATGAACATTTTATGAAGGATAGCATGAATAGATGATAACTACATTCTTTACATCAACAAATTAATTCCTTCAGCATATCTATAAGAATGATTTTTAATTCCTATTTGTTTATAAAAGAAATTATACCATACGTTTTGAGTGGATTGAATACCAACTGACATAGACCAAAAGCATAATTATTCTTCTAGGGAGAACAAACCATACACTAAAAGTCTCACTCTGTCTGATATGCAAAACCATTACAAATTGTTCTCCATATTTGGAGTCAGAAGCACAGGGAAGATCAAAGATGGAAGAAAACTGGCTTGCATTTACCACAGCAGCAAAAGACACTTTCATATATAAGCCTGACTTTGCAGTGATGCTACATAAAATTCATAGAACTGATTTAAGAATGTAATTGCGGAAAATTTCCACTGCTGCTTGCTAGTCATAGCTCACTCAGAAAATCAACCAGGTATATTTTGATGATGGCATATTACTTTAGAAGTCTTATAGAAATAATTTATTTCACCATTGTTATTTGTACCTTATCACCGTGCAAACTGCCCTTATGGAAAGTCCGCTTGCTAGTTCAAAGTGTTCAGAGATAACCTGGGAAATAATCGGTGAAATCAATTTCCAGTTGCAATTCAACTTTGTTAATTATCTATATTTATCTACTCCAAGATGTATAAATATTTTAAAATACTATATTGTACACAATAAAAATATACGATGTTATCTGTCAATTTTAAATAAATGAAGTCCATCTAACTTTTGGCTTCCATCTTATCTACCTGGTTTTTATGACAGTGTCCTTTCATTACATTTCTTTCAGGATCAAATACAACACATTTATGAAGACAATTGACTAGGAGAAGAGACAGCACATTCTCAGATTGCAAGATATTTTTTTAAGAGAGCAAAGGTTATTGTTTAGCACCTTTGTATAACTCCGGTGATGTTACAATTATTTTAAAAATGCTTCCAAATAAAAAGCCAATACCAGATGATTACTTTTGGAAAATAAACCACTAATGTATGCTTTTGTGGCTACTTTAGGAACAGGAATACTCTCGAAGCTGAAATGATTTTTCATTATTGTAATGATCACTATCAAAGACAAATTGATGTTAGAAATAAGGTATTCTCCTCTTGGGGATTTCCTGTAAATAAGGACATTCTAATACGTGAAGTACAAAAAGTGGTACCTGGTTGAAGTTTGTAACTGGGAATAATGAGATTGTGGTGAAGTTGCAAGGTTCACTACTACTTTAATCTAGGAAAGACACCAACAATGTACAAGGGGACTTCAAAGCATTCATGGAAAAACGGAATTAAAAGACAAGTTTATTTTGAAGCAAAAAATTTTGAAATTCATGCATTTTTTCACAATATGCACTTCTGAGCACTCTGTAGATTAAAATGCAGTAAAATTTCAAGTATTATAGTTCATTAAATAATCATGAATTGATAACAATTGCAGTGAGTCAAATTTCAAGAATTGTATCCTTATTTCCTTATTTACAATTGGTAGGATTCAGGAACATGAGTATATTAATTCATAGTTTTTGTTCCAGGTATCTACTCAACAAATACCTGCAAAATTCAGGCTACACTACTGGCCATCTGAGAACTATGAGGCTCACATGGAAATCATCATTGAACACTAAATAATAAGGAAACACCTCATGATTGGTTGGGATATGCATGAAAATGACTCAATAATCAATTTGTTAGTGAAGAATTTCACTAAATGATCCAAAGATGGATGTGAGGGAAGTTAAAACCATTCCCAACCTCTCATGAACACAACACACTGTTACAAAGTGAATCCTCAGTGCGAAAACTTGCATGTATATAATAATAATTTCAGAGAAATGGCAAAAGAAAATCATAAAACCAGGCTGCTTATTACAGCAAAAGCCCAGGAAAAATGGAGTCCATAAAAGGAGGTACAGAGGGGTTGGCTTTGTATTGTACTTGGCTAAGCCACTGCCTGCAGCTGCATCCCATATTGGAGTGATGGCTCAGGTACTGGCTGTTCTGCTTCTGATACAGCTCCTGCTAATGTGTCTGGGAAAGGCAGAGAAGCAAAAGATGGCCCAAGTGCTTGAGTCCCTGCCACCCATGTGAGAGGCAATGATGGAATTCCTGGCTCCTTCGGCCTGGCCCATTGTGGTTGTGTAGGCAATTGGGGGGGAGTGAACCAGCAGACAGGAGACTTTCTCTCTCTCTCTCTCTCTCTCTCCCCCCTACTCTGCATTTCAAATAAATATATAAATCTAAAAAACTGAGGTACAACAAGCAGAAAAAGAAAAGATGAAGAAGTTACCAACAAACAATGTTTTAGTAGAAAGGAAAAAATTATTTTCCAAGTAGGATGAGGACATCAAAGGAACTGGAGATGCTGTGGGGGGGGGGTAACGGAGCATATTTTATATCTAAAAGAAAACTATGACAAAAGATTGAAGAAAAGGGTTTGATGTCTTCCCTTTTATCCTTCATAAAATGTAGTAGATACAGCATAATGATGAGAACCTTTAAGTGTAGAAAATTTCAGAGATAATAGCATGAAAACAGTCTAAAAAGGGCTAAAAATAAATAAATAAAAAGGGATGAAAAATCTAACCATTGTCATGTATATACTACAATATATATATTGGAATTATACTGTATATATAATTGGAATTATACTGTATATATATAATTGGAATTATACTGTATATATAACATAAAAGTATAGTCTACATATTCTTGTTCTGTTTGGATCTGCTAATTGCATGAAAATCACAAATAATTTATCTACTTTGCAGTGCTCTCTTTTCAAATGTTACTATATATTTTGGTCATAAATATTCATAAAATAGGAAAATGAGATGAAAAGAATATTTTGTAGCTTGCTTTGTTTAGCATTTAGAGTGTTCATGCTCCTGAATGAAATATGAGAAAATCAAAGAGTACTGGCAACAATGTCTTGCAAGTAAAGAGCTCAAATACAAGATTAAATGCAGCTTGGAGTCCATGATACTGTCTGTCTCCTTTCTGTTTTTTTTTTTTTTCCACAATAAATCCTTAAAGTTTAAGAGGAGGAAGACAAAGGAATGGAGAGAAAGATGTAGAGCAAGGTGAAGTAAATGGTCAACATTTCACGAGTAATACGTGGTAGCAGAGTTTGCAGCTTTCTATTACATTTCATCAAGGGATACGAGCAAGCTACCAGAAAATAAAGCTCTTCCTTGAAAACAAATAAAACAATGTAAGTTCAAATATTGGTTTCCCAAGTTCATCCGGATGAGTAGAATCTGCTGGATGGAAACTTCTAAAGACTATTTGATCATTTAATTAGATGTACTTAATATAGTAATATTCTAAAAATATTCATTGCCACTTTTCAAGGTCAGTTCCATCATTTTACAGTATCATTATCCTCTGATAGTAAAATTAACACACACAGAAAAAACTGATGGCATAAATACAGTAACTCCCCCAAGCAAATAGCAATAGCCATCATAGGTCATATTTAGGTATATGGACATGATTTTTATGACATAGTCAATTCCTTATGTAATCATGAATTTATGGAATAGCCAAGCATGACATGCAAAGGGACTTCAAAAAGTCCTTGGAAAAATAAAATTAAACAATGCTTACATGGTGAAAACATTTTTAAATTTTTGTATAATTTTTTCATGATTCACATTTTCTGCTAAGTTTTGGAAGATGTCTCATATATGGAGCTCAGATTAACATACCCCTTTGATTCATGTTGATTTTGGTTGCACCCTGGAGTAACTTCTTTGAGCAAAACTATAGCTGACAGGGTCCCGAAAGCAGTAGAAGATGGCCTAAATCCTTGGGCCCCTGCACCCCCGTGAGAGAACCAGAAGCAGCTCCTAGCTCCTGGCTTCGGCTCAGCCCAGCTCCGACCATTGCGGCTATTTGGGGAGTAAATCAGCAGATACATCTCTCTCTTTCTCTCCCTCACTCTCTCTACCTCTGCACCTCTGTAACTCTGCCTTTCAAATAAATAAATCTAAAAAAAAAAAAAAAAAAAAAACTATAGCTGACAGGCCCTTCAGTGAATCAGCTTCTACTTGTGTTCATCTTTTCTTAAGAAAGGAATCAAAATAGAAAAGAAAGAAAGAAGGAGTTGGGGAAAGAAGAAAAAGGAAACAGTCTTTGGGAAATATCAGGAGCTTAGAGTTTATTATACCTAGTATAGTACAGAGATCTGTAGTGAGACTCTCAGCCTTTTGATTTCTACATTATTATTTGACATGAAGTACAGGATGATTGTGACTTTACAGCACACCACACTGACTTACAGCTAAATGTGTGCCCTGATAAACATGTGTTAATGAAATACCAAATAAGTGATTTGAGGTTGAATCCTATTCAATTTTTACAGCACTTGCCAGAATTACAAGGACCAAATCAATATGGAAGTTGTTCATATCTTCCTTTGTGTCTGGCCATGTGTTTTAATTTTCAGCAAATGAGAACAGTAAGAGTATTAGCTATTAACTAAATAAATATGGGAAGCTTTTAAAAATAATAAAGTAAGATTTAAAAGGCATGCAATGATATTTATGCTATTTAAAGTTCATTTAAGAATTTCCTCAGTAAAACAAAACACACTTAGTTAACTATATCTTGAGAAAAGGACGTAGTTTTTGAAAATTTAACCTTTTCCAGGAAGTGTTTACATTTGTGTGTATATCCTCATAAATAACTTCAACAAGATTGTGGAAGCTTTGAGTTGAAGGTCATAAAATCATTCTTGTAATTTTAATTTAAAGTAGAAAAACTAGAAAAATCACCAAAAAAAATCAAAACATTACATAAAATTAAAATTCATTTTGAATAAAACATTCTTTAAAATTCAAATTAATGTTACAAATAATCATCATTTTGTATTTTATATCTTCCTGATGTAGCTAAATAGATGTGTTTGTGAAGAACAATTTGCTCCAATACAGAGATGTCTTGATTCCCACATGACAACTACAGCAAAAAGATTCCTAAGTACTGAAAGATCTTTAGTTCCTCTTTTACTCATAAATGTTCTTTATTATTTTCCAGCACTGCTGCTGTAACCCTGACCATAACATCTCTCACAGCAATATGAGCCTGTTGTTGTAAAGCTCAGAACCATTTGCTTTTTAAGGTGATGGAAGTGGAGAGGAAGAGACATATCATCCTACTAGATATAATGAGTTCCATGCATTTTACTTCTTTTGTTCACATCAAGAGTCAAACAAGTATTCTGGAAATAACACTATCACATAGGGGTAGCAAGTATGAACGATCAAGAGGGCTCAACATCGGCACGAATAGGTATAATACCAAGCTTGAATTCAACAAATAGAGCTGATTCTGGTGTCACAATGCTCCAAGTTATTAATACACCATTTCAAATGTTCAGTGCTATAGAGACTGCAGTGTAATTCACAAACGGTCTTGCAGCCATCAGAAAAATTAGAAAAAGCCTTATAAATACTAGAGATACAAATTCTTTAATCACTAAAAATACTTAATAGTCCATTAGACTTACAAATGCTTCTTAGAGGCCCATTTTTAAGTGAAACTATTATCATTCAATAAAAACAAGAGTAATTTTCTTTCTAATCTTCATTGACAGTGAATTGATATGTGTGGGACCAGCATTGTAGTGCAGCAGGTTAAACTGCTGCCTGCGATGCCAGCAACACTTATAGGTGCCAGTTTGAGTCCCAGGTGCTCCACTTCTGATCCAACTTCCTGCAAACTCACCTGGGCATGCTGCAGAAGATTGCCTGGACCCCTGCCACCCACATGGGAGACCTGGTTGGAGTTCCAGGCTCCAGGCTTCACCCTGGCCCTCCCCTGGACTGTTGTGGTCATTTGGGAAGTGAACCAGCAAATGGAGGATCTCTCTCTCTCTCTCTCTCTCTCTCTCTCTCTCTCTCTCTCAAAAAAAAAAAAAAATGTGACTGGCTTATTTCATTAAGCATAGTGGTCCCCATATGTTTTCTCTGGTATGTGGTAGTTAATATAGAATAAAAAATGTTTAAGAATGAGACTGACATCTTATGATCTGACTATTGTTTATAACTGTGATCTATACTCCCGTGGAACAAGATCTTTCTACTTATTATTTGTTGAACATAATGGTTAGTGGTGCATTAAGCCTGTGATTATAGAGAGGACTGAATTTTTTTTTCAAAAATTAAAGAAAAAAAAGAAAGGAAGGAACGAGGTGGGGATTGAGAGAGGGAGGGAGGGAAGTATGGTTATCTTGTTAGAAGTGTGTCTATGAGATACTTGAAATCTGTTCTATTAATAAAATTTTAAAAATTGTGATTCAGTATGAAAAGTAAAAACATACATATGGATATTTAAATTCTGTTCTTCAAAAATTTGGAAATTGAATTTTGAAGAGTGTGTGTGATGATTAAGCTACTTAACAATGGCTTAAGGGGCCAGTGTTGTGGCCTAGCAGGCTAACCGGTGCCTGTGATGTCAGCATGCCATGTGGGCACCAGTTCAAGTCCTGATTGCTCCACTTCCAATCCAGCTCCCTGTCAATGCACTTGGATAATCAGGGAAAGGTAGCCCAAGTGCTTGGACCCCTGTACCCACAAGGAACACCCAGATGAAGCTCATGACTCTTGGCTCTGTCCTGTTAGCACTGGCTGTCGTGGACCTTTGAGGAGTGTGCTAGCGGATGGAAGATCTCTCTCTGTAATTCTACCTTTCAAGTGAATAAATAAATAATTTTTTTTAAAAAATGACAGTTACTCAGTTTTCCTCCAGTTAAATTAGGAATACTATCATATTCATTCATTCAAAATGAAAAACATGAAACATTATATTTTAATTTTTGAAATATATGCCTCACGTGGGCCTTCTCCACACTTTTTTCACATTTATACTTTCACTAATAATGACCAGCATTCTCATGTACCTGTAAATATCCATGCTGTGCTAGAATGCTAATAGGAGATGACTTTCGGCAGGGGGAAAGGTACATTATTTGTGCCTAACTGGAAGCAATATCAGATGTTTCATTAACTTTCATGTTTTTGCAAGTATTCTCTTTAATGACACAGAAATTGGAATAGAACCATCAAATTTTTATTCATTTATCTTTGCAAGTCACTAAACACAAAAGTAAAAATATATGACAGTCAGGCCTTTACTAGTGTATACCTGTCAGTAGCAAACCAAATTAAAAAAAGAAATACAAGAACGTTATGTCAACTCTCACAATTTGGCTTGAAGGAAAGAAAATTATAGGATAACTTTGAATGTTCCCATAGAGATTTTATACACACACACAGAGACACATACACACATATTTATCATCAGCTTTGTATTGGTGAAGGGAAAATAAGAGAATAGAGACTAAACTGTTGTAGGGTAATTGTTGGCTGGTTTACAGAGAAAGTGTCAGTAGGATTTGAATTACTTCCGCATTTTGAATAAAGTTGCAAGAACAATCAATGCGCTTTAGGATAAAAACACATAAATAGGAACTCACTCAGTTCTTGATTACTCCTCCTATTAATGGGCAGAAACGAAAAAGAGCAGATGCATTCCCAATCAGGGACTTGTTGGCCATGCTCTTGAACTGCTGCGAGTGTACAGAAGCTCCTGTGAAGTCATGACAATGTGCAGAGCATGGCATTTACTTACGAGTTCACTGGGTATTTCAGATATTTTCTGCAAACACTGAAATAAACAAGGTGATTTACTACCACAATGATATTAATATTTTTGAAACGTTTTCATATCTTTTATGTGGCAGTTAACTGATTTAAAGTGCCACATTATTTCAAATATTTTATTCCAGGAAATTATGTGATCCACCTGCTCTAAGTACTTCCTGGTTTCAGTATTGAATTAATGATAATTGAATACTCACAGTTTAATCAAAAGGAAGTCAAATTTGCTGTTGTAAGAGTAGTGTGGTAAAAGTTCAGGAGTTAGGAAAGTTAGCATATAACTCTTGTTTTGCCAGCATTAGCTGGAGTCACTCCATGTTTTAGATACTTTGCCACCTGCATAGTTTTTTAGCAGTCCCCTCTATGTCTAAAATGTTAAGATATCTGTAAAGAAGCAATTATTACAGACATAATAAAATGGAACTAAACAAAAGAGAATTTCTGAGAATTTCCTTTCTCTTCAGATATTCATAAATTAGAACTATTACAGCATATGTACTTGTTCTGCTCATCTATGGCAAGTTCAAATATTTGTATAGTATTTTATGTAGAAATAAAAAGCATGTTGATCAATTTTAAGATGCATGCTAATTGCTATCAAGTCTCCTTCACCATGTTACCAGATGGGCCCAGTGTTTCAGAAAGGTGATTAGGTAAAAGATTGTTTTTGTTTAAAGATTTATTTATTTGAAAAGCAGAGTTACAAAGATAGGGATATCTTCTAACTGCTGGTTCACTCTCCAAATGGCCACAATGGCTGGAGCTGGGCCAGACTGAAGCCAGGAGCCAGGAGTTACTTTCAGGTCTCCCATGTGGGTGCAGGAGCTCAAATACCTGGGTCATTCTCTGCTATTTCCCAGGCACATTAGCAGGGAGCTGGATCAGAAGTGCAGCAGCCAGGACTCAAACCAGTGCCCACGTGGATGCTGGTATCACCAGTGGTGGCTTCAACTGCTATCCCACAATTCCAGCCCCCAGGTAGCAAATTTCTTCTTAATCAGTCATCGCTTGTAGAGAAAGGCTTCATTTAAAAAATATATATTTTTTATTTATTTGAAAGGCAAGTGACAGAAATGGAGAAAGAGAGAAATATCGATCTTCCATCTGCTGGTTCACTCCCCAGGTGGCTGCAATGGCCAGGGCTGCACCAGACTGAAGCCAGGAACTTCATCCAGGTCTCCCATGTGGGTGCACAGGCCCAAGCACTTGGGCGATCTTTCACTGTTTTTCCCAGGCCATTAGCAGGGAGCTGGATCAGAAGTGGAGCAGCTGGAACTTGAACGGGTGCCCACATGGGATGCCAGCATCACAGGTGTGGCTTCACATGCTACACTTATTCTTCTTAATTGTCTTCCAATTTGAGGTTGCACTTTTCCAGATTTATGTACTTTTATTATGCTAACCCATACAGAAATGAAAAAATTTAGATGAAGAGAGCAACAACTCTAAAGTAGCAACTACAAAAAGTAAAGAGAAAGTAAAAGAGCAGCCAATTAAGTATAGGAACTGAGACAGGGGAAGATAAGTCAGTGGACAGAATGCCAGAATGCAAGCAGTGTTTTCAATAGCTGTGTGTGCATATAGAGTATCATATTAGGGATTATTGCCCAACTTTCAAAACTGATCACTTGTGACAGCAGCCTCAGTCAAGGCAGCCTATCACTACTAATTTTGTTTCAGCATTTTAAAAATTGAAACTACATAAAAAATTTCCATGCAGAATTTTTTTTTTATGTTCTTGGATTAACCTTTCTATGCCTAAAGTCCAAGAGACCTTGAATCATTAATCCTATTCAGGTTGTAATTATCCTGGATAGCCTCTGTGGTAAACATCGGGGGCTCTAAACTAAGTTGCTTATTGGGGAGTGTATTTTTCCATTCCAACTGTATTATGGACTCCATAAGGGCAGCATCTGTATTTTCATTATAGTTGAAATGGCAGTGGAGAAAACATTATTACCTGCGTTCTTGGTCTCACATGGAAGAAGAATTTCCAAGCAAACAAGGCAAAGAGAAAAGCAAGATTGAAGGTTTAAAAGCAAGATTTATTAGAGTCAGAGGCCTCCAGCCAGAGAGGAATCAAGGGGGCTCCAAGAGAGGCAAAACCCGAAGAGGCCAAGGGGCCAGTAGTACCGGGGTTTCTAAGCACAATTTTGGAGAAGAAAAAAAAAAACTTGAGATTCAGTAAGAAAGCAGGGACAAAGTCCATCAAAAGACCTGATTTGCAATCTTTTATCCTCTCTGGCTTGCTCAAGATAAAGCAAAAAGAGCCCTCAGAAGGGTGGGATACCTAACTTTCCAGGACTTTACTTCACAGTAAACTGGGATCTCAGAAGGAATCGCCACTCCTCTGTTATTCTTATAAAAGATTGGAAGCTTCCAAGGAGAGGGCACGCAGGCACTTTGGACCATGCTAATGACAACCTCTGGGGAAAGCAAGCATTTTGCACCCTAAACCTCCACCCTCCACCGGGACCACCTTGACTGCCACTAACCTGACTCCCCACATTTTTACCCCTTTACCCGCCTTCCTCAGAACCTAATAGTCCATTACACATAGGAGGGGCACTAGGCTTAATTATGCTGTGGACTCTATTTTTTTAGGAATTACCTTGCTCAACGTGTAAGAACTTGTCAATGTAAATTCAAGCTTGACTTTTTTGTTTTTACCTTTATTAATATATGAAGTGTTCTTCTAGAAATACTGATAAAATGGGCAGTTAGGAGTTAACTTAGGTTTTTTTTTTTTTCTTGAAGTTTAGTTCCTAAATCAATGTTACTTAAGAAGTTAAAAATTCACATTTCTATGTCCCACCCGAAACCAAAAACATCAAATTCTCAAATTCTCTGGTGGTGGATACTGAGTAACTATTTTTTATCAAGTTTCTCAGATGATTCTGGAGCTCGTAATATCTGAGCTCTTATTTAGCAGTTACTAGCCAAAAGAATTGTCCCAGGAGTAGCTTATTTTACTGGGATCTCCCTCTATTGCATTACAACCCTGGTAAGCTTAGAGATTTAACAGTGGTACTTCTATTTCTTCTGAGTTTTCAACATTAGCTTTACACTTGTGTGTTTGTGTCATCTTTATTCCAGATTCTGACCTCTTGCCTTAAGGCCCTGAGTAGATCTACTGACTGCAACTCCTAATCAAAGCTCCCTTTACTTAATGATCTTATTTTAATGTTCTTAACACCCAGACTATACCCTGATTTTGGTTAATTCATTCATTTGGTTCAAAAAGGAAATTTTGAGTTCCTTTCCCTTACAGTAAGTCTATATTGATACATCTTGGAGGTGAGAATAATAAAAGCTCACTATTAACAATGGGGAAGTTGAGCAGTTTTGCTTTTTTTGTTTTGATTTTTTTTAACAGGCAGAGTTAGACAGTGAGAGAGAGAGACAGAGAGAAAGGTCTTCCTTCTGTTGGTTCACCTCCCAAATGGCTTCTATGGCTGGTGCAGGGAAGATCTGAAGCCAGGAGCCAGGTGTTTCCTCCTGGTCTCCCATGCGGGTGCAGGGCCCAAGCACTTGGGCCATCCTCCACTGCCTTCCCGGGCCACAGCAGAGAGCTGGACTGCAAGAGGAGCAACCAGGACAGAATCCAGCACCCCAACCGTGACTAAAACCCAGGGTGCCAGCGCTGCAGGTCAAGAATTAGCCTAGTGAGCTGCGGCGCCTGCCTTGATTTGTTTTTTAATTTGAGAGGGAGGGAGACAGTCAAAAAGAGAAATGCAGAGAGCTCCCATCTGCTGATTCACTCTCCAAGTGGACACAACAGTCCCGGCTGGGCCAAACTGAAGCTGACAGCCAAAATGCAATACAGGTTTCCCATGCATGTGGCAGGGACCCAATTACAATATAATTTCTGAAAATATTTATTTATTTGCTTGAAAAGCATATTGACAGAAACAGAGACAGAGAGAGATCTTTCATTTGATGCTTCATTCCCCCAGTGGCCACAACAGCTAGAGCTAGGCCAGACAGATACCAGGATCCAGGAACTCCATTCGGGTCTCCTACATAGGTGGCAGGAACCCAAGCTCTTGGGGCATCATCCACTGCCTCCCTAGTGAACTAGCAGGAAAATGGATTGGAAGCATGGCATAACCTGGATTGGAAGTAGACAGTCTGAGATGGGATGTGGGGATCCCATCTGGCAGTTTAACATGCCACACCACAACATTTTACCTACATTTTTCTTTGTTTTCCTAATGTATTATGTATATATACACACACACACATATGTCTCTCAGTGTATGTATATATATATATATATACTCACATATATATGTGTATATATGTGTATATACATATGTGTATATATATATGTGTGTATAGTCTTTGCAACATTCATTATTTTATTTTATTCTATTTCATTTTTTTTAATAGGAATAGCAATCAAGCCATGACTTAGACATTCATTTGAAGGGATTTTTCAAAAACCTGGAATCTTTTTGGTAGATTAGTTAACATGAGTCAGTAATTAGCCTGGAAGATAAAAATTATGTGTTTTCGAATTCCTAGGAAACACTACTTGTGAAATTCTCACCAACTAAAAATTTCGGATTATTTATTTCTGCTGCTCAGGAAGTTTAGTGACAATTTTTGTGTCTTTTTTTATTATTTTACTTCACAGTTTGGTAGCTCTCACTAACTTTTCATTGTACTCCTGTCTTTTTGTGAAATGGGACTTTTTGAGAATCTAAGAAAAGTGAATAGAATCCCTTAATAAAAAATTATATTCATAAAATATTTCAGAAATTTCTTACAGATTAAAAACCCCTAACTTCTAAAATAAAAAACAAAGACCCTATTTTGTATTTTTAGAAATCACCACAATTCAGCCCTGACTTCCTTTCCAGTCTAATTTTCTGCTGTTCTCCAATATGTATTAACAAAACTAAAATATCCCATTTCAGTACACCTTAACTATCCAGGCTGCATTGCCTTTTTTTTTTTTTCCAGAGAAAGGCATTTTGAACTTATCTTTCTACCTAGACTTCATTTTGCCCTATATCTATCTCAAAATCATATCTGTATCAAACCATGTATCCTGCATAAGTTTTTCCTACAAGATGTCCATGGCCAGAGGATACTTTCATGCTTTTGAATGTCTACATGGCTCAATGAGTAGGCAACTTAAAACTTTCTGAAACTGCAGTTTTTTTTTGTGGGTATGAAGCTTTTCAACTGAATGCAATTCATTTCATTAGCTACACTGGAAGCCTATAGTGGTAACTGGCATGTGTTATTTACCTATTTATTCTTTAGGGTGCCTAGGAAAGCATAATACAGGTAAGTAGAACTAATACTTCTCGAATGGAGGAAAACACAAAAGAACACCAACTCCTTAGTTAAGCAGCTGGCTTGTTGATTAATACAACAGACTTAAAACGAAATTAAATAGTTGTGTTGCTTCAAATTTCATGTGACAATCTGTTCTTCATGCAGTTGTTTATTAGTGTTGTTACAGATATGGAGATAAAGGACACTCGAATCCCACAGTGCTGACAGAAGTCAGGTTTTTTAGGGAAAAGCTAGACAAGAGATTTAACAGAGCTTCCATTTAGTAAGGTAGCAGGGGGCATTACCAAGAACCAATTGCTTATATTAAAGACCTACTGAAAAACATTGCAAGGTGTTTAATATGTCTCCTGAGGAATCAATAGCAATAGACAGGGTGAAGAGGGCAAGAGATACATTCTGTACAGCAGCATTCAAAAACACACAAGGGATAAGTCACTGTGACTGATAGTGACTGGCTAAGAAAAGTTAATTAGGAGTAACAAAGAACTCTGCCTTCACTCCTGAATAATAAACATCATCAATATTGCTGTGTTTCAGCACAAACAATGATGATTATATAGTAATTGAGGATATATATCTATCTTACAGTGTTTCCATTGTAAAGTCTTTTTTAAAAAAATTTATTTATTTTACTTGAAAGGTTGAGTTACAAAGAGAAAGAGAAGGACAGCAAAATCTTCTACCATGGGTTTACTCCTCAAATGGCAGAAAAAGCCACGGCTGGGTCAGGCCAAAGCCAAGAGCCAGGAGCCAGGATCTTCACCCGGGTCTCCCATGTGGGTGCAGGGGCCCAAGCACTTGGGCCATCCTCTGCTGCTTTCCTAGGTACATCAGCAAGGAGCTGGATCGAAAATGGTACAGTTGGAACACAAACTGGCACACATATGGGATGTCAGGAATGCAGGCGGCAGCTTTACCTGCTGTCACAATGCTGGACCCCAGAGTAAACTCTTACGTATTGATTTTTGTGTAACATTTCAAGAATACTTATTCCATCCTAAAGCACCAAATAACTGAAAAATTTTTGATTTAGATTTCTTCACTTCCAGTCATCTTTTCTTAGGTAGTTCTTTTAAGTCTATTTACAAAATATTTCCAATTACTATGGCTGCACGTTTTCCATTCTGTTTAGTGAAATTATCTGAACAGAACTCAATCATCACAAATAAAATGTGCTCAGTGGCTATATATTTTATTTAATAAGGGAAAACAGATTTATAGATGGAAGCTTGTCACATATGACAATCCATAGATAGCAATGTAAAGAAATAAAAAAACGAGTTGCAGGCTGTGTTTTCATGTTTTCTTTATCAAGGACTTGATAAATCATTTGAAAATGCCAAGAGGGGTGGGAATGGGGGTGGGAGGGCAGGCATGGTGGGAAGAATACTATATTCCAAAAATTGTACTTAAGAAATGCATGAAGTTTGTATTCATTAAATAAAAGGTAGAAAAAATGGAAATAGATATAAAAATTAGTTCTAGAAGAAATACCATAAACAAGCCAGCCTGTGGCATAATGGATTAAACAGCTGCCTGTAACGCTTAGCATGCCATAGGGGCACAGGTTATTCCACTTCTGATCCAGCTCCCTACTAACGTGCCTGGGAAAGCAGTGGAAGATGAACAAATTCCTTGGGCCCATGCACCCTTGTGGGAGATCCAGATGAAACTCCTAATTTCTGGCTTTGGCCTGGCCCAGCTCTGGTCGTTGCAGTTATTTGAGGAGTAAACCAGTAGATGGAAGATCTCTCTCTCTCTCTCTCTCTCTTTCTCTAACTCTGCTTTTCAACTAAATAAAATAAATCTTTCTAAAAATACCAAAAAAAGAAAAAAGAAAAAGAAAAAGACTTACCTATTCTCTGGAAAAGAATAGAGCAAACAAATGTTGGGACAACCACAGCTGTATTAATATACATGAGGAAGCAACAGCTAGTGTTATTCTACAGAAATGAATGGATGAATAAATAAATAGAGTATAAAAAAAAGAAAATTCCAATAAATATGATACTTTATTAGGATCTGGGTTTTTCAGCTCTGCTCACGATTCCAGTTTTCAGCTGATGTACACCATGGGAGGCTGCGAGTGATGGCTCAAGTATTTGGATCCTTGTCACCCCATGAGAGACTTGGATTGAGTTCCTAGCTCCCAGTTGCAGCCTGGCCCAGGGCTATCTGTTGCAGGCATTTGGGAAGTGAATCAGCAATGGGAGTGCCTTCTCTCTACTCCACTCTCAAATAAAGTGTTTTTTAAAGCAATGACTTTTCTGTTAAACCTATTATGAAGTTGGTAGTTGTTAGGTCATTAAAGTTAGTGTACATCAAATAACAATCTCACATGCCATCTGAATATGACTTAACATCGTATGTGGACACTAAGTATTACCATAACTTTAGCTAACTTCCCTAGAATTCCCTGTAAGATATTATCTTGTTGACAGTATATAGCATTTATATATTTGGAGAATGTAACACCCCATTGATTTTGACTTGGTAATCTTTTAACTAGTTGCCAAAAAAAACACAAAACAATCAAGAACTAATATCCAGTTTTCCCAATCAGATGGTCCTCTACTATTGATTTGAGAAATCGACTTAATAAGATAGCCCTTGCTTAAATATTATGTACTTCTGGAACAGAAAACCTATGGTAATTTAATGATAGTATATTCAGTCCCCATACAGTTCACGTCCAGGTTCTTCCTTACTAACATCTTATATTGGTATGGTAAATGTTACAATACTGACACATGATTACTAGCAAAAGTCTATCTTTATTCATATTTCCTCAATTTTCCCCCTTCTGTTCCACCTTACAACTATTCATCATGTCTCCTTGGGTTCTACTTAGTTGCAATAATTTCTCAGAATTTCTTTGATTTTTGACAACACTGCTAATTTCAGGATTACTGACCAGCTATTTTGTAGAATGTTCCTATATTTAAACTTATATTTTTCTCACAATAATATTGGGATACTGGGCTTGGGGGAGCAAGAAGACAGATTTATAATACTATTCTCATCACATCAAAACAGGTGTACATGCTATTGATATAAACACACACTTCTGATATCAGATTTCTCCATTAACAGTGTAAATACACATCTTCCTGTCCCCTTGCCATGCAGAGCTCACATTTTAGAAAGAAGTCATTATGTGCAGTCCACTCTTAGGGTTCAGTATTCTGCTCCTACTTCTTGAGAGCAGAGTACCTACATAAATTATTTGAAATTTTTCTGCACAGCAGGTTTGTCTTTTTTCTCACTTATTCAATCATCTGTCTATAACAGTATGAAATCCTGCATACTTATTTTATACTTTGCTTTATAATCCAATATCACTGTGTTGTTCAAATTGTTTCATTTTTGACCATTAGGAGAATTATTCAGTTGGTTCCTGTGTCCCTTTGACTTGTCTCCACTGCATTTTTAAGCAAGTCTTATTTTTTGACACTATAACATGTCCCAGGTACATATTGCAGAATATTGTATTTAGGATAAAGGCTTTTTGTGGAAGATCCAGTGTTTCGCAATCATCTCCCTTAATTTTGATTTCCCTTCTTCATTTTTTAAAGTAACTAATTTGAGGAGGAAGGAGAGAGAGAGAGAAGAGAGATCTTCCATCACCTGCTTCACTCTTCAAATGGCCACAACAGCCAGGGCTGTGCCTGGCCATAGCCAGGAGCCTGGAATTTGACGGATAAAAGGGACCCAAGTACTTGGGCCAAGTTCCTCTGCTTTCCAGATGTAACAGCAGAGAGATGGATGGAAAGTAGATCAGCTGTGATTCAAAATGGCACTCCAATATGGCATGCTGACGTTTCAGGCTGCCACTTAACTCACTACACTACATCACAGGCCCCTGGTTTCCTTCTTTAAATACAAGAATTTCGTACCAATATACAGGCACACAATAAATACATACGTACATATATATATATATAAACATAAACATATGTGTGTATATCTAGCTTATAAAAGGTTGCAACTATTTTCACTTATGAAGTCATGAGAGTCATCAACGAGGTTAGCATTAAGGGGCAGAATTCTTACAGGGGTCAGAAAAAAAACATTCAAGTCTAAGAAATAATTTTCAAACTTGCATATTAAGTGATTGAGTAGTTGTACACTTTGCAACAGCTAAATATAATTACTACGCTATTCTTGGAGTCATATTATAAAGCACAGCATATTTTAGTCCTTTATTTTTATATCCACATGTAGAAGTGAAGTGATACTTGCCTTCCAAATATTAGACATAATAGCCACAGGTATTTATTTATAATACAACGGTACTTTAAAATGTTCATGGCAAAGAATTAAAATATGAGTAGTCCTTTGAATGAAAAAAATTTCTGAAAATATGAAAAATTATTTGCATCTACATAAACTCATACTTTAATTCCATTTTTCACAAACATTTTAAGGAAATGTGGCCTGAAAGTATCACCAGATTGCTATATATAGAAGAAAGTCCCAATTTGGCATCCATCAAATGTATCCTAATAGATGCTGATGTCAATTGGTATGCGATACCACATTCTCAGGAATGAGACATGAGGACTAAGATATCTCACTCTCAGGAATGAGGCCAGAAGTAACAACAAATTAAAATCAAACAACATAGATTCTAATTCTGAAAAGGCTAGGAATCATTGCATTAAATATAAATTATTTGTTTATATGCTTTAAATTTAGTAAATCAAATGAAAATCTTTTGTAAGTTTGCATTTTTCAATCATTTTAAACTATATTTTCATCTTAATCTTTCTATAAACAACCATAAAACTGTCGTCTATTCCTTGTTCTTTCCTTTGCAGTCGCAGTCTCTAATGAATAATGCAGTGTAAAGTGAAGTGAAGCAAGCCTAGCTCTGAACTTTAGAAAACAATACTATTCTTTGCCTAGGATAAAGATAAGCAACAAACAGACATCCAACAAAATAATATCTGGATAAATATGAACTGTAGTTGTGAATTCCATTTTCACATTAAAGATTTGCCTTGACAGCATGAGAAAATATATGGAAAGTGCTTCATGCCTGGCACAGTGTTTATCAAAAGATTCTTCTTACTTCTAATGCTGTAATGCTGTTGTCTCATTATTGTTACCTTTCCAAAGTCATCTCCTACCACTCTGTCTATTGAGCACTCTACTCCAGATGTACTATCCTCTCTTGTGTTTGAACATATCAAGCTCACTACCATCTCAGGGGCCTTGAAATTGATGTTCTTTCTTTCTGCAAATATCTCCTTGAAAATATCCACAGAGTTCACTTTCAAATGTATGAGAGAGTGTTCAAATAAGTTTCACTCATTTGGATTCAGGATTTCCCTTATGAGTAAATATTTCCCAAGCAGATTCCATATCACAGATGAGTGTGCAATGAGGATGAAGACCCACGGTACATTTGATCCTATCTGAATGGCTTTGTTAAGAAAGCAAATATACTGTCATGTGCCTGTTTTCACAAGGGCATAGGCCCCTGTCCATGAGGCGTATGATCAAGTAGCTGAATAGCCAGATCCCCAGAGGACAAAATGGCACCATGGTTACAGGATGACTGGAAAGTCACCTCTGTGACCACAGGCCATGCATGTGATGCTAAAATTGTTATAATGAACAACAAGGCAGGACATATTTTTTTACTTCATCAGTTATGTTAAAGGATGTTTTGAACATTAATCAATGGACTGTGCTGGGACATATGACATTAATTTGTACAGAAAACCATGGATGGTGTACACAGGAACAGTAACCTCTCATTTGCTTCAAATTCTTGAGTCAGACATTTTGGCTTCTTCCTTCATTTCATTTAAACCTCTGCTCTAAGATAACTATTCCAGAAAAGTCTTCCGTATCTGAAGGAGCACCCTTTCCATCAATCTCTTCTCCTCCAATTTTTATTCATGTGATTTATAGCTATATAACATTGTAGCTTTAGTTCATTTTATTGCATCTCTCTCCCCAGTAGAATGTGTATTTCATGAAAACAGCTTCTCTGATTTGATCTCGTTTTACCACAAATACCTAGAAGAGTTCCTGGCACACAATGGTGCTCATTACTTCTGGAATGAATTAGTGAATTCTAAGTCTTATTCATTCAATTCTCCTTTCTTGAATATCAACATACATACACAGTGACAGCTGCATTTGTTTCCAGGCAAATTTCACTTTAAAGTTGGAAAGGACTCAAGTGCAGTGGGGATTTTGAGTGTTGTCTAACCATGTGTCTAGCAAACACACACAAAATCACGTATCAGCACAGTTACTAGGTTCTGCCAAAACTTAAAGCCCCAACAGGTAGGATGAGCACGTGTTCCCCATTCCTTTCAATTTCTTCAAACTAAACAACTATGTTAACCTCTAATTTTATACTAGGCTATGTTCTGGACCAATAAACAAGTCATTTGCATTTTATTTTATGTCTTCAAACACAGTGAAGAAATAAGTCTGTTTTAGCAAATGATGTTTAGCAAAATCTTAACTAATATTAAAAATGTGACATCTATATGTGTCCTTATGCAATCATTTATTTATGAGAAATTTTAAATATTTATATATATGATTTCATGACTAAATATTCTGTTATGTAGGAATCATGATCATAACACACTATTAAATATTCTGTATCTTGAATGTTATGACTGCAATAAGGATTATTAAGTAAGGTAGTTATGGGGATGTAAAGATGCAGTTAGTAGATAATTAGGACAATAGTGAAACTACCACTGAGCCCAAGTTTCTGATACTAGACATATTGATGTACATACTCACAGCATGGAATCATGATACAGAGCTGTTTTTAAATGCATTGCACACACATAATTCAATTACACAGGAGTATATTTGCATTGAAATCCTCAAAGGAAGATATTATTATGCTTTTAATATTGGTTTCAATATTCTTCTTAAGACAAACAGTGAGTTTTTCTGTTAGATGCATGTTTGTAATTTGGTCCTTTCTCTATTCATTGTCTGTAATATTTGTAGAAAGTGGAGTGGCCTAAAGACCCTTACTTTACCCTGAATGTCAGAGTTCACCTTGCACTAGTTTGATAATTCTCTATATTGACCACAATTTTCCTTTTTGTAAAACCACAGGTGTTATAGTGAAGGGATGACAGGCTACTGCCAACTTATCCAGATCCATTCCTTGTACTCCCCAATATTACTGGAGAAGAGAAATGTTAGAGAAACAAGATGTCAGAAAACTCCTCGAATTTTCCTTGACTAAGACCTGGAGATTTAGAATGGACAATGAAAGGGTAGCAAACCACCACATTTCACTTACTAACATATTCAATGAACTCCTTTCTTTCTGCCTAACGTATCCTTAGCATATCAATAAAACTACTTCCTGTACTTATTTTAAGAAGTCATTAATTTTCCACAGAAACCATAGGTAGGACAATTAATACAACATTTATTTAGAACGTGAAAAAAGTCAAGCATGAAATCAAAAGAAGAGAAATACATTTCTTAAAAATTGCTTGGTGACATTTTTAAATTTGATGTTTTATCCAGCATTTTCTTTTATCATCTAATTAATTGTAAACATACATGTGCTATAAATTTCATTCACAGATTCTCAAAGACGTTTGTTAAAAGAGTACAGTAGGTAATTTAGACTTCTCTACAGCAGAATTAAAAGTATTTATTAATGGCAAAAGTCAGCACTTTCAAAAACTGTTGCTCATGGTGAGAAAAGAGAATTTAAAAATCTTCTAAATCTTAAAGTATGGACTGCCTGTTATTTGAGAATCCTGTTAGGTGTACCAAATGCAACTTTCAATCACAAGAGATACATAGCATTTCCCTAGGAGATAGCAAAATGTGTATAAAAATTCACAAATACACACTTTATTCTTAAGTCTATATTATGGACAATTTGTATTACACTCAATGTCATTCACAAAATCTTCATGTTTACAGTTCAAGACAGATGAGTTCTATAAAGACATCATTTTGCAGAATTGAGTCATCTTTTGCCATGATGTGGTTATGTTGCTTTAATATTATGGTTTGAGCTTATGGCAGTAAGACAAGGAGGATATATTGGGAAAACTTATGTCAAGAGGCAAATGTTTCTGTCCCCTAGAAAGACACAGTATGCCAAATATCCAGGGTTCCAAATAATTTAGCATAATTTCCTGTCAACTATTGTACGATTTGAAACATATCAAAAATATTTCCTTTTCTGTGCCATTTCTACTATTTAATTACATTAAGAAGATTTTCAATTGTGCCTAAAGCATTTTGAGAATATAGAAATTTCTGGTAGTCAAAAAGAAAAAAGCCAGAGAAGTAAAGATTCACTAGGCTAAGTTATATTTGACAATATAAGAGAGCAGAACATAAGTTTCTTCCCCTCCAACCATACCAGTGGACACAAGAGTGAAGATAAAATCCAATGTTTAATAAGCTTTACCCAAACTACAATATATTGTCACTTTTTATTCCACTTTAATGTCCTGAAATAGCTGTTATGTTCCATTTTCTACTTTAGGATCTTATTGCTGTACGAAACATTTTATTTCTTATTTTATGTGGAATAGTTTCCTGATTTGTTGCAAGGAATCTCAAATGTCAAAGGAAGCTGTTCTATATTCTCATATCAATACAGCATAGTTTCAAAAGTCCACATGGCAACTATGAACTAAGGAACAGACAAGGATGTGCTGAGCAGTTGCACTTTGATTTTGTCACTTTGATTTTGTTGGCCTAACTCACAAAGTCAAAAAGAGTTCTGTACGACTCACGACACTTGTACAAAGAATTGCAGCTATCTGAACATTTTCAGCCACAGAGGATATTTGCAGAAAATTGCTAATCACAATGAACATATCTTAGAACTGAAACAATTCTTAACTGAATGGGGATGGACTAGGAGAAGAAACTCAGCACCCCCAAAATAATTCCCAACAATTATCAAAACCTATATATTATTTCGGTTTTCCTTTAGAGACTTAGAGAAGAGGGTTCCTTGGAGTCCCTGATTGGCTGTATACAAATTCGGAGTTAATTACAGCACTTTCTATTTAAACTCTAAGTGAGACAGTATTTTCGAGGATAACTTGACCTAGGCTATTCGGCTTTCAGTGATCCGACTAAAACTCCTACCTTGCTGAAGAATCTTCTATGTTGTCATCAGCCATCATCTCCAAATCTTGTGAGCGTTTTTCATAAGCTTCTTTGAACAAATTCTCTCCTGTAACTGCTTTAGGAGTATCTTCATTGGCTTGAAGATGTTCTAGCAGGTTTTGGTGGTGCCAATTCTGAAGGGCTCTTTGATGGGCAGGCGCCGGTCCTGGCACTGGCGCCAGTATATTGTGGTGGACAGGACTGCTGCTTTTCTTTAGTCCGTTTCTGTCCCGAGAGTGGTTCTTCAACCTGCCCTGAACCGGGGTCCCTCTATGCTCATATCCTTCCTGCTGGAGGCAGCTTCCAGTGCTGGGCGAGCCTTGAGAAGGATGACTAAACCACCGCCAGCGTAGCCTGAGGATCTGTTTCACATCAAACTCTTTCTTGCCGGACACTGACATCGTAGCAGGAGGCAAGACAAAAGCCTTCTCTCACAGAAAGGAAACGGAGCCTTTGTTATCTCTTGTTTCTCTGCCTCTTCGTAGAACTAACAAAAGCACAAGTGCCCGGAGAGCAGTCTTGCTTGCTTTCTCTCCCCTCCCCCGCTGCCTATGGAACACTGTGAATACTTCTAGCCTTCCAGCTGAAGCAGAAAGCTGTCGCTAACAGTGTAGGTGGGAACCCATACTGACAGGATGATGAGGTCAGACCTTAAACAAGTAAATCAGCTTAGCACAGGAAAGCAGCTACCACAACACTCTCCAGCTGCTTGATCTCAGGCTCGCAGCCCTCCCGCCGGGGCTTGCAACAATCTAGCCCACCTTCTTCAGTCCTGAAGTGCAGGAGCTGCAGCTGAAAGCTAGGCAAGTGAGTAGAAGCGGGATGTTGAAACTCACTTCCTTCTAGCTTCTCTCCTTTCACACGGCCCCCTGCCAGGTTCATTTCACCGTAGCCCACTTCCAAAATTGTGCCACTTTGTCCTAAGAGACAGGGGCATTCATTATGCTCTAGTTGGGGATCCTTCTTATGGAAATTTTGAGAGTAATTCATTAAGGAAAACCATCTTGTCATCAGTTCCTCCACACTGATGTGTTGTAATTAATTACATCCAAAACTCTTCCGAAAATGTGGATGTCTCTATACAAAATTTTGCATGAAAAACTGAACAATTTCAGAAACATAAGAAAGTGTTGGTTATTCATGATCATGCACACACACACACACTTCTATGTATCTCTGCATGCACACACACACACACACACACCCCTCTAGAGAATGTAGTAATGATGTTTTATGCCTACATATGAAAAGAGCAGTGCATTTCTAAGCTGGTTAGATTAAAAGAGATGTCTCCTCAGTGACCAAAGCTTAACAATGAGCAGTCCATTCTGGCTCCAAGCCAGTACAAACACTTCCTTATCATGCCCTTTATTTCCACAAGCAGTGTTAAAGGTTTATTTTCATTGCTCAGAAATCCTTATGAGAGGATGCAACAGGGCATGTTTTGAACTCACTCCAAATGACCATACTGCTCGGTAATAACGATGCCCCAGGTATTTTGAGATCTGAATGCACGACTTTGTACAGAAGTAAATGTTTCTACAACAGACTCTCATGTATCAGAAATTCATCTGCCAATGCAATCTTGACACTGTTTGAATTTCATCCAAATCGCAATGCCACGCATAGTGGTCGTAAGTGGGAAGCTTTATTAGAGTATCCTTAGAAAGAATATGGAATTTGTATGCATCTGGTTTTATGGTTAATGAGCTGTGTGACCTTACACAGCTCACTTTTCCTCGCATCTCAGTTTCTTCATATACAATGTGAAGAGGCTGAGCAGATTTCTAGGTTTCCACCAGCACCAACACACAATGGGTTTAGAAATAAACGAGAAATTGAATGAAATGAATCTCTGTGTTTTGGAAGGCACTTTTATCTCCAGGATTTTTTTTTTTAATATAAATTCTTTCCTGTCTTATTTTTCTATGTTAGCTTAATTTCTGTGTCAACTAGACCAGGCTAGGGCGTACAAGATAATTCTGGGTGTTTGTGTGAGGATGGTTTTGATAAGCTTGAATGTTAATCGACACCTTGAGTAAAGCAGATTCCCTTCCTGATTTGGTGGGATTCATCCAATCAGTTGAATGGCCGACTAGGCAGAAGGCTGGTCCTCCTGGGACTAAGAGGGAATTCCTGCTCCCTGACTGCCTTCCAACTGGAATGTGGCCTTTTTTCTGGCCTTCAGATTTGAACTGAAACATCGCCTCTTCTTGGGTCTAAAGGCTCCTAGCATTCAGGCTGGACCTATACCATGGGCTCTCCTGGGTCTCCGGCCTGCCGGCTTCTCAGCCTCAATAATCACATGAGCTAGTTCATTTTCTTTTTCTTTTTAAAACAGTGTTGTTTAGATGACATATTTTTAACATGCATTACAGTCAATGGCTTAATGACCTTACTAAATAAAGAACTCAACAAATAAAAAGTAAAAACACCATACTCCAGTAGGAAGAGAGTCAAGACCTATAAACAATAACCAAATGAAAAGAGTAAGCTAATTCCTTATAATCTCCTTCTCTCTCTGCCTCTCTCATACACATCCCGTAGTTCAATTTCTCTAGAGAACCTTCACTAATTTCTAGGTTTTTCTCATACTTGGAAGTTATTAAACACACACTGATGGATGTATAATTGAATTTTATATGAGTTACAAATAGGATATTCCCACATACAACTTTCCATCTATTTTTTCCAGCAGGTTCTTTAAACCCAGTTTTGACACTTATAACCTTTTCTTTTTGGTGAGTGTGTTGTCCATATTTAGCTTGTAAATAATTGAAGAAACTCTCAAATGGTTCCTCTCATAAGCTCTAGATATGTTAGTGAGTATTGGCAACTAAACATGAATTGCCTTCTTATTACTTAAATAGGTAACATTCCAAGGAAACTGCTTGAAGTCAGGTTCTGTGTTTTACTGCATCTACAATTCAATAATGGATATAGATGAAACAAGTGGTAAATAATAGAGTGAATGAAATGTTCTGATGTGTAAATAATATGTAGTAGTAACAAAAAAGCAGTATTGAATTGGCCATTAAGTAGCTGTAAATAATACCACATTGGGTTTTATTATTTAAAGAAATGTTAATTATTTAATTTAATATTTAATTTTTTATTTTTTCAAATAGAATTTTTTAAAATTTATTTGAAAGTCAGAGTTACAGAATGAAAGAGGGAGAAACAGAAAGAGGTCTTCCATCTGCTGGTTCATCCCCAAATGGCCACTATAGCCAGGGCTGGGCCATTCCTGAGCCAGGAGCTACTTCCAGATCTCCTACATGAATGCAGGGACCCAAGCACCTGAGGCCCTCTTTCACTGCTTTCCCAGGCCATTAGCAAGGAGCTGGATTGGAAGTGAAGCATCTAGGACTGGAACCCGGGCACACATAGGATGTCTGTGTTTCAGTAATCCATTCTGCCACAAAGCCTGTGCATTTTAAATTTACATTATAATCAAAGGCTTAGTGGATCCACTAAATAAAGAGTTCAAAAGATAAGGGGTACACGTGGCTCTCTCTGTCTCTCTTTCTCACTCTTTTTCTGTCTCTTGATTTCGCTCTTTCATTCTCTCTCCTGATCACTTACGCTCTCCTTCTCCCTCTTTTCCTCCAACCCTCCCCTCAGGTCTGTCGGGTTTCCCCCAGTAAACCCTTTCCCTTTAAAAAAAAATAAAGGGATATGAAGAGTCAATAAGTTTGTTTTTCTAATACATTTATTGAGTTTGTTATGATTTAGATATAATTGTGTATTTGCCTGTGTCCACTTGCAATAAGATGATGAATGACCAATATCTGTCAAAATCTAAATTTTGCTAGCACAATGCTCTGAATGAATTTACCACGTGTGTACTTCATGAAAGTATGACAACTAGGGCCATTTTCCTGGATTGTGAACACAAAAATGTAGAATGACTAAGACATTTAAAGAAAATGATATTTTATGAGGCTTTGGGGTTCTGTCTAAATTTATGATTATACAAGAAAGAGTTAGGCAAACTGAAGCAGAAATGAAAAAATAATTGTGAGGATAGAAGTCATGTCTCGGCCGGCACCGTGGCTCACTAGGCTAATGTCCCATCCTGCGGGACAGCAACTGGGGCTGAGCACCTAGAAGAAGAAATGAAAGGGACAGGAGACACAAAGATGACAGCAAGACATGTCCTGATCAAGCTGCCATTTTATTTTTCTTAACCACACACATATATCCTGAAGGCAGGACGTCGGGTGGGGGAAGGAGGGGCGTTTAGGAGGGCAGGACATCGGGCGGGGGAAGGAGGAGGAGCTTATCTTGTAGCTGCAAAGCTTGTGCAAGTAGGGGAAAGGTTACAAGGTCTTAAGGCACAAGGTCACACAAGGTTGTGTTATCAGTACTCTCTGGTCTGGGCTGTTTAGCCCTGCCTCAGTAGTTTTCCACTAAGAGGCCACATGCTGTGTGGTCCCCAACATAGCCCCCTTTCTTATCAATTAAACAGAAATGGCTACCGGCGAGGCCAGGTGTGATGAACGAGCAGTGCCTGTCTTAGGAATCGACCCGGAGCTCCAGCACCTCTTACCCGTCATTGGATATCCTTGCCAGTCCCCAAGGACTCCTGTCTTAGGTGGGTGAGGTTCCGGAAAGGTGCCCGTCTTTGGCTTACTGCTCGTCTTATTGATAGGCCTGGGGCCCTTTCTGGGCTCCCGACTGGGGCAGCGGCAGACCGGAGGGGAGAGGCAGTTGTTGGAGGGACCGTGACCTCACCGGCCAGAGAGAGAGATAACATTCTCCAGGGGATCTTCCATGGCCAGACTTTGGTAATGTATTTGAATTGGTCTGGCTGCTAAATTATCTACTTGCTGTCTGATAAAAGTTATCAGCTTACTGAAAAGACAAGGACCTACAGATAGTATAACAAGCAAACCAGCAATGGGGCCTAAAAGCGGTAGCAAATAGGGAAGCAGTCCATTCCATCCCGTCCAAAAGGGATTTTCAGCCATGGCACGCCGGCGACGCTCCAGATCTTCTTGCAGTGTCTTGATTTTATCGCGAAAAATGCTGGACTTAGCATAAAAACAGCATTTTTCCTGTAAAGCCAAGTAAATACCACCCTGTTCGGTGGTAAGCTAGTCTAAGCCTCTACGATTTTGTAGAACCACTTCCGCTAGGGAATCAATTTGATCTTGAAGATCCTGGATGGTGGTAGATAGGGTTTGCACATCTTTAATTAGTTGTTGGGACAATTCTCTGTATTTTTGAACCGCGATTCCAAGTCCTGTGGATCTTGTAACCACAGCTGTGGAAATCCCCAATGTGGCCAATAAAGGAATAAACTGAACAGCTCGCCTTTGTCTTCCTGCAATATAACAGGTTTTTTCAGTTCAGAAAGAGCCATGATAAGGAGTGAGATAACATCCTTAGCAGCTTCTCCTATATGGGGGGAGGCAAAGATAAAGCCACTGTAGGTGTCTATAGAGACATGAAGATACTTTAGTTTGCCAAATTTTGGGAAGTGTGTGACATCCATTTGCCACAGTTGATTAGGGAGAAGACCACGCGGATTGACTCCCAAATGTGGTACAGGTTGGCTTGTAATGCATGAGGGACATTCTTTGACTATTTCGCGAACCTGTTCTCATGAAATTTTACAAAACAAATGGAGAGATTGAGCATTTAAGTGATGCAACCTATGCAAGTTTTGAGCTTCCTGCACTGATCCCACAATAATGGGGAAGGTGAGCCTCGTAGCAGCATCTGCCTGGGCCTTACCTTCTGAGTTTTGAGCTTTTTGCACTGATCCCACAGTTGTGGGGAAAGTAAGCCTTGTAGCAGCATCTGCCTGGGCATTACCTTCTGAGAGTGATCCTGGTAGGCTTGTGTGCGCCCTAATATGTCCCAAATAGAAGGGCTGTTGTCTTTCTCATATTAGCTTTTGAATTTGTACAAACAAGGGCATAGCGTTGGAAGTTGTTTTAAGGAAAGGAGAAGTTTCAAGCTACGGAATGAAGTGAGCTACATATGCACTATCAGTATAAATATTTACAGCCTGACTGGAAAACTGTGTAAAGACTTGAAGTATGGCATACAGCTCAACCAACTGGGCCGGCTGATAAGATGTTTTAAAAACATGGGAACAGTTGTCTGCCACAAAGGCAGCCACCCTGCTGGACGACCCATCTGTAACAATAGATGTGGCTGGAATAAGTCCATCGGAACCTATAGGAGGACAGCTAAGCACAGAACCAACAATGCTTTAGTTTTATGAGCAGCAAATCTGATATATAAAACTGTGGATGACTTTAAGTTGCCACGTTTAAAATTATAAACTTATTATAAACTCAACAAGAGGCATGTGCTTACATCACATAGCATTTTTGAAAGCATCTGTAGGATTTTACAGAACATTTAACTCTTTAGGCCTCTGTGGCTTTCTCATTAAGATCCAAGATTTCTTTCGTAACCTTCTGTGACTTCACACACCCTCTTCAGCTTACTTGAAACAATCCATCATTTCCATTCCAGTCTAGAGTAAACTAGCCATCAGGATAAAGTCAATCTTACAAACCTTGTCCTTTCTTTATTTAAAATAACTCTTTCCTTTTAAACTTCCTTACCAAATGCACATTTCTATAACATTTTTAACACAAATTTAACATGTTGAGTATACAAGAGTTTACAATAAATTAGCAGTTACACCTAAATGACTTAAGATGCTGATATATCTCTACTTGAATTCAATTAAAATTAAAATTACATTCATCTACAACAAGTACTAATTACCCATTGTTGTTTCATTGAGTACTGATTACCAGGAAACCTGTTAAAATACCCTTGAGCTGACTTGGGGGTTATTGGACTGGCCTATACCTCACAAATGGTGAGAGATGCAGTCAGCGGCCAATGGGCGGTTCAATGATCTTGAGATATGACTGTGGCATCTGCCCCTGTATCCAAATTGCCCTTGAAATCCTTTCCTTCAATAGTAAGGGTTAACACAGGCCTATTTTTTGTAATTGGCTGGACCCAATAAGCATCTGAGGAGCCCAAAGGGGTAATGCCTCGGGGCCTGGGAGAAATTGAGGATGTATTTCCAGTAATTAAAGGCAGAAGAACCAGTTGTGCTAGACGGTGCCCTGTGGAACTGCAGCTACTCCATTAATAGCGGCTGCTAGGATTTTTATCTCCCCGGTAAAGTCACCCTCAATAATACCGGGAAAAACTTGAATGCCTTTAAGGGTGGCTGATGCTTGGCCAAGAATAAAGCACAGGTACCCAAAGGCAAGGGGCTTGGCTCCCCTGTAGGGATAATTTGTGGGCCCTGGGTGGAATCTAATATTGTATCAGAAGCAGCACAGAGGTCCAGTCGTGTGCTACCTGGGGTTGCTAGTTGGAGGGAAGCGATTGTTGAGGTATTTGCTGAGCCTGAGGCTGGGAGGGGATGAACTGTACTGCCCCAGGGCCAGGGGCTGGCCCCTCTGGGATTTTCCCGAAGAATTAGTCTTTGACCTACATTCATTTGCCCAGTGATAACCCCTATGACATCAGGGGCATGGGGTGGAGGGGAGCGGCCTGCCTGGGGGAGATGGAGCCTCACCTTGGGCCATGGGCCCGTTTGATAAGGCAGTTGGACATTCGCAAGCAAAATGTCCAGGCTGTTTACAGGCGTAGCAAGTGGAGGTCCCCTTGGAGGGATTTTGGGTCAATTTGAGTGCGGCCCCAATTGCCAAGTCCATGGTATGGGCCGATCCCACACCAGCGCAGAGCCTTACATATTCTGAAAGATCACCTTTATGTTTATGAGGCCAAGGAATATCTTTACAAGCTGGGTTGGCATTTTCAAAGGCAAGGTGTGTAACAAATGCACTTCCATTTTCTCCTGGGCCAACTAGTCTCTCAGCCGCAACATTAAGGCACGAGACAAAATCACTATAAGGCTCGCCCGGCCCCTGCTGAATCTTAGCAAAGAGGCCGTGACTGCTCCCCTTTGAGGAAGTTTTCTCCAAGCCCCTAGTCCGGCAGAGTTAATCTGCACCATAAGTCCATCAGGGGACTGGGCTTGTGAATTGCTGGAATCATACGGGGCATCTCCCAAAAGTTTTTTGAGGGTCCAATTTTTAGATGAAGTTTTAGCAGAATTTTGCTGGGCTATTTCTTTGCAAATATGAACATAGTCGGCCCTCCACAGAACACAGTCACCTCCGTTGAGAGCGGCTTTGGCGAGGAAGTCCCAATCATTAGGTGTAAGCCACCAGGCACTCTGGCTTTCCAGTAAGGCCTGAGTACACGGAGCAGTGGGGCCATATTGGGTGCAAGCAGTTTTAAGTTTCTCAATAAATCGGAGACTAAGTTTTTTATAGGGTGGCGGTTGTTCATTACCAGGTCCTTGACTGGGGTCCTGGTCTTCATCCTCTGACTCAGGTTCCTCACTATCTTCCCTGGAGTGGGGGGGTACATTTTCCTCAGCCTCGTTTTCCCCATCAGCGGCAGGCTGGGAGCAACCTCCGGCTTGTCTCCTGGTGACAGGAAAGCTAGAAGGGGTTGGGTTTGGGACCTGACTTTACCTTGTTTAGGTTTTGTGAGGGGCTGCTCTAAGGCGAGGCGGTGGAGCTCCTCATCCAGGGATTTTATTTCCTTAAGGAGCTGGATGTGCTCTCGTCTGTGCTGAAGTGACTGTCGCAAGGCCAACAAGTCAGGCACGGGAGGGTTAAGGTCATAGAGAGCCGGGGCGCAAATGGGAGGGTGAGGGCGAGTATTGTACGGAGGGGGATTTTTAACATTTGGGGGCCTATCGGAATCTTGATACTGTGCGACCTCTTCCTCTAGAACAGCTTCCTCGTCTGGGTCTAATTTGTCTCGGATTGCGGGATATAACTGGCTCGTCCCGTTGGGAGGGGCTGAAATGGGCTCCTTGATTTCATCTTTGGGGTGATCATCAGTGGAGGGTGTATCCAGAATGACAGATGGCCATTTAGATGCGGGTCGGGAGGATCGCTGTAGCGTCTCCTCACCATCCCTTACTAGGGCATCAATAGTCTTCTCTAGGTGACGGGTTTTTAGAATGTCATTAATCAGGTTCCAATATGAAAACACCGTAATAGGCACCTTTGCAGGGCCAAAGGTTTCATGAAAATCCTTTAAACAACTTTCAACTCTTTCCCACTTGACCTCGTCAATTGTTCCTTCCTTGGGGAGTTGTCCCATCCCGCGGGACAGCAACTGGGGCCGAGCACCTAGAAGAAGAAATGAAAGGGACAGGAGACACAAAGATGACAGCAATGCATGTCCTGATCAAGCTGCGATTTTATTTTTCTTAACCACACACATATATCCTGAAGGCAGGACGTCGGGTGGGGGAAGGAGGGGCGTTTAGGAGGGCAGGACATCGGGCGGGGGAAGGAGGAGGAGCTTATCTTGTAGCTGCAAAGCTTGTGCAAGTAGGGGAAAGGTTACAAGTGCAAGTAGGGGAAAGGTTACAAGGTCTTAAGGCACAAGGTCACACAAGGTTGTGTTATCAGTACTCTCTGGTCTGGGCTGTTTTAGCCCTGCCTCAGTAGTTTTCCACTAAGAGGCCATATGCTGTGTGGTCCCGGACAGGCTAATCCTCCACCTGCGGTGCTGGCACACTGGGTTCTAGTCCCGGTTGGGGCACCAGATTCTGTCCGGGCTGCTCCTCTTCCAGTCCAACTCTCTGCTGTGGCCCAGGAGTGCAGTGGAGGATGGCCCAGGTCCTTGGGCCCTGTACCCGCATGGGAGACCAGGAGGAAGCACCTGGCTCCTGGCTTTCGATCAGTGCAGGGCGCTGACCGCAGTGCACTGGCCATAGTGACCATTTGGGGGGTGAAGCAAAGGAAAAAGGAAAACCTTTCTCTCTCTCTCTCTCTCTCTCTCTCTCACTGTAACTCTGCCTGTCAAAAAAAAAAAAAGTCATGTCTTATTCACCATTTCCTCCCCATTGTCATATTATCTACCTTGCACCTAATATTTAGCCTATGTAGAATAAGTGAATAGTAAATTATAATTGAATTTGTTATCACATGAATTTATTTTCTCAATGAATGCAACAATTTTAAAATGAAAAACAATGCAGAATAGCTAAGTAGCTAAAGTAGTTGCCCAGCTAATTCTTGATTATACAAGTAGACTGCAAACCTGTTGAATATTCAGGGTAACCTGACAACCGTTGACTCTTTTGAGCACTATAGCACTATAGCATTAACATTATTCACATTTATTTGGACATATTTTATTTTCTTTCTTTCCCATCACTATCTGATTACACCACTTAAAAATAATATACACTAATGCATAGACTTTCATGTATTAAAACAACACATCAACAATCTATCATAGCCTTGAGGTGGAATGATTCACTTGGTGTGAGCCATATTGAGCAGCACTAAAATGGTAAAACAAAAACAATATGTGATTGCAAAAGCTTGTATGCTAAACACATAATTTTAAAATATCTTTTGTTATATCCCTGTATTGAAAATCAGTACAAAAATGCTGGAAAGGATAAAAAAAAAATACTAATGCTGACTTTTGGTCAAAGTCCTCTGCAAAAAGAGGTCAAATAATGTAGTGAAAATGTTACCAAAAAGACCCAGGCTTCTGAGCATAGAACAGTATAGTATTTCACATATACCAATCCTACACTGAAGATTTCACATGGGTGTTTTTAAAAATGCTGACAGCGAGTGAGACATGCATGTATCTGAATAAGCACCAAGGACGTGTTCATGGCCCGTAGATTAAAAACAAAAAACTTCAAGCTGTAAATTCTCTGTTAAATGGTAAGAAACTTGTTGTTTACCATCACTACAAAAGGACATGAATAATGCTACAGACTGAAGCAGTCACATAGGCATATGCCTTAGCTGTCAGGCCACACAGACGCATGCACACTGATTTCAGGTAGCTAGGCATTTAAGAAAGTGAAGAACTGGAGTTTCTGCTAAAGTCTATTCCAGTTATATGAGCATACATGTCAATTCTATAAAATCAGGGTTTTTTTTTTAGCAAACTATTTTTGTATCAGTTAGGAAACTCATTCAAAAGTGTTCACATACATGCAAATATATTTGTTATAACTTCATAATCACTACATATGGAAGAAATTTAAAGTAGTGTGCCTCCTCATTTTGGTAGCTTATCTTGTATAAATAAGTTCCCAATATGATTCCTATAAATAGCTTCAGATAAATGTTGAATATAAATTTTGAATATAAGTATATACATTTGATATATATATATATACACTATCTCCATAGATATTTGTTTTTTCTATATTTTGAGAAGCCAACACAGCTAAAGTTGCACAGTTTGGTTCAGGAAATATTTATCTACTGCTTGGTAATGGTAGACATTTAGAATCAACTTTTTTCAAAAGGCTTATGATCAAGTGGGTGGAATATTTATAAACTTTAGCTATAATATGAAACAAGATTAAATAAGTGCTATTATAGAACCACAAATAACATTTGAAGGAAATGTAAACATAACAGTATTGCGAAGGATGGGTTACAGAGAAAAGAGAGGAAAAGGGAAAATCAGGAGGCTGCTGGAATAGCATAGATAAAAGATGACGGAGACATGAACCAGATTGATGAGAACGGGAAGTTGGGGAGGACATGAAAGAAAACATGAGGTAGCATCAGATGACTGATTAGATACATATGCCGACATGAAGCACAAATTATTATTTCGTTTGTGATAAAGGCAGTAGTAAATAGAAAGGTAGGAGGAAAAACTGATCAGGCAGAATGGGAAAGTAGAGAAAATGAAATTACATGTTTAGCTTGGAAAAGACTGAGGCTGATATCTCAATGAAATACTGACACGAATATGTTTAGCTGATATTTGCAAACTTCAATATGGAGCTTATTTCAGAGGTCAAGGGTGGAAATGAAAATTTGGCAATGTTCAACAGATTTACCAATAGGCATATGAAGAAATCCTCAATATCTTTACTAAGAGAAAAGTAAATCAAAGCCACAATGTGGTATCATGTCACTCCAGTAAGATGGGCTACTATCCAAAAGAGAAGACAAGTATTGGAGAGGATGTAGGGAAAGGGGGATCTTTACACATGATTAGTGTGAATTTAAATAAACAGAACCATTTTGGAAAACCGTCTGGAAGTTCCTCAAATATTGAAAGTAGAACTAGTATATAATCTGGCAATCCCACTACTGGGTCTATATTGAAAGTTAATATGTTAAAGAGCTATTTGCACTTCCACGTTTATTATAGTATTATTTACATTATCCAAGATATGGAAACAACCTGATTGTTCATCAGTGGTTGAATGGATTTTCATATCCATTAAACTGGCACAAATTAAAATACCTTAAAATATCAAGTATTGGTTAGAGTGCAGTTATGGGAGTAATGGGAAGTTACTCTCACTGATAATGGAGGTATGCATTATTAAAACGATTTTGGAATCATCTAATGGAGTTGAACTTTTGCCATATATATATATATATATATATATGTATATATATAACCAAAGACTGGATATTTCTCTCCCAAATTTAGGATCATGGGAAAGTTTCACACATATGTAGGAGGATACATGTATACAAAAATGTTTGTGAGAGGGAAAGGGGAGGGTTGCGGGTGGGAGGGAAGTTATGGGGGGGGGAGCCATTGTAATCTATAAGCTGTATTTTGGAAATTTATATTCCTTAAATAAAAGCATTATAAAAAAACCAAAAATGTTTGTTGAACAGTTGCTTGTCAGAATGAAAAGCGAACAGCAAATTCTTGTTAACATTAAAATTAGAATTGTTTTGATATAGTTATATAAAAATACCACAGATTGGCTGACTTAAGCAAACTAATTGATTTTCTTACAGTTCAGGAGGCTGGAAATCAAAGATGAAGGTATCAGCAGGGTTGGTTCCTTCTGAAGCTTCTTCTTGACTTGCAGCTGCTTACCTTCCTGCTCTATCCCCTCATGTTTTTTTTTTTTTCTTTTTCTTTTTTCTTTTTTTTTTTTTTTTTGACAGGCAGAGTGGACAGTGAGAGAGAGAGACAGAGAGAAAGGTCTTCCTTTTTGCCGTTGGTTCACCCTCCAATGGCCGCCGCGGACGGCGCGCTGCGGCCGGCGCACCGCGCTCCTCCGATGGCAGGATCCAGGTGCTAGGTGCTTTTCCTGGTCTCCCCATGGGGTGCAGGGCCCAAGCACTTGGGCCATCCTCCACTGCACTCCTGGGCCACAGCAGAGGGCTGGCCTGGAAGAGGAGCAACCGGGACAGAATCCGGTGCCCCGACCGGGACTAGAACCCGGTGTGCCGGCGCCGCAAGGCGGAGGATTAGCCTGTTGAGCCACGGCACCGGCCTTTTTTTTTTCTGTTCACCTGTATCCTTGGTGTCTTTGTGTCCATACTTGCTCTTTTCATAGTTTAGAATGGATGAGGGCTCACCCTAATGTCCCTCTTTTGGTTTATTCACCTCTTTAAACACCTTATCCTCAAATACAGCCTTAGTCTGAGGTACTTAGGGTTAAGTTTTCAAATGTGAAGGAGGAGGGGGCGCGATTCAAGCCATCACACTGGGGAAGAATACTGGATCTCCAACCAAGCATCAAATGAGGGCTAGAGCAAGTGCACTTTATTATTAAGAGGATGGGTAACCCTACAGAAATGGACTTCAGTGATTTTCAGGTAGCTTGAAAACTGTGTTCCCCTAGGTATTCTCACTTTTGAATATTTACAAAATCTTGCTCATAGAGCATGCCTTTTTGTCATTTCAACTCTTATTTAAGTTTTGCCATATTTTTCATCATCATTTTTTGTAAATTTGATTTCTGAAAGATTCCTGCAATTGGATGAGCCAACATAAGAATGTGACAGAGTAAGAGATTTTTATTTGCAATTCAAAATGACCTATCATAAGTATAAAAGGCGTTAATATATGAGGATGTTTTATAGGCATCTTTTCAACCTTAGATTTTACTTTATAAAATGATTTTTCTATCATTTTAAAACATTTCATAAAACAATCTTCACTGAGTTGATGTGTACTATTCAATCCCTAGTAATTTGTTTATGTGCAGTTCTTCTGTCCACAGGTCAAATATTTTCTTTTCTGTATTCTATGCTTTTTTTTTTCCCTATAAAAACCTTACTCCTCTGTTCCCTTGATGGAGCTCCTGAACTACTTCAGTTTGGAGGTACCTGATTCAAGAATCATTGTTTGCTCAAATGAACTTCTTTAAAATTGTATTCTGTTTCAGATTGCCTTTCTTTTTTAGCAAAGAGACTATTCTTAATTATGACTTTGCCTTTATTATATTTGAAAATTGTACAATGTCTATGCATAAGTTTAATTTAAAAAATACCATGTCATTCATAATGTACATACAGTAGTTGACAATGTCCACAATAGTTTTGGTCTGCAGCCTTTTATCATCTAAAAAATTTAGTATTTTCTAAACGGAAGTCATGTTAAAGTGATAATAATGATTTAAAAATTGATGAAAGCAAAATCATGCATCAAAACAGTAACAACATATTTTCCACCTGTTAGTCTACCTTTATTATATAGCCGTGTTTAACTGACACTTACAATGAAATAATGAGAGAATAGGAATTGATTAACAGTATCATTTCTAAGAGAAATATAGCTATACACAAAAGGGTTACTTAGAGTTCATTACATGTACTTAAATTCATCAGATGTGGTTAAGAAATAAAATGTTTTCTTAAAACTTGATGCTGAGTGAAGACTACAGCAACTGTGATCCTAAAAACAAACCAAGATTCTGTTTGCTCAAAAAGAAAATATTTGACCCTTGACTTGCATTTGCCTTGGTTTCAGATGTTAAACTCTCCAAAGAAATTCGATGAAAAATATAAAGAAAAATAACTGCTTTTGCTAGCAACTCACAAACTGCATTGTCATGTTAACTGATCCAGAATATATATCTCATCAATACGAATACATATATTTTTAAAGATTTATTTATTTATTTGAAAGGCAGTGTTACAGAGAGGCAGAGCAGAGAGAGAGAAAGAGAGAGAGAGAGAGAGAGAGAGAGAGAGAGAGAGAGAGAGAGAAAGTCTTCCATCTGCTCGTTCACTCCCTAGATGGCCGCAACGGCTGGAGCTATGCTGATCCGATGCTAGGAGCCAGGAGAGTCTTCCAGATCTCCCACTCAGGTGCAGGGACCCAAGCATTTGAGCCATCTTCCACTGCTTTCCCAGGGCATAGCAGAGAGCTGGATCAGAAGTGGAGCATGGGTCAGCACTGTGGCATAACAGGCAAAGCCACTGCCTGCAGTGCCGGTATCCCATATGGGTGCCAGTTCTAGTCCTGGCTGCTCCACTTCCAATCTAGTCTCTGCTATGGCCTGGGAGAGCAGTAGAAGATGGTGCAAGTGCCTGGGCCCCTGCACCTGCATGGGAGATCTAGGGGAAGCTCCTGGCTCCTGGCTTCGGATCAGCACAGTTCTGGCCCAGCACAGCTTTGGCCATTGACAACTGGGGAATGAACCAGCGGATGGAAGACCTCTCTCTCTGCCTCTGCCTATCTCTAACTGCCTTTCAAATAAATAAATGAATCTTTAAGAAAGAAGGAGGAGGAGGAGGACGAGGAGGAGGGGAAGGGGAAGGGGGAGGGGAAGAGGAAGGACAAGGGCAAGGGGAAGAAAAGAGCAGCCAGAAATCCAACCAGCTCCCATATGGGATGCTGGCACTGCAGGCAGCGGCTTTTCGACACTACACCATCGCGCTGACCCCTGAATATATAGTTTAAAGACAAAAATAAGTTCTAAGCATTTTCTCATGGCTGATGCCCACCAGTTTTTCCATTCTCTATTTCAATGTTACTTCCCTTGTGGAAGCAATTATTACATAAATTTATAATTATCTTTTAATACTGTATCCTCCTCTTTATGTGAACAAGGACTCTGTTTATTTGTTCATTGTTGTATCTCTAAAATTAATCAAAAATGCTTCATGGATCGTAAGCAATCCATAAATATTTATTGAAGGAGTGATGGAGGATGATAATACCAGCTTTAATACACTGTCATCAGTCATCTTGACCTTGTTTCTCATTTTGTAAAGGTTATTTTAATAAGCAATACCCAACAGCAGTATTGTCCCAGACATTTAGCAACTGCTGGAGGGGTATTTAGTAGTCACAAATGGGGAAAGTTTATTGTTGGCAACTACAAGGCTATGTTCACATTCAGGTAGAGAGTATAATTGAGGGACTCAAGTTAATTTTTATTGAAATATTTTATTTCTATACACTGTGATATATAAATACATCTTATTAACTGATTTTGAAATGCATATAATATTGTATATTTTTCACTTTATAAATAACAATTATGAAATATTTTTTGAAATTCATAAACAGAGCTCAGATCAGAGACCCAATAGTTAGCACCTTAGCTCTCAAATAATTTATGTGGATGGGGTCTGTGAGTTATGCTAGAAGGAAAAATAAGAAGGTTCTTTTACATAAAAAAGGACTAGATAATATTGCCTTTGTGTTGATATAATCTAAGACAACAAAGTCATACTTGTTTTTTAAGCTACCTTCAATGGGTAAGGATGTTCAACAAACAAAAGAAAGATTTTTAACTGACTTTAATCATCCATTCTCAGCATAAAGACAAAATGTCACTCTTCCACTGTGTTTGTTGCAAATGTTAGGGTATATGAAGCTGTTCTCTAAAGAAGCTCTTTGTAAGTGTTGTATAACTAGTATAGGACAATTCTGTATGTGACTACATATCTCACCATGAAATCCTTCAAGCTTGACTCTTTAATGACAAAGGAAGTTATAGGTTGCGTTTTCCACATCCCTACTCTGCACTACAGAGTGCCAGTCAAAGCTGTATCAGACATTAGCCCTATTTACCATTATAAACCTTATTCAATTCAGCTATCAGACAGACAAAGTCTGGGGCTGTGTTTCTTTACTGCAGAATACTGGGTGAGGTGTGAGAAATTAGTTGGAAATATTCACCTAGGAACATTTCACCCTTCTCTTAGAGACTGGAAAAATCAACCCAGCTTTCATGAAAGAGTGAATTTATTATAATTTCTGTTTCTCATTCTCTTTCTCCTATCAATGTAAAATTCCCAAACTTAGTTTTTTGGTTTTTTCTATTTTTAAAAAATTTTCTAATGGTGTACAGGAATAAGCATGATTGGCGTAATATTTAGTATACTCAGTAATTTTCCTCAGAGCCAGTATTGTGACAAAGTGGGTAAAGTTGGAGTCCTGGCTGTTCCACTTCCTATCCAGCTCTTTGATAACGCACCTGCGAAAGCAGCAGAGGATGGACCAAGTGCTTGGGCCCCTTCACTCATGTGGGAGACTCCCATGAAGCTCCTGGCTCTGGGCTTCAGCCTGGCCCAGACCCAGTCCCAGCTGATGCAGCCATTTGGGGAATGAACCAGCTGATGGAAGATTTCTCTCTCTCTCTCTCTCTCTCTCTCTCTCTCTCTCTCTCTCTAACTCTGATTTTCAAATAATAAAAACTTTTTAAAAGAATATTTTCCTCATAAAACATGGGTTGTGTACATGATCATATCTTTATTTAAATTCATATTTTGAAAGAGGTAAGAGAATGGCCTAAAATAGTGTTTTCTGAGATACCACCATATACATATAAAAACTATGTATCTGTCTATATTGTATAGTGTAAATAAAACAGATTTAGGGATTCATGTTATTACAAGTCAATCTACTCAATCCCTAGAGACTTTGCTGACAGAGGTAGGATTCTGATTAACTGAAGAATACTGAATTAAACTCTTTTTCTATTTAGTATAGATGAGAGAGGATGGGAGGAGAGAGACAATCGCATGCTGTCAAGCATTTTTGTTAAGTAGTAATACTTAGTCTAATGTTGACCTTTTTTTGCATAATATTCCACAATGTAAATTTTATTTCTGCCCTTATCCTCCCTCCATCAGTACCATCATACTCTTGCAAGTTTCTTTCACAATTTTCTGTCCTCCAATTTAATCTGGGGTTATTTCCCTCCACTGTTTTCAAGAAGCAGTGAGCCGGTGCCACGGCTCACTAGGCTAATCCTCCACCTTGCAGCGCCAGCACACGGGGTTCTAGTCCCAGTCGGGGAGCCGGATTCTGTCCCGGTTGCCCCTCTTCCAGGCCAGCTCTCTGCTGTGGCCAGGGAGTGCAGTGGAGGATGGCCCAAGTGCTTGGGCCCTGCACCCCATGGGAGACCAGGAGAAGCACCTGGCTCCTGGCTTTGGATCAGCACGGTGCGCCGGCTGCGGCGGCCATTGGAGGGTGAACCAATGGCAAAGGAAGACCTTTCTCTCTGTCTCTCTCTCTCTCACTGTCCACTCTGCATGTCAAAAAAAACCCAAAAAAACAAAAAAACAAAAAACAGCAGTTTGCTCCTGAATCAGTGCATTTGGTAATCTGAAATCTCTCCATCACTGAAATGTTTTTTAAAGTTCTCTAGAAAGTCAGTCTCAAAAGCATAAAAATATAAAAGAGCTGGAACCCCTAAATAAAATGTTAGAATAATAATAGAATTAATGGTTCTGAAATGAAAGTGAAACTAACACATTTGCATTTCCTTTCACCTAAAAATAGCACATAGATGGTGGGGCACTTTCTTGGAGGAGGCAGGGAATGCTTGGTAATTAAAGGTGGGATATGATAACTCAAAATAATGTCATATTCACTGAATTATTAGTAAATTTTAGTTTGTCTAGAAATCAATGTAGCATTAAATAAAATAATTTTTCAACATTTGCAAGTATATAGGGAAACAAATGTTTCGGAGACTTAGTGGTTGGCCCGAGTATATTCCTTCTTTAGGTCACTGGTTCAAATCAGGTTCCAGTGAACTATGATGTAAGTTTCTACTATAAGACAGCTGTTGATTACTTAATGTGAAATGAGCTGGTAATTTTTTTTTTCACTGTATGAGTCACCAACATGTGAAACAAAACAAAGCATAATAGAAAGCTTTATTTGGCAATATGCCCAAAGCGAACAAGAAGTCAAAGAGCCCCAAAACAGAAATGCAGTCTGACAAACGAGCAGTCTGACAGATGTCACCGAAGGGGTAAAAGGTAACCAAAGCACTCAGAACTAAGAAAATAAGGCAGGGAGAGACCAGGACAATATCTCCAGGAAAATTGGTTATGGAGAGAAGAAAGAACCCTCTGTACTGTTAGAACAGTAGAATGTATAGGAATAAGAGTTAGCAAAAACAGACTTCTACAGGCTTTCCTGTTCTAGAGCAGCTCTGTTATCTCTTTGGTATCTTGTGCTTTCTACTCAGTGTGTGCTGAGTGTGCGCCACAGATACTGACCATCCTGAGAAGGAGATTATGCACATCTCTGAATATACTAAAAACCCTTTGAATTGCACATTTTAAATGGATGAACTGTGTTATGTTCATCACATCCTAAGGTTGTTTTTAACAAAATGCAAGCAATACAATAGCAACTAAAAGAGAAGCAGAAATCATTTGAAATAATGAAACTCCCATGAAAATTCAGCACTTATTTACAATGTCTTCTATGGATCTTATGAGAAATTGCATAGCGGTCATGGGTCATTTGACTAGATGAGCAGTATCAGTTAAACTGCAGAGAATAGAGTAAATGTCATCATGGATAATTCAGAAATCGTTTAAGCCAGAAATAGTCTGAGAAAAGTTAGTCAGAGAATTGACAAAGGAAGACTTTAAGCTAAGGTTACTTTTTCATTTTAAATATCAAATGTACATGCTTCTGAAAATATATAATACCTACTATTAACTGGAAGTTAATGAACAATATCTTTCACCACGGGGTAGCATGCCCCAAAGAGAGCAATGTTTTAGTGGAGAGTGAAAATGAAATGCCACTGAAAAAATTGTATGAAATTTCCTAAAATTGGTGTTTAAACTTTCATGGCTAATTAGTGATAGTAGTGGGCATGTACACCATGCTATTATTGCTTCTTCTGGGACCCAGGAATTACGGTGAGTGTGCCACAGGTTCCCCCAGGGGAAAACTGCAGTGGAAGAAAGGGAAAGGGGCATTCTTTAAGAAGCAAAGTAGATCTTTATGATTCTGTTACATGTCCCAGGCAATTTGCATATATTATTTAGTACCCAATATGATATTCCAAGGTAAGTATTGCTAACTTCATTATAATGATTGAAGAATTGAATTATTAATACTTAAATTACCCAAGATTCACATATTTAAATTATGGAACTGAGATGGAAAGCACTGGGTATCTCTGTATTCTAATGTCTGTGTTCTTTCTTACATCACTCTACTGCCAAGTAATTTTTCAACATAAAATACAGTAAGCCTGAAAAAGCAATGAAAAAGCACCATGAGTTTTCACTTGGGAAAACTGATTTATTGATACAATGAGCCACATACATGAACTTCTAGAGTAATAAATTATGAGTAACATATATAAAATATATAATCAAGTGAATCATCACCTTCTGGTTACTAGACACCAATTTTTTTTACAGATTTATCTATTTATTTGAAAGTCAGAGTTACACAGAGAGAGAAGGAGAGGCAGAGAGAGAGGTCTTCTATCTGCTGGTTCACTCCCCAGTTGCTGTCAATGGCCGCAGCTGCGCTGATCTGAAGACAGGAGCCAGGAGCCTCCTCCGGGTCTCCCATGTGGGTGCAGGAACCCGAGGACTTGGGCCATCTTCCACTGCTTTCCCAGGCCACAGCAGAGAGCTGAATCGGTAGTGGAGCAGCTGGATCTCGAACCGGCACTCATATGGGATGCTGGCACTGCAGGCGACGGCTTTACCGGCTACACCACAGAGCCGGCCCCTAAAATTCTTAATTGATACTTGATAATCATACCAAATGATATTTCAGAAAATGCATAAAATACACACTGATCAAACCAATATAGCTAATATTTCCCCCTCTCCATTATTAGTTTATGCTTGGAGCCTTCCACTTCTCTCTTCTATTTGCTCATAAAATATGTTATTGTCAATTACATGCAATCTACTTTGCTGAGGAATACTGGAATTAATTCTTTTTATCTAACTGTACCACTATTCACAGTAGCCAAGATAGAGAATCAGCCATGATGTCCATCAACAGATGATTGCACAAAGAAAATACACAAATATACACATTGGAATATTATTTAGCTACAAAAAATGAATAAAATTCTGTCACTTGTGGTAAAGTGGATGTACTGGAGATCATTATGTTAAATGAAATAAGCCAGACACAGAAAGACAAATGCTGCATCATCTCCCACATATATGGAAGTTTAAAAATAAGTTCATTTGAACAGTGATTACCAGAGTTTGGGAAGAGTGGAGAGAGCTAGAGAGAGATTGGATAACAGGTACTAAAACACACAAGTTTCATGTCTACATTTAACATTGCAAATGAAAATTAATTCTGAGTGACACAAAGACTGTAGAAATAGAATGCTTGCATGTATGTGAAGAACAACAAAACTTATCATTTATATACAGTAATATTCTTAGATTTCAATGGTTTTTACAAACATGGTAATTTATGAAACAAAGTGTGTATATTATTAGGGATAATTTCTGGGCTGGCTCTGTGGAGTAGTGGGTTAAGCACCAGTATCCCATATGGGCACTGGTTTGTGACCTGGCTACTCCACTTCCAATCCAGCTCTCTGCCTATGACCTGGGAAAGTAGTAGAAGATGGTCCAAGTGCTTGGGCCTCTGCACCCACATGGGAGATCCGGAAGAAGCTCCTGGCTCTTGGCTTTGGATCGGCCTAGCTCCAGATGTTGTGGCCATCTGGGGAGTGAACCAGTGGGTGGAAGAGCTTTCTTTCTGTCTCTCCCTCTCTCTGTAACTCTGCCTCTCAAAATAAAGAAAAATCTTAAAAAAAAAAAAGGATAATTTATTTTATAGTCATAAAATTTAAACACATATACCAAATGAAAGTACATACTAGACAGGGAAACAGATTGTTTTTCACAAAATGCATTTCTTCCCTATTATAAAATGTTTTAACTTTCTGTATTTTATACAAGTAGTCCAGAAAGGTGACTTGATTTAGGCACCCCAGCTTCTGATTTTTCTATAACATTATCACATCTGAACGTCTTTTGTGGTGAAACCTGCTCAGTATTTCATATAATTTCAAAAAAGTATGTATAGTGTTGTATATGTAGTATTTGTGTTTGCGAGTTTGTGTGTGTGTATGTGTGCGTTTGTGTGGACATATGAGAATACTTCAAAAAATTCATGGAAATGGAGTTAAAAGATGACAAGGGAGCAGGCATTCAGCCTAGCACTTAAGTCACCCACATTCCACATCAGGGAGCATGGGTTTCAACTCTAATCTGGCTCCTGACTGACTCCATCTTACTGGTAATGCAGACCCTGGGAGGCAGTAGCAATGACTCATGCATTTCGGTTCCTCCCAAATGGGAGATCTAAGTTGAGTTCTGGCTCCTGACTTTGGTTTCCATCCAGCCCTAATCATTATGGGCATCTGGGGAGTGAACCTACAAATGAAGCTCGTTCTCTCTAATAAATGACAAAATAATTTTTAAAAATATGATGCACACTTCCCTTATACGTTTGAAGACTTTGTGTGCATGTGAGTGTGTGTGTGTGTGTGTGTGTGTGTGTGTGTGTGTATGAGGGTATAGATGAGTGGATCTTTGAAAAGTTCAAGGAAAATATGTTATCTTTTAATTCAGTTGATCCTCATTATTAGTGAATTCCACAATTTCATACTGGCGAAAATTGATTTGTAACAACAAAAATAAACATCCATAGTGCTATTATGCCTGTTTGTAACCATGTTCAGAGAGAAAAACAATTGAGACTTTGAAATATATGCATATCTTCAGCTGATATCTAATAAGGTGATGCTATGCTTTCTTATATGAACTCTTATATTGTAAATGAGAGCCTTTTGTGACCTATTTAGTGCCACATGTGTTGCATTTTTTATGTTGTTTGAGATGTTTTGCTGTTTAAAATGAACCCCACCACTGTGCTAAATACTGTCTAGCTTGCTAAGTAGATGTGTGATGCACCTTATGGAAAAATGCACATGTTAAATAAGCTTACCACATGTATGAATTATAGAGCTGTTGGCTATGAAGTCAATGTTAATAAATCAGTAATAGATAAAAGGTAAGGTGTCTTTAAACAGGAGCATACTTTATTTTTTTTAAGATTTATTTTTTATTTGAAAGGCAGAGTTACAGAGACAGAGGGGAGATATATATACAGAGTTATCTTCCATCCACTGTTCATTCTCCAAATGGCCACAACAGCCAGGGCTGAGTTAGGCTGAAGCCAGGAGCCTAAAACTCCAATTGGGTCTTCCACTTGGGTACAGGACCCAAGCAGTTGGTACATCTTCCACAGCTTTCCCAGGCACATTTGCAGGGAGCTGGATCAGAAGTGGAGCAGCTGGGACTCCAACCGCTACCCATATGGGTTGCCAGTGTCGCAGGCAGCGGCTTAGCCGGCTATGCCACAATGCTGACCCCACACATTCTTTTTAAAAATGTTATGAATTGATCAGAGGCTCGCTGGAACCTCTTCTTGTATTTCACCCATTTCACCCAGAAGCCAGGCTTCAGTATTTGCTAATTTAGGGTCCACAGTGACATTAGTGATGCTGTGGAACATCGTTAAAATGAATTATGAAAATATATTCTGAGTGTTCTTGTATGCGTGTGTGTAAGTGTGTGTATCCTGCACCGGAGTGGCAGATTGACAGTAATGATTATAATTCAAAACTAAGCAAACAACAGGAAAACAGGGCAGAAAACACTGTTGGTCACTCACATATATAACTTGACATATAACTCAGTTTAGGTAAAATGAAGAGATTTGTGCTGAATAGAACACAAGACATCATATGATACCGAAGAATTTTTATGAACTCTCAAAAAGAAATAACAATACAAAATAAGAATGGCATGATATTTGGGGAAAAGAGAGCATTTTCATTGGTCCTTGAGAGATGAGAAGGGCTTAACATGCTAAAGATGGCAGAAAAGCATTAGCCATGGTACGAGATGGCCTGGGCCTGAGCTAAGTTTGTGAGAGTATGAATAGAAAGGCAAGGACTAACGTGTGATGCATTTCTGAGTTAAGGAAGGCAGAGTGACAGAGAAAGAGGGAGATCTTCCATCCACTGATTCACTCCCCAAACACCCACAAACACCTGGGCTGGGCTAGGCCCAAGCCAAGAGCCTGGAACTCCTTCTGGGTCTCCCGCATGGGTGGCAGGGTATCCAAGTACTTGGGCCATCATCTTCCCAATAATGAGAAGCTGCATGAGAAGCAGAGTATCTGGGACTCAAACTGGCAATCTGATATGAGATGCAGGCATCTCACTACACCTGCCATGTAGTCTTGATGCTGCACAATGTCTGAAAAGCCCTGAGGTTGAATGTGGGAGAGGGAATGAAGCAGAAGGGACATTGCTGCAAGGGATGTAGGGAAAACTCAAGAGACTACCTTACCCAAGTCATCAAATGTACTCCCACCCTGTGTGTTTACATCTCCAGTGAATCTGTGAAGACATTGAATCCACATGTCACTGTGTCTACTGTAACCCAGAACATAATCAAAGTAATTTCTGAAATTACCTATTACACGTCTTCTCTTCCTCTCCTCTCCATTAATGGGAGAAACGAGTTCCACTAAAATTATTTGATGCAGTGTAATAGGTATCACTATAATCTTTGGATATTATAGTGATTCAGCATATTTATAGCTCCAATTTCTCCCAGAGAACGAATCATCCATTTTTGCATACTAAAATGTGACTATCCAGTAGCAATTCAAAACTAAATCAAGAGATCAATTTGCATGTTTGCAAAATCTGTAGGCAACTTGCTGTACTTTTGAAAAGAATCATTTCTGTGAATGCCAGCTATTATTGCACATGTTTTTGGCAGCGCGCTATGGAAAAAACATAATGTTTCAGATCCTGGTTTTAAAAGGGCGGACCTAAATTAAGTTGAAAATATAGACAAGAAGCATTTTCATAATAAAAAGGAGCAACACCTACTTGAGATTGTTCTTTTTCAGTTCTTAACATTTGTAGAGTTAGCTGCAGTTTTGAAGTGACACTGATCAATGGCAGGGGGGAGATGTACTAGCAAAATTGATGGAGCAAGTACTTGAGCAAGTTCTATCGGGATAAAGGTGAAGGTAATTCTGAACATTTCATTTCCCAGTTTATAAGGTCATCTATGTGCTAATCTTAGCTGTTGATCTGTATTGCTTGCAGTTTCCCAAATGTGACTTACAATTCTTGCCAACTTGTTGAACAAAAAACTGTTCATTACCTCCTTGCCTTTGTTCTCTCTGATTTGAATAGCCATCACTTCCTTTCTCGTTGTTCAGATCTTACTTATCTTTCAAGGCTCATTTCAGATTTTACCTATTCCATACTCAATGATCCTGCCTTCTTTTTATTTCAGGGTTTCTTAATTGTTAGTGGTTTTCAAGCGGTTCTCGCTTCCTCTAAAAGGCTGTCTTCATTCTTGTTAGGAGATAGTCCATAGCTCTTTTTTTTTTTTTTTAAAGATTTAGTTATTTACCCCAAAGTCAGAGTTAGAGAGAGAGAGAGGAGGAGAGGCAGAGAGAGAGAGAGAGAGAGAGAGGTCTTCCGTTCTCTGGCCCACTCCCCAACCGGCCGTAATGGCCAAAGCTGCGCAGATCCGAAGCCAGGAGTCAGGAGCTGCCCCTGGGTCTCCCATGCGGTTGTAGGGGTCCAAGGACTTAAGCCATCTTCTACTGCTTTCCCAGGCCATAGCAGAGAGCTGGATCGGAAGAGGAGCAGCCAGGACTCGAACCGGCGCCCGTTTGGGATGCGGGCACTGCAGGTGGCAACTTTACCCGCTACGCCACAGAGCTGGCTCCAGTCCATAGCTTTTAAAAGATTTTCAAAGATGTGAACTAGCTAAAATGGTCAAGAACTATTGTGTTAAAGGTTCTAACACAGTTGTTATTTCTTTCAGTGCTAGTTTCCTGTTCAATTATATCTTTTTATCACTTTAACTTGGGCATAAGTGACTTACCTGTATTCCTTTCTTTCCTGATACAATGCAAAATTCCTTATACAGAGTAGCTTCTTGGTATGTACTAGCTGATTGTTCTTTGGACTACTTTGAATTAAATAGTGACACTGCTCCTATTTGCATGTCGATTTAAATATTCAGAGGTACACTAAAACCAACTGTAAATGAATGTGATTGGGCCGGTGCTGTGCCATAGCCAGAAAAGCTGCCACCTGCATCCCTAATGGGGACCAGTTGCTCCACTTCCAATCCAGCTCTCTGCTATGGCCTGGGAAAGCAGTAGAATATGGCTCAAGTCCTTGGACCCCTGAACCCATGTGGGAGACCCAGAGGAAGCTCCTGGCTCCTGGCTTTGCATTGGTGCAGCTCCAGCCGATGCAGGCATTTGGGTAGTGAACCAGTGGATGGAAGATCTCTCTCTCTCTCTCTGCCTCTCCTTCTCTCTCTGTGTAACTCAAATAAATAAATAAATAAATAAATAAATCTTAATAAAAAAGAATGTGATCATCAGAATGATATCACATTTTATAATAGTGAGACAACCCCCAAATAATGCAAATTTTGGTCTTGGAAATATTCTTTTTGAAGTCATTAGATTTGTCTCAATAATGCAATCATCACTCCAGTTAATAATAGAACATTTAAAGAGTTCCATTTTTATGACTCAATGTTATTATTAACAGACGATTGATTTTATGAATATTTTATGCACCTGATATCGTTCAAAACGTTTCTACCTAACACTTTCCTGAGGAACTCCACAGGCATATTCAGCATATCCCAGTAGGATTAAATGATCTTACTCTTCAAAGCACACTTTACAATCACAAAATATTTTAGGATACACAATGAAAGCACAGAAAATAATATTATAATTATTTTAATTATAGAAATTTGCATACTATTTTTTGAACATTCATACTGAGACTAATCAAAGTGAGATGGAACAACCAGCGGAGGGTTTATAGAGGATCAATAGAGGAGTGTGTAATCTAAATTTTGAGATATATTACGGAGCAAGGTATGAGGCGGAAATTATTGTGTATTCAAGGAAAGAAATAAATAGCATTCAGTGAAAACTGATAATAGGTTGTGAGATAATTTGGGAAAAGGCAGAAATGTTAGTAGAGGAGCAACATCTGTAAGATGGTAGAGTATGAAGTTCTCAGACCTAGTCCCTTTACAGTAATACTAACTTAACAATTATCCATAGAAAAATGCTTTTATGTGAAATACAAAATATGAGAGTGAGTCTACAGCATTCTGATATTGCTGAGAAAATTGCCTTATAACAGATAAAAGTGGCAATCTTAGTTCTCACTGCCCCGCCCTCCAAGCTTGCAGAGAGCCACATGGAGAAGGACCCCAAGGACCCATGATTTCTTCAGTGTAGGAAAAATTGACCAAAGTAGATGCTCAATTTCTCCACTTATTTGAGGTGCTGTTCAAGAGATGCAAATTTGTTTTTCTTCCGGTGGAATACAGGGGGAATTGGCACAAATTTCCCACTGGGGATAGCTAGCAGCAAAACCGTGAGGGTTCTGTTACTAGCACATGAACCTCAGTGTTAGCTACATTTCCAGTGCAGGACGCTGGTTATCCACCTCTTTGTACCTTAAAGCCCCTGTAATTGGCTGTGCCTGACTGTGTAATACACCCTCTAGCTCCAAACAACTAGAAAGCACTGGCAGAGACTCCACCCAAGCAGGCAGCCCATCTGACACCTCAGCTGCACTACATAATATAGTTAACAGCACCATCCTACCAGGGAGCTCATCCAGCAGTCCAGTATAAACAACCTAGAATGGTTTGATGACACAAGTCATTTTAAATAGTATAAAAGATTTAAAAAGTATTGAGAATAACTCTAGCCGTAAAAACTTACTAGTGAACATCCAATATTAAAATAAATGCACTCTGAAATAAATAATAGTGTGGGAGAGGAGGAAGTAAAACCATAGGCTTTCATTCATGATTGAAGTTATTATCAGCTTAAAATAGATTATTATAACTATAATATGTCCCATGCAAGACTCATGATAACCACAAAGAAAAACTTATAGTAAATAAGCAAAAGATAAAGGGAAAATAATAAAAGCATATTACTATGAAAAATCATCAAACACCATGCACAACAACAAGGAAAGAAAAAGAGGACTAAAAACTGTGAGAAAATGACCGAAAACATGGCAGTAGTAAGTTCTTACCTACAAATAATCACTTTAAATGTTAATACATCAGTTCACCAGTCAAAAGATACATAGTGGCTAAATGCATAAAATAACAAATTTATACGCTGCCTATAAGAGAATCATTTTAGATTTACAGACACATATAAGCTGAAAAAAGGTAGAAAAAGATATTCCAGGCAAATGGTGACTGAAAAAGAGCAAAGGTACTACGTTTATATCAGATAAAACAGACTTTAAGTTAGAGAATGTATCAAGAGACAAGGAATGTTATCATCTATTCCAAAAAGATCATTTTAATAGGTACGTACAGAAATGAAAAGTTTATTTGTAATTAACATCAAAGCACCTACTTATTTTATATAAAGCAAATGTTGGTGGATCTCAAGGGAATAAATAGCAATACAATAATTATAGGAGATTTTAATGCCCAACTTTAAATAACATATAGATCATACAAACCAAAAATTCATAAGGAAACAGATTTAAATCACATTATAGACCAAAAGAACAATATGGGCATTTATAGAACATTCCACACAGCTGCAGCAAACTGCTTATTCTTTAGAATGAGTGACATGCTATGTCACAAAAGAAGTCTGAATAAATTTAAGATTAAAGTCATCCCAAGTGTGTTTTCTGATAGTAATGAAATAATACTATAAACCAATAACAAAAGGAAGTTAAGAAAATAAACTTATGCAAATTAAAACACAGCCTTGACCAACCAATGGGTTGAAAAAGAAATCAAAAAAGGAATTTTAAAAGTTCTTAAGAAAAAAGCAAATGAAGACACAACATCCCAAACGTATTGGCTCCAATGAAAACAGTACTAAAAGTGACATTTATAAAAGAAAACGCCTAACACTGAAAAGAAATGTGTTCGTAAATAAATAATACATTTGTACACTCTAAAGAACTCTTCTGAAATTAAAAGTTTAAAACAATTTTACTCAGAGTCCATTCTGTCCATAGAGAAAACTATAGAAATAACCAAAACAAATAAAGATATACTAAAATGCTTATAAAAGCATAGTTTGTAACAATCAAAAACAAAATCCTAATAAAAATGGAATCATAATCCAGTTTGCTATGACTTCAAGAATCTTTTAAACATTGTGCAAATCTAAGTTTGTTAACTGAAGACACTATGTGTGCATGTGTATATATGTAGTTGTGTAAAAATAGTACATTGCAAAAGGTCGTGTCAACAGAAATGTCATTAAACAGTTTGCCTGCATGTGTGGTCACAGGCAAAACAGAAAAGGTTAGCGGAATATATTACAGTGTATTAGATTAGTATCTCAATAGCATGAATTTCAGTACATTTCCCCTTTTCACACATTTTCTTTGTTTCTAAGATATACAGACTTTATGATAATGATAAAATATTAAATGTTGGCTTTGTAAGGATTAAAAAAAGAGGGCAAATACCTTAAAGGGACATTTTTCAAAAGAAGATACAGAAAAGGCCAAAAGGTGTATGACAACATGTTCAATATCAATAGTCATCAGGAAAATGCAAATTGAATCACAAAGAGAGATCGTCTGTCACCTGTTAGAAGGGATACTGTTGAAAAGACAAAATATAACAAATGCTTAAGGTGGTGATAAGCCAATCATTCTGATTCTATCCTTACACAATATATTCATGTATCAAAAATTCACATTGTACACCCAGAAATATGTACAATTTATTTAGTGGAACGTTAAGTCTTGGCTATAAAGTAAATTAAATATGTTATCTCAAATATTAAAAAATTAAAAAAGAAAGAAAGGAAGGAAGAAAGGAAGGAAGGAGAAGGTGGGAGGTGGGAGGGAGGGAGGAAGGAAATAGCATTATTGTCTTAGAATTATATGTATGGGGGCCTGTGCTGTAGTGCAGTAGGTTAATCCTCTGCCTACAGTGCTGGCATCCCATATGGGCACCGGTTCTAATCTTGGCTGCTCCATTTCTGATCCAGCTCTCTGCTATGCCCTGAGAAAGCAGTAGAAGATGGCCTTAGTGCTTGGGCCCCTGAGACCCGGAAGAAGCTTCTGGCTTTTGGATCAGCTCAGCTCCAGCTGTTGCAGCCATTTGGAGAGTGAACCAGTGCATGAAAGACCTTTCTATCTCTCCCTCTCACTGTCTGTAACTCTACCTCTCAAATAAATAAATAAAATCTTTTAAAAAAATTGTATATATGGACTACATTGAATCTTTTTTCTTTGTATCAATATCACATTGACGTTTGAATTGATGAAAATTGTGTTGTAGTAATTGCCATGTATTTTCTGTGACCCTGGGAATCTAATGTATTAATAAATTCCAGAAAAAAATTAAAAATAAAAAATTTTAAAAATAGAAAATAAAACGTTAAAGATAACAAAAGTTGGTAAGGATATAGAGAAAATAAAATTAGTGTACACTCTTAGTGAAAAGTAAATTGGCACAATCATGAAATATGCCAGGAGATTTCCTAAAAAATTAGAAATAAAAATATGATCTGGTTATTAGTGAAAGACCCGAGGAATTCCCCCCAGGTTAGCCACTCCCCAGTTCTGGTTTCCCCAGGAAGAAAACTGGTTGTAACTCCCGCCCAGGTGCCCACGTGGGATAGCCACGTCCCCCATCTAAAGGATCCAATGAGTACTCTTGGTAACCTTCAAACTGGCCAATCAAACCAAAGCGCGCGAAATATGCTAATCTTGTGGTTCTTCTCTTTAAAAACTGCTGTAGACTGCCGCTCGGGGCCTCTCTCTTCGCCATTACTGAAGGGGAAGCCCATTTGTACAAATGATTAATAAATCCTCATGTTTTTGCATCAACTTGGTCTGGAGTTTGGGTCTTTGAGCGACCACCCGAGCATGTTGGATTCCCGATTTAGGGGTCCTTCAATTAGGTGTATAGCCAAAGGACATGAAACCACTACTGAGAGATGTTTGTACTTCCTTGTTTATTGCAGTATTATTTACAATAGCCAAAATATAGGCTCAACTAAATGTCCATTAATGGATGAATAAATAAAGAAAATGCCGTATAAGTACATAATAGAATATTTTTCAGCCTAAAAAAGAAAGAGAGATCCTGTCATTTGTGAAAACATGGATGAATCTGGACGACACTGTGTTAAGTGAAATGAGCCAGAGAAAGACAAATATTGCATGATCTCACTTATCTGTAGAAACCAAAACAGTCAAACTAACAGACACAGAGAGAAAAATAGTAGTTATGAGAAGCTGGGAAAATTACAAAGATGTTGGTTAAAAACAAAATTTTAGCTAGATGGGTGGAATAATTTCAAAAGATCTATTGCACATCATAATGACTATAGTTAATAACAGATATTTTTTGTTTTAAATTTTTGTCAAATAAATTATAGGAATTATATACTGCTATAGCTTAATGATTTTATAACTATTTAAAAATGTACTTTATATGAGTGAAGTTGAACATCTTTTCATTTGAGTTTTGTTTATAGCCCTTGCCAATTTTCCTGCTGGACTATGATCTTTTTAGTTTTTATTTGCCCTTTCTGGCTTGCACAAAAGAGCCTTCTGGAAGTGTGGAATCACCACTCCCTTGCTATTCTCATGCTAAGATTAGAAGCTCCCAAGGAGTGAGGCCGGCACTTTTGTTTTGCTAAAAGCAGCTTTTGGGGAGAAACCTGCATTGGGATTTGGTACCTTGATCATGCTAAAGGTGACTTGTGGAGAAGCAAGCATTTTACATCTTAATTTCCACCAGGACCAACCTGACTGCCTATTGACCCGTCTGACTCTTCACAATGTCATTATTTACATATCGTTATATTGCATGTGCCTTAGCCAATTATTGTAGCTATTATTACTTTTAGTAGCTTTGTCATGTAAGCACTATAGTAGTGATTGGCAAAACACCATGACAATATCAGAGGATTCTAATTGTGTACTGAAGTGAGTTTCATACTTCTGTATGTTTTTATTATCAAATGTTTCTTTAAGCTTGAAGAACACGAGTTAGCATTTCTGGAAAGACAGTCCCTATGGTAATGAACTCCTTGAATTTTCATTTACATGAGAAAGTCCTTCACTTCTGATAGACAACTTTTCTAGATAAAGTCTTCTTGGATGGTAGAAATATAGTTTTCCCGCCGTGGCTCAACAGGCTAATCCTCCACCTTGCAGCGCCAGCACACCGGGTTCTAGTCCCGGTCGGGGCGCCGGATTCTGTCCCGGTTGCCCCTCTTCCAGGCCAGCTCTCTGCTGTGGCCCAGGAGTGCAGTGGAGGATGGCCCAAGTGCTTGGGCCCTGCACCCCATGGGAGACCAGGAAAAAGCACCTAGCACCTGGCTCCTGCCATCGGATGAGCGCGGTGCGCTGGCCGCAGCGCGCCATCCGCAGCAGCCATTGGAGGGTGAAGCAATGGCAAAGGAAGACCTTTCTCTCTGTCTCTCTCTCTCACTGTCCACTCTGCCTGTCAAAAAAATAAATAAATAAAAAAGAAGAAGAAATATAGTTTTCCTTCAGCACATTAAATATATCATCCCATTCTGTTCTGGATTTCAAGATTTCTTTATATGTGATTTGCTTTTTTTTCTTGCTGATTTCTGTATCTTCTCTTTGTGCTGGTTTGCTGACTACTTGATTTTCATATCTTGGTGCAGTCAGTCTTCTTTGGTTTGAATTTGATTAACATCTTTGACCTTCCTGTACCTGGATTTTTATATAAATTTTTTCTAAGATTTGGAAAGATTTCTGTGATTACTATGTTAAATAGTCTTTCTACATCTTTATATCTCTATTGTCTTTTTAAAATCCTATAATTGGTGGGGGGGGAGGGATGTGGGCGTTTCCCACAAGAGTTCAAATGCCACTCAGGAAGCTCACGTCCAGTAAGAATGCCTGTGTTCCAGTTCCAGCCCCACTTCCTGCTAATTAATGCTCACCCTGGGAGGCAACAGGTGATGGCTAAAGTACTTGGCTCCCTGCCACCCACATAGGCGACCTGGATTGAGTTCTGGGCTCCTTCTTTTTTCTGTCCCAGCCTTGGTTGTTGTGAGCATTTGGAGAGCGAAACAACAGTTGAATGATCTCTTTTGTTTGCCTCTTTGCCTTTCAAAAAGAAAGAATATATATAAAAAAGCATAAAATGTAAAATCTTATAATTCAGGTATTTTTTTCTTTTGATGCTCTCACATAAGTTTCATAAGCTGTATGAATTTTTCTTTTCGACAGGCAGAGTGGATAGTGAGAGAGAGAGACAAAGAGAAAGGTCTTCCTTTTTGCCGTTGGTTCACCCTCCAATGGCCGCCACGGCTCGCGTGCTGTGACTGGCGCACCAGGCTGATCCAAAGCCAGGAGCCAGGTGCTTTGGTCTTCCATGGGGTGCAGGGCCCAAGCACTTGGGCCATCCTCCACTGCACTCCCTGGCCACAGCAGAGAGCTGGCCTGGAAGAGGGGCGACCAGGACAGAATCCGGTGCCCCAACCGGGACTAGAACCCGGTGTGCCGGTGCCACAAGGTGGAGGATTAACCTAGTGAGCTGCGGCGGCGACCATGAATTTTTTTTACTTTTTTCTCCTCTGTATATTTTCAAATAAGTTGTCTTCAAATTCACAAATATTTCTCTGCTTGATTAATTTTGCCATTGATACTCTTTATTGAATTTATTTATTTGCACTAGATTCTTCAATTCTAGATTTTTTTTTACTTTTTTATAATTTCAACCTTTATTTTAAATATATAATTTCAGTCTTTTATTATTTTTTGATTTGCTTGAATACTTTCTCTTTGTTTTCTTGAAGTTCACTGAGTTTCCTTAAAAGAATTATTCTAAATTATTTTCTCAGACACACAGGGTATTCAAAAAGTTAATAAAAGTGCTCAGTATGAAAAAATATGAATGGATTTAAAATTATTTCTTTGTTATTTGAAAGACAGAAAGAGACAGAGAGAGAAGGGGAACTTCCATCTTTTGATTTACTCCCCATGTATACATGTTAGCTGGGGTCCTGGGTCCAGGCTAAAGTCAAGAGCTAGGAACTCAACCTGAGTCTCTCATGTGGGTGACAGGGGGACATAGCTATAACAGCTGCTGACTCCCAGGAGATGTATTAGCAAAAAGCTGGAATTGGAAGTGACATCAACCTCAAACCCAAGAATGCTGATTTGGAATGCAGGCATTCTAGGGGCATCTTGGTTAAGATGGTTACTTGTGCTAAGTGCCTACCCCTTTACCCAAATTAAATATCACAGTTTCCCAAACCACTTTCCATTTGCTATTTATCCAGTTCTGTCCTTGGGAGTTAAGTACCCAAATTCTGATCCTACTCTCAAGGGTATTTGCTACCTGATATCCAGGTTGGTGACGGAAATATCAAATCACTAATGTGACACAAAATTTAAGGATATACACAGAAGAAGCAAGTTTGGAGTTGATTCCAAACCAAAAGATGTTTTAAAATAAATCCCATAAAAGTCATCAGTCAGCCATGCTTATAATGGTAAAAATAGAGAATCATTTCTACGTTTAAGAAAGATGGGTTTCATACACCTATATAATGACATACATTCTTGTAGCTTAGTGTGTTAACCTTCATTTTTTTGTTGTATTTTATCACCATTAAGGGTACACATACATGCCTCATCTCAAATATATCCTGGGCAGTACATTCAACTGCTGAGACCTCAAGAGAATTATGGAGTGGAATGATTTTCACATGTTCTTATTTATGTTAGCTATGACTAAAGGCTAACACTGAATGAAGATATTTATTTCCTTTTTTAAAAAAAAAGTTTAATTGGTTTCTAACAGATTCAGTATTCCCTTCCTCTCCCTTCCCCCCTCCCACCCTCCTGTCTTCTCCTTTGCCATCTTTAACTTTATAACTGAAATATATTATTAGATAAAATAGTTTATGTGACTTGCAGAGGACCTCACAGATAGTGCTGGACATAGTATAATAACTTTTAATTGGGGTTAGCATGGGGTGCAATGGGTTAAGCCACCACTTGTGACACACACATTTTATACTGGAACACCAGTTCAAATCCTGGCTGCTGCGCTTCTGAACAGCTCCCTGCTAATGTGCCTGGGAAAGCACGGATTGTCTAAGCAAGTACTTAGGTTCCTGCCATTCATGTTTGTGTCCTGGAAAGAGTCATCATCCAGGCTCCTGGCTTCAGACTGCACCACCCTTGACTGTTGTGGCCATTTGGGGAGTGAACTAGCTAATGGAAGATCTCTCTCTCTCTCCCTCCCTCTCTCTGTCATTCTGCCTTTCAAGTAAATAAAATACATCTTTTAAAAACCACTTTTAGTTACTTCATATCTTATGAAACCATGGTTTCAGCAGGCAATCTTTCCAAACCTTTGAGCTTTCTATTTCATACTCAATATTAGATTGGGTGACACACACAATGGAAAAACAAATTATATTTCATTCTCTATTGGAACCTAACATCAAATTTTCTACATTTAGCTCCTCCTCCTAACATCTTCTGAGAGACTACTTTTTATTTAACACACACACACACACACACATACAAACACACATACACACATAAACACAGGGCTCCCATCTACTTGTTCTCTTCCCAAATACTGATAATGATGAAAGCTGGGCCAAGGCCAAATCTTGGATCAAGAAACATCATCCAGGGCTCCCTTGTGGGTTTCAGGGCCCCAACACCTTCAGCTGTCACGTGCTGCTTCCAAGAGTGCATACTAGCCGAGAGTTGGTGTCTTAATTACCAGGTCAAAAACCAATCCCAAGAGATTTTTACATTATCCATTTTTAAATAGCCTTTGACAGTGCTCTATTTGTGTTGATAGCTTATATATCTGATTGCTTTGTCTTCTGGCTTCTTTTGTAATTTATTCTTTACTTTTTTCCCACTTGCATATAGTAAGGCTGAACCACAGATAGAAAATTCTCTTAATTTATATTTCAAAGCATAGATATGGTCCTGCTCTTAATTGAGATATTTGATTTCAAGATACTATATATTTTTAAATTAGTTCTTAACATAATCCTCAGGTATCAAACACATAATATTATCCCTAATTAATAGAAGTAAATTACAAGGCAAATAAGCTAAGAAGTCTCCACAATAAACTTAATATGTAGAATCATTATGTTTATTTATAGAAAAAAGTTGAGAAAAAATTTTTGATACACAAATGGCATGCAAAGTGCTTAGTGGAGTGGAAACACTTCTCTTTTCTTCCCCTCATCCCTGCTTCTCTCTCCAATCTGCAACTTTCGCCAGGTGAGAGGACCATGAGCTGTAGTTTGTAACCTACATATTTTGAGCAGTGCTGGCATTTTCTCTGAGATACTTTATATCTATGGAGTATATAAATTCTCTTAAACGTTTCAATAGGATTTTTATTGTTTTACTGAATCAGAGTCAATTTAAACTTACCTTTAAGCCTATATCATTTATAGATCATTGCCTTGATTGATCCATCAATCATAACATCTGGAATAGTTGTTTAGTATTGACCCATCTCTGAGCAACATCTGTGGATACTCAGACCTGCATGGATCATGATAGCCCCTTGGTGAAGATAAGAGGCTCTCTGTTAATCACTATCATCCTTTGGAAAATGCAGAGCTTTCCTCTGGGTTAATGATGGCCAGTTTTCTAACTGAATGTGTCTGCTTATTTTTATATGTATTTTAATATTTTAAAAATCAAAACTTGTTCTTTGCTTTTGAAAATTAAAGAAACTGTTTTGCACACAGAACTATTTATTGCTCTGACTGTATATAAAATATCATATGAGTCAAAGTTATAAACCTGCCACTCATTTTTTTCAGAAATTCAAAATAGAAAACTGAAGTCTAAAAGTGATCTTTAGAAATAAACAAGATGGCCGGCAGTACCAGCATCCAATATGGGCGCCAGTTCAAGTCTGGACTACTCCACTTCCAATCCAGTTCTCTGCTATGGCATGGGAAAGCAGAATAGGATGGCCCATGTCCTTGGGCCCCTGCACCCACATGGGAGTCCTGGAAGGAGCTCCTGGCTCCTGGCTTCAGATCAGCATAGTTCTGGCCATCTGGGGTGTGAACCAGCAGATGGAAGACCTCTCTCTCTCTGCATCTGTCTCTTTGTAACTCTGCCTTTCAAATAAATAAATCTTAAAAAAAAAAAAAAGAAAGAAGAAAAAGAAATGAGTAAGTTACAGGCAGACATTTGGCCTAGCATTAAGAAACCAGTTAACACACCTACATTCAATAGCAAAGGATCTGAATTCATTACTCAGTGCTGGCTCTTGTCTCCAGGTTCCTGCTAATGAAGACCCTGGGAGGCAGCAATGATGGCTCAAGTCTTTGAATTCCTGCCACCTGCATAGGAAACCTGAATTAGTTCTCAACACATGGCTTTGGCCTCAGCACAGCCCTAGCTGTTGTGGACTTCTGAGGAGTAAACCAGTAAACCGCCGCCGCCTATATCAAATACTTTTTTTGAATAAAGAAGTTAACAAGGATAGTTGGATATTTGTAGTTTTAGAGAATGAATGGACAAAAATTCAAGCTTATATAAGAAGTGAATAACACAGATAATAAGATACTTATACATACATATATCATTTTGAACATATCAAAAAGCATACATTGTTATCAAGCATGCAAACAGCATTTATGATAATTAACCATGCTCAAAGACACCAAGAAAACTAGAAATTAAACTAAAAGAATAAAGTAAGTAACCTGTGCAATAGAAAATTAAAAATCACGCTCTGTATATAACTCCAGAATCAAAAAAAGTTTAAAATGCAGATTGTTCAGAAATAAACGATAGTGCGAACATCATATATAACACGTTGCGGAATACAGTCAAAATGTTCTCCAGAAGAATCTTGAAAGCCTAAAAACCACATCTGATTGAAACAAACAACACAGGAAAAAAAACACAAATAAGCAACTTTAGAATCAAGAAAGTAGCCATAGAAAGGCATTTGGTTCAGCAGTTAAGTCAACACTCGGGAGACTCATAGCCCATAGTGTAGCATTTGGGTCTGAGTCCTGGGTCAACTCTCCTTTCTAGCTTCCTGCTAATGCACACCCTGGAAGGCAGCAAGTAATGTCTCAAGTACTTGGGTCCCTCCCACCCAGATTGAGTTGGCTTCCAGTTTATGTATGCATATAGGGAGCGAACCAGTAGACTGAGGATTCCTCTCTCTCTTTCTCTATCTCTGGATTTTAAAAGTAGTCAAAATGGGCCGGTGCCGCGGCTCACTAGGCTAATCCTCCTCCTGCGGCACCGGCACACCGGGTTCTAGTCCCGGTCGGGGCGCCGGATTCTGTCCCGGTTGCCCCTCTTCCAGGCCAGCTCTCTGCTGTGGCCCGAGAAGGCAGTGGAGGATGGCCCAAGTGCTTGGGCCCTGCACCCCATGGGAGACCAGGAGAAGCCCCTGGCTCCTGGCTTTGGATCAGTGCAGTGCGTCAGCTGTAGCAGCCATTTGGGGGGTGAACCAACGGAAAAGGAAAACTTTTCTCTCTGTCTCTCTCCCTCTAAATCTGCCTGTCAAAAAAAAAAAAAAGTCAAAATGAAAAAGTACGTTGGGGTGAGCATTTGGCCTAGTGGTTAAGGTGTCAGTGTTCCGCATCAGAATACGTGAGTTTGATTTCCAGCTCTGGTTGCTAAGTCCAACTACCTATTAATGCAGACCTTGCAAGGCAGCAGTAATGATTCAAAGTCATTGGATTCCTCCTACCACATGGGAGATTTGGATAGTGTTCCTAGCTCCTGGCCATTGCGGGCATTTGGGGGGTGAACTACTAGATTGTTTTCTCTCCCCTCTCCTCTCCTTCTCCCCTCTCTCTTCCTTTCATCTCCCCTCCCCTCTTTTCTTCTCTTTTCTTTTCTTCCTTCTCCCTTTCTTCTTCCTTTTTCATTTTTGAATGTAAGATGTGGCCTCAAATAAGAATAAAAAAAGAAAGAAAGATAGCTCACAAGCCTTGAAACTATTAAAAGCTATTCTCTCCAGATTATAAAATTATAAAACTGTTTAATAGGAAAACTCTTAGACAAGCAGAAAGAGCTTTGATTTGGAAGATTCTAGTAACATGCAACTGGCGAAGAAGACATACTGAAGGTTAGACCTCTTCTGATGTTTGCATTGAAAAGAGGACTGATGAATTTCCCGTTTTCTTTCAAGGCTCATGCCACTTTTTCTAAAAAGATTTATTTATTTATTATTTGAAAGGCAGAGTTACAGAGAGGCAGAGGTGGGGGGGTGTCCATCCATTGGTTTACTCCCTAGATGGCTGCAACAGCCAGAGCTGGGCTGATCCAAAGCTGGGAGTCAGGAGCTTCCTCAGGGTCTCCCACACAGGTAGGTACAGTGGCCCGAGGACTTGGGCCATCTTCTACTGTTTTCCCAGGCCATAGCAGAGAGCTGGATCGGAAGTGGAGTAGCCCAGACTCGAACCAGCACCCATATGGGATGCTGACACTGCAGGTGGTGGCTTTACCCACTATGCCACTGTTCCAGCCCCTCGTGCCACTTCTTAAAACTGCCAACTTTCCTCCCAGGCAACCAGAGACTCTATTTACATGTAAAATAGATTTTCTTCTTTAGCACCAACAGTAGTCACTGAGATTCTTGCCAAGATGTAGAACAGCTTCATTGATTTCTGGATTTGTCCATTCAAAATGTCATCCAGGTGGTTATTGAAATCCATGAGCATTTTGTAGGACCGACTGTCTAGGAGTGTCTCTGAGATCTTCTGCTCCTTTGGGCAAATTTCACAGTAGTCATGCTGTGGGTGTCTGCAGTGCCATTTGGTCTCATGATCCTTGTACATGGATCTTAGGTGCTACACAGCCTGTTATAAAATTGATGTTGTCCATCATGATGACAGCCATGTCACTGACGCCCTCTGCAATTCTGTAGACCACTTTCTCTGCAACCTGGTTTGGACTGGCATCCTTGACATGCTCATCAGCTTGCTAATAATTATAGCGCTGTGCTGTCTTTGCACCGTGAATCAATCCCATATGCGTGGGATTCAAGTACTTGGGCTGTCTTCTGCTGCTTTCCCATGTGCATTAGCAGGGAGCTGGATCCGAAGTCGAGCAGCTGGGATTTGAACTAGCACCCATATATGGGAAGCCAGAATTGCAGGCGGTGGCTTTACCCACTATGCCACAACATTGGCTCCACATTGCTTTATTTATTTATTTTTACAGGCAGGATTAGACAGTGAGAGAGAGAGAGATAGAGAGAGAGAGAAGAAAGGTCTTCCTTCCACTGGTTCACTCCCCAAATGGCCACAACGGCCGGAGCTATGCCGATCCGAAGCCAGGAGTCAGGTGCTTCTCCTGGTCTCCCATGCAGGTGCAGGGCCCAAGCACTTGGGCCATCCTCCACTGCCTTTTTGGGCCACAGCAGAGAGCTGGACTGGAAGAGGAGCAACTGGGACAGAATCCAGTGCCCCAACCAGGACTAGAACCCGGGTGCTGGCACCACAGGTGGAGGATTAGCCAAGAGAGCTAGGGCGCTGGCCTCCACATTGCTCTTAATTAACCCTTTCTTCTCCCTAAGATCATTAATTTAAGGTAAGAATGACTTCTTTCACAACTCATAATCAGCATCACATGGGAAACCCTATCTAGTGCAATATGCCAAGAAAAGAAAAGATGCAAATACTTAAAAAGAAGAAATAAAGCCATCTTTGTTCAGAAATGGCATCAATGTCGATTTAGAAAAACACCAAAGTAATAACAAAAATATCTTCTGGCATGAATAATTGAGTACAGCAAGATTGTGTGAATACAAAGTTAATACATAAAATCCAGTGCTTTATTATATACCAGAAATGAACATTGGGAATTCAAAATTTCAAATATAATACAATTTATATTATATTGACACTAAAATCTTCTGAAATATATAGATGTAAATCCAACAAAGGATATGTAAGACCTATATGGAGAAAGCTATAAGACATTAAATAAGTTCTAATGTGTTAATAGCAAGACTCAACATTAATAAAATTAATGAAATCTAAGTTCTTCTCAGCTCCATCTATAATTTCAAATATTTCAAAATCCTATCATGTTATTTTGTGGTTATTGAGAAACATTAAAATCTAAATTAAAAGCAAAGACCTCAGAATAGATAACAATATTGAAGATTAAAAAAGACTTTCACTATCTGACTTTATTACTATATATAAAGTTATAGTAACCAAAACAGTGTTGTAGTGATGAAAGAGTAGCTAGATAGCTTAATGCAACAAAATATACAATCCAGGGACTGGCAATATGGCATAGGGGGTAACACCATCTCCTATCACACTGGCATCCCACAGTCCTGGCTACTCCACTTCTGACCCAGCTCTCTGCTAATGGCCTGGGAAAGCAGCAGAAGACAGTCCAAGTGCTTGGGCCCCTGTACCCATGTGGGAGACCTAGAAGAAGCTCCTGGCTCTTAGCTTGAGACTGGCCCAGCTCTGGTCATTGCAGCCTTTGGGGAGTGACCCAGTGGATGGATAGATGTTCCCTCCCCTCGCCCCCAGAACTCTGCCTTTCAAATAAAAAATAAACAAATCTTTTAAAAAATTTAGAAAAGAATATACAATGCAAAACTAGACCTACACAAATATTGTCAGTCAATCTTTGAAAAAGGAACAAAGCCAACTCAGTGGGGAAAAAAGAGAGTCTTTTCAAAAGTTGGTTTTAGAGTAATACTCACATGCTCCCTTTCACCCCCCAAAATGTACCTAGGCATAGGTCTTATACTTTCCCCAAAATTAACTCAAAGTGGATCCTAGACCTAGCAATAAAGTGGACACTGCAAAATTCCTAGAAAATAATAAAATCTAGGTGGCTTTGGGTTTGGTGACAGTTCTTGGCCTTTGGAATATATGAATAAAATGGATAATGAAGTTAACCCACGATATTGTGATTAGTTACACATTCCTTTTAGTTATGGTGGATATCCTTTGATAACCGTGAAATATTCTTAATAGTATGACTATGTATGGAACGTTCCTGTTAAAAATATAACATGTTCTTTTCATAGGACAACTGCTTGAACGTTAACTGAGGCATGCAAAATGTGTCATGCCAGCAAATTACTGAGAGGCAATTATCCCAGCAAAGTTTGTAGCAGAGAGAATGTACTCCATGATTGTGATGTTGTCGTCTCCTGCATTAACTCAAAATGTGTCTTTTTCACTATAACTGACTAGCTAAATTTCAATTTTCAACTGTAATTCAAAAATTTAACTGCTGTGAACCATTTTTCAGAATAATTTTGTCCACAGGAGCAGGCTATTGTTCAAACAGGGTTCATCAACTCTTAATGGAACTTTTCATATATAAAGCACCTGGCTCAGGTTGTGAAGCGAACTTTTCTGACTTACTGCACTGACTCACTAAAATAGATGAAAAGGTTTGAGATGGGCATTGACATGATGGTTTCATAAAACCAGGAAACTTCTGGAGTTGGAAGTAGTAAGGATAAGTTCGGATCATCCTGTCAGATGAATGCTGCCAAATGTGATCTACTTTCTTCAAGTTTGTTTCTTGGTCCAGATTTTCTCAAAATGGACTCTGTTACCATTTAGCGTTTGCATTTGATGAATGATTTATATTATACAGCTTTGTAAGAAATTCAAAATGTGCATTATCATATTAAAGGCTTTGAGAAGGACTAAGATAAATAATCCTGCTTCAGTTTGCAACCAGTGTTGCAAGGAGCAAGTACTAATGCTCACGCATGTTCAGAATGGGGAAAGATGATTGTTATGGTTTAGATATGGTCTATTTAGACACGGCCTAATTATGTCCTCCCATAGGGTTATATGCTGAAGACTATCTCCAAGGTTGTGCTATTGGATAGAGCAATTGATAAGTGGTGTGGCCCTGTAAGAGCTGAGACCTAGTGGCAGATTTTTGAGTCACTTGGCATATGCCCTAGAAAGGGATTGTGGGACCCAGTCACTCTCTGCTCTCCCGGTACTTTGGTCTGAGATGTGATTATTGCTTTCCCTTGCAGGCATTTTTATCATTGCCTTCCAAACTATGAGATGATGCAGCCAAGGGGTAAATGAGCCTTTTTTTTTTTTTTCATGAGTAGCCAGTGCTAGGTATTTCATCACAGTAACACAGAATTGACTAACACTGACTAATACACCAACTTAGACAAAAGAAATATGGTGAGGTAGACATGTGGCACAGCAGTTAGGGCACTGTTTGGGACATCGGCAACTCATATCAGAGTCTCTGGGTTTGAATCCCAAATCACTTCCAATCCAGCTTTCTGCTAATGCACACCCCGGGAGGCAGCAGATGATGGCTCAAGTACTTGGGCCTCTGTCACCCAGGTGGGATGCCTGGGCTGAGTTTCCATCTCTCGGTTTCAGCCTGGTCCAACACTGGCTGTTGGAGACATTTCAGGAGTGAATCAATGGATTGGAGAACGTTTTCTGTCTGCCTGTGCCTCTGTGTGCCTCTCAGCCTCACAAATAAATAAAAATAAAAATAAAAAAGCAGTCAGGACAACTGTAAATATTTTATATGATATAACCACTAAAATTTTCCTTTATAAGTGGCTTTTTGTGACAGTTTTTTCCCTATTAAAACTGGTCTAGAGTTTCCCTAAGAAAAAAATGACGAACAAATTACTTTGGAGTATAGAAAGCAAGATTCAGGAATCTTTAAGAAGCATCTCAATCTCCTCAAAAAGTTGCTTAATACTCTGTGGTTTACTCCCCATATTAGAACTCTGGCTATCAGCTGCTGACGACTTGAACAAAATCTTCTCTAATTGAAACTTTTCAGCTTGAGAATGTGTGTGTGTGTGTGTGTGTGTATTCTACATATTTTATTATCTTACTGAGTTTGTCTGAAATAAAGATGAACTAATTTATTAGTTATCAGTTAACACTCTATCACCTCCACTCCATTAAAAATAATTTTATGAATCTGATCATTGTCTTCACTCTAAGTACTACATCATACAATGAATTACTTATGATGAAACATTTTTTTAAACTTCCAAATTAGGTATAATATTCATCATCTGTACCAACTATGTCACCACTGCTGATGTTCAAGATTATTATCTTTTTTTCCTGTATGTACATATCTTGAATTATTTTGTACACTTGAATTTTAACTTAGAATCCATTTGGTTGTGTAATTGATGAGAGGTATTACATTAGGGAAAGAGAACAAATATGGACGTGATGTGTGTAATGAACTTTGCAATCATCCCCAGGGCTTGGGTAGTGTCAACTTTGATTAAATGCTTGCAGAATAAAGTTGAATAGGTGAAAAATTATAAATGTCTATAATTCTACAAATAATGATTACTAAACAGATCTCACATCACATATCATTTTCTAGTGAAACTTGGGTCTTTAAAAAAAATCTAATAGGGGGTAGGTGTTGTGCCATAGCAGGTGAAAGCTGTCACCTAGGGTGCTAGCATCCCATGTAGGTGCCAGGTTGTGTTCTGGCTGCTCCACTTCTGATCCAGTGGATTGATAATGGTCTGAGAAAAGCATTGGAAGATGGCCCAAGTGGTTTGGCCCTTATCGCCCATGTGGGAGATCTGGAAGAAGCTGCTGACTCCTGGCTTCAGTCTGGCCCAGCCCTGGCCTTGAGACCTTTGGAGAGTGAACCAGGGATGGAAGATCTCTCTCTGTCTCTCTGTCTCTGTAACTCTGACTTTCAAATACACAAATAAATCTTTAAAATATCTAATAGAGGGGCCAGAGCTGTGGTGTAGTGGGTAAAGCTGCTGCCTGCAGTGCTGGCATCCCCAAAATCCAGCTCTCTGCTATGGCCTTGAGCCTCTGCGCCCATGTGGGTGACCCAGAAGAAGCTCTTGGCTCCTGGCTTTGGATCAGTGCAGCTCTGGCCATTGTGGCCATCTGGGGAGTGAACTGGCAGATGGAAGACCCCCCCCCCGCCTCTCCTTCTCTCTCTGTGTAACTCTGACTTTCAAATATTTTCAAATAAATAAATATATCTTTAAAAAAAATCTAGTAGAATCCACACAGTTATGGCATAGTACTGCAATTGAAAATTGAAAAGGAAAGGAGGGTTACTCACTCATAAACAATGACAAGTTATTGCTAAATCAGAAATGGTTTGGTTAAAGTTTCAGGAAGTTTTGGAGCAAAGAATTAATCAGTTTAAAATACCAAAGAATGCATTCTGATATTTCTGTTTTTAAAATATTTCTGTTTCTTTTTAAACAGGTTGGTAACCGAATTAGTTATGAACTCTGAAGTGATGGATTGAGAAAAACAGGAAGCCTAAACATGAGATCATGGAACAGCTACAGCCTATCTAGGCTATGGAACAACTACAGCCTATCTAGGCTAAACAAGACTTTGTCCCCAATAAAACTGAAGGCCAGTGACTTCAAAACGACATGCTGAATGATATGACAGAATCAGAACCAGAATCCAGATGTCCTGATTGCTGGTGCAATGCTTTTCCTTTATCAAACTCTCTCTCTCCATTTGGTATACTCAATATTAACTTTTTGCTAAATTATTTTTTTTACAAATTTTAAATTTCTGGACACTGTTTTCTCATCTCAAAAGCCAAGTTGTGTTCTCCTTCCCTCTTTGCTTACCACAGTTCAGAATGAAACATGATATAACAAAAAGCACATAACACTCGGTACTTTGCCATCAGAACAAGTGATCCAAGAAAGAGCAGGCCAGAAGCTAAAACATATTCCTTAGCCTCAGTTGCCACACATTGTGATTTTTTATAGTATCCTATTGTTTGTATACGTGAGTCTCCTTTAATGTGTGCAATGACCATAGAAAGTCATACATACCAAGAGGCAAGTATTATTACTTAGATGTTACCTTCAACACTGGCATAGAGTCATACCTGCTATCTCCCATTTGCTGTGGTAGTGTCTTCCAAAAAAAAAAAAAGTAGTTAAATAAAACGTTTGACTTTGTAATTGGGCAAATGAGGCTGAAGTATCTATAATCTTTTTTTATTTTTTTAAATACTTTTTTTTTATTTATTTACAGACACAGAGAGAGAGAGAGAGAGGTCTTTTTTTTTTTTTTTGACAGGCAGCGTGGACAGTGAGAGAGAGAGACAGAGAGAAAGGTCTTCCTTTGCCGTTGGTTCACCCTCCAATGGCTGCCGCGGATGGCGCGCTGTGGCCAGCGCACCGCGCTCATCCAATGACAGGATCCAGGTGCCAGGTGCTTTTTCCTGGTCTCCCATGGGGCGCAGGGCCCAAGCACTTGGGCCATCCTCCACTGCACTCCTGGGCCACAGCATCCGGGACAGAATCCGGCGCCCCGACCGGGACTAGAACCCGGTGTGCCGGCGCCGCAAGGCGGAGGATTAGCCTGTTGAGCCACAGCGCCGGCCGAGAGAGGTCTTCTATCTGCTGGTTTACTCCCTAAATGGCCACAACAACTGGAGCTGCGCTAATCCAAAGCCAGGAGCCAACAAGTGGAGCTGCGCTAATCCAAAGCCAGGAGCCAAGAGCTACTTCTGGGTCTCCCATGTGGGTGCAGGGGACCAAGGACTTGGGCCATATTCCACTGCTTTCCCAGGCTATAGCAAAGAGCTGGATCAGAAGTGGAGCACCTGGGACTCGAACTAGCACCCACATGGCATGCCGGCACTGCAGGCTGCAGCTTTACAGGCTACACCACAGTACCAGTCCCCTATAGTCTTTTTAATAACAAATCTTCATACTGAAACAATTAGTTTTTAAATTTAGAGTTAAAATAGATAATAAGATATAGTTATTATGTAAAGAAATCTGGCGGCCATAATCAATTAATTAGCAAAGAAAATAAATACTGTCTCATTTTCCTTTCTCTAATTATATTTAGTAATAATAGTGATTTCTTACTGAACATTTACTCTGTATCAAGTAGTTAGACTTCCACAAAAATAAACAGGGACAAGCCTTTAGCAAAAAGAATATTGTTTCTAAAGCCACAAAAAACCCACAACATTAATACTGATTAATTTTAATGTATACCATATAACTCTATAAACTAAGAAAGAATAAAAACACCAACTTTGAATTGCAGTACAGATTGGATGGCTATTTTCACTTGCCTTCAAACTGCATTTTAGTGCATTGTTTTCAACTCTCTTAGCTTTAACAAATTAAGAAAGCAGAATTAAAATAATGTATGATTTCTCAACTCTCAGCAGATTGCCAGTAGGGAGTCTCTATAAAGTATGCCTGAAAGCACATTAGTGAAGAAAGCACTTGCCGGAAAGGACTCATGGCTTTTTTTTAGAAAAGATTTATTTATTTACTTGAAAGTCATAGTTAAACACAGAGAAGGAGAGGCAGAGAGAGAGAGAGAGAGAGAGAGAGAGGTCTTCCATCTGCTGGTTCACTCCCTAGTTGCCTGCAATGGCCGGAGCTGGACTGGTCCGAAGCCAGGAGCCAGGAGCTTCTTCTGGGTCTCCCATGCGGGTGCAGTGGCCCAAGGACTTGGGCCATCTTCTACTGCTTTCCCAGGCCATAGCAGAGAGCTGGATCAGAAGTGGCGTAGGTGGGACTTGAACCGGTGCCCATATGGGATGCTGGCACTGCAGGTGGCGGCCTTACCCACTATGTCACGGCACTGGTCCCTAGGGCTCATGGTTTTTAGAAGTGTGTGTCTATGTATTCCACTGATTGTAGCAGTTTACCATTTCATTATTTTAAATACAGAGTAAGGATAAGCTGAAATATGCAAAACAACGTATTATAAGGCAAAAATAAAATGCCATCTGAGAAGGAAGAATTTAAGATACAGCTGTTCCTTTCGGGTCATTTCTAGGATACACTCATGCACTACATATTTGTTATTGGTGAAAGTTCTTAACCTTAAGGCCAATTACTGCAAATACAGAAAATTCTATGAAAGAATCTAGAAAAAAATTGCTGAAGCCCTTTTTATTTTTAGGATTTACATCTTTATCTAAAAGTCATAATTACAAGGAGAGAGAGAGAGAGAGAGAGAGAGAGGAAATCTTCCGTCCCCTGGTTCACTCCCCCACATGGCTGCAACAGCTGGGGCTGTGCCAGGTTGAAGCCAGAAGCCAGGAGCTTCTTCAGGTTGACAAAGAAAGTTGTTAGTATATCAATACTCAGCCTGCGAGTATTAGCTTGCGAGGACTGACATAATAAAATACCACAGGCTGGGTGGCCGAAACATCAGAAATGGATTTTATCATAGTTCCTGGAAGCTTGAAGTCCAAGATGAAGGTGCTGAGATGATTGGTTTCAGTCTGCAACCGCCTTCCTTGATTTGTGGCCAGCCATCTTCTCCCACGTCCTCAAGTGGTCTGTTCCCTGTGTGCATGCATCCTCATGTCTGTGTGTCCAAATTTCCTCTTCTTTGTAAGGACATCAGCCAGATTGAATTACGGTTTCCCCTAATGGCCTTATTTTCACTTCCTCACTTCTTGGAAGGCCCTAACTCCAACTGCAGTCATATTCTGAGCTATCACAACTCAGAATACTACCTATGAATTTTGAGGGCACACAATCAAGGGACAACACCACACACAACTAGCTGAGCTACGAACAGAAATATCAGTCTAGTTAGGTTGATAAGGCAAAAGATAGAGTCACATGTACATAAGAATAAAGTAACATTGCTGCTTTACACAAGCCTGAAATAGCTCTACTCATGGCCTACTTGGGATACCTTTCAAATCTTAGAATTCTTAATATGTACCCAAATGAGAACAGTGTTCTCTCTCTCTCTCTCTCTCTATATATATATATATATATTTACTTTTTGACAGGCAGAGTTAGACAGTGAGAGAGAGAGACAGATCTTCCTTCCATTGGTTCACCCCCAAATGGCCACTACGGCCAGCGTGCTGCACCAATCCGAAGCCAGGAGCCAGGTGCTTCCTCCTAGTCTCCCATGTAGGTGCAGGGCCCAAGCACTTGGGCCATCCTCCACTGCCTTCCTGGGCCACAGCAGAGAGCTGGACTGGAAGAGGGGCAACCGGGACAGAATCCAGTGCCCCAACTGGGACTAGAACCCGGTGTGCTGGCGCCGCAGGCAGAGGATTAGCCAAGTGAGCTGCAGCACTGGCCCAGCCTCTTTAATTCTTCAACCACCTCACTATCTCCTTTGCTCATTTTCATCAGATGAACTTGTCTCCTAATTAACAGAGAAAATAGAATCTACGAGATAAGTGCTACAGTAATCTTACTAGTAGTCAATAAAATATTCATAAATCCAGTAACCTGTAGAATTTACAATGACTAAATGTGTTTGTCAAAAGTAATTGTCCAAAAGAGACTTTATTATCCAGAAATGGAAGTGAGAAAGCAAAATGTTTGGCACAGGTTAAAGTAGCCTAGGCTAGTTAATGATAAAGTGTGGGGAAATTAGGCACAGGAGGCAATTCAAAGATGGCGCCCAAAGGAAGTAAAGTGGGCGGTACCCAAAGTCGTTTACCACCAAAGCTGATTGGCCGCACAGCATCGGGGTGGTGACGACAACTGATGACGAGTGTACAGACATATGGCTGGTCCTGTAAAAAGTCGCCCTGTAAAATGACCTTTTAAGTAATTGGTTGGTCCTTAAGCCTTGCCCCAGTAATCATGTGGTCTTGTGCTTTGAAAGGCTTTGCTACTTGACTTGACTCCCCGCTGCGTCTGACTGTCTCCGGGATCGGGAGGCTGGGGAACGGGCGAGCGGTGCACTTACCTTTCTTCGGACCCAGCCCATCCTCGTTCAGGTGGACTAAGACCCAGCAATAAAGCCTTTTTTCTTGTTCATCTTTCTGACTTATATATTGCCTTGTGCATTGTGTGGGAATAATTTTTAATTTTCTAAATCTTTAGAATTCTCTATCACCTTAGAAAAATATGCACTGTATATACAGTGTATAATAATTTTAAGAGTAAATGTGCTTCCTATGTTTCACATTACATAGTTCCAAAGCTTCAGCGTAATGCTTGAAAAATTATTTATTTGCAAGAATTATGCTATTGAGACTATAAGCAATGTGTTATGGATTGAATAGGACTTGGCTCCACTAACTCCTGCAGATGTTTGAACTCTGAAGCCCTGTGCTAAAGGTTGATGGATTAAGGGTGGAGACCTTATCTAATTATGACATCTAAGAGGTGGGCCTAGAAGCTCACTGGGGGCTTGTCTGTAAATGCAATTCTTACGAGAGAATTGGTTGCTTAAATTGAGTTCAGCTTCTCTCTGCTTCCTGATTCCCCAGGTGATGGTTCTTCCTCATACAGACTCCAGAGTAATGGGGCTGCTCGATCCGGAACTGTGAACCTCAAAATGAAGTCAAAGTAAACATTTTCCTTGCCAAGTAGCTCCTTTCAGGTATTTTAGTTAGGGTAGCCAGATGCTGGTTAATACAAAAAAGACCACGTGACTTCTCCCAAAACGTCATTCGTGAAGTAGTTCTATACAAGCACAAAAGGGCTGAGAGGTACGATTGGGAACTTCACATCATGACAAACATATAATGCTTACTTGATGTGATGTAAGTGTGTTTCTAGTGGTCAGTTGTTGTTGCTGAAAGCTCAGCTGCTGCCTACGATGACACTAGCACCCCATATTGGTGCGGGTTAGAGTCCCGGCTGCTCCGCTTCCAATCCAGCTTCCTGTTAATGCGCCTTGGAAAGCAGCAGAACATGGCCCAAGTGCTTGGGCACCCGCCACCCACAGAAGAGCCAAGGATGTAGTTCCTGGCTCCTGGCTTCTGCCCCACCAAGCCCAGGCTATTGTGGCCATTTAGGGAGTGAACCAGCGGATGGGATCTCTCTCTCTCTCTTTCTTTCTCTCGCTTTCTTTCCATATAATTCTGCCTTTCAAATAAATAAAATAAATCTTTTTTAAAAAAATAAATCTCTGAAAAAATGTGTTTCTAAAGAAAAAAGGCAAGTCAAAAGAACTCAGAAAAAATCAATATAGTATTAATGTTCACCTATATTATCATTAGTTTATCATTTCTTTTTTGTTACAACAAAAGAAAATTTTTTTCTTAAAGTATTAATTAAAAATTGCAATTTATATAGTAAGACACCATTGATTATCTAGTCAAGATAAAAAGATATTGATTATTTAACAAGTAAACTTTGACTATGTGATATTATGCATTATTAAATTATTAATAAATACATTTAATTGTCTGATATATTTTGTGAGAAGCTAGAGGTTATTCCTCATTGTTGGATTATCTATATTTCTGGATTACTTATTTTTGAAATTTTATAAAAATATTTGCAATGGTATATGTATTAATAAATTAGTATATGTATATATTATATATATATCTCAAGGGGAAATGGAAAAATATAGATTCTGGTAGAAAGGGAAAATATGTATACATATATATATATATATATATATGATAGTTCAAAGCAAAGTAGACTGTTTTGTTTCCATGTATTACTTACAATTAACGTGATTTAATTCTCCCTAAGTTTTTTATATAAAATAAGATGCTTTTATTTTTATCTTTATTAATTAAATGAAAAGCAGAAATAGACTAGGGAGATAAAGTAATGATAAGAAGAATATTTAACTTTACTACTCCCCTGCCTGACTCCATCTTATTTCCACATATAAAAATGGCTTCAGCCGCAAATTGTTTTGCATTAGCCAAATTCCTATCCTTCTCAAATGCATTTGATAACTGAAGGGAGTTCGGTTGACTCTCTTTTTGTCAGATTTGAATTGTGCTTTACTTTAATGAAGGTCATAAAACAGTTTGAAATGAAGTTATTTATTTTGCTAATGTTATAATTAGAGCTGTGAATGCTTTGTTCTTTTGTGCTTTCATTTGCATTTTCATTCAATGAATAATAGTTTTCACATGATGCTTATGTTGTGCTAAAATATTTATTTTGTCCAGTCCTTTCTCCCATTCTCCCCTTTAGATGATGCCAAACTGCAGGAGGAGGCAACTGCTTATTATTATTGACCATCTTTGATGCACAAAGACCTGACCTACAGGAGAAGTATGTCTTTGACCAAGTATAATCCAATTTAAAGAAGAAGCTATTTGAGACTTAGCATCCATTCCCATAAATTTTGGTAGCCTGTTGGTATAGCTGCTAACATAAGATCGCCCCTCAAAACAACTCTATTTAGACTTTTGGTGAATCATATGCCTTTGGTAATTCATGCCTTTCTGTTACAGTGGGTCATTTCTGTTCCAAAGTATTTTATTAGTATGGGACAGATTTTTTTCTGGTTTCTGGGGAAATATTTTATAAATTAAATGACCTGAAATTGAATAATGATCTATTCACTCAACCAATAATTGTTAGTTGTCCACTAAACAATGTACTAAGCACTGAAAAATCACCAGCAAATAATACAGACATATCTTCTGCCTTCATGAGCTTGTGTTCTGATAGTAAAGATGGATAGTAAACAAATAAAAATTTAAATGTAATTACAAGTTGTGATAAGTACTACGAAGAAGCAAACAGAATGTTGTTACGGAAAATAATGAGTAGGGGTTACTTTGGATGGAGTTCTAAAAAAGGCCTCACTGAACAGGTGAAATTTAAGCTGAAACCTGAAAGATCCAGCCACACCTGTGGAAGGAGAAAAGAGAAAGAACAGTGCCACAGACCTTGAGTGTGAATGAGCTGATGTGCTCAAGGTACTGAAAGAAAGCTAGAGTATAGGGAGCAACAGGTAAAATGGTATGAAATGAGGATGAGAAATAAACAGGAGCCATGTCAAATAAAGCTTTGTAGGCTGTGATAAGGAGTTTGAATTTTATTCTCATGTCAATGAAAAAAAAACATTTTTTAGGCCTGGAAGTAATTTCAATTGATTTATATTTTCTTTATTTGTGCTTCACTTGAAAGGCAGAGAGATGGGGAGAAGTAGACAGAGAAGGAGAGATCTTCCATCTATCTATCAGTTCACTCCCCAAATGCCCATAACAGCTAGAGCTGAGTGAGGCTGAAGACAAGGAGCGGAGAGCCCAATCCAGGTCTCCCTGGATTGGGAGTGCCAGGGTGACAGAGTGACAGGGACCCAAGTTCTTGAGCCATCACTTCCTGTTTCCCATTCTGTCCATTAGCGGGAAGCTGAATCTGAAGCAGAGCTGGGACTCAAACCAGGATATTGGTGCATCCCAAGCAGTGTCTTAACTAATAGGCCAATTTACATTTTTTAAAAGGTTTCTTTACTATTTGGAAAATAGACCAGAGAGTGTCATGAGTAGAAGCATAGAAGTAGGGAGATCACATAAGAGACTACTGGGATAGTCCAGACTAGAGAGGATAGTGGCTCAGACCATGTTGGTGGCAATAGGAATGAAATGTAGTAAAGCTGACCAGACCCAGTGACGATTTGGATATGCGTGACAGAGTGAAGGGACCACAGGAATCAAAGAGGCCTTCTGGGCTTCTGTTTTGATCAGCAGAGTGGATGGTGGTCCAAAGTACTATAATGAGAAAGAAGGGCAGGAATAAAGGAAAACATCCAGGACCATTGTGGGCACATTTGAGATGCCTATGTATCATCTAACCAGATGAGTAGGTACTTGAACATACAAATCCTGTTCAAAGAAGTTTTTCTGGAACCAGAGATTTGGATTTCACCAGCACATAGATATTTAAAACTGACAAATTGAGGAGCAGGCACTGTTTTGTAGCGGGTAAAGCCACCGCCTGCAGTGCCGCCATCCTATATGGACGCCGGTTCGGGTTCTGGCTGCTCCACTTCCAATCCAACGCTCTTCTGTGGCCTGGGAAAGCAGTACAGGCTGGCCCAAGTCCTTGGGCCCTGCACCTGCAATTCGTGGAGATATGCTTGGAACAACTGACGCTGGAATATCTAAAGATCCTGTTACCATATGGACCAACATTTTGGTTATTCTGACAAAAAGTTATTGTTTCATAAACAATCTGTGCTCATAATTTAAAAAGCAGAAAGTTTCATTCCACTCATTTCAGCGAATGCAGTGTTAACAATAAGTTTCTTCAGTTTTTATCTTGTTTTAGAGATTTTAAATGAACATTTCCTTTTCTTATTTGGCTGATTCTATCGCTGGCTTTGATGTTGCAGAACCGCATGTATTTTTCTGATTTCTTTTAGTTTAGATCTCCTTACAACCTAGATTTCAGTAGAACAAGTATTTTATAAAAAGGAAGCTCACTTTCTGTAATTTAATTTATAAGCTCCGAAACTGAGTGACTGTATTCTATGAAGTCTCACATGATTTAAACCTGGATACTTATGGGGCCTCATGATAAGTAAGATATGCTCATGTCCTTCCTATAAAGGTTCCCAGATTTATGCTGCCAACAATGGAAGTCACATGTTTCCAGGGGAAGGTCAACACTTTTGGCATTTCCTGTCTGCTGTGGTTTGACAGATAATCACTTTTTTTGTTTGTTTTAAAAAGACGTTTAAAGCAAATCTCTTTTGAAATAGCTGGCTTCTCTAAGTGAGGTGGAAAGATGAGTTTTTCATAATACCATTTTATATTGATTTATTCATTCTTTTGATGAGTAAAAGTTTTTCTCACGTGAATAGTTTTAATTCATATTACATGCTCTAGCTCAGTGCACTTTCACAGAAAGTACTTCAGTGTGGTATAATGGAAAAAGAAAGGCCTTTGTCTACAGTGCGTCTGGTTCCCTATGAGGTGCTAGGGTTATATCCATTTTACAGATTAGGGAACTGAAGGAGATAGAAGTTAAGTATATTGTTCAAGTTTACACTATCTGTAAGTGGCAGAATCAGGATTTTAATCAAGAAAGTCTGACTTGAGTCCATGACAATAATTTCTATCCTCTACTGCCTCCCATTGGCTGCTCTTTGATGATATCTGATAGGCCCTGAAGTCAGTAGCTCTTGCCCCAAATCATGCATCCATTCCAGAAGACAAAATCAGAACTTAATCCTGCTCTCAGTAAATGTGTTATCTCTTTCCCAGTATTCATTCCGCAATACTCATGTGCTTCCCCTGACAGTAGGAGCACCTACCTATGAAATACAGTTCTATAGAGTAAAACTGGAATTACATTACATAGTTTACATGGTAGAATGTGGTGGGGGAGATGTAGAGCTTTGTAGCGGAACAACTCGGCAGACTTAATGGCTCTTGTGAAATCAACTGTGACCGACAGTAATCCAAACTTTTAAAGCAGCAGCACTAATCAAGTTCAGGGTTTCATCATGAGATCAGAAACATAGATATCAAGGTGATAATGGGATGTAATAGAGACGGGAATCTGAATGGAAAGCTGAATAAGGTCTGGAATAAAACCTGCAGTTGCAAAGAAAGACTTTCGCATTTCCACGTATCTTAATCTACTTATCTGAACTCTCTCCCACTCCTCCTTCCAAGAACACAGCTGCATTTCTTCCTGAATCCTGACAGGGAAAGAAAGACAACGGGATTCCTATTTTTATATTTTCACCGACACTGTTTCCAAGTGCACGCACAAGCACACATATGCACATCTTTAAGATTGTTGAAAGTTTATATTCCTACTGAACATCTGCACTGCAAAAAAAAGTCAACCACTTAAACAGAAACTTCTAAATCTCAGTGATTATTTCTATATTGCACTCTGAATAGTTTCAGAGCTTTTGTGCTTGTTCTTGGTAAATATTTTTTTCTTACTTCATATTTCCCCATCTTACTTCATGCATCATGCTAAAATATAAGCATCTGATAAACTCAACTAAAAAACAAAGCCATATATACCAAAATGAAAGACATTAAGGCAAAACAAAAAGCAAAATGCCTTTATGACTCGCTTCATGTGGTGTTTACAGGTCAGTAAGAAATGTCAGCATTTAAATTCTCTGATTAATTTGTGTGATGGGAAACCACTATAATGTCTTGAAGTGTTATTTACTTTGACCCATACACTTCAACTATATATTTTTTAAAGATTTATTTTATTTGAAATAGTTACAGAGAGAGAGAGAGGAGAGAGAGAAATCCTCCATCTGCTGGTTCACTCCCCAATGGCCACAACTGCCAGGGCTGGGTCAGGCTCAAACCTGGAGCCTAAAACTCTGTCTGGGTCTCCCACATGGGGGCAGGGGCCCAAGGATTTGGGCCATCTTCTGCTGGTTTCCCAGCTAGCTGATCAGAAGTGCAACAGTAGGAACTTGAACCATCATTTATATGGGATTCTGGCATCCCAGGCCGTGGCTCAACCTGCTGTGCCTAAATACCATTCTTCATGATAGCAAAAATAGTTAATAGTTTTTTTTATATTTCATCTGATTGTTTTTCCTTATTCTTCATCTTAAATTGAAATATACTGTCAATTTTTTATATTAAAAACACTTAATACTAACTGTGCAGTTAAAACACATTGTCTCAAATCTTTTATGTGGGGGCCAGAGCTGTAGCATAGTGGGTGAAGCCACCGCCTGCAGTGTCGGCATCCCATGTGGGTGCTGGTTTGAGTCCTGGCTGCTCCACAGCCAATACAGCTCTCTGTTATGGCCTAGGAAAGCAGTGGAAGATGGCCCTGGATCTTGGGCCCCTGCATCTGTGTGGGATACCCAGAGGAAGCTCCTGGCTCCTTGCTTCAGATCGGCACAGCTCTGGCCATTGCTGCCAATTGGGGAGTGAACTAGCGGATGGAAGACCTCTCCTTCTCTCTCTCTCTCTCTCTGCCTCTGCCTCTCTGTAACTCTGCCTTTCAAATAAAATAATTAAATCTTAAAAAAATCTTTTGTGTGTGTGTGTGTGTGTGTGTGTGTGCATTTAGCATTTCCCTACCATTGGATTCCATTTGAATGTTCAATAACTATTTACAGGTATTTATAAAAAGAGATTGCTTCTCCGCAATTCTGGAGAGCAAGTGTCAGGAAAAAGAATGGAGCTTTGGATGTGAATGGAATTTTTGAAAGACTTGGAGTTGGTGTCCAATTGCTACCTACATTATTCAGGTATTGTTATACTGTCAGGAAGTAAGGAAAAGATAAGCTTCTTTCAGATTTCCATTTGTCTGACAGGAAAGGCAAACGTGGCAAAAAGCACAAAAAATGGACTATACAAAAATAAAGTGTTGACAATATATGGGAATCCCAGTGCACAGAGATTATGTTTCTCTTCTGCTTTCTTCAAGAACAAGGATATGTAAGCAGAGCTGTCATATAATGCCATTCTGACTAGGTGAATGCCCACAACCTAAGTCTATACCTGTAACACAAAGCACTGTACATATATTCCTTGGAATTTAATATTTTAACATAAACATCTCCCTCGTGAAAATGTGTTTTGAATTCCATAAAATGTGACAGCACTGTGAATAAGTGCAAGGGGTATAATTTGATATCTCTACATCTCTTATGACTTAAAGTGGACCACTCCATGCCATTCCTAGCCACCTTGCCTATTTAAATTGCTACATTGGATTATAGGCACATTAGCTTTATTGTATACCACCTTAAGAAAGAGCAACATCAAAAATGTTGCTAAGTAACATGACGTTACAAACCTCAAAAACATCTCTGGACTTTTTAAGCAAAGAATTACATTAACTAAGAAGCTTCACTGACAATCTTTTAACTTATGCTTTTAGAGTGTTTTGAGCCACATTTAATACAGATGAGGCTTTGAATATGTTGGTTTTAAGAATTTCAGTTTTTCTGTGTAAAAAATTGGAGTAGATGACATAATTGATACAAGGTCCAAAGGAGAATACAGTTAAAAACATTCGGTAGCTCTAAGGCCCCAAATATAAAAGCTCATATCTTGCAACTAGTAACACTAGGAAATATTACCACAGAATAAATTAGATACAAGAAGTTCCTAAAAATGGAAAAACAAAGCAAGAATCAATAAATTGCTTTGTCCTTTATTAATTTTAATTAAAAATGAGCTTAAAATTACCACCATACTCCCAGTAATTATTGCTCATTTGTTGATAATTAGGATACTCATATAGTCCTGTATGTAAATTCTTATTGGCTGTATAATGAGGCTCTACATGAAGTTGTGTTTTGTACCTCTGAAGAGGGTAAGACAGAGTATTTGATACAGGTAGCAACAGGTTCAGAGGTCATAAAATGGCCCCAAATGATGCATATTATTTTTTTAAAAAGATTTATTTATTTGAAGGAGCTGCAGAGAGAGAGAGAGAGAGAGAGAGAGAGAGGTCTTCCATCTCCTAATGGCTGCAATGTTCAAGGCTGTGCCAGGACGAAGCCAGAAGCCAGTAGTTTCTTTTTTTTATAGAAAGCTTCTATTTAATAAATATAAATTCCATAAATACAACTTTTGGATTACAGAGAGCCAGTAGTTTCTTCCATGTCTCCCACATGGGTGCAGGGGCCCAAGTTCTTGAGCCATCTGCTGCTGCTTTCCCAGGTGCATCAGCATGGAGCTGGATCAGAAGTGGAGCCTATGTGGGATGCTGGCATCACTGACATCGGCTTTACCCGCTATGCCACAATGCTGGCTCCAGTTCATATTCTTAAGACTGTAAGGTTGCCACAAAACACACCAAATACCGGATAAGGGAAAGGGTTTATTGGGGAAACCCTACAGACTAGAGGGAAGGAGTGAAGAGGGAAAAGAGGGAGAAGGAAAGTGTAAGAGAGATCAAGAGAGACAGAGAAAAAAGAGAGCCACGTGTTCAGGAACAGCTCCTCTTAAAACTTTGCTGGGGGTGGGGGGGGTGGGGGGGGCGGGCAGGGAAGTAGGAGCAGCAAATCCCATTAGGATGGGGGTGGAGCTGACACTGGTGGTTGGGCCATGTGGTCACCCGGCTTCCAGAAATGGAGCAGGGGCTAGAGCCTAGGATGGTGTAGGGGTGTCATAGATAAGACTGTGCCATTTTACTAACAAAGACAATTGAAATGTTGTTTCATTGTTCATTTAAAATGATTTGTTGGTGCTATAAATGCAGCAGCGAATAAGCCCTGTTATGAACCTCTCCTCATGGAGCTAGCCTTTCAGTTTTAAAAGGCCAGAAGTGCCCTAAGTAAAATCACCAGATTTCCTCTTATCCCATTGTCCCATCCCCTGCATAACTATAGTCAAAAACATAATACCTCTCCTTCCATATGCTTTCTTTTCCTTATACAAATAAATATTTAACATGTAGACAGATAGTTGTTTGTGCTTTGTTACATGCATGATGTCATACTATACATTTTTATATACTGATTTTATTCACTTAGCAAAATATGGGAATCACTTATTTTTTATTTATTTATTTTATTTATTTATTTTTAATTTTTTATTTAGTAAATACAAATTTCCAAAGTACAGTTTATGGATCACATTGGCTCCCCCCACCCATAATTTCCCTCCAACTCGAACCCCTGCCATCTCTCGCTCCCTCTCCCATTCCATTCACATCAAGATTCATTTTCAATTATCTTTATATACAGAAGATCAATTCAGTATATATTAAGTAAAGATTTCATCGGTTTGCACCCACACAGAAACACAAAGTGTAAAAATACAGTTTCAGTACTAGTTATAGCATTACTTCACATTGGACAACACATTAAGGACAGATCCCACATGAGACGTAAATACACAGTGACTCCTGTTGTTGACTTAACAATTTGCCACTCTTGTTTATGGCGTCAGTAATCTCCCTAGGCTCTAGTCATGAGTTGCCAAGGCTATGGAAGCCTTTTGGGATCACCGACTTTGATCTTATTCTGACAGGGTCATAGTCAAAGTGGAAGTTCTCTCCTCCCTTCAGAGAAAGGTACCTCCTTTGATGGCCCTGTTCTTTCCACTGGGATCTCACTCGCAGAGATCTTTCATTTAGGTTTTTCTTTTTTTTTCCCAGATTGTCTTGGCTTTCCATGCCTAAAATACTCTCATGGGCTCTTGAGCCATATCTGAATGCCTTAAGGGCTGATTCTGAGGCCAGAGTGCTATTTAGGACATCAGCCATTCTATGAGTCTGCTGTGTATCCTGCTTCCCATGTTGGATTGTTCTCTCTGTGGGCATCATTTAAAGTATTTCCATAAATTTCCCTTTTCTTTTGAGTAGCTACATCATATTCCATCATCACTACATCACATTATTTCAACATTTCTCTGTTGATACACTTCAAAATCACTTAGAGTATTATTATTACAACAAGCACCATGGAAATAAATACTTTGATAAAGACTCTTGCATATAGATTTTTTTCATTACATAAATTTAAATGTGTGACTGCTAGCTTAAAGAAAATGTAAGTTCATAATTAAAAAAATGTTGCTTCTGAATTACTTTCCAAAGACACTGAATAACAAATGTCCTACTACATTGCTAATGATAATAATAACATTACAACATTTAAACAGGAGTTACAATGTGCTGAAAACTATTGCTAGGACATAATATCAAAATGATTATATAATATGGGAACCATTATTATCTCAATTCTTACAGATGAATACACTGAATCAGAAAGACAGTTTATTAAGTGTCCCAAGTTGGCAAGTGATGGAGCTGTTATTTACACTCATGGGGAGTCAGTGTTATGGGGCATCAGGCTGACTCTGGCATCCCATATCAGAGCTCCTCTTCTAGTCCCAGATGCTCTACTTCAGATCCAACTCTCTGCTAATGTGCCTGGGAACACAATGGAAGAAGGCCCAAGTGCTTGGTCTCTGTCACCCACGTGGGAGATCTGGGTGGAATTCCTAGTTCCTGGTTTCATCCTTGTCCAGATCTGAGTACTGCACCATTTGGGGAGTGAACCAGCAGATGGGAGAACTTTTTATCTCTCTCTGTCTCTCCTTCTTTCTCTGTCACTGTACCTTTCAAATCAATAAATAGGCAGACATTTATACTCATCAATTTTGTTCAAATCCATCTTTTTCTTTCAATTATTTAGTAGTTTCACTATCGTGATGGAAAAAAGTTATTTTTATTATCTTAATTTTGTATTTAATATTATTAGAGTTCTTTAGCATTTTAATATGTTTATAGTCTTCATTCCCTCTGCTATGAATTGATTATTTGTATTTCTCTTTTTTTCGTCAGATGTGTCATTTTAGTCATTATCTTTTGTCAGTGTCTTTTGTATACTAGTTGCAACAAGAATTTGCAATGAAAATACTTTCTTTTTGTTTTCTCTAACATCATCATTTGTCCTTAGACTTGAATGATGTGGACTTTTGCCATACAAAAATATTTATGCAAATTTTTTTCACTTATGGTTTTTGACATCCTTTTGCTAAAGATACACTGGTCTAAATAGAATCTGTGAATATTATACTAAATACCCTACAATATCTTATATTATTTTTATGAAGATGACTTTAATACACAAATGAAATAATTGGTGTGAAGTTAGAGTTCTGCTTTCATGTTCTGCCAATAGATAGCTGGTAGCTTCCAAACCATTTTTTAAATACTCTAATTTCCTCTTGCCTCTCTTTTTCATACATTCTCTGAGATTTTCATATGGTGTTGTTCACCTACTCCCACCTAACTCCCGGATGTAGTTGACTATTACTCTTTTTATACGAGGAAAGATTATATAATCCTTGTAATTCAAAGGGTCGTGGCTAATGAGAGAGAATGATGCTATTTTAGGTCCAGATATTACAGTACATCATTTTCAGCCACAAAAAGTCCTCTCTGTCTTTTTGAACAACGTACTTTGGGATTGAGTGGATTTGTAAATAACCTGTATTGGGATTAAGAGAGTTCATTTGGAAATTCATTCCAATGATACTGTAATTCCAAAAGAAAAATATGGGAAATCTTTGTCTTTCAAATGAACTGTAGGATATCTCTTTCAATTTCCTAAATCTCTTAAAATTTCTAAATATGTTTTGTACAGAAACACAAAACTACATGTTTTCTGAGTAGAAAGATTTACTTAACAGGATTTAAAATAGAAGAGGGAATATTTCACCTTTGTAGGTAAGCTTCTCACATTGTGTAGTCAAAAAGAGTGTGGAAATTTTCTTCACACTATGCTGTCTGCAAGTCAGCTACGTTTGTTTTTTAGCTCTACTCTAGCACTTCTCTTTATCAACCACAAAAAATAGCAATTGTTGGCACTTCTGTTCCTCATGGTATAGAGTATCATACCCGAAGAAGAATGAGAACTATTAAAACAGCTTATGTTCTAAAGACATTTTATTGATAGCATTAAAGAGTAAACCAAACCATAACACTTCACAGGAGAAAGATTTGCCAAGTACATTGTCACACTCAAAGAGCAGAAACTTAATCTACATTTGAAAAATTGTCTTAAATATAAACCCTTTTACCTGATTTTGAGGAAAAGTTTACACAACATAAATAACTATGAACTTGACATATTAACTTATCATTGTGTTTATCTTATATAAAGTTTTGAACTAGATATAATCTTTATATTACAAGAATAATATATGAAAAATCAAGCTAGTAGGCATCCATCTACTGAAGTCACTTACAGCTGCACACTTAAGGAAAAAAAAAATCCACACAGGCCTAGGATTTCTAGGAGCAACGTCATGGTACGTGGAAATAGATTCAGTGTAACACAAGCTAGTTTACTGCTCAGAATTTTTTTCTATTTTTCCTCTTGTTACAGGAATTTTAAAAGCTAACCTCAAATAAAGTTTTGTGGTATTCCTTAGACAAATATTTTTTAAAGTAAAATGTTATAAGGAGGACAAAAACTAAATAAAAGGGAAGAAAAATAAAATTCCAAGTACATGGTCATGACATCTTTTTCTCCCCAAGGAAAATAGTTTAACTTTACTTATATTTTTCTTGCTTGATATCATGACCAAGTATAGCCAGTTTTTAGGGATTGTGGGCTTTAAATTTTATCTACAATCCAGTTTTTCATCTTCTAAGTTTAGTTTCCAGAAAACTCCCTTCAAATGTTGCCTGTGTATTTAGCTGGTCTTTAGTCACTAAATGAATTTTGCTTCCTAATTTGGGACTCAGATTCCTACCACAAATACAAACAGCAAATAAAAGATTTGTTCTGGATTGCTTCAATCCTCCCTAAAATTGTTAGGGTCTTCCTATCACTTCTGTTGTTCTCTTTCCTTGCTTTAAGCAAATTTATACTAAGGAAGTAGTAAATAATTGACTCATTCATTTATTAAATGAAAGTTCATTCATCTAACATCACAAACAACTACCAAGATAAGAGATACTATATGTTCATTAAACTATTAGATTATAATATTTTCCATCTCTCTTTTTACCAAATGTCAAAATTGTCTCAGCTGGAGAATGGCCACATTAGCAACTTTCTTGCCCTAATCACATTCTCATTTGTTGTTAAAATTTGACTTGCACATATTAAATCCAGTGAGGGTTGATTCTGGTTTTTGAAACTTCCCTCCTAGAAAATTCTTAACAACTCTAAAGATTGTACAAAGAGCAATCAGGTGAAATATAGAGTAGCAGGTCAAATTTGTGTTTTGAATAAATAATGAATGAGTACATTTGTAGTCTAAGAATGGCTCATGAAACATATGAGAAATACTTAGACTAAAAATAGTATTCATTAACAAAAAATTTTAAAAACAAGAAAAGAACATCCCCCAATAGCATTCACAATTTTTCTGAGATTCAAATTTGATTTGGTACCCTATATTTTTAAAAACTAAATTTCCAATACTATTTGCAAAGATTCTGTCTTTACTAAAATCTTTGCTTAATTTTACAAATTCCTAATTCTTCAACAATGAATATATACATAATATCAGTGCAAATATTCACAAAGAGATTTCTATTCTTCATGGAAAGTTTACCTATCAACATAATTACACCATCATTTCATAAACTATTTTTATTAAAAACAGAGTAAAGGAGATGAAGACTGGAGATGAAAGGTGATGAACTCTTGCCCTGGTCTAAAAATATGTATTGAAATCAACTTCTCTAAATATAGGGGATAGAAAATTAGTATCTCTAAAGTATCTTTTTTTGTATCTAACAGCAGAGACCTTAGAGGCCATAACAAACCCTCATATTTTGGGAAGAATTCTTAAGGCAAAATTAAAGGACAACCTTCACCCAGGGCAAAGCACAGCAAATCCAAATAAAATTTAATTTTTGTCATGAATTAGTAAACCCTGTAATTAAAAAGGAGAATGAGGAGCCGGCGCCACGGCTCAATAGGTTAATCCTCCACCTTGCGGTGCAGGCACACCAGGTTCTAGTCCCGGTCAGGGCGCCGGATTCTGTCCCAGTTGCCCCTCTTCCAGTCCAGCTCTCTGCTGTGGCCCAGGAGTGCAGTGGAGGATGGCCCAAGTGCTTGGGCCCTGCACCCCATGGGAGACCAGGAAAAAGCACCTGGCACCTGGCTCCTGCCTTCGGATCAGCGCGGTGCGCCAGCCGCAGCGCGCTGGCCGCGGCAGCCATTGGAGAGTGAACCAATGGCAAAGGAAGACCTTTCTCTCTGTTTCTCTCTTTCCCTGTCCACTCTGCCTGTCAAAAATAAAAAAAAATTTAAAAAAAGGAGAATGAAATCTTCAATTCCCATATGTATTTAATGTAGTTCCTCAACCATTTATTAATATTTATAGAAGAAATTTTGTTAATTTGTTATTACATATATCATATTATTATAATAAAGCTGTGAGGTAGGCAAGAATTATTAAGACAGCTTCACAGGTTCAGGAAACTAAAGTTAATCAACAACTTAGGTCATAGCACCAATAAGTTAGCTAAGCCAGCGTGAATGACTAAGTCTTCTGATTATGAATCTGATACCTGTCCAATATCTTGATGATTAACAGTGTGCCTCATTTGGTGTACTGTAATTTTTATTAAGTAGCATTTCCAAGGATTGAGTTGAGGGATTCTTCCTGAACAGCACCCCTGCTGTTACTCCAAATAGTCTCAGTAAAAACAATTTGTTGTCCTCCAAATGCAATTTCAAGAAAAATCCCTTAGTTCCTTTTATGGTAGAGTGCTTCGAATCTTTTTAAGCACTCTCTCCACAAAACTTCTATAACAGCCAATTACCTTACACTTTGTTTTGTTATGTTTTTCTCCTCACCAAATATAACACAGGTATGTCAAAAATTATGTAATAAATTCTGAACTAAAAGTAATTGTAGACAGAGAAATGAAAAATACTCTACAATTAATATAAAAACCCAAACGTAAGGTCAAATTTATTTTAGGATTATATAATTTTTTTTTTGGACAAGCAGAGTGGACAGTGAAAGAGATACAGAGAGAAATGTCTGCCTTTTCCATTGGTTCACCCCCCAATGGCCGCTGGTGCGATGCGGCCGGTGCACCACGCTAATCTGAAGCCAGAAGCCAGGTGCTTCTCCTGGTCTCCCATGCGAGTGCAGGGCTCAAGGACTTGGGTCATCCTCCACTGCACTCCTGGCAACAGCAGAGAGCTGGCGTTGTGACACAGTAATAAGCCACATGCATCTCGGACATCCCATATGAGAGGACCAGTTCATGCCCTGGCTTCTCTGCTTCCAATCCTACTTCCTGGTTATGTTCTTGCGAAAGCAGCTGATGACATCCCTGCCACCTAGGTAGAGACCAGGATTGAGTATCTGGATCCTGACTTTGGCCTGACCAAACCCGGGCTCTTTTGGCCATTTGAGGAGTGCACTGGTGGTTGGAAGAGCTTGCTCACTCTCTCCTACTCTGTCTGATGCTCTTCTTTTCAAATAAATAAATTAATAAATAAAAATTTTAAAAATTAAAAACTTGAAAACATAACTTACATGCAAATAAAATGAACATGTCAATAATTATATTTAGTTCATCAGTTAATGAGAGAACAATAATATATTAAAACTGTTTCAAAAATGAATTTTTAAAAAAGCACATAAAGGGTTAATAAATATGATGAAATAAATTTGCTAATACATTCAAAATGGGTTTATATCTAATATGACATAACATGTTTGAGTCTATTTTTTCCCAAGTAACAGTCTCATGTATTTTAGTGGCTCAATTTTATTTGCATAGTTTAAACACATATTTGCATTACTACCAGTTGTATTCAAAATAATTTCTATCAAATAGGAAGTAGCCTAGGGAATAGAAAAAATGAGTCAAAGTTGAAAGTCCTCTCAAATTAAATAATCTCTCAAGAGTTTTTGTACACAATATCTAGCACTCCATTAAAAGGATACTCAGAAATCTTCCCCTGTTCATTTCCAAGTCTAAGACTGTTTTCAAATCATTTGTTCAAATGTTATCAAGCTTTTCTGAATACTTGATTCTATAATGAATGACAAATTGATCTTATTTTATATTTCTGTTTATATATTACTAATACTGATAATTCAGCTTATAAACACCTGAAATATAAACATTATTATTTAAATATATGTTTCCATATCATGTAAATAAATTCCAATATTTTTGTAGATGAATGTATGTGTTGTAAAATAATTCGTTTGTTTTGAAAATAATATTCTACAAAAATAGAATTAAACTGAAAAGTCTTTGTCACATATTCAGTTTGGTTGCTGAACAAAAATTTAAAAAACACTTTATTTTCACTCAGTATTGCTGTTGCCCTTTCCAATGTGGCTACTCCCTTTGATGAGCTCTGTCACAGATCATGATGCTGGTAGGTTTTGTGCTTAGCTATAGACTGTGACGAGACATCACCCTTGCCATCCATATACTCATACCATTACCCTGTAGTAGAAACTGTTAGACTAAATAGTTTCCAAATGAATTTGTTAATGAACTTGTGGGTTCTAGTAGTGTCCATCAGTTGTCATGACTCCCCATAAAATAGCTTCAATAAAAGTTCCCCATTTTAAAGAAATATGTCAAAAAGAGAGATACATTTATAGAAATATGCTACTGTCATGCCCCTCTTTAAATTTTACTTCACAAGGTACATTATGTCCTTCACCATAAAGGACTTAGAGAATAAGTACATTAGCAACAAACATTTGAGGCTTTCAAAAACAAGCCATTAAATAACATTGCATGCTCTTTGTCCTTTTAGGAGGAACAACTAAAAGCACAGAGTTTGAAAAGGGAATTTTTGCTTCCATAAAGAGAAAATTAAAAAGACAAATACAAAGGGCCAGGCAGCACTTTAAGTCACAGTTATTCTTATGAATATGAACAGCATTTCAAGGATATAGTTTAAAATCTTATTTTCAATAATTTGGTATACTGTATATGCACTTTTAAACAATCAATGTTAATGCATGGAATAAAATGATTTTTCTCTTATTTATTTTTTGTTACTTTACTCTCTTGGGTTGAAATTTTAAAGAAATAGACAATGACATGAAGTTTAAAGGATATTTACTTTTGACTGCCTCAGAGAAGATCATTACAGTTGAGGGAGAAGAGGAACATTTTTCCCTTAAAATCTTGTGCTTCTCCTCTTAAATGCTCTCAAAATTCTTGTTTCTAAAACTTCTTTAAATATTGCCCCTTAAAAATGGAGGCCCTTTCAACATAGTATTGGGAGTCCTAGCAAGAGAGATTAGGCAGGAAAAAGAAATACAATGTATCCAAATAAGACCGCAAGAATTATAATGATCTCTACAGGTATTTGGTGCCCTGTGAATTACCAAGGAAAGACTAATAGCAGAAAGTACAATATTTACCCATATGCATTTAGTAATACGCAGAAGAAGTAGCTTGCTGATTAATTAGAGATAGAGGTTTATATACCTAACTTAATTAAGAAAAAGTACAGATGTAAAGAGCTTCTATGGGGAGATTAAATAATTTATTAAGGGGAGACAAATGGATTTTTGAAACAACAAACAGAAGATAAGAAAATTTGTGATAATGTATGTTTATAAAGCACGAGTGATCTTTTCCTTGGGAGCAAAATTCCCTGGAAAGGGTGTTTAGGTCACCTTCATGCTCAGATGCGCATGCCTCTAGTTAGATAAGGGAAGCTGCCTGCCGTGCCTTCAGTTTAAAGTAAGTTTTGTGCCACAGTGGTATATCCTGGATTACTTTGCTCCTAAACAGAAATAACCAAAATAATATGGAACCGGTATAGTACCATATACTCACATAGGCCAGTGGAAGAGAACACAGAGCCTATCAACATATCCTCAACTATGGGATCGAATGGTTAACAAGAGTGCCCAAACCATTCAATGGAAAAAGGAGAATCTTTCAATAAGTTTTATTGAGAAAACTGGACATCTACCCGCAAAGAGTGAAACTGAACTAAAAATGTATACAAAAATAATTCCAAAATGGATTAAAGAAATAAATATAAGAATTAAAACTACAAAGTACCTAGAAGAAAGTAAAGGGGAAAAGTTTACATGACACTGAGTTTGACAGTGATACCTGGGATATGGGACCTAAAGCATACACAACAAAAGAAAAAAAAAGATAAATTATATTTAATTGAAATTTCAAATTGGGCATTAAAGAGATAATCAACAGAGTGAAAAGAAAAAGCCATCCCAGAAAATGGAGAAAATATTTGCAAGCAATATATCTGTTAATGAATTAATACACAGAATACAAATATAATACTTTAACCCCAAAGCAAAATCAACACAAAACTCTCAATTTGACGAACAAATCAACAATTAACTTTAATAGACATTTCTTCCAAGAAAAAAAATTATATATATATAACCTATAAACACAAGAAATTATACTTAGAAATGCCAATTATTAGGAAACTGCAAATCAAAACCACAGTGAGAACCATCTCATACACATTAGGCTATCATATTAAAACAAAACAAAATAAGACCAGAAAATACCAAGTGTTGATAAGAATATGGAGGAAGTAGAATCCTTGTGTACTTTCAGTTGGGAATGTAAAATTGTGCAGTTGCTACAGTAAATAGTATAATAATTCTTAAAAATATTAAGAATAGGGGGTGGGCATTTGGTGCAGTGGTAAATACCACTTGGGATGCTGACATCCCATACTGGAGTGCTGACTCCATTTCCAATTCCAGATTCTCACTATGGACACTTTGGTAAGCAACAGATGATGTCCCAAGTACTTGAATTTCTGCCACCCACATGGGAGACTCAGAATGAGTTTCAGGCTCTTGGTTTCATTCTGACTCAATCTTAACTACTATGGGCATCTGAGGAGTAGCCAGTAGATGGAAGATATATCTCTCTCGGTCTGTTTCTATCTCACTGTCTTTACCTTTCAAATAAACAAATATTTTTAAGAATATAATTTCAATACATATGTCCTATAAATTCCATTTCTGAGTGCATACCTAAGAGAATTAAAGTCAGGAAATTGAGCATATATGTGTGCACACATGTTCATAACAATATTGTTTACAATAGCCAAAAGTTGGAAGTAACCCAAACATTTTTCTGTAAATGAATATATATTCATGCAATGGAATATTATTTCACCTCAAAAAAGAAGAAAATTCTGACGCATGCCACGATATAGATGAAGTTTGAAGATATTATGCTAAGTGAAATAAAAGATAGCCACAAAAGGATAGGTATTCTGTGATTCCATTCATATGAAGAAACCGGTATAGTCAAAATTATAGAGACAGAAAATAGAATGGTAGTTGTCAAAGATTGGTGGGCTGCAATAGGGAGTTAGCATTTAATGGGTACAGAGTTTCAGTTTTGCAAGATAAAAAGAATTCTGGAGATAGATCATAGCAATGATTGCACAGCAATGAGAATATAATTAAAGTCACTGAGCTGCACACTTAAAAATGTTTAAGATGGTGAATTTTATGTTACATGTAGTTTACAAATTTAAACATTATAATAAATTATTGAGAACCTCAAATATTTTGTTTATTTCAGTTATGATTATTGATACATATCGTATTTGAAATTAAAGCTGAGAAATATTACAAAGCACTTAAGTACATATTAAAATTAAAAATTAAAATAATAAACTTAAAATAATATTTATACAATGAGTAAACATAAATGACTTATATTTATCACAAGTATATTTTCCAAAACAAAATCTTAGTAAGAAAAATGGTATTGTTCTACATTTTTGCAAATCTCTTCAAAATATTTGTGAAGAGTTAAATTGAAAGAAAATGCACATTTCTATGAACTTGTTGAGGATTCTTTATACGTGGCTTAATAGAGGACACATAGGCAGGCTCTCATAGCTTTTATCCTCTATATTTTCCAATATGTTATTTTGTTTGAAGTATATAAAGAAATGTCTAGTGGCCAGCACTGTGGCATAGCAGGTTAAGCATTTGCCTGTGGAAATGCATCCCATATGGGGGCTATTTCAAGTCCCAGTTGCTCCACTTCTGATCCAGCTCCCTGCTGATGGCCTGGAAAAGCAGAAGATGGCCCAAGTGCTTGGGACCCTGCACCTACATGAGAGACCTGGAAGAAGTTTCTGGCTCCTGGCTTCAGATCAGCCTAGTTCCGGCCATTGCAGCCATTTGGGGAGTGAACCAGCAGGTGGAAGACCTCATTTTCTGTCTCTCCCTCTCTGTGTCTATAACTGCCTCTCAAGTAAATAAATAAATCTTAAAAAAAGAAATTTATGCCTCACTCATATATATATATATAATATACACACATATATAGTTGGAAAAAATAAAAAGATTTCAATAGTCTTCATAAACTATAGATGGTCTTTTTTGTTGACATTGTGTTAATGCTTAACAAATGGTTCACTGGTTCACTCTCCAAATGTCCACAAGGACCAGGGTTTGGCCAAGTTTAAGTCATGAGCTGGGAACACAATCCAGATCTCCCATATGATGGCAGAAATCCAACTATTTCAGCCATCACCATTGTCTCCCAGGGCTTGCATTAGCCGAAAGCTGAATTAGGAGCTGGAGGTGTGCATTGAACCCGGGATTATCAGTATAGGATGTGGACATCTTAACTGCTAAGTCAAATGTCTATACCTTGTATATTGTTCTTTATTTATAGAATTTTATTTGGTATGTTCTTTCTGAATTTTTGAAATTATGATTATATTTTCAACTTTGGTTGTAAATATGTCTCAAATATTCATTTTTTAACTTGTTCCTAAGAATCTGTTGAATCAAAGAAGACAACTGCTGGCTCAGACATCTTACAGAATGAGTTTTGCAATTTGACATAGGGGAGAAGTGTTCTCTGTAATGATGGAGAAAGTATGGTTCATAGCACTATATGGAAACATGATTCAGTTTAGAAGTGTATTGCCAAAGAGAAACAATGCCCTAGGAATGGAAAAAAAAATCAAAGGAAAAGGATTTAAATCATAAATGCTCTGATTTTTAAAACAAATAACTACCATTTATATTGATATCATTTTCACTAAGATCACTGCAGGATGGTCCCTGACTAATAATGCAGCTTTGAACCACAAGGGGCTCGGGAGCAGTTTCCCATTATGTGTTTCCACGAGACAGAATGAAAGAAACTCAATGATAGCTATAATTATGCAAGATAAATGTGTCACAAATTGAATGGCTTATTTCCTAAGTGTTATTCCCTCAAGGTCAGTCTCTATTCAAACTTAGAGATAATTAGATTCTACAGAAAATTTTAGAAACCATAAGGTTACTAATTCTGACCAAAAGTAATAAAGCACTTTGCTTTCAGTTAATGAAATGGCACAGGACTCTGTGTTTTCCTCACCCTGTGTTGTTTCTGTCTTAGTAGCACATGGGAGATGAATTTTGCTTCATTTCAATATATTGCATTTCCCCTCAGCCTGTACTTTTGATAGTGTTTTGATATAATTGCTTTTTAAAACACTGATGCTAGTAGTTAGTTTTTGTGGCCCAATATTATATATCAAGGTCCAATGCTGGATAGTTTTTATAATAATGGTTAATGTATTCAAGGTATAAAATATCAGAAATTATGTACATAAAGTAGGATTCATAGACTGAGATAACAAAGGAGAAAATAAAAGCCTATTTCCTGGAAAGAAAATAGTGCTCTTACTGAGAAAAGATAGTAATATTTCTTTAAGACTATATTAATAATGCAATTGCCATAGATAATTTGAAATGGACTTTGATATGTTGATATTTTTACTTCTACTGACAAATTTAGAAAGCATTTGATTAGCATTATTAAAGTCAAAATCATACTTACAATATCTAACAATATGTAGTCTGCACTTCCACAAGGTTTTGACAACAGCTGCTGCTTGTAGAACACCAAATGTTTCAAACGAAAATAAGTACAATAATCTGGGCAAATTTTAAAATGTGATGGCTTTTTATTAGTAGTAATTGAAATGTTTCCTCATTGTCCATTACTTGCACAGTATCCTTGGGCCTTTGAGAGGGAAAATAAGAATCTAATTATTATAGCAGAATCAGCTTTTCATCTTGGAATAACTTTGTGATATCCACTGTGCAATGCAATTAATCCCAGACTGATGTTTGTGTGCTTTGATGAACTGAATTTATTGAGCCTTGACACATTTTTCCTTCAGAAATGGGAAACTAGAAATATATACTCCTGGGGAATCAAGATTGAACCCCAGAAATTTAATAGGATTTTGTATCCAGGTTTCCATGGAAATAGATTAAGCACTCTGAGCCTGGGCTTCTATGTCCTAACAACCTTGGCCTTGGGAAGGAGCAGCACCTTCTCTCTAGTCCAACAATCCAAACAGGAAAACCTTGGGGGAGTCAAAAATTTGTTTCAATTCAGAAAATCATCATCATGTTTTTTCTTCAAGTTTTGCAACTACAGTGTGGTGCTCTCTCTTGTTTTTCTTTCTTTTTCTTTCTTTCTTTTACTGCCATGTAAAAGGGGTCATTACAGGGAAACATCCTGCTGAAGCAGCTGGCCAAAAGCTAGAAGTGACCTAGGGCAGTTGAGAGACCAAGAAAAACAATGGAATTAAGCACATCATAATGTCTCTTGCTTTTTTCTTAAAAACATGTTTGTCCTCACCAGTCAAAAACATTATAAGGTGATTTGTCATCTGTTTGAGCAGGTATTTTGTATTTTTAAAAAATTCTTTATATACAACATTCTTTCTGCTGTTGAATATATTTTGGAACTACACAAGCACACACAGGGATTCCAATATCCCAAAGAAGATGTTTTGTCTACTAGCAAAGAGTAGACAAGTTTAAGAGCATATGTAACTATAATACAAATGAGATAAGATGAACGCATAAGATGTTTAAATGAAAGTCCTTGGTGATTCAAAGGACAGATCCTCATGACAAGGGCTTTGAAGTATGGACATGGTTAACCCAAATAGCAGGAGTAAAGTTACTAAAGTAAAGATGTAAAAGGTGTGTTTGGGGCATACTGTGTAGGTCCATCTGACTTAAAAGCAGAGTACTTAGTGGAGAATTAAGGCTGTTATAAAGTAAGTTGATAGTACGTTGCCACAAAAATTAAAAAAAGGAAGGAAAGAGGATGGACAAAATGGAAGGAGACAAGTATTGTTATGTTCTTAGAATTGTATTTTTGAAATACATGAACTCTCTCTACATTAATAAATTTTCTTCAAAAGTAAAATTAATTAAATAAAAAATTAAAGTATAGGAGTGGGGAATCAAAGATGTAATAGTACATTGGCAAAAATATCATCACCCTGTACCTCATAAATATGTACAGCATCCAGTCACTGTGTGTCAATTAAAAATCAAAATATTTTAACAGCTACATTATGCAAAGCATAAATATTAAACTGGGGAGTTCATGGTAATTCAGAAATGAGCAAAGACCAATAGACGTTTTACGCAGCTTGAGAGTCTCAAAAACGTAGGAGGTCAACCATTCATGCTAAGACCCTACCCTTGGAGAGTTTAATTTAACTGAGCTGGGGATTTGATTCAGGTACTGGCTCTGTTTTAAAGTGAAAAAGGTTATTTTAATATGCAGCCACTATTAATAAGCACAGATCTAAGTGTAAAGAATTTCTCAACTTCTTTGGCCACCATCCTCTTTCATGGTAGTCATTTTGTGAAATCTAAACCAATAATACTCATAAACTTTTAGAAAACATACTTGCAAAGTTTCAACCTTAGATATTTTGACTTACTTCATTTAGGGCATGTATCTTCACTGGTGTCCACAAGCCACAATTGTTGAGAAACATTGGTCTAAGATGACTAAGGTATAGAGCCTTGATAATTCTAAAGCATATTTGAAGTCTTCAAATAAAGTTTAGATAAAGTAGTATAAGGCTCATACACAGTACATGCCAGATTTAACAGTTCCTTCATCTAGTGTTTGTCTCTCTAGTAATACTGCTTTCTTGCTTTTGAAAATCAAAGTGGTGAGAGATATATAGAAACTCTTTGTATTACTAAAACTATTCTGAAATAAAATGTTAAATATGAAATAATAATGGCTACTTCACAATATCATTTGAATCTTAAGGGAATTTGATTAGCCATGTAAAGGTTTGAGGCTCATCCTGAGCTATAGGAACATTCCAATAAACATTCACCACTGTCATTTGTTGCAGAGAAAGGGAAGGTTTCCCTTTGCCCTCTGATGATTTTCTGGAACGAATTGAGAATAGATTCTATGGGAGAAAACATATACAAATGCTTTAATGTGCAAAAGGGAAAAATCACAGCACAGTGGAAAATCAAAGCACTGTGGTTGGCCATTAGCCTAAAGTCATTCACAATCTTATTTCCCCCTTTTTCTATATGGGAGGGAAGGAGGGAGATTGATAATAAAATAGCAAATGATTTTAAGAAGACTCACTGGGTTTGGAGAACATATAATTACTGGATTAAAGTCCACTGGGCCCATAGAGCAAATGATGGATTGTAAATTAATCTCTGTGGAATCAAAATAGAGGACAATGATGTAATGATCAGTCTGCCCAGGTATATTGACAAACTGCAATCTTTTTTCTTGTGATGTGAGTTTAGTTAATGAAGGCTCAGAGGAGAAACTAGAGCTAATTGCTTCATCCTTGACAATTCTGAACTTCAGGCAGATAGCAGAAAACTTCGCTATATGCATGGGATTAGGCAAGCGGTAAGAAGCAAACAAGGTTAAAGGGACTTGATTCCAAACCTATTTTTAAAGCCTTTGAATTTGCTCAGCATGACAAAAAAAAGAATCAAAATTTTACAGTATTACTCTTTGAATTCCAAAATTCCTCTGTCTAAAACTTCCCTAGAAATTTCACAAGTTAAAAGCCGAGTTGGGGATTGTGGAGAGAAAAATTGTATTGGTAGCTGAATGGCAAAATAGTTCATCAAATTGGTCTTCCATTTCTTAGAATGGGTCAGTTCACCAGTGTCTGCAAATAATAATTGATATAATTAAAAAGGAGAGAATGATCCTACATGGGAAGTGGGATACGCAGAAGACTCATAGAATGGCAAATGCCCTAAACAGCACTCTGGCCTCAGAATCAGCCCTTAAGGCATTTGGATCTGGCTGAAGAGCCCATGAGAGTATTTTAGGCATGGAAAGCCAAGACATTCTGGCAAAAAAAAAAAATGACCTAAATGAAAGATCTCTGTGAGATCCCAGCGGAAAGAATGGGCCATCAAAGAAGGAGGTACCTTTCTCTGAAGGGAGGAGAGAACTTCCACTTTGAATATGGCCTTGTCTAAACAAGATTGGAGTTGGTGAACTCAAGAGGCTTCCATAGCCTTGGCAGCTCATGACAAGAGCCTTGGATGATTACTGACGTCATAAATAAGAGTTTCAATTGTTAAATCAACACCAGGAGTCACTGTGCACCTGCTTCCCATGTAGGACCTCTGTGCTTAATGTGTTATGCTATGTGGATTAACAGTAAAATTACTACCCAAACAGTACTCTATATTTTGTGTGTCTTTGTGGGTGCAGTCTGTTGAAAGATTTACTTAGTATATACTAAGTAGATCTTCTGTATATAAAGGAAATTGAAAATGAATCATGATGAAGAATGGGATGGGAGAGGGAGTGGGAGATGGGATGGTTGCAGGTGGGAGGGAGGTTATGGGGGGGGAGTCACTATAATTCAAAAGTTGTACTTTGGAAATTTATATTTATTAGATAAAAGTAAAAAAAAGAATGGGTCAATTCAATGAAAATTTTTGTGAGGGCCAGCGCTGTGGTGTAGTGAGTAAAGCCATTGCTTGCATTGCTGACATCCCATATAGGCTCTGGTTCAAGTCCTGGCAGCTCCACTTCCAATCTAGCTCTCTGCTATAGCCTAGGAAGGCAGTGGAAGATGGGTCAAGTCCTTGGGCCCCTGCACCCGTGTGGGAGACCCAGAAGAAGCTCTTGGCTCCTGGCTTCGGATCAGCACAGCTCCAGCCGTTGCAGCCAATTGGGGAGTGAACCAGCAGATGGAAGACCTTTCTCTTTTGCCTCTCTTTCTCTCTCTGTGTAACTCTGACTTTCAAATAAATAAATAGATCTTTGAGAAAAATCGTGTCTCATTTCTGAAGGTGATGTTTGTAGGAATCCTCAAATCAAGCAAACAGTTCTTTAATAAGAGGCATTTCTGTAGAAACAGAAGAAAAACAAAATTTAGTAACTAGGGTAGTTTATAGACCAAGCTGATGAGACTGGAAGGCACCTAGCTGAAGTTATTAGATACTTGGTTTCAGCGTTGAGTGGAAATGGAAGCGGAATGTGGCAACTGGACAAATTTTTGCTATTTTGCAATCTGTGGTGATTTTTCCAGATTCCGTCTTAAGTTCATCAGTATTTTCTGTAGGCCTATAAAAAAGGTTAATTGTAAAATGAGTACAAGTTAGAAAAATGGAAGAAGCATTAGACTGACAGCCAGGAAAGAATTCAGAAAACAGCCCACATTTCATCTGTACAGTATGTAAGGAATTTTAAAAAAGTTCAAGCAAATGTGTACTATGAAAATACTTTGTGGGGCCAGTGCTGTGATGCAGTGGGTTAATGCCACAGCCTGTAGCACTGGCATCCCATGTGGGCCAGTGGTGGTTCAAGTCTCAGCCCTTGTCCTGATTGTTGATGAACAACTTAATACTTTACCCCTTTTAGTATTTTTTTGTTCTACTTAATACTATTAGTCGAACTCTTTGATTAACACACAATTATTCTTAGGTGTTTAAATTTAACTGAAAAGTGATCCCTATTAAATATAAGAGTGGAAATAAGGGAGGAGATGTACAATTTGGGACATGCTCAATCGGACTTGCCCCAAATGGGAGAGTTAGAAATGTGCCACGGGATTCCAATTCAATCCCATCGAGGTGGCATGTACCAATGCCATCTCACTAGTCCAAGTGATAAATTTCTGTTCACAATTGACCATAATGATAGGACTAAGAATCAAAGGGATCACATAAACAAGACTAGTGTCTGCAAATACTAGCTGATAGAATAAAAAAGGGAGAGAACGATCCAGCATGGGAAGCAGGGAGCTGATCAACTAACTGAGCACCAAAAAGGAAACCTGTTGAAGTGAAATGGACACTATGAGAAACAGTGACTTCACTGATTTTTTGTATAAAGTGCAGCAACAAGTGATTGGCCATATAGGCTTCTTTTGAATTTGCTTTATTGCCGCTTAGAAAATTGATTTTTTTTTTATGCATCCAGCAGGAGGAGGCATGGCACCTCACCTCCTTTTTTCTAACTGTATTTCAGTAGTTTTAAATTTACAAAATTTGTAGAGCTGTTCAAATAGTTCCAGTATATCCCATACCCATCCCCTATTTTTTTTTTTAATGAAAGAAACCTTTTACTTAAGGAATACAATCTTCATGCATTTCATAAGTACAACTTTAGAAATATAGTGATTCTTCCTACTTACTCGCCCTTCCACCACACTCCTACACCACCACCTCTTCCCTCTCTCTTCCATTCGCAGTCCCATTCTCTAAGATCCATTTTCAGTTAACTTTATACACAGAAGACCAACTTTATACTGAGTAAAGAGTTCAATAAATTGCATAAAAAACTATTTCTCAACAGTTGAGACAATGACTGTTCAAATTCATTGCATCTTGAAGTTAATTTCACTTATTTTTTATAGAAACTTAGTTAACTTTAAAGAAGCACCCAAGAATGATATATCTTTTAAGAGCATGTAGACACAATTATAGTACAACTCTTTGAGGACAGAGGTCCTGCATGGGAAGTTAGTGCACAGTGATTTCTGTTGTTAATTTAACAATTAACATTCTTATGTATGACATTAGTGATCTCCCGAGGCTCTTGACATGAGCTGCCTAGGCTATGAAACTCTTTGAGTCCATAATCTCTGTCAGTATTTGGACAAGGCCATAAGCAAACTAGAAGTTCTCAGAAAACTGATTTTTGAAAAGTATAATCTCCATTTTATTTTCCCACAGTTTTCCCTCAGTCCTTACAGACTAAGTTCCTTACATGGAGTTTGCTGGAGGTCGTGGGGAAACACCAGCTGGCCTAAACTGGGCACTTCTGGGCTTCATGAAAATGCTTCCCAACTACTTGGCTGTGAACAACCAGATCATATAATAATGTAGCTTCACCCACCACTAGAAAAGCAAGTAGGTGTCAAAGACACTTCTGAAATGTCCCTGATAGATCTGGCCTCCCTTATGTTTCAAATGATGAACTTCATAATGGCCTGGTCTTTGGGCACACATGGGACACAGTTTGTGGAGTGAATAGGCTGCATGCGGCCTTGGCCCTTTTTGTCATGGCTGTTGTTTCTTCTTTCTCCTCCTCTCCCCTTCCTCCTCTTTCTCCTTTCTTCTTCCTCTTCTTCTTCTTCCTCTTCTTCTTCTTCTTCTTCTTCCTCTTCCTCTTCCTCTTCCTCTTCCTCTTCCTCTTCCTCTTCCTCTTCTTCTGGGTCACTTTGGAAGCGAGGACCAGAAAGGGCAGGGATTTTAATATATATACATATATATATATTTAATATATATAATTTAATAACTATTTTGAAAGCATCTCAAAACAAGAAGGCTAAGTCAAGGGCTCTCTATAGATTTCCCTTTTAGTATTAGAGTGAATTTCCCATTTTTTGAAATTCTCCAAATAAACTGAAGTGTTTGGGACTCTCAGAAAGTGACATTTTTTACTTCATGCAAGGCCAGGAAGCCTAAAGGAACTATTTAAAGAACGTACCAGACTAGTTTTACAGGGAGCTCCTATGCTTCATAAAGTCAACCATTAGTTCCTTAAGATAGTCTGGTCACATCTGAATATATGGCATTCCAGGAAAAGCACCATTAACATAATCAGTGCTTCCAATCATGTCCTGTGATAAGAAGAACCTATTCTTATTGAACTTACATGATTAACTATACTGCCATAAGATAGGAATATTTGTAAATGGTTTCTGAATTCTGAGTTAATCGTGGAGGGAGAACGGTAAAGGCTTCAATTCTGCTGAAAAAAATTATACCATATCAAAGTGATGCAAACTATAGATAACCTGAAAGAAAAAAAGATCCTTAGATCTGGGAAACATGAAAAGAATCAGTGATGTCTCAAACAAAAAGTAATAATAAGTTGTAATTCTTTAACAGCTTAGTCAGTTCTTCTAACTTTTTTGTTTTGCTTGATGTTGGCTTAGCAATTTTATAAGTCCAGGTTTTTATTAGAATTCTAGAATTGTTACCTTGTTCAAGAGCATGGTGTTAAAACTACCAGCAACCTGTATTGTCAGAGTTTTACCCATTATTTTTATGATCATCTGGAAGAAGCATCAATTTGGGATTACTGCTTGCAAGATGCTTTCAGAAAAATAATAGAGCAGCTTAACAATTGACAAGACTTAAAACACCATGATCTGATGAGAGTACAGAACTGACAAAGATACTTGGTTATTTCTGTGGAATAGAAGAATTTAACATTAGAAATATGACTGATACCATATACTAAGTCATATTAGGTTCTAGGAATTGTCTAAAATTAGGAACACATGCTAATAACATATTCATACAAATGTAACTCAAAGCTAAACAACATTTATTTTTGGTTAAGTTTTTACATTTAATACATCAAAGAAATCTACTTTATATGTTTCTTAGACTCCAAAGGGCCTTCAGAATGTCTGAAGTTATTTTGAGATCAAATGACTTAAGTTTGAATTTAACATTTGATTTTAGAAAATTTGTCATATATGTCAAGCTTTAAAACATTCGATCAAAATAGGATCACAAGTTACTGAGAAATAATGCTTATCCACTTAACTAGAGCGGTAATTTAAAAGACTTTTGCATTAGGGTTTTATTAATAACAAAGTTAATTTTAATAAAACCTTATGAATAAATGTGTACAATCTCAGTTTTGACCACACAAGAGGATATTTTATAAAGCTTTTTTGCAATCCTTTTATCTATTTAATTTTACCTATTTAAAGTAAATTTTTGTCTTAAAAGAATCTGCAAACAACTCCTAAATCTGACAAAAATACTCTTTTTTAACAAAAACATATTCTGATATTTTCCTTACAACATTCTTCAGCAAAAATACTTCCCAGTTTCCCTGTTTATTTTATATACAAAATTCTTTCTCATTTCTAAAGGTTTGAATTACATATGTTAATCTCCAGCAATTAATTGATAGCCAGTATTTTATAGATAAAAACTATTTTATAATCTCTAGAAATATATTTTAACATGGAATAAGACGTATTTACTGACAAACCCAAGGATATTTTTGCCTTTCTATAAAATTTGAGAAGCAAAAGGTAAATAAGTTTAAGCCCTGTTTTTAAGCAATTAATATTTTAGTATTTTATCTTATTTTAAAATTATCTAAGTATTTAATGAATGTCCATTATCTAATCTAATTTAGCAGCATTTTAGAGAATAGTTATCAAAAATATTTGTGAAACTTGTTTAAGTAAACATGTTAAAAAAAAGGCCATTGTTGTTAAGATTATTCATTAGCTTGTATTCTTTTTTTTTTTTTTTTTGACAGGCAGAGTGGACAGTGAGAGAGAGAGAGACAGAGAGAAAGGTCTTCCTTTGCCATTGGTTCACCTCCCAAATGGATGCTACGGCCAGCGCGCTGTGCTGATCTGAAGCCAGGAGCCAGGTGCTTCCTCCTGGTCTCCCATGCAGGTGCAGGGCCCAAGGTCTTGGGCCATCCTCCACTGCACTCCCAGGCCACAGCAGAGAGCTGGACTGGAAGAGGAGCAACCGGGACAGAATCCGGCGCCCCGACTGGGACTTCACTTCCCAAATGGCTGAAACAGCCAGAGATGGGTCATTCTGAAGCCAGGAGCAGGAACTTCCCCTGGGACTTGGGCCATATTCTACTGCTTTCCCAGGCCATAGCAGAGAGCTGGATCACAAGTGGAGCAGCCAGGACTGGAACCAGTGCCCATATAGGATGCTGGCACTGCAGGCGGCAGCTGCACCCACTATGCCACAGTGCCGGCCCCTAGCATGTACTCTTTATATCTATTTAATTTACTTGTTTTTCAGATTAAATTCTTATTTTTAAAGAACTTAAATACCCACTAGAGATAAAAGTTGTGTACTTGAATTATATTGAATGCTGACAGTCATGTCTGTTTTAATTACCAAAGATTATAATTACCAAAAATTATTAAAGTCAAATGAACTTGAAAAACATCTAAAACTATTAGTTAAATTGTGAGTACACAATTTTTAAGTCAATTTTGTAGAAATTTTGTACTCTGTGACCATTCTAGCAGCCTGGGGAGCCTTAGCCTTCAGTGGTGAATATTATAACAGAATTCAAATGCCCAAAGCAAATCCACTGTCAAGTAGTGGCCTGGGTTCTGACATCACCAGCAACCAAACCAATAACTTCTCTTGCAACAATTTGTCACTTACTCTCACTTCCGTGTGAGCCTGTCAGAAACTTGATGGTTTTCTTATCCTTTATGCAAGGTAATGAGGAAACTAGAAAGCTAAAAAAATTGTACCTTTTACCAGTGACTTGCTAGTCACTCTACATCCCAAGTTCACTTATCTTTTCATAGTACACAGTAACTCTAGGTACCACTAAAAGCCAAAGAGTTCAAAGAATTAAATATAAAAGAATTCAAAGTTTCAGCCTGAGAGGAAATCATTCATGATTCTTGGGCTCCATGAGAAAGACATAAGGACTCCCAAAAAGGGGTCAGCGGTGCTATTTTTATATAGGTTCATGAAAGAGTCACAGAGTCAGTGTCATGTTCCTCCAGGTTTTATGTGTTGGTTAGAACTCAGGTGTTTCCCTTAGTAATTTTTTAATCCATTGACCACAAAATGAGGGTGGTATGGCCTTGAATGGGCTTGAATCTTAAAATCCTTCAAGATGAAAGGGAATTACATGGAAAATCAAAGGGAGCAGAAAGAGATAGAAGGAACTGAAGCATGGAAAGATCAAGTCTCAGTGGAGCCAGTTTGGGTAGAACTTGAGTTTCCCCACAAGGCGAATGAAGTTTTAGTTAGTAGGGATTTAAGAAAAGGAGTTTAGCCAACTGACCAAGATCCAAAAGGGAGAGAACCCTTAAAATATTTTTTTAATATCAGCTCCAATTATGCTGATTTTTTTAAATCATAGAGCTAATTCACATATCCCTTTTCCTTCCTGAGATAAATAGCTGAGGTTTGCGGTTTGGAAAGAACAAGTGGGCTTAGGAAGAGACCACCAGCAGGAGCACCAAGGGCAGCACTTCCTCCCTTCACCAGAGAAGAACCTGTGGCACCTGCTCACATCCACGTCTCCCAGCAGCAGAGGGAGTCTCCTTCCCAGTCTCAGCCTGTGTCTGGCCCATGCCAAGGAAACACAGAAGTCATTATGTTTTACTTATCGTTTGATATCAGGAAGCAGATCCCCAACCAAGATGGAAATCAAAAGATTGCTCTGTTCAGCACTTAATGTTCTTGGTCTTTGAATTGTTTTAAAGAACTGATGTCTTTCCTTCTTAGGACATGGTTCTATTTCAACTCAGGAGAGAAGATAAAGCAAACAGCAAAGCTCCCATCAAACTCCAAATAATAACCAAAATTTCAAACCAGAGATATTATGTTACCTGTGACTCAGGCATGAGTATAATTTAAAATTCAACACTAAAACTCATAAAGAATATAACAAGATTCTGATCATTCCTAAAGACAGACAAAATGCAAAAATGTCTGCTCTCTGCAGATGGTGGTGCCTGCCCACATTTTTTGTATAGCCATATTTCTTGGCATCTTAAGCCTTTGATTCATCATATGTACACATGGGTCCTATATGCTATCTATCCTCAACAGACAGAAAGTAGAACACAAAGGCTGTTGATCAGAGGGAAAAGGATCACTTGCAAAAAATACTCTGAAGTCAAGGGTCAAATAAAAATTTAAAGTAAGTAATTAAAAGTTAATTCAAGTATTTACATCTTGAAACAAAGAAATTGTATTTCAGAAAATGGAGTTCTAGTTAAAGAAGGGGGGTTTAAAATAGAGGCTCATTTTATTTTTAATTGATACATAAAAATTGTACATATTTGTGTAGTAATATGTGATGGTTTGATATGTGTATACATTTTTTAATGTTCAAGTCTGGGTAAACCTATCTGTCTCCCCAGACATTTATCATCCCTTTAAAACAAAAAGTATTCAATATTTTTTCTCTTGGCTTTTAAAAATCTAGCTCATTATTAATATTTATAGTCTCCTGCCTACCATGCATCAGAACATTTCTTTCTCTATATTTCTCTTTTTAAAAAAAGTCAGAAGAAAATATCTTGAGTGTTTTCACAATAAAGAAAAAATGTTTGAGGAGATACATATATTTACCTTGAATGGAAATGATATAATGTATACATGCAGATAAACACTGCATGGTTCTCTCTGGCTATATCTATATCTATATCTATATCAATATCTATATATCTATATCTATATCTATTTATATCCATATCTATATCTATATGTGTGCGTGAGTGGTTACTATATAACTGAAATATATTTAAAAATCACTGAGAGTGTACACATGCATATTCCCCCCACATGAATTAAGAAAAACACCAAAAATTATTTCTATTATACAACTGTGACATGGAATCTGTTAATCAAATTGTTCTCATCCCTCTCTCTCCCTGGCCTTCTCAGATCTGGTAGCCACCATTCCACTCTCAAATTGTTTGAGATCAACATTATTACATTCCATATATGAGTGAGATCATGTGCACTTGTCTCTCTATGCCTGTCTTATTTCACTTAACATGATTATCTTCAAGTCATCCATGTTGTAGCCAATGAACAGGATTTTATCTCTTTTATGGATGAATAGTATTACACTGTGGGTATGTGTGCCGGCCTGCAGCACAAAGAACCGGGTTTCCTGAAACAGAGAGTGGGAATGCGGGGACAAGGATGCAAAGAATGGAGCCAAGACAAATCCTGATCAAGGCTCGTTTATTCAACAAACCCAGTAGTATTTAAACATGACCAGTTAGTTGCACACAAGAAGGCACGCAGAGGATTTACATATCTAAAATTCTTTTGGGGTTACAAAGAGTTCCCAAAGAGTTCCCGATAAAGTTCTTTCGCTTAGCAGATCACAAAATATTGTCAATCACTGATTACAAGGGTACAATAAAACACCTAGGTGATAAATGCTGGTTTCAGGTGTGCTTGATTATCTACATCATCTCTTGTGAGAAGTTTAGCAGTGAGATAATGTTCTTCCTGCCTCTTCCTGGAATCTCCTTAGCCTTTTGTCTGTGCCAGGATGTCTCCATCCATATGTTTAAGTGTAAACAAAAGGGGCGACTGCCTGTGGCTGCCCACAGGCATGTACCACACATTTTTATCCATTGATCAACCAATAAAATCTTTAACTGTTTCCATTTCTTGCCTATTGTTAATAGTGTTATAATAAAACTGGAATGCAGATGTCTTTTAAACACACTAATTTCATTTCATTTGGATGTATGCCAAGTAGTGAGATCATTGGATCATATAATATTTCTTTTTTAAAGATTTATTTATTTATTTGAAAGTCAGTTACACAGAGAGAAGAGAGGCAGAGCGAGAGAGATGTCTTCCATCCAATGGTTCACTCCCCAATTGGCCACAATGGCCGGAGCTGTGCTGATCTGAAGCCAGGAACCAGGAGCTTCTTCCGGATCTCCCACATGGGTGCAGGGACCCAAGGACTTCGGCATCTTATACTGCTATCCCAAGCCATAGAAGAGAGCTGGATCAGGAGTGGAGCAGCCAGGTCCTGAACCAGTGCCCATATGAGATGCTGGAGCTTCAGGCCAGGGCGTTAACCTGCTGCGCCACAGCGCCAGCCTTGAAAATGTGATTTTTAAATTGAATGTTCTTGGCACTCTTATTAAAAATCATTTAACCATGCATGTACACTTAAATGGACTCTGTTCTAGTCCATTGGTTTATATATCGTTCTTTAAGTCAGTACTATACCATTTTGATTACATAGTTTCATATATAATATTTCTATTTAAAAAAATTTTTGGAGGAACCACAATCCCATTTTCTATAATGGGTGTATTGATTTCAATACCAGAAGTTTTCAGGAGTTTTCCTTTCTCTACATCCTCACAGCTATCTGATGCTTGTATCTTTGTCTTATCGATAATAGCCATTCTACCTGGTGTGCGGTGGTACTGCACAGTGGTATTGATTTGTATTTTACTGATTATTACTTGTGTTGAGAAATTTCTCATGTACTTCTTGGCCATTTATATATTTTTCTTTGAAAAATATATATTTATATACACCTATCTTTTCTTCCATATGTTACCTCTTCACCCCATTTATTGTTCCCTTTGCTGTGCAGAAATTTTTTAGTTTTATAAAATCCCATCTGTCTGTTTTCACTTTTGTTGCTTGTGCTTTTAGGATCTGATACAAGGAATTCATGTCCAGCAAAACAGCCTGAATTATTCCTCCTATGATTTATTCTAGCAGTTTCATAGTTTAAGGTCTGACATTGAGGTCTTTAATGTGTTTTGTATTGATTTTTGTATATGGTAAGAGAGATAGTTTGGTTTCATTCTTACATGTATGGGTATCCGTTCTTCTCAGCACCATTTACTGAAAAGATGTGCTTTATCCAGTGGAGGTTCCCAGCAGTTTTTGAAAGATCTGCTGGCTTTTCATATTTGAGTTTTAATTCTATATTTTCTATTTTGTTCTAATGATATGAGATAGTTTTAAATACTAAAGTTTATAGTGTATTTTGAATTAAAGTTGCATAATGACTCTTATTTATTCTTTTTGCTTAAGATTATTTTGGCCACTATGAGTATTTTGTGGTACCACACAAATTTTAAGATTTTTTTTCTGTTTCTGAGAAGACTGTCATTGATATTTTGATAGATACTGACTTAATGATAATTTTGAGTAGGTTAGAAATTTTTAAAATATCAGTTCTCTCAATATGTGACAGAGAATGTCTGTCAACTTTTTGTGTCCTTATTTCTTTCACCAGTGTTTTTTTAAGACTTATTTCTTTTATTTGAAAGGTAGAATTAAAGAGATGAGAGAGAGAGAGAGAGAGAGAGAGAGAGAGAGAGAGAAATCCTCCATCTGCTGGTTCACTCCCCAAATACCACAATGGCTACGTTTGGGCTGGGCCAAAACCAGAAGCCTCCAGGTCTGGAACTCCACCCAGGTCTCAAAAATGGGTAAAGGACTCAAGTACTTGGAAGTACTTGGGACATTTTCTGCTGCTTTCCCATGTACCATAAAATGGATCTGAATCAGAAGTGGAGAAGCCAAGACTCAAGCTGGCATCATCCACATAGGTTGTAGGCATTGCAGGCAGCCTCTTGGTTCTCTGTGCAACAATGCCAGACACAGTGTTTTATAGTCATTATCATATAGATCTTTCACCTATCTACTTAAATTTATTTCTCAGTATTTTATTATTTTTTAAGTTGAACAAATTTCACATATTTCATATGTACAGATTAGGAGCATAATGAGACTTCCTCCCCTACCTCCTTCTTGTCCATGCACCCACTCTCCCTTCCTCCTCCTACATTTCTTATTCTTTCTTTTAATTTTTGCAAAGATCTCCTTTCCATTTATTTTATATTTAGAAGATTAACCCTATATTAAGTAAGGAATTCAACAAATAGTAATAAGGAAAAAGCACTGTTCCTTAACAATAAAGACAAGGGCTGTACACAACCATCAAATCTCAATGTCAATTTTACTCATATGCATTACATTTTTGTACTGTATTAGTTGCCAAAGATCAGGGATAATGCATAGTATTTTTTTTTGGCCTGGCTTATTTCACTAAGTATAATGGTTTCATAACTGGGTTGTTTGTTTTGTTGTTGATCTCTTTATATATTTTGGTTATTAATCCATTATCAGTTGCATAGAATTTCTCCCATTCTGTTGGTTGCCTCTTCACTTTGGTGAATGCTTCTTTTGCAGTGCAGAAGCTTCTCAATTTGATCAATCTCATTTCTCAAATTTGGCTTTGATTCCTGTGGTTCTGGGGTCTTTTCCAAGAACTCTTTATCTATGCCAATGTCTCGTGGGGTTTCTCAAATTTCCTCTAATAATTTGATGGTATCATTTTGTAGATTTAAGTCTTTGATATGTTTTGAGTGGATTTTTGTGTAAGATGTAAGATAGAGGTCTTGCTTCATACTTCCACATGTAGAGATCCAGTTTTCCCAGCACCATTTGTTGAAGAGACTGTTCTTGCTCCAGGGATTGATTTTAGCTCCTGTGTGAAATATAAGTTAGTTGTAGACATTTGGACTGATTTCGGGAGTTTCTATTCTGTTCCATTGGTCTATCCATCTGTTTTTTTTTTTTTACCAGTACCAAACTGTTTTGATTATAACTTCCCTGTAGTATGTCTTGAAATCAGATATTATGATGGCTCCAGCTTTGTTTTTGTTGTATAAGATTGCTTTAGCTATCTGGGGTCTCCTGTGTTTCCAAATGAAGTTCAGCATTGAAATTTTTTGTATCTGAGAGGAATCTCCTTGGTATTTTGATTTGTATCACATTGAATATGTAAGTTGCTTTCAGTAGTATAGACATTTTCATGACATCGATTCTTCCAACCATGAATATGGAAGATTTTTCCACTTTTTTGTGTCTTCTATTATTTCTTTAATGTTTTGTAATTCTCCTCATAAAGGTGTTTTATGTCTTTGGTTAGATTTATTCCAAGCTATTTAATTTTTTGTAGCTATTGTGGAGGAGATTGATCTTAGAAGTTCTTTCTCAGCTGTGACATTGTCTGGATATATAAAGACTATTGACTTTTTTGTTAATTTTATATTTGCCACTTTACCAAACTCTTTTATGAGTTCCAATAGTCTCTCTGTGGAGTCTTTTGGAGCCTCCATATATGGACTCATACCATCTGCAAGTAGGGATAGTTTGATTTCCTCTTTTCCAGTTTGTATTATTTTGATTTCTTTTTCTTGCCTAATGGCTCTGGCTAACACTTCCAGGACTACATTGAATAGCAATGGTGAGAGTGGACATCCTTTTATAGTTCTGGAACTTAGTGGGAATGCTTTCAACTTTCCCCCTTTCAATAGGATATTGCTTGTGTGTTTATCATAAATTGCCTTGATTGTGTTGAGGAATGTTCCTTCTATACCCAATTTGCTTAAGATTTTCATTATGAAAGGATGTTGCTTTTTATAAAATGTTTTTTCTGCATTTATTGAGATAATTATTTGGTTTTTTTACTTCAGTTTGTTAATGTGATGCATCATATTGATTGATTTGTGAATGCTGAATTATCCTTGCATACCAGGGGCAAATCCCAATTTGTCCAGGTGGATTATCTTTCTGATTTGTTGTTGGATTCAATTGGCTCTTACTTTGTTGAAGATTTTGTGTCTATGTTCATCAGGGAAATTTGTCTGTAGTTCTCGTTCTATAGTGTATCTTTTTTAGGTTTAGAAATTAAGGTCATCCAATTAAGGTCATCCCAGCATCATTTGTTGAAGTGACTGTCCTTTCTCCAGGATTTTACTTTAGCTCATTTGTCAATGATTTATTGGTTGTAGATGTGTGGGTTGATTTCTGGAGTTTCTATTCTGTTCCATTGTTATACATGTCTATTTTTGTGCCAGTACCAGGCTGTTTGGATTATAACTTCTATGAAGTATGTCTTGAAATATGCAACTTTGATGCCTCTGTCTCTGTTATTTGAAATTGTCTTAGCAATTCAGGCTCTCTTGTGTTTCCATATGAATTTTATCAGCATTTTTCCTATATCTGAGAATGTTGTTAGTGTTTTGATTGGGATCTCATTGAATCTGTACATTGTTTTGGTTGTATGAATTTTGATATTAATTCTTCCAATCCACAAATATCATTGAGTTTTCCATTTTTTGTGTATGCCTTTCTTTCTTTAATGTTTTGTGTCCAGGAATCGTTTTTTTTTTTTTCTAGATTTTCCAATTGTTGTCATACACTTATTGTAGTAATTCCTGATGATTCTATATTATTTCTATCTATTGTTAAATCTCCTTTTTAATCTCTGATTTCCTTGGTTTGGGTCTTCTCCCTCTTTTTTGGTTGGTTGGGCCAATGTGTACCAATTTTGCTTATTTTTTCAAAAAGTATCTGTTCATTTTCACTGATCTTTTGTGTTTTTTTGTTTCAATTTTGTTATTTCTTCTCTAATTTTTAACATTTCTTTCATCCTAGTACTTTTGGGGTTGGTTTGTTGTTTTTTTTTTTTCCCCTAGGCCCTTAAGATGCATTGGCATATCATTTTTGATACTTTTCCAATTTCTTGATGTAGGCACTAATTGCTATAAACTTTAACATTGTTTTTGCTATTTCCAATAATTTTTGATATGTTGTCTTTTCACCTTCTTTCATTTCTAGGAAATTTTTGTTTTCCCTTTTGATTTCTTCTCTGATCCTCTGTTCATTCAGGAGTGTGTTGTTCAGTCTCCATGTGTTTGCATATTTTCTAGAGATTTTTAAGTTGTTAATTTCTAGCTTCATTACACTGTGATCTGAAGGCATACATGTTATGATTTCAATTTTATAATTTGCTGAAAATTACATTAGAGTCTAGCATATTGTCTATCCTAGAGAAAGTTCCATGTACTGATGAACAGAATGTATATTCTTTAACTATGTGGTGAAATGCTCTCTATATATTATTTAGGCCTATTTCTTCCATAGTTTAGATTAGCTCTGCTGTTTCTTTGTTGATTTTCTGCCTAGTGGATCTGTTTGTTGATGAAAATGGAGTGCTGAATCCCACCATTACTATTGAATTGAAGTATATGCCTCTCTTTGGATCCATTAACATTAGCTTTAAATAGCCTATTCCTCTGTAGAACTTCCACTGTAATCTTCTTCTCTCCCATGGGAATGTACTTCCTCCACTTTTCTTCTGCTATTTTCCCCTGGTCAAAAGCAGCACATCTTTATTCATCAATCTTGGAATCCTCTGAAGGTAATCTGTACAATTTATTTAAGCTTCATTTCAAACTTGCAAGATACTTGCTATTATGCTTAGTTTACAGATAAAGTCTTAAAAAAAGAAAAATTAAAATAATATGTTGAATTATAGAAGGCAGAGTTAATATAATACCATGTGTACTCCTGAATGTATCAGTGTATTCTTGGAGTCATTGGCTAAACAAAATTTTACACGAAATAGAATAAAAAAGAGACGTTTAGTTTGATGCAAAAAATATGAAATGTAGGGTGAACATTTGTACATATAGAGGTCTTTGTATAGTTCCCTGACATAGTGTATGGTTATTAAATTTTCTTTCCCTTCCTAGTAACATTCCCCAAATTGGGTGGCATTTCTCTCATGCACATTTTAGAATATTTTCTTTATGTCTTACTGTGGAGAGTCTGACTACAATATGTCGTGGTGAAGATGTTTTCTGGTCATGTCTGTTAGGAGTTCTATGTGCTTCCTGTATTTGGGTGTCACAATCTTTCTCCAAATTGGGGAATTTTTCTGCTACTATTTCACTGAATATGTCTTTTAATCCATTCTCTCTACACCTTCAGGAACTCCAAAGACGCATATGTTTGGTATTTAAAAGCATTATGTCTTTGTGTAGATCTTATTGAGTTGGATATGACTGATGGCCTGTGTGTTCCCTATACCTAGATGTTTGTAGCTGGAGAATTTTCTGTTATTTCTTTGAATAAGCTTTCTCCTCCTTTGATCCCCAAAGTCCCAATTAAATCACAATAACTAAGATGCTTAGTTTTAGTGATGCCCCAAAGTTCTCACAAACTTTCTTTATTCTTGTTTTCTTTTTCTCTAAGCTTCTATGGGTTGTCTGCAGCTCAGGTAGACTTGAAACCTGAGACTGCTGCAACCAGCTTCAAAAGATGCCATCTGAGATGAGAATCTATCTGATCAACTGGGGTCATGGATCTCCACTTGGAACTAGGGCTGTTCCAGAAGCTCCTTCCTTAGGTATGGGTCTCAGAACAGGGACCATTAAGACTTGTTTGGACTTACAAGAGTGGCTCGAAGATGCTGTCCAATGTTCCACTTTACACAGTATTTTCCCAGAGCTAAAGACTTTCTCCTCATTTTCTGCTCAAGAAATGGGTCGGGAGAAATGATGAAGGCAATTCCTTGGCCACCCAATCTGATACTAAGCTATGTCACACATGAGTTTCACAGCTGCAAGGCCCTACCCAATTTCATGGATGTGTGCCTGTGGCTGCTAATTAGGAAGGTTAAAACACGAATCCACTCTATCAGAGCACAGGTCTCTGCCTGGGGTCGGGGCAGGTCTAAAGGTGTTTTCTGTTAGTATTGGCCTGGGGACAAGAAACTTTGGGCTTTACCTCATGTTAGATCTCTATGCAGCAGGCTCAGTAACTGAGCTACAAGGCAAAGCTTTAAGTTTACTTCTCCATCCTACTCCCTATTAGTAAGATCCTTGCTTTGCTGTCTGCTGGAAGTTGAGGGAGGAGTAATGATGGCAGTCCCATTGATGCTTGGTTAAGCGGGCTACAAAGTCTCTGTCTGCAGATGATGGTCCAGAAGCAGAGGCCATGGGGCCCTGTTCAACACTAGATTTTACCATCGTAGCATGGTACTGGAATCCAAATCTAAAAACTAGTTTTAGTTTTCTGCCCATCTTCCAAGTGGGCCATCAGGTGTCTCAACTGCTTAGAGCTGTGGGAACCTGGCACACACAACTCTTTCCTTTCAGCTTTCTTCCGAGAATCTTTTCTTATTTTACTAAAACCAGGAACTATGGTTTATTACTTGATTTCCATAGACCTGAGAAGGGGATGATATATGACCAGCTATTAAAATTCATGTCTCTATGGGGTGATGATTATCAGGAATCTTGCTTAGTTGCCATCTTACCCTACCCCCCTCTACATTTTTAATCATTCTTTTAGATTATAACCCTTTTACTTATTAAAAATAGTCTACTAGAAAACAATATATAGTGTTGCACCAGCAGCAGCCTCACACATCACCTGTTTACTTTGTCTCTTGTTTGCATGATATTCTTTTGTGCTTGATTTAATACCAGGTTGTTTTGTTTATCATGACCCCTAAGTGTACAAAATCCATGGCTATTGCCAGTAAAAGGCTACAGTGAATGATGACCTTGAAATATTAAGGGACACGAGGGTGAAAAGTCAATAATGGTTATTGATCACCAATCAAGCATGTCCCATTCTACCGTATCTATGATCTTGAAGAATAACAATAAAGTGACAGCAGCTGTTAAAAGATTTGCTTCATTGAAAGCATTGAGACTAACAAATACTGAAAAAGGGTGTATATCAGATGTAAGATAACTTCTAATGACCACGATTGAAAAGTAGACCAAAAAACATATCCCTCTCAGCACCACAATGATCATGACCAAAGCAAAATTGTTGAAAGAGAAGACTGGACCCAACTATAATGCTGAATTTTCCAATGGCTCTTGTTGGTTTGAATCAGTAAAAAATATTACTAATTATACAGTGAGAAAGTGAGTGATCAGTTTGTGAGTGCTGACTTGAAGGTATATGGAGGATTCTTTGAAATTCTAGCTAAGCTGTTCTAGAGGTAAATTATTTGCCAGAATAATGGATGCTTAAAAGGGATTCCATCCATAAGGAAGTCAAGTCAGGGATTGGTTTCAAGGATGTTAAGGACAGGAAAACATTCATCTTGGAGCAATGTTGCAGGCTAGGGATTGAAGCCCTTTTAGATCTCTAACAGTGAGAACCCCAAAGCAGTCAAGTTTGTCAATAAACACACTGCCAGCACCTACAGCAACAATAAAAAGTCTTGGATGGCACAGCTTCTTTTCTAAAATGCCCTGCTGAGCTGCTATGCCAATGAAATGTAAAATACTGTTAAATAGCAACACACCTTTGAAGATTTTGTTTATTTAGGTTTTCGTAAGTACATTTCATATAATGTTTGCATAATAAAGAAAGAGCCTAAGAGCACATTTTATAGAACACATTCTCATTGTTTGACCATTTCTAGAATAATATGCATATTGTATACATATAAAGGCATATTTAGGCCTGGAAAGCCTTGTGACTCTAATGTATAAACAGCCTCTGACCTTATAGGAGCAGAAAAACATAATTATTTCTTCATAAGATATTAAGTTACTACTTTTGAAATTGCTCATTTGTGTGGACAGACACATCATGACAAGCTGAATTTCTTTTCCTTAAGATGCATGTGAAGCATATCAGTATGAACTGTAGAAAGATGTTTACAGAAGTGACGGTGAAAATAACTGGCAAAAAAATCACTGTGTTGCATTTCTCCAGTGACAGAGTAATAAATTAAAGCATTTAAAGAAGTTCCCAGCTTTTCATTATACATTCATAATGTTGACATCCTGTATTGATTACTTATCGTACATCAGTGTTTCTTATTCTCATGGGTTTCCAGAAAAATTCCCAACAGGGCCATAAATGATACTCTCTCTATATATATTTTTGACAGGTAGAGTTAGAGAGAGAGAGACAGAGACAGAGAGACAGAGAAAAGTCTTCCTTCCATTGGTTCACCCCCAAAATGACCACTATGGTCAGAGCTGTGCTGATCCAAAGCCAGGAGCCAGGTGCTTCTCCTGGTCTCCCATGGGGTGCAGGGCCCAAGCACTTGGGCCATCCTCCACTGCCTTCCTGGGCCACAGCAGAGAGCTGGACTGGAAGAGGAGCAACTGGAACAGAACCGGTGCCCCAATCGGAACTAGAACCCGGGGTGCAGGCACCGCAGGCGGAGGATTAGCCTACTGAGCCAGGGCGCCAGTCAGGATACCATATTTTGTTGATTATAAGATGCATTTTTTAAATTCAAATTTCATTTTTATGGACTTTATGCATGATATAGTAGATGATACATTTAGTATAGTGTTCTTTTTTTGCCATAAAACTGTTATTTACCAAACAATGTATCATAAAACTGAAAAGTTCTGAAAATAGAGGAAATATGGTAATCATCAGTAAAGCAATCTTACCTTTTCTTAAAAGCTGCTATGATTCTTCTACCCAAACAGTTTTTTCTACAAGTTTCATCAAACAGTGTTTTCATAATGACTGGGATTACTTTTAGCATCTATTTCTTGACATTTATTTTCTATAATGAGAAATAAGCATGATGTTCAATGCATTTTTCTATAACATATAATAACTTTATGGTGTTCAAAATAAAAATTTAAAACCACTATGAAATATCATCTTACAAGTTTTAACATGGCTGTTTTACAAAACAAAAAATAATACATGCTGGTGAGGAAATGAAAAAAAGCAACCCTAGCGTATTGTTAGTAAGAGTGTAGATTCATGGGGTCCAGTATTTTGGTGTAGTAGGTTAAGCCTCTAGCTGCAATGCTGGCATCCCATATTGGTGCTGATTTGAGATCAGGCTGCTCCACTTCCAATCCTGCTCCCTGCTGTTGCACCTGGAAAAGCAGCAGAAGACAGCCCAAGTGATTGGGCTCCTGTACCCACATGGGAGACCCAGAAAATGCTCTGTGGAGCTCTGTGGAGCTCTGTGGAGCAGCAGGGACTTGAACCGGCACCCATATGGGATGCCGGGACCACAGGCGGCAGCTTTACCTGTTATGACACAGTACCGGCCCCTGTTAAACAGATTTTAAAGTCGTGTCACAAAAAATTAACTATGTGAGGTGATAGATACGTTAATCTACTTCATTAACCATTTTATTATTCATCTGTATCTATTTCCTATAATGTAAGTTATCAATCTTAAATATACAGAATAAAGCTTATTTTAATTGATAGAACATGTACAAATGACATATAAGTCTGTGATTGAAGAATTGAAAATCAGTATTGCGTACTGACCATTCTCAAGAAGCAAATATTATTACATGCTTAATAAAAGTAGAAACCAGGATGCTTCCTTTTGAGTTTGCATGTGACATGCTATAGAAGTGCTGCATAAATATGTTATGGAAATGATCAGCTTTGGCATTTGCTTAGTCATTTTATTTCTATACATTTTAGGTGATAGTAAGTAATTTACATATATTCACAATTTTTAAGAAGCAGGTCTTTGGCAAACTCTGATAAATATTTGAAATTATTTTCTGACAAGTGGTAAAACAGTGTATGTTTAATCAAGATGACTCAGTTTTAACCATAAGTGGTATTGTTAGAAATTCAAGTACATGCTGCCACTATAAGAGTTATGTGGGTCACTGACAACCATCACATTGAACTATATGAAATTCCATTTTTATAGGCCAATAAAGTCAAATGTTAGCAATGTAGTATGCTTCAAATTAATAAAATAAATTTTAGAATTATTTTAAGTAAACATTTTATATATGTGATATATATAACATGATGTTTTAAACATACATGTACATGATTATTATAGTCAAAGCCTAGTATATTCATTTCCCCACAGTTACCTTTTTTGTGGCAATGGTGTCTGAAATAATATCATTAAGCTATAATAATTTAATGACTGTCAAAACTTTTTTTTTACAGAGAGTAAATTTTTTGCTTTGCTCTGGTTTTATCAACTAGTGCATAGGGTAGATAAACATTGCATGATTAATCAAGTAAAGGTAATTTGTTCCACTAATTAAAGCTTTCTTATCATAGAACTTTCAGTATGTGAAGAAGAGTTAATGTTTAATTGCAAGAATTTAATGAGTTATGAGAATGATAATTCGAAAGTTTGAGTTTTATATATTCAGTTTTTGTTATGGAATAAACTTCAGTCTGATTTCAAATAATGAAATAAGTTAGAAGTGTGACATCAGGATGCAAAAATCCTTAATGGGCTATAATAACATATACATAATTTCACCTCCCACCATGTAACAGAAATGGTGATGAAAGGTCAATAGCAGCATGGATAGAAACTCATTTAAATGGAGGGCTATTCATTGCAGCCTTCCATTTTGCCTAAATCCTCTTTCTATATTCTCTATCAACTTTCCTTCTAGTGGCTCAAGCTATGATCTTCAATCATCTTCAAATCATCTTTCCTCTCATCCCTCTATATCTGATCATTCATCAAACTTCATCACTTCTACTTCACAAGTATCCATGAAAGCAATGTTTGCCTCATAATTACAACTTCCACATTTTTTGGATGTCATTATGCTAACCAAATTTAGATTTCTGAAATATGAAAAATATTACCCCTTACTTAAAAATTTATAAGGCTCCTCTTGTTTATAGAATCAAATGTAAGTTACTTCTTATTCAAATAATCATAATAACTTTAAAATAGATCTAATATTCCCTTCTAGCTTCATCATCATTTGTTTTCCAACTGACCATTGTCACAAATATTACTTAAGTCCCCATTAACAGCAAACTCTTCACACTTTCAATACTGTGTGCTTGTATTATTGTAGCTGAATGAATCCAAGTGAATCCAGTGGCAGAAAGCACAAATGTTGATATGCACTTTAAAATTATATATCACAATACAAAAACAAACTTTTCTTGCTGGTTCATGTCATGGTCTTATGTATGTCATATACTAGTCAACACATTTGTCTCAGAGCATGTGAATGCTGTCAATATTATATGAGATGAGATATTTAAAAGAAAGGGGGTCTAGGATCTGTCAAAGGTTTCAATTAGCAAAATTTAAGCTTGTAATGTAGTTATCCTGTAAAGAAACTGGAATGAGCTAGTCTGACCTTGCTTCATTGAAAATAACAGGTGGATTCGTTCTATGTGGTCAGCTTTCTTCACCAATATAGTGTTAATGTCTCAGTTACAAAGCTTAAGACTTGAAAATGTGAAACCTCAATCACATGGGTTGTTTTTAACTCCAGCCTTGAACTATTTTGACCATATTTTTTCTTTGTGACCCACATTATAGTATTTATGCTGAGGTGGCCATTAGGTGCATCAGTTGACTCTGCATAGGAGGCTTGCATCCTATATCAGAATGCCTAGGTTTGAGTCCCAGCTCCACTTCTGATTTCAGTTTCCTAACTGTAAACATCTTGGGAAGCAGCACCTGATTGCTCAAATACCTGGGTCCCTGCCACCCATGTGGGAGACCCAGACTAAATTCTGGACTCTCTGCTTTGATCTGATCCAATCCCAGCTATTGTGGGTATTTGTGGAGTGAACTAGCAGATGGAAGACCTCTCTGTTTTTCCTTTCTTAAATAAATAAAGATAAATTAACAAAATATGCATTCTCCTATCTAGTCAAATAAGCTCCTTTCTTGGCCAAAAACAATAAAAAAGTCTATACAATAATCTATCTAGACAAGGACTGTATGAGCATCTGGTAGGTCCTATGTAAAACACTGAGTTAGCTTGAGTGTATAAAAAATTTCACTTATACAATTTGGAGCTTGCCTTAGGTCACTTAACTGAAAATTTGAGTTAAAGTAGATCATCATAAAATAATGCATGTTCTTAAACATTTCATTTTTATCCACTCAGCCATCAAGGAACACTGAATTCGTTTCTGTATCTTGTTTATTGTCAATAATGCTTCAGTGAACATGTGAGTGAAGCTATCTCTTTGGGATACTGACTTCATTTCCTTTGATATATCCATAGAAGTAGGATTGGTAGATCATCTGGTAGTTCTATTTTTACGTTTTTTTTTGAGAAACTTTCATAATGGATCCACTAATTCACATTTCCACCAACAGTACATAGCAGTTTCTTTTTTTGTAAGTCTGCCAGTATTTATTTTTTTTTCTTTTATGATAATAGTCATTCTGAATGTGGAAAGGTGATATCCTATTTTGATTATTTTAAATAGGTTTATTTTATTTATTTGAAAGGCAGAAGTACAGAGAGAGAGAGAGAGGGAGAGACAGAGAGAGTGTTCTTCCATCTACTGGCTTACTTCCCAAATGGCTGCAATGGCCAGGGCTGGGCCAGGACAAAATTAGGAGCCAGAAGCTTCATTTGGGCTTCCAAAGTGGATGCAGGGGAGTTCAAGCATTTGGACTATCTTCTACTGTTTCCCAGGTGCATTTGCAGGGAGCTGGATCAGAAGTGGAGCAGCCATGACTCAAACCAATTGGATACAGGCACTGCAAGCGGAGGCTGAACTTTCTATGTCACAACACTGGTTCCTTACTTTAATTTTAATTTCATCTTTTTGGTGATTAGTGACGTTGAGCATTTTTTCATTTATCTGGTGGTCATTTGCATGTCTTCTTTATAATAAAGTTCATTTAGGTTTTGGCCCATTTTTTTGCAGTTGATTATTTTGAGTTCCTTATATGTTTTGGATAGTAACACATTATCTGCTATATGGTTGGAAAATATTTTCTCTAATTAGTAGGTTGCTTTTAATTTTGTTGATTGCTTCCTTTGTTATGCAGAAGGGTTTTCATTTGATGTAGTTCCATTGGTTTATTTTCACTTTTTTGTCCTTGCTTTTGATGTCATATCTAAAACATCACTACCAAGACCAATGCCAAGGAGTTCTTTTCTTGAATTCTTCTAGAAGTTTTATTGTTTCAGATACTACATTTAAAATTTTAATGTATTTTAATTAATTTTTGCATATAGTTTAAGATGAGTCAAATTTCATTTTTCCAATGCTATTTTGAAGGAACTTTTTTTTCCCATTGTTCATTATTGATATTCTTGTTGAAGATTAGTTGACCATATGGATATGTGTGTGGGTTTTCTCCTAGGTTCTATATTCTCTTCTACTTGTCAATCTGTTTTTGTCAATACTATGCTTATATGATTATGATATGGAAATGATATATACAAACAAAATAGACTATTATTTAATAACACAAGGAAGGAAATACTTATATTTGTAACAATATGTATGAAACTGGAGGACGTTATATCAAGTTAAATAAGCTAGACACAGAATGACAAATGCTATATGATTTTAGTAACATGAATTTTAAAAATGTTGAAGTCATGGAAACAGAGTAGAGAGTGGTTAACAGGGACTGGGAGTTGAAGAGAATAAGGAGATGAAGAGTACAAACTTTCAGAGAAAGTGTGAGAAAGTTCTGGGAATCTGTTTTACAGCATAAGTGGTAATGATTGTGCTAATTACTTTGTGATAGACGTTGCACAATATATACCTATATGAAATTATTACATTGTATACTTTGAATACATACAGTCTTTATTTGTGAATTAAGTAATTCAAACTTGAGAAATTATTTTAACTGAAATATAGATTTACCTTTATTTCCCAATATTATGATTTGTGATCAAAGCCTTTTCTTTGAGTATGGTACACTGCTTAGAGTGCTGTGTCACCTTTGCTCCATAAACCATATAGTGTGTCATGTCTAACTTCCAATATTTTATTGTTTTAAAACACAGGATTAACTTAAGAACCACAAACATGCTTTAGTATAAATCTTGTACGAGCCACACCCATATCAATTTGATATTTGAAGTTACTCATCTTTAATTTTCTATTTGAAAGAATTCAGCATTATTTTCATAAATGTTAGGTTTTGCATTTGGGTTTATAAAGAACTAATAAATATGACATAAAACATTTTGAGAACTGATGTTAGTTCTTGGTAAACTCAGGAGCAGAAGCAGAAATATGTAGAAAATTATAGCAATAAGAATTTTGTCAGATCATTTTATAAAGGACAAGGAGAACATTGATTGATTTTGCAAGTCAGTTAAGTGGATTTTAATTAAGAGAGCTTCCATGTCCTTTCAAATAAATTGGCCTCTAATCTTACAACTAGCTATGCTATTTGCAGTATTACTATGGACTATTTTATTATGACATTGATATTGTTAGGAGATATTATGGAGTATCTATTGCCCTTTGCAGGGTCTATTTTAGTCCTTTTATTACTTCTTTGTTTCTCCTTCTTCTTCTTCTTTTTTTTTTTTTTTGATGATTTATTTATTTATTTGAAAGTCAGCTTTACAGAGAGAGAGAGGGAAAGACAGAGAAAGAAGTCATCCATTTGCTGATTCACTCCCCAAATGGCCACAATAGCCAACACTGGGCCTGGGCGAAGCCAGGATCCAGGAGTTTCTTCCAGGTTTCCCACGTATGTAGCGTGGATCCAAGCCTTTGGATCATATTCTATTGCTTTTCTTAGGTCATTAGCAGGGAGCTGAATTGAAAGTGGAGAAACTGGTACTGGAACCGGCACCCATATGGGTTGTAGGCATCACAGGCAGCCACTTTACCCACTATCCCACAATGTCAATCCCATGAGCCAATTCTTTAAAAACAAATCTGTTTCTGTCTCTCTGTCTGTCTCTGTCCCTCTGTCCCTGGTTCTCTGGCTCTGTCTCTGTCTTGCTGTCTCCATATAGATATATATGCACATCTCAAACAGAAATGTATGTTTATATATGCACACATGTACATACATTTTCTTTTGGTTCCATTTTTCTGGACAATCCTAATATATTTCCCCTGACGGAATCTTTGTGAAAAACTTGAAAGCATTGCCATTTATAAACATATAGCATATATAATTTCTTGTTACTGATGACTCAACTACTATCTGGAGCTCAATTAATATAAGATATTTAGATACATTGAAGAATATAACTAATATAATTGTAATTATTTTATTAGCTATTGTAAGTGAACTGAAAAAAACTGTATGTTTTTGGCTATGCCATCTGCAGATGAAAGGATATAATGGTTATATGTTCAAACATATATATATATATATATATATATATATATTTTCTTCAGACTACCTAGTCTGGTATAAAATGGTTTATAAATTTAATTCTAAAACGCTTGCACTGAATTTGCCTTTGAAACAGTAAAATGTTAATAAAGTGAAAACAAACTGAACAATGTTGCACTGAAACTGTTAATAGACTTAGTGAGCTAGAATTAACGTTCCTCAAAGATAGTCTAACAAAAGCTTTAAAATTTGAAATGGAGACCGTCTGGAACTGTAAAGAGAGACTATGTAATTCAAGAAACAATGTGAAAAGTAGATAGTTACAAAATAAATAATTTTTTTTTTTTTACAGGCAGAGTGGACAGTGAGAGAGAGACAGAGAGAAAGGTCTTCCTTTTGCCGTTGGTTCACCCTCCAATGGCCGCCGCGGACGGAGCGCTGTGGCCGGCGCACCGCGCTCGTCCGATGGCAGGAGCCAGGAGCCAGGTGCTTTTCCTGGTCTCCCCATGGGGTGCAGGGCCCAAGCACTTGGGCCATCCTCCACTGCACTCCCGGGCCACAGCAGAGGGCTGGCCTGGAAGAGGGGCAACAGGGACAGAATCCGGCGCCCCGACCGGGACTAGAACCTGGTGTGCCGGCGCCGCAAGGCGGAGGATTAGCCTGTTGAGCCACGGCGCCGGCCACAAAATAAATAATTTTAACTTAACGAGCTATCACAGAGTAGAATAAATTTCAAGTGTCCCAAGGAGTGAAATGTATATTTTTATAAAAACATAGAAAAGACTGCAGGCTATCATTTAATGTCTTCTTAAATCTAAAAATAAAGAAAAATTATTATAAAGCAAAGAGTTATATATTGAATTAGCTAGGAAAGTTAAAATCTGAAACTTTGTTATTATTTTGAACTGCCAACTCAATGCCAGAGATAATACAAATTGGCAAAAAGCATCCCTTATTGAAAACCACTCTGGTACTATGACCAAAGAAACTTAAAAATGACCTAAACATGGACTCAATGATTTCATTTCCAGAAATTTGTTCAGAGAAAATATCAGATGTGGAGACAGAAAGTTATATATAAAGACAGAGTGAGCATGTGTCCTAGAGGTTAAAAGGCCCTGTGTAGGGGCTGGCGCTGTGGTGTAGCGGGTTAATGCCCTGGCCTGAAACACCAGCAAACAGGCGCCCGTTCTAGTCCCAGCTGATCCTCTTCCGGTCCGGCTCTTTGCTATGGCCTGGGAAAGCAGTGGACGACGGCCCAAGTCCTTGGGCCCCTGCACCCATGTGGGAGACCCAGAGGAGGCTCCTGGCTCCTGGATTCTGATCAGTGCAGCTCCGGCCATTTCGGCCAATTGGGGAGTAAACCATCGGATGGAAGATCTCTCTCTCTCTCTCTCTCTCTCTCTCTGCCTCTCCCTCTGTGTAACTCTGATTTTCAAATAAATAAATCTTTAAAAAAAAAAAAAGGCCTCTTGGAATACCCACTCCTGTAAAGCAGTGTCTGGGATCAAATCCCAGCTCCACTTCCTTTTCTAGCTTCCAGCTATTGCACACCCTGGGAGGAAGTGGATGATGGTCAAATAGTTGTCTCCCTGCTAACCAAGTAGGCGACCAAGACTGAGTTCCTGGCATCTGGCTTTCGCTGGGCCAACCCCTGGATGTTGTAAGCATGTAGGGAGTGAATCAGCAGAGAGGTTTCTCTGTCTCTCTCTCTCTTTCTCTTTCTCTCTGCTTCATCATCTTCTTTTTTAAAGATTTATTTATTTATTTGAAAGGCAGAGTTGCAGAGGCAGAGGTAGAAAGAGAGAGAGAGAGGTTCACTTCCCAATTGGCTGCAATGGCTGGAGATGCACCCATCTGAAGCCAGGAGCCAGGAGCTTCCTCCGAGTCTTTCCACACGTGTGCAGGGGCCCAAGGACTTGGGCCATCTTCCACTGCTTTCCCAAGCCATAGCAGAGAGCTGGATAGGAAGTGGAGCAGCCAGGACTCTAACCAGAGCCCATATTGGTTGCCGGCACTGCAGGTGATGGCTTTACCCACTATGCCACAGCGCTGGCCCATATCTACTTCTTAAACAAAAATTTAAAAAGAAAATTTATATATAAAGATATTATGGATATATAATTTCTAAGAAGTAATCCTTAAAACAGCTTATGTATTCAACATGAGGGGCCTTATTACATATGTCATGGCACAGTCATGTGATAAAATACTTTATCAATATTTTCAAACTCATGTTCAAAGATCACTTGGTGCTGTGCAAAAACTGAGTAAGATCTCCAATTAGCAAAAGAAAACTGGAAAAAATCACACAAATTCAACCTTCTAAATTATAGAAATTATTATGTGTAATAAAAGGTCCTGAAGTCTAGCCCAGCAATATTTTAATGAAGATTATCTGTGTGGGTGGTGAGATCACAGGTGTTTTTCCCATTTGTACTTTTGTACATAGTTTAAGTTTTATGTAATAATTATCTGACTTTTATCATCAGATATACAAAGCTGTTAAAATCCACATTGTAGTACATAATTGCAACAAAAGATTAGCTCTGTTTTTGCTTCAACTGTTTTTTATTATACTAGTAGAATGAGATTTAAATTGGGTAGGGGAAGAATAAAAGCTACTCCTCCTTCAATAATTTATCTAATGTCTCTTACCATTTCCTGCACATTTTATGCCACTTTAAGTCACCTCAATTCCATCTGGCTAGATAACTAAATGATTATCCAAATTAGAAAACTGAATCTACTTAGGAAGACGTATTGTGGTTCTGATAATACTGTGATACTGGCACCCTATATGGGAAGATTTCCAGACAATACACTCTTGAAGATGAAGTGCATACACAACAAGATACAAACACTTGTGTAAATAGTGCTAGAAAATGCATGAAAACATGTAAGAGTGCCAGTATACAATACAGATGTGCATGTTCCTCTGTGTGCTCCCGCATATAGCATTTGAAAATCACGATTGGTAGCAGAATCATCTGCTGGAGCTGTGAAAAGTTCTCATACCTAGATCTCAAGTGTTTTTTATAATTGCTTTTAGAAGCTCATCAAAAACACAGACTCAGCTACAATATGAGTGAAATTCCTTTCATGATTCTTTCTAAGATATGTTTAATGATCTATTTTACTCCAGGCATTAAAGTCAGGCAGAGAAAAGAAAAAAACATTGTCAGGTAATGGAACACAATATATTAGAAACTATCGATCGCTGCTTGATCTGCCTGTGGGGGACAACCAGTTATATAAGTTCGTGATGGCAATTTGGGGAAAAAATGTTACTAGGAAGGGAAAGAAAATTTAATAACTGTACACTATGTTGGGGCACTATACGAAGATCTCTATATGCACAATTTGCTTAAGCTTCATTTCAAGCTTGCAAGATACTCACTATTATGTTCAGTTTACAGATAAAGCCTTGAAAGACCAAAAAATTTAAAAAATATGCTGAATTATAGAAGGTATACTTAATATTATACCATGTGCACTCCTTAATGTATCAGTATGTTCTTGGAGACACTGGCTAAACAAAAGTTTATACAACATAGAATCAAAAAGAGACGTTTAGTTTCATGCAAAAAAAAAAATGAAATGTAGGATAAGCATTTCTTGCAGCAGTTAAAATGTTGCTTGGGATTCACACATCCCATATTAGAGTGTCTGGTTCAAGTCTTGGCTATTCTTCTCCTGATCCAGCTTCCTGTTAACACATTGGGAGGCACCTGCCACCCATGTAGGAGACCTGGATGAAGGTCCTGCCTCCTGGCTTTGGCTTGGTCCATAGTTTTTACAGACATTTAAGTAGTTAACCACTGGGTGGACGATATCCCTTGGTCTGTCTCCCTCTGTCTTTAAATCTCTGCCTTTCAAATACAATGAAAATGAAGCAAACGAACAAAAAAGTTTGAATTTGAAATCCATACATAGTTTCTTTTTTAATAACGCTTTTATTTAAAGAATATAAATTTCCAAAATACAGCTTATAGATTACAATGGCTTCCCCCCCACAACTTCCCTCCCACCCGCAACCCTTCCCTTTCCCACTCCCTCTCCCCTTCCATTCACATCAAGATTCATTTTCAATTCTCTTTATATACAGAAGGTCAGTTTAGTATATATTAAGTAAAGGTTTCAACAGTTTGGCCTCACATAGCAACACAAAGTGAAAAATACTGTTGGAGTACCAGTTATAGTATTAATTCACAATGTATAGCAGGTTAAGGACAGAGATCCTACATGATATATATATTTTTAAATTGATTAATTTTCTATGCAATTTCCAATTTAACACCAAGAATTTTTAATCATTTGCAATTATCTTTATATACAGAAGATCAATTCAGTATATACTATGTAAAGATTTCATCAGTTTGCACCCACACAGAAACACAAAGTGTAAAAATACAGTTTCAGTACTAGTAATAGCATTATTTCACATTGGATAACACATTAAGGACAGATCCCTCATGAGACGTAAGTACACAGTGACTCCTGATGTTGATTTAACAATTTGACACTCTTGTTTATGGCGTCAGTAATCTCCCTAGGCTCTAGTCATGAGTTGCCGAGGCTATGGAAGTCTTTAGGGTTCACTGACTTTGATCTTATTCCAACAGGGTCATAGACAAAGTGGAAGTTCTCTCCTCCCTTCAGAGAAAGGTACCTCCTTCTTTGATGGCCCCATTCTTTCCACTGGGATCTCACTCGCAGAGATCTTTCATTTAGGTCTTCTTTTTTTTGTTTTCCAGAGTGTCTTAACTTTCCATGCCTAAAATACTCTCATGGGCTCTTGAGCCAGATCCAAATGCCTTAAGGGCTGATTCTGAGGCCAGAGTGCTATTTAGGCCATCTGCCATTCTATGAGTCTGCTGTGATCCTGCTTCCCATGTTGGATCATTCTCTCGCTTTTTGATTCTATCAGTTAGTATTAGCAGACACTAGTCTTGTTTGTGTGATCCCTTTGACTCTTAGACCTATCATTATGATCAATTGTGAGCTGAAACTGATCACTTGGACTAGTGAGATGGCCTTGGTACATGCCACCTTGATGGGATTGTATTGGAATCCCCTGGCATGTTTCTAACTCCATCATTTGGGGCAGTTCCGATTGAGCATGTCCCAAATTGTACATCTCCTCCCTCTCTTATTCCCACTCTTATATTTAACAGGGATCACTTTTCAGTTAAATTTAAATGCCTAAGAATAATTGTTTGTTAATTACAGAGTTCAACCACTAGTACTAGGATTAAAAAAAAATACTAAAATGGATAAAGTATTACATTGTACAACAACAGTCAGCACAAGAGCTGATCAAGTTACTGTTTCTCATAGTGTCCATTTCACTTCAACAGGTTTCCCCTTTGGTGCTCAGTTAGTCATCGCCAATCAAGGGAAACAAATGATATTTGTCTCTTTGGGACTGGCTTAATTCACTCAGCATGATGTTTTCCAGATTCCTCCATTTTGTTGCAAATGACTGGATTTCATTGTTTTTGACTGCTGTATAGTATTCTGTAGAGTACATGTCCCATAATTTCCTAATCCAGTCTACTGTTGATGGGCATTTGGGTTGGTTCCAGGTCTTAGCTATTGTGAATTGAGCCGCAATAAACATTACTGTGCAGACGGCTTTTTTGTTTGCCCATTTAATTTCCTTTGGGTAAATTCCAAGTAGTGGGATGGCTGGGTTGAATGGTAGGGTTATATTCAGGTTTCTGAGGAATCTCCAGACTGACTTCCATAGTGGCTTCACCAGTTTGCATTCCCACCAACAGTGGATTAGTGTCCCTTTTTCCCCACATCCTCTCCAGCATCTATTGTTGTTGGATTTCTGAATGTGAGCCATTCTAACCGGGGTGAGGTGAAACCTCATTGTGGTTTTGATTTGCATTTCCCTGATTGCTAGGGATCTTGAACATTTTTTCATGTGTCTATTGGCCATTTGGATTTCCTCTTTTGAAAAATGTCTATTGAGGTCCTTGGCCCATCTCTTAAGTGGGTTGTTTGTTTTGATGTTGTGGAGTTTCTTAATTTCGTTGAGAATTCTGGTTATCAACCCTTTATCTGTTGCATAGTTGGCAAATATATTTTCCCATTCTGTTGGTTTCCTATTCACTTTCCTGATTGTTTCTTTTGCAGTACAGAAACTTTTCAATTTGATGCAATCCCAGTAGTTAATTTTGGCTTTGACTGCCTGTGCTTCTGGGGTATTTTCCAAGAAGTCTTTGCCAGTAACCTATGTCTTGCAGGGTTTCTCCGATGTTCTCTAATAATTTGATGGTGTCGGGTCGTAGGTTTAAATTTTTAATCCATGTTGAATGAATTTTTGTGTAAGGTGAAAGGTAGGGATCTTGCTTCATGATTCTGCACATGGAAATCCAGTTTTCCCAGCACCATTTATTAAACAGACTGTCCTTACTCCAGGGATTGGTTTTGGATCCTTGATCCTGAGTTGCTAAATTGGATTGATTTCTGGTGTTTCTATTCTGTTCCATTGGTCTATCCATCTGTTTCTGTACCAGCACTATGCTGTTTTGATAACTACTGCCCTGTAGTATGTCCTGAAATCTGGTATTGTGATGCCTCCGGCTTTGTTTTTGTTGTACAAGATTGTTTTAGCTATTCGAGGTCTCCTGTGTCTCCATATGAATTTCAGCATCATTTTTTCCAGATCTGAGAAGAATGTCCTCAGTATCTTGATTGGTATTGCATTGAATCTGTAAATTGCTTTTGGCAGAATGGACATTTTGATGATATTGATTCTTCCAATCCATGAGCATGGAAGATTTCTCCATTTTTTGGTATCCTCTTCTATTTCTTTCTTTAAGGTTTTGTAATTTTCATTGTAGAGATCTTTAATGTCCTTGGTTAAGTTTATTCCAAGGTATTTGATTGTTTTTGTAGCTATTGTGAATGGGATTGATCTTAGCAGTTCTTCCTCAGCTGTAGCATTGCCTGTATATACAAAGGCTGTTGATTTTTGTGCATTGATTTTATATCCTGCTACTTTGCCAAACTCTTCTCTGAGTTCCAATAGTCTCTTAGTAGAGTTCTTTGGGTCCCCTAAATAAAGAATCATGTCGTCTGCAAAGAGGGATAGTTTGAGTTCTTCCTTCCCAATTTGTATCCCTTTAATTTCTTTTTCTTGCCTAATGGCTCTGGCTAAGACTTCCAGCACTATATTGAATAGCAGTGGTGAGAGTGGGCATCCTTGTCTGGTACCAGATCTCAGTGGAAATGCTTCCAACTTTTCCCCATTCAATAGGATATTGGCCATGGGTTTTTCATAAATTGTTTTGATTGTATTGAGGAATGTGCCTTTTATACCCAGTTTGCTTAGGGTTTTCATCATGAAAGGGTGTTGAATTTTATCGAATGCTTTCTCTGCATCTATTGAGATAATCATATGGGTTTTCTTCTGCAGTCTGTTAATGTGGTGTTAATGAGGGATATTGGTCTGTAATTCTCTTTCAATGCTGCATGTTTTTCTGGCTTAGGAATCAAAATCAGAGAAGAAATCAACAGGATTGAATCCAAAAAAAAATTACAAAAAATCAGCCAAACGAGGAGCTGGTTTTTTGAAAAAATAAACAAAATTGACACCCCATTGGCCCAACTAACCAAAAAAAGAAAAGACCCAAATCAGTAAAATCAGAGATGAAAAAGGAAATGTAACAACAGACACCACAGAAATCAAAAGAATCATCAGAAATTACTACAAGGACTTGTATGCCAGCAAACAGGGAAACCTATCAGAAATGGATAGATTCCTGGACACATGCAACCTACCTAAATTGAACCAGGAAGACATAGAAAACCTAAACAGACCCATAAGTGAGTCAGAAATTGAATCAGTAATTAGGCCCTCCCAACAAAGAAAAGCCCAGGACCAGATGGATTCACTGCTGAATTCTACCAGACATTTAAAGAAGAATTAACTCCAATTCTTCTCAAACTATTCAGAACAATTGAGAAAGAGGGAATCCTCCCAAATTCTTTCTATGAATCCAGCATCACCTTAATTCCTTAACCTGAAAAAGATGTAGCAGAAAAAGAGAATTACAGACCAGTTTCCCTGATAAACATAGACGCAAAAATCCTCAATAAAATTCTGGCCAATAGAATGCAACAACACATCAGAAAGATCATCCACCCAGACCAAGTGGGATTCATCCCTGGTATGCAGGGATGGTTCAATATTCGCAAAACAATCAACGTGATACACCACATCAACAAACTGCAGAAGAAAAACCATATGATTATCTCAATAGATGCAGAGAAAGCATTTGATAAAATATAACACCCTTTCATGATGAAAACCCTAAGCAAACTGGGTATAGAAGGAACATTCCTCAATATAATCAAAGCAATTTATGAAAAACCCATGGCCAACATCCTATTGAATGGGGAAAAGTTGGAAGCATTTCCACTGAGACCTGGTACCAGACAGGGATGCCCACTCTTACCATTGCAATTCAATATAGTCCTGGAAGTTTTAACCAGAGCCATTAGGCAAGAAAAAGAAATTAAAGGGATACAAATTGGGAAAGAAAAACTCAAACTATCCCTCTTTGCAGCATATATGATTCTTTAGTTAGGGGATCCAAAGAACTCTACTAAGAGACTATTGGAACTCATAGAAGAGTTTGGCGAAGTAGCAGGATATAAAAACAATGCATAAAAATCAACAGCATTTGTATACACAGGAGTGCCATGGCTGAGAAAGAACTTCTAAATTCAATCCCAATCACAATAGCTACAGAGACAATCAAATACCTTGGATTAAATTTAACTACGGACTTCTATGATCTCTACATTGAGAATTAAAAAATCTTAAAGAAAGAAATAGAAGAGGATACCAAAAAATGGAAAAAGCTTCCATGCTCATGGGTTAGAAGAATCAATATCATCAAAATGTCCATGTTCCAAAAAGCAATTTATAGATCAATGTGATACCAATCACGATACCAAAGAAATTCTTCCCAGATCTGGAAAAAATGATGCTGAAATTCATATGAAAGCACAGGAGACCTCAAATAGCTAAAGCAATCTTGTACAACAAAAACAAAGCCGGAAGCATCACAATACCAGATTTCAGGACATACTACAGGGCAGTAGTTATCAAAACAGCATGGTACTGGTACAGAAACAGATGGATAGACCAATGGAATAGAATGGAAACACCAGAAATCAATCAAACATCTACAGCCAACTTATATTTGTTCAATGATCTAAACCAATTCCTGGAGCAAGGACAGTCTACTCAACAAATGGTGATGGGAAAATTGGATTTCCACATGCAGAAGCATGAAGCAAGACCCCTACCTTACACCTTACACACAAATCCACTCAATATGGATTAAAGACTGAAATCTACAACCCAACACTATCAAATTATTAGAGAACATCGGAGAAACCCTGCTAGATATAGGCACTGGCAAAGACTTCTTAGAAAAGACCCAGGAGGAACAGGCAGTCAAAACCAATTGGGATTACATCCAATTGAGAAGTTTCTGTAATGCAAAAGAAACAGGCAAGTGAAGAGGCAATCAACAGAATGGGAAAAAATATTTGCAAACTGTGCAACTGATAAAAGTTTAATAACCAGAATCTACAAAGAGATCAAGAAACTCGACAACATCAAAACAAACAACCCACTTAAGAGATGGGCCAAGGACCTCAATAGACATTTTTCAAAAGAGGAAATCCAAATGGCCAACAGACACATGAAAAAATGTTCAAGATAACTAACAATCAGGGAAATGCAAATCAAAACCACAATGAGGTTTCACCTCACCCCAGTTAGAATGGCTCACATTCAGAAATCTACCACCAACAGATGCTGGCCAGGATGTGGGGAAAAAGGGACACTAACTCACTGTTGGTGGGAATCCAAACTGTTAAAGCCACTATGGAAGTCAGTCTGGAGATTCCTCAGAAACCTGAATATAACCCTACGATACAACCCAGCCATCCCACTCCTTGGAATTTACCCAAAAGAAATTAAATAGGCAAATAAAAGTGCTATCTGCACCTCAATGTTTATTGCAGCTTAATTCATGATAGCTAAGACATGGAATCAATCTAAATGCCTATCAACGGAAGACTGGATAAAGAAATTATGGGATATGTATTCTATAGAGTACTATGCAGCAGTAAAAAAAATGAAATCTGGTCATTTGCAACAAAATGGAGGAATCTGGAAAGCATCATGCTGAGTGAAATAAGCCAGTCCCAAAGGGACAAATATCATAAGATCTCCCGCAACATTGACAACTAACTAAAAGGCAACCTGTAGAAGTGTTCCTGACTGTTGAGGAACAACTTACTTCTTTATTCCTTTTAGTATTTGTTTGTTCTACTTAATACTATTGGTTGAACTCTTTAATTAACACACAATTATTCTTAGGTGTTTAAATTTAACTGAAAAGTGATCCTTGTTAAATATAATAGTGGGAAAAAGAGAGGGAAGAGATGTTCAGTTTGGCACATGATCAATCGGACTTACCCCTAATGGTAGAGTTAGAAAAGTGCCAGGGAATTCCAATTTAATCCCATCAAGGCAGCCTGTACCAATGCCATCTCACTAGTCCAAGTGATCAGTTTCAGTTCAAGATTGATCATAATGATAGGATTAAGAGTCAAAGTGATCACATAAACAGGACTAGTGTCTGCTAATACTAACTGATAGAATCAGAAAGGAGAGAATGATCCAACATGGGAAGCGGGATACACAGCAGACTCAGAATGGCAGATGTCCTAAACAGCATTCTGGCCTCAGAATCAGCCCTTAAGGCATCGGATCTGGCTGAAGAGCCCATGAGAGTTTCACAGGCATGGAAAGCCAAGACACTCTGGCAAAAAAAAAAAAAAAAAAAAAACACACAAACCTAAATGAAAGATCTCTGCAAGTGAGATCCCAGCAGAACGAATGGGCCATCAAATTCTCTGAAGGGAGGAGAGAACTTCCACTTTGACTATGGCCTTATCTAAATAAGATCAGAGGTGGTGGACTCAAGAGGCTTCCATAGCCTTGGCAGCTCTTGACAAGAGCCTCGGGTGATTACTGACATCAAAAATAAGAGTGTCAATTGTTAAATCAACAACAGGAGTCACTGTGTACTTACTCCCTATATAGGATCTCTGTCCTTAATGTGTTCTACTATGTCAATTATTGGTATAACTAGTACTCAAACAGTATTTTACACTTTGTGTTTCTGTGTGGGTGCAAACTGTTGAAACCTTTACTTAGCACATACTTAATTGATCTTCTGTATATAAAGATAATTGAAAATGAATCTTGCTGTGAATGGGATGGGAGGGGGAGTGGGAGATGGGACGGTTGCAGGTGGGAGGGAGGTTATAAGGGGAAAAAGCCACTATAATCCAAAAGTTGTGTTTTGGAAATTTATATTTATTAAATAAAAGTTAAATAAAATAAAATTTAAAAAATAAAATAAAATAACTTCAGAAAATTGTAGTTCCCACTCACATCTATGACCTGTCCAGATAAACACATTAAACAAATTCAGCTTATGTGTTACGCAAATGTGGCCTCAGAACAAAAGCTTTAGCCTTTTTCCAAATTTTCACCCTTTCTACAAAATCTTCTGAAATCATCATTTTCTAGATGAATATTAATTTCTTTTTATTTTTTCCTTTTTATTTGAAAAGCGAAGAGACAGAGAGACAGACACAGAGTTATCTTTCATGCACTAGTTCATTCCCCAAATACCTGAAATAGCCAGAGCTGAACCATGCTGAAGCTAAGAGCCAGCAACTCTCTCCGTGCCTCCCACGTGGGTGTCAGCGATCCAAGTACTTGTGCCATCATCTGTTGTCTCCCAGAGTATGCATTTTGAGGAAGCTGAATTAGAAGCCAGTAATTTGGACTCCAACCAGGCACTCTGCAGGTATCTGAAGAGGTGACTTAGCTGTTGCACACAATGCCCACTGTGCATGGCGATTTTTAAGAGCACTATTTTTATATAGTACTGTATTCTTAGAAATTGCTCTATAACTCCGTATTACTTACAGTGGAATTATAAAAAGTTTGTGGGTAAAAATTTATAAGATGATGTGCATTTTCTATGAATTTTTAAAGACCCCTTATATCTTATTTGCTGATTTCACCAAATTCTACTCGGTGTCTTATAATTCTAATCATTGTACCTTTATTTACTGTAGACAGGACTGACAATTCTGACACCCAGTTGCTGATGCTAGTTTAGTGACTTCCTGACCCTTAGAAATCAGGCACAGTGAAGTCAGGACTCTGCATTATTGCAGAGAAGACTGAACAATAACCGCACAGAGCATTAAGGATTCTTTTTCTGGGATCAGATCTGGATTCAGGGTTATACAAAGCGGTCACATGCCATTGACTTAAGTTTGGCCCTTGGGGAGGCCACAGCTTTCCCCTTGGCTTGGTGCTCTGGTCTGGATTCTTGTGCAAATTCATATGTGAAATCTAATCACCAATACAGTGGTGTTAGAAGAAGATGAGGTCTTTGGGAGATGATTCAGTGATGAGGGTGGGTGGCCTCATGAATGAGATTAGTGCCCTTATATAAAAGCCTAGAGGAGAGACACAATATATGGACCAGAAAGCAGGTTTTCATCAACACCAAATCTGCTAGAGCCTTGATCTTTGACTTTCCAGGCTCCACAACTATCAGAAACAAGTTTCTGTTATTTATAAGTGATGTGGTTTATGGCATTTTGTTATAGAATCCTGTAAAATCGAAGTGGCATTTTCCCATAATGTATTCTATTTCTGAAAATAAACTAATATAATTATAAAATACAAAAATCATGAAGTATTATCACAGAAGAGAAGTTTAGTAGTATTTGCATGTATGTACATACGTATGTATATATGTATTTATTTATTTAAAAGGGAGAGAAATAGAGACAGACGGATCTCCTGGCTGCTGGTTCATTCCCCTGATGCTCACAGTGACCAGGACTGGGCTGTGGCTGAAGCCAGGAGCATGGAACTCAATCCAGGTCTTCCATGTGGGTGGCAGGGACAAAAGTAGGATTGTCCATCTCCTGCTGCTTCCCAAGGTCCAAACTGGTATGAAGATGGAATTAGGAAACAGAGGAGAGAATTGAACACAGACGATCTGATGTGGGACACATGTATCTTAACTAGCAAATCAGGCACTAAGACATGTAGTTTTTATACAAATCACTGAAAATTCCTGAAGAGTGTGTATTCTCTTTAGAATTACAACTAGCCAAATCGTATTCTCTATTACCACTATATTAACTAATGGAATAAGGTTCTATCCATATAGTGGGTACTTAATACATATGAGATTGATGGACATTTTTAAAATAACCAAATATAAATCTTGAGACACTGAGTAAAACATTAATATGCTTAATCACACTCACTTGCACATTGTTACAATTATCATATGCAAATATGACCTTGCACTGTTCTCAAATATTAATATATGCTATTGTACAGAATGACATTACTACTCTCTCCTGGGTTTTTTTTTGCCTCTCCATAGGCCTCTCTTTTCATTTAAGATTTTCAAAAGTTTGATCTTCTATAAAGCAATTATTTCCTCAGAAGTTGTTATCATCATGATCACACAGCATTACATACTTCTTAAATCTCTGGATGGTAAGCAAGTTTCAAAAGGCATGTACAAAAATAAATCAAAGAGATGTCAATACTGAGATGAATTTCTCTTTAAATAAAACGAACTCATCATAAATTGCTCCATAGAGGAGTTGCATTGCTACATGTAAGCCATTGATCGGTATCCCACTGGTACAGCAATTCACATGTATAATTGGCTTTCTGTTTTCTTTAGCTTTCAGTACTACTGTAAGGAGGTTTCAAAAAGCTTGTGGAAAAATGGAATTAAAAGATAAGGTGCGTTTTCCATGAATGTTTTGAAGCCCTATTGTATTATGCAAGTGGAAAAGAGCTTCAGACACATGCAAGTTCACTGGAGGGTCACAAACTGGATATTTAAAAAAATAACTTTGTTTCTTTCTACTACATCTATGTTCTCTGAAAATGCCTATGTTCATACAAAAAGAAAGTGTAAGAATGAAACAGACATCTGATGATTTGATTATCACTTTTAACCCTTGTCTATATTCCTGTGGAAAAGTGTTTTTTCTACTTTTTGCTTATGGAACATCATGGTTAGTGGTACATTAAGCCTGTGATTATAAAGTAAGTTGAAATTGTGTTATAAAAATTAAAGGGAAAAAAAGAAAGGAAAGAAGGAGAGGGAGTTGGTGTTGGGAGAAGGAAAGAAGTATGGTTATCTTCTTAGAATTAAATCTTTGAAATATATGAAATCTGTCATCTTTATATTAACTAAAATTATTTTAAAAATAAAATGCCTATGTTCAATGTTTTACTTAAATATAATAAATCAAAATAATAACTTTCATTTATTTAATTTACTCCAGGACAGAAATTTGAGTACATCTTAGCATATCATGATTAAACGAAGTCTACACAGTAGCTATTTTTGTCATTTTGAAAAACTGAGGTCCAGAGGTTATGTTTTGTCCAAAATTATACAGCTATTTGTCCAAATATACAAGAATCAGACCAAAGGCTAGGCATAAAGCCCATTTTTGCAGTATCTCCTACTGCTTCAAGTGTGAATGAATTGCAGATTAATAATTTATGTGCAATAGATAATTGTGTTATAAAGAATTAAATCTAGGGGCCGGTTCTGTGGTATAGCGGGTAAAGCCTCTGCCTGCAGTGCCGGCATCCCATATGGGCACTGGTTTGAGTCCTGGCTGCTCCTCTTCGATCCCGCTCTCTGCTCTGGCCTGGGAAAGCAGTGGAAGATGGCCCAAATCCTTGGGGCCCTGCACCCACATGGGAGACCTGGAAGAACTCCTGGCTTCTGGCTTCTGGCTTCAGATCGGTGCAGCTCCTGCTGTTGTGGCCAACTGGGGAGTGAACCAGTGTATGGAAGACTTTCTCTCTCTCTCTCTCTCTCTCTCTCTCTCTCTCTCTCTGCCTTTCCTTCTCTCTGTGTGTGACTCTTTCAAATAAATAAATAAATCTTAAAAGAAAAAGAGTTAAATCTGGAAAGGCAATGATGGTGTTTCATTTGTTTATTGCATATGGGCTCTTGATAATAATTAGGACAGTTATCCAAACGTATCCATATATTTAGAATAAAAGTTAACGTCCTTCTCAAAGGATCAGTATTACAAAACAAGCTTACTAGCATACCAGTGGAAATTTTGCATACATGCTAATTCTCATAATTTTTAGATCTTTTGGACCATTGGCAAGAGGAATTGACGTGCCTGAAGAAGAATACAGTTTAAATTATGAGTACATTTTTATGTCATTAAAACTTAAGCTAAATATCAAGTATAACTGCATAAAATTTGAAATAGAGGAGATCTTTCTTTTTTAAAGTTTTATTTTATTTATTTGAAAGTCAGAGTTATAGAGAGAGATAGAGACAGAGAGAGAGGTCTTCCATCCGCAGGTTCACTCCCCAAATGGCCTCAATGTATACATTTCAATGAAGATAGGAAATTAAGGACTTGTTAAGGCTTAATAGTAGGAGCTGGCGCTGTGGCATAGCAGGTAAAGCCACTGCCTGGAGTGCCGGCATTCCACATGGATGATGGTTTGAGTCCTGGCTACTCCGCTTCTGCTCTAGCTCTCGGCTATGGCCTGGGAAAGCAGTAGAGGATGACCCTGGTCCTTGGGCCCCTGTGCCCACGTGGGAGACCCAGAAGAATTCCTGGCTCCTGGCTTTTGATCAGTGTAAATCCGGCCATTGAGGCCAACTGGGGAGTGAACCAGCGGATGGAAGAATTCTTTTTTTTTTTTATTTTTTTTATAACGCTTTTATTTAAAGAATATAAATTTCCAAAATACAGCTTATAGATTACAATGGCTTCATCCCCCATTACTTCCCCCCCACCCACAACCCTCCCCTTTCCCACTCCCTCTCCCCTTGCTATGGAAGAATTCTCTCTGCTTCTCCTCTCTCTGTGTTACTCTGACTTTCAAATAAACAAATCTTTAAGAAAAGGCTTAATAGTGGAAATAGTATAATTGCATGAGTTTGACCTAATAGATAGTGTAGTATTTTAAACTGTCATTTTTTATGATTATAATGTATATCATTAAAAGTGCTTTGTACAGATAACAGTGTGTTTCTTATAGCTGAGTAGAAGACTGTCAAGTGTAAACTGTTCAAGCTAAAACCAAAACCAAAAAGAAATATTTCATACGTCAATAGTCAAAAGCTATGAAACTTCATTTACCACAATCTACTGTCACTCAAAACTTGGAACAAAAGTTAGAAGAGAATGAATTATATTGATAGAAATTAATTCATTCAAGAAATGTATCTGGGGGCTGGCACTGTGGCATAGTAGGTTAATCCTCTGCCTGTGGCACTAGCTTCCCATATGGGCACCAGTTCAAGTCCTGGCTGCACCTCTTTTGGTCTTTCTCTCTGCTGTGGCCTGGGATGATGCACCTAGTGCTTGAGCCCCCTGTTTCCACGTGGAAGACCCAAGAGAATCTCTTGACTCCTGGCTTTGGATTGGCCTGGCTCTGGCCATTGCAGCCATTTGGGGAGTGAACTAGTGGGTAGAAGACCTTCCTGTCTCTCTCTGTCTAAACTTTCTCTCTCTCAAATAAATAAATAAAAATATCTAAAAAAAGAAATATATCTGGCTTTCAGAACATACTATCTGCGACTCTGCAAAGATAAATATTTAAAATTATCCCTCTTTTGAAATCAGTTAAATTTAGTAGTAATTAACATTCTAAAGAAAAAGAACACAATAATTAAATAGCTTAATAATATAAAAATTGAAATTTAAAATTTTCACAACAGTAAAAGTAATAAACTTCAGGTTTTATTACATTATGAAAGCTTATAAACAACTTGAACAGTTCTAAGTTGTGCTGACAGGAATAATACATAACTCATGTGTAGGAGGAAACTGAATATGAGATGATTCCTAAACATTCACTTTTCTTTTTGTTTCCAAATGAGAGTTTCTATGTTACCAGTGTGGATTTAAAAAAAAAAATCTTAAAATACTTGGCCAGTAGATAAAATTCTCCATTTATTTTTAAGAATAAATTTGTGTGGAGAACAAAAACATTTTGGCAGGAATTTATCTAGTCAATATTTAGTTCACAACTTTGCTGTAAATTTAGACCACTGGGTCCTCAATTTTAATATGTCTGTATAAATAGGTTTTCTGAAGAATGTTTGGTTTCAGTTACAATGATATGGATTTTCTACATGCTTATGAAATGTGCTTGATCAAGGTGTTGAAGACTTGATGCTCTCGGTCACTGATCTCTGTACTCTCCCTGCTTACTATGTAGAGCAGAGATATTCAATTTCTTTGGGAATCGTGAGTCTTATCTTGGGTTGCTATGTAGATGTCTTCTAATGACTTATAGATTTTTTTTAAAAATTCATTTCATTTCCAGGAGTGAATTCACATGTATGTTTTGAATATTTATGAGCTGAGCACTAAAATGAGAAATAAAGGTGTGTGAGATGTGGGCTTTTCACTCCTTTACTATTTTTCTTCCATTTTAAAGACAAATTAATAATAAAACTATAAGAACTGTTGTATCTGCTGCTTCAATTCCATTTCTGCCCCAAATCATTAGATTCAAATTTTAACCCTCTTATTTTGCTAAAATTTCTCTTCAAGTGAATAGTAATTTGATGCTGCTTTATACCCATATATCTTACTCGAATGATCTACTTTCTAAATCCACATATATATTAGTTAATGATAATGAATTATTTAGATTTATCATGAAAGACAAAACATGCACATTGTTTTGCTTTGGTTAGCTAAATAGATTGTGACATAAAATTGAACAGAAATACCTTCCTTTTATAGTTTCCATTTTTAGAATTCAGACAGTTGTTTCAGTATATTTAGGCCATCTGTATTTATTATTTATTTATTTGGCCAGGCAGAGTGGACAGTGAGAGAGAGAGACAGAGAGAAAGGTCTTCCTTTCTGTTGGTTCACCCCCCAAATGACCACTAAGGCTGCTGCGCTGTGGCTGGTACACTGTGGCTCGCGCGCTGCGCCGATCTGAAACCAGCAGCCAGGTGCTTCCTCCTGGTCTCCCATGCAGGTGCAGGGCCCAAGCACTTGTGCCATCCTCCACTGCCTTCCTGGGCCACAACAGAGAACTGGATTGGAAGAGGAGCAACGGGGACAGAATCTGGCACCCCAACTGGGACTAGAACCAGGGGTGCCAGCGCCGCAGGCAGAGGATTAGCCAAGTGAGTCGTGATGCCTCAGGCCATCTGTATTTGCCTTAGTTAGTAAAAGAAAAAATATTGTGTGGACATGTGTGTGTTTTTAGAGTTGTATATCTCCTACCACACCTAGGATACTTGGACAAAGAAGTTGTAAGCTGGCCAAAATTAAGTTGGTGGGGAAAGGGAATTCTAAGCCATAGCAGTAACAATCTTCTAACATAAAGTCTATGGAAAGAATATCTTGAAAAGAAGTTCATTTGTGAGTACAATATGTGAAGAAATAGCCTACTTAAAGCTAAAGTTCCAGGCCTATCTGGAGCAGTAGTGGCTAAGGGCAATTATAAACCATGGGAACGTTTTTGCCATTAAGTAATAGTGGTACTTACTGAGTATCTTAGGGTGATGTTATTTAATTTGGCAATGAATTCCACAATTAAAGACTATAAAATACACCTTCTTAATTCTATTAAGCAGTCTTCAGGACAAAAGGAAGTTTATGAAGTTAACAATAATTAAATATAATATTTTTAAAATGCAACTCAAATGTTAAGTATATTCAGGGGTACCTTAAAAAGTTTGTGCAAACTGGAATTAAAAGATGTTTATTTTAGTGCTAAAATTTGAAATACATCCGATATGAAAGGTCTTCAAAAACTTCATGGAGATATGTGTTATGAAAAATAATGTGCTTCACTCTAAAAAATTTGTACCAAAACAATCTAATTGATTTTTTCTGATTTTTTTTTCACATAGCATTGACAAGTATTTTAATGAACAACATTTAAAGGTCTTCCTGCTGCCAGAAATATGCAGGAAGAAATGAGTGCACTCCTTTAATGCAAACTTGACAGTTGTACTAAGTGAAGAAACAGACAATATAAATAGAAAATGCAGTATCTCTAAGACATTGCAGTCTGCCCATAGTAAAAGCGCTTGGGCAATTACTGCATTTAAAATGTATGTAGGATTTTACACTGAGGAACACAGTTACCTTAAGCAATAATATTCTATTACAATGTAATACAAAATTACTACCTCAATAAAATGTTTACTATCTGAATGCAGAAGAGATTTAAAATTTTATATATATATATATATATATATATACTCTAATTACCTAGCATGCTCTAATATAAGTGAAAAAATGTACATATAGTTGTTTTTAAAATATCACAGCTCTCATTATTTCTGTGGAAGTTGATTAGGGAAATAAGGAAGGGAAAGAAAACCAACACTTACTGAAATAATGTTTATAGAATGCCTATGTATGTACCAGGCGGAGGGGGCAGTATATTGAGTCAAAAATAGTGCTTCACAGCCTTGTGAAATAAATATTAATTATTCAGTTAAGAAATAAGAAATCCTCCAAAGGCAATTCAAATGTCCTGGTCTCCCTCCAATGTCTTTTTTCCCCAATGAAACTTTTTATTTAAGGAATAAAAACTTCATGCATTTCATGAATACAACTTTAGAAATATGGTGATTCTTCCCACTATACATGCCCTCTCACCCACACTCCCATCCCTCCTTCTCCTTCTCCTCCTCCCTCTTCCATTCCTAGTCCCATTCTCCACTAAGATTTATTTTCAATTAACTTTATACATGGAAGACCAACTCTATACTAAGTAAAGAGTTCAACAATTTCCATAAAAAAACAAAAAAAACCTGTTTCTCAACAGTTGAGACAAGGGCTGTTCAAAGTCATTGCATCTTGAAGTTAATTTCACTTTTTTTTGAAACTTAGTTAACTTTAAAGAAGCACCCAAGAATGATATATCTTTTAAGAGCATGTAGACACAATTATAGTACAACTCTTTGAGGACAGAGGTCCTGCATGGGAAGTTAGTGCAATGGGAAGTTAGTGCACAGTGACCTGTGTTGTTAATTTAACAATTAACACTCTTTTTGTTTATTTTTAACATCAGCTTTATTTTTTGAGATCTGGTTACAAACAATGACATTCATGCATTTGATTTCAGTGACCTTTGAAAAAAGTATGCATTAATGTGACCAGCAGAACTGTCATTACAGTCAAGATATAAAACATTAACATTCTTTTTTTCAAAGATTTATTTATTCATTTGAAAATAAGAGTTATACAGAGAAAAGGAGAAGCAGAGAGAGAGAGAGAGAGAGGTTCACTCCATAATTGACCTCAACAGCCAGAGCTGAGCCAATATGAAGCCAGGAGCCAGGAGCCAAGAGCTTCTTCTGGGTCTCTCATGTGGGTAGAGGGGCCCAAGGCCTTGGGCCATCTTCCACTGCTTTCCCAGGCCGTAGCAGAGAGCTGGATTGGAAGTCCAGTCAGGACTCTAACTAGTGCCTATAAGGGATGCCAGCATGGCAGGCAGCAGCTTTATCTGCTATGCCACAGCTCTGGCCCCATCAATTAGCACTTTTATGCATGATGTCAGTGATCATCAAAGGCTCTTTTTTTTTTTTTTTTTTGACAGGCAGAGTTATACAGTGAGAGAGAGACAGAAAGGTCTTCCTTCTGTTGCTTCACCCTCCAAATGGCTGCTACGGCCAGCGCGCTGCGCCAATCCAAAGCCAGGAGCAGGTGCTTCCTCCTGGTCTCCCATGTGGGTGCAGGGCCCAAGCACTTGGGCCATCCTCCACTGCCTTTCCGGGCCACAGCAGAGAGCTGGACTAGAAGAGGAACAACCAGGACAGAATCTGGCGCCCCAACTGGGACTAGAACCCGGGGTACAAGCACCACAGGTGGAGGATTAGTCAAGTGAGCCGCAGTGCCGGACCATCCAAGGCTCCTAACATGAGTTGCCTAGACCATGGAGGCCTTTTGAATCCACAAACTCTTTCAATATTTAGACAAGGCCATAAGCAAAGTGGAAGTTCTCTTCTCCCTTCAGAGAAAAGTACCTTCTTCTTTGATGACCATTTTTTCCCACTGGATCTCACCCACATATGTCCTTTATGTAGGACATTTTTTGCCGCAATGTCTTGATTTTCTATGTCTAAAATGCTCTCATGAGCTTTCAACCAGACCAGAATGCCTAAAAGGCTGATTCTGAGACCAGAGTGCTATTTAAAGTGATTCTCATTATTTCTATGAGTCTGCTGTGTGGCCTGCTTCCCATGTTGGAACATTCACTCTTTTTAAATTCTCTCTATTTTTATTACCAGATACTTAATCCTATCTATATGATTGTTTTAACACTTAATCCTATCCATATGATCACTTTAACACTTTATAACTCTTTATACCACCCAGCTTAAGGGGATGCTCTCCACTGTTTTGATCTCACTAGCTATTTCCCAGCACTTTGAAGCAACATCGAATAATAATGTAGTTGCCAATGCTCCTTCAAATGTTAGTGAATTTTATATATCACATATAAATTAGAATAAGAATACCCATTTTGAATTAAAATGAAATAAAATGTTGATTGGTCATTTCCCATTATAGTCAGATGAGTTACTCTCCCTCTGTCCCTCCTGAATTTTCAGAGTGCCTCAAAAGTGCCCTGCTCTTTTTCAACTGTGGGCTTTTATACAATAAGTTATCAAAATTTGGAATTGTTCCTCTCTTCCTGAACCCTAATTTCTCCTTCAGGTCTCCTAGCTGAATTACATTTACTTCAGGAAAACTTGCCTAAACACTTCTTCCCTCTGCCCCTACTTTGGGTTAGCTGCTGTGGCTACATACTTTTATAGAAGAGAAACATACTTTCTGGTCATAGTATTTAGCACATTTTGCCCCAATTACCCTTTTCACACCATTATTTCCATGCAGTTGCTTGCTTGCTGGATTATTCACTATGTACTCTATTTTTGCATTTGAGTATTCAAAAAAGATTTTGTGAAAGAAATGTGATATATGTGGCCGGCGCCGTGGCTCAACAGGCTAATCCTCCGCCTTGCGGCGCCGGCACACCGGGTTCTAGTCCCGGTTGGGGCGCCGGATTCTGTCCCGGTTGCCCCTCTTCCAGGCCAGCCCTCTGCTGTGGCCCGGGAGTGCAGTGGAGGATGGCCCAGGTGCTTGGGCCCTGCACCCCATGGGGAGACCAGGAAAAGCACCTGGCTCCTGGCTCCTGCCATCGGACGAGCGCGTTGCGCCGGCCGCAGCGCGCCATCCGCGGCAGCCATTGGAGGGTGAACCAATGGCAACGGAAGACCTTTCTCTCTGTCTCTCTCTCTCACTGTCCACTCTGCCTGTCAAAAAAAAAAAAAAAAAAAAAAGAAATGTGATATATGAGTAGACATGGTCCTTAGGAAGGCAAATTGGATTTTGCTGGGTAAAGGGATAAAGAGCATTTCCACACTCTTGGGCAAAGAGCTAGAGATGCCAGTTAACATGATGGATGTAGAAGGAAGTGCAATTCCTGAAGCAGATATCACCAAAATAGAAAATCTTGTCTTGGCAACAGGTGATGGCTCACATACTTGAGTTCCTGCCACTCACATAGGAGACCTGTATAGAGTTGCTGGCTAGTGGCTTTAGCCTGGCTTACCCTCAGCTGTTGTGAGCATTTGGAGAGTGAACCAGTGAATGAAAGATTCTCTCTCTCTCTCTCGCTCTCTCTCTCTTCTCTCTCTCCTCTCTCTCCCTTTCAAATAAATAGATAAATAAATAAATAAAAGAAGCACCCAAAAGTGTTTTGGACATGGTAAGATGGGATATAGTAGCTATTATAGTGTCTTTAATTTGAAGGCATGAATGGTATCTATGATAAAACCACTGCATTTAAACACAAATTTGGCAACTAGGGAATAGATATGATGTGACAGACTATCTATTGGAAGCAGAGATGCATGTATGTGAAGAAGATGAAAGGTAGAACCTAATGAGGTAGGAGCTGGCATGTGTGGCAAGTGGGTTAAAGGACTACTTGTGACATAAGCATCCCATATAAGCACATCTTTGAGTCTAGCTGCTCTGCTTCCCAGCCAATTCTCTGTTAATGTGCCTGGGAAAGCAGTGGAAGATGGCCCAGGTGCTTGGGCCCCTGCCACCCATGTGGGAGACCCAGATAGAATTCCTGGCTCCTAGCTTCTGCAAACATTTGAGGGGTTAACCAGCAGATGGAAGATCTTTCTCTCTGTCTTTTCCTCTCTTTGTCATTCTGTCTTTAAAAATTTTTTTTTGGAAAAAGAAGCAGCAGGTAAGGCAAAAGACGAACATGTTAATTTCTTCAATAATCTGTCTGGTCTCCCCTTCTCTTCTGAAGGAAAAAATGACAGTGGAAACTTTATCCATTTGTTTTCCTACCTTCTTTTTTTAAAAATGTATTTTTAAGAAAAGAAAAATTCTGAGAAGTCATAATTATATTATTGTGTCTTCCAAGTTAAACGTGATATTTTTATCCTAAGTGTCTAGCTATCTATCTAGCTTGATATTTACAACTGATCTATTAGTTCCTCAAGCTAACCCTGGTAGTTTGATTAGAAACTTGGAGTTAGAAACAAGTTTCTTTATTATTATTGTTATTATCATCATTATTAATAGTAATAGTAGTAATATTTGAATGTGAGATGGATACAGACAAAGAGACAGAGAGAAGAGGGGAGAGAGAGAGAAACAGATCAATCCTATCTTTTCTTTCACTCTCTAAATATTGGTAATAGCTGGAGCTGGAAAAGGAGGAGACGGAACTCAGTCAGGGCCTTCCATGTGCGTGGCAGGCACCTAACTCTTTGAGCCAGCAGTTACCCTCTCCTAGGGTATGTATTAGCAGGAATCTTGAATTGAGAGTGCAGCCTGGAAGTCAACCCAAGAACTCCAATATGGAATGTGGACATGCTAACCAGTGTCTTAAACTGCCATGCTAAACCCACACTGAGAAACAAGTTTTCTAAAACATCTAAGCTGTTGCTGCTCTACACCCCTGAAAAAGATTGTTTTAAAAAAAAGGATTAAAATTGATTTTCCTTTTATTCTAACTTTTTATTTATAATAATCATACATATTTCTGGGCTACAGTATTATATTTCAATACATTTATAGTGTGTACAGATCAGAAAAGGCCAATCAGCACTTTGCCTTCTTTGACATTCTTTTCTGATAGGAGGCTTAGAGTTTCTCTCTTCTATATCTTCATACAATACAAACTAGATCATTATGAACTATGGGTTCTCCACTATTGTGAGTAACACCGGGAACTTATTCCTTCAATTTAACTCTGATTTGGTACCCTTTATCAAAATATAAATTCACTTTATCTCCCCATCCCTCTAAGCATCTACTAATCACTATCCCATCATAAGACTGAGTTTTTTCATTTGCTTTCCGTTTCCACATATGGGAAAGACATGTTGTATTTGTCTTCCTGAGTCCGGCTTATTTCCCTTAACATGCTCCAGTTTCATCCATTTTGCTGCAAATTACAGGACTTTATTGTTTGTATGACTAAATAATATTGCCTTATGTATGTATACCACATTTTCTGTATCCATTCATCCGATGAGGGACACCTTGGTTGATTTTGTATCTTGGTTATTCCAAGATACAGATTATTCACCATATATCTTGGTTAGATTGGTTATTGCAGTAAACATGGTTGCAAGCTTCTGCACAGCAAACAAATCAGTACAGTGAAGAGACATCTGACACAATGGGAGATAATATTTGTAAGCCACTTACATGACAAAGGACTAATACACAGAATATATCAGGTAGTGAAAAAGCTGCACAACACAGAACAAGTAATGCAGTTAAGAACTAGGCAGAAGACTATTCCAGAGGTCTATGAGAACCTCAATAGATGGTTCTCAAAAGAAGAAATAAATTTGTCAACAAATATATTTTTAAATGCTCAATATCAATAGCCATCCAGGAAATGAAAATAAAAACCTCAATGAAAATGAAAACCTCAGTTCATCCCTGTCAGAATGTTTATTATCAAAAAGAAAGTAACAAACACAGACAAGAATGTGGAGAAAGGGGAAGTCTTTCACACAGTTAGTGGGGATAAAAATTAGTAGGGCCACTATGGAAAGCAGTATGAAGATTTCTTAAAAAAAAAAAAAAGAACTTGAAATGGAACTGCAACATAAGTCAGCATTCCAATCCCATACATATATTCAGAAGACATGAAACTTTTGTATCAAAGAGATACCTGCTCCACCATGTTTACTGAAATTGTTTTAAGGAAATCATAATGAAGAGAAATGAAGGGAAACACTTGTATAGTTAACGAATCAACTAAATCAACATCAGTGAGAAATGATATGACAGATGATGAATAGAGAACACTTTTGACTCCTGTTCAACTACCCGGAAATAATCAGGTTAACAAAAGTTACATATTCAGATATATAGAGTTGAGCAAAAGGAAAAAAAAAACAATCACTTGTAATTAATTGTGAGGAAATGGTAATCCATGCCCACAAATTTAGTTTAGGTTATAAAAAAAAAAAAAAAAACTAAACTAAGACTTGAGTCCTAATTATGACTAATCTTTTTTAATTTTTTTAATTGAACTTTCACTAAACAAGTTATAAAACTCAGTTTATATCCCTTAGTTCCTCATTTTTCCTGTTGCTTTATAAAATCTTTTTACGGAGCCAGTGCTGAGGCGTATTGGGTGAAGCCATCGCCTGCAGTGCTGGCATCCCATATGGTAGCCGGTTTGAGTCCTGGCTGCTCCTCTTCCAGTCCAGCTCTCTGCTATGGCCTGGGAAAGCAGTAGAAGATGGCCCAAGTCCTTGGGCCCCTGCACCTGCGTGGGAGACCCAGAAGAAGCTATGGCTCCTGGCTTCAGATCAGTACAGCTCTGGCCGTTGCAGCTAACTGGGGAGTGAACCAGCGGATGGAAGCCCTCTCTCTCTCTCTACCTCTTCTTCTCTCTCTGTGTAACTCTGACTTTTGAGTAAAATAAATAAATCTTTAAAAAATGTTTTGCAATAATTTTAATTATTAACAGGAACTCTCATTTTTACTGTATATGGCTACATTATTACTCATGTCTCCAAGTAAATTGCCTTACACTTAATTTTTGCCCAAGAAAACATTTATTTAAGATATACAGGCTTCGTGCATTTCACCGATACAATTTTAAGAACATAGTGATTCTTTCCACCCTATCCTTCCTCCCACCTGCACTCCCACTCTACTTCCTCCTCTTTAATTCCATTCTTATTTTTTACTAAGATCTATTTCAGCTCACTTTATACACATAAGATTAACCCTACATTAAGTACAGAGTTCAACAAATAGTATGAAAAAAACAAAAACACACACAAAAAACTGTTCCTCAACAGTTGAGACAAGGGCTGTCCAAAAGTAGATCTTAGTAAAAAGATGGGTGATTCCCAACTGGGCCAAGACAGAGCAGATGGCATGAAATTCAATCCTAATACTCAAAGTGGAATGCACTTTAAACTTATGAATAGCTTATTTCTGTAATTTCTCATTAACATTTTTTGGACTACAGTTGTCTGTGGGTAACTGAAACCACAAAAAAGTAAAACTGTAGATAGGCAGGGACTACTGTATTCTAATTGACTAGAGTTTAGTCTAAAGCAGGACTCTTAGAAATACTGCAAGTGTATTGTCATCATTGGAAATAAATGCGTCCTACCCTCTTAACCTGACAACTTTTCTTCTTCCGCCCTTAAGTTCACCAATCACCTTTTCTTTATACCTTAGCATCCTGTTGATGTCTTCCCTACAGGAAACTAATGCACACATCATACATTCATAAGAATGCATGACAATTATTCTTTCTAGTATTCCCTTCAGCTCTGAGCTGACTCTTGGGAGGGCAGTGTCTCAGCGGTGCTGGGAGGACCTGCACCCAGGACAGCTCCCCCTCCCCAGGCCTCTCTCCTCTCCCTGTGAGTCCCCTGGTCTCATAGACCGCTGGAATCTGATTTCCTGGGGTGAGGTGAGAGCAGGCCCAGGGAGGGAGGTTACCACTTAGGAAGCCGCAGCCGCTATCAAGGTGATAGAAGTACTGACCACAGCTGACTCTCAGACACTGCTACACCAGCTGAACACTGTTGGAACACGAATCTGGATGTCAACCAAAAGTCTGTGGCTTGAGACTAATTAAGTCTGCACACCATAATGGTCTCTGACTGCACGACTGAGGGACTTCCAAGTAAAAGATCTTCTTAGTCTAATTCAGGTTTTTTTTTTTTTTTTTGATAGGCAGAGTGGACAGTGAAAGAGAGAGAAAGAGAGAAAGCTCTTTCTTTGCCATTGGTTCATCCTCCAATGGCTGCTGCGGCCAGCGCACTGCGGCCGGTGCACCGCGCTGATCCGAAGGCAGGAGCCAGGTGCTTCTCCTGGTCTCCCAAGGGGTGCAGGGCCCAAGGACTTGGGCCATCCTCCACTGCACTCCCTGGCCACAGCAGAGAGCTAACCTGGAAGAGGGGCAGCTAGGACAGAATCCGGCGCCGCGACCGGGACTAGAATCCGGTGTGCCAGCACCGCAAGGTGGAGGATTAGCCTATTAAGCCACAGCGCCAGCCTAATTCAGCTTTTTGGATTTGACAGGGAGACATTTTCTGGAGCTGTGAATTTACTGGACAGATTCCTGTGTAAAATGAAGGTACAGCCCAAGCACCTTGGACATGTCAGTGTCTGAGTTGTTTTTATTTGGCTGTAAAATCAATAGAAGAGGAAAGGAATGTTCTACTGTCAACTGACTTGATGCAGATAAGTCAGTATAGGTTCATGGTTTCAGACTTGATGAGAATGGAAAAGATTGTACTGGAGAAGGTGTATTGGAAAGTCAAAGCTACTAATGCCTTTCAGTTTCTGCAACTCTATTACCCACTCATTCAAGAGAACTTGCCATTTCAAAGCAGAAATAGCCTCAATTTTTTGAAAGACTGGAAGCTCAGGCATGTCACTGCAGGATCATATTTTTTTAAAGCAAAGCATATAGAGTTAACAGAAACAACAGAATGTCTTCAGAAACATTCCAAGATGAATGGCAGAGATGTGACCTTCTGGCAAGAGCTTGTATTGAAGTGCTTAACTGAATATTCATCAAACAAGTGTTCAAAACAAAACAGAAGTTGAAATGGATTGTGTCTGGGCGTACTGCACAGCAGTTGAAGCATAGATACTGCAGAATAACTCACCTTCCAACAATTCCTGAAATGGTTCCTTAACTCGTAAATTTGGATCATTGTTATTCTCCATATAGAGGAAATTATCCAGTACTATAATTTTCTTTTACAATTGTAGAATTAAAATATCAATTCTCTTCAAAGTAAACAAAATAAAGTTACAATAACAAAGAGGAAGTGACTTCACTGATCTGGTAGGCTAATATTTGAAGACATATACTGTAAATAGTACCCTAAGGGTAAGGAATTATTCAACCTCTGATATGTATGTTAGTCATTTCATTAATCAGCAGATAAAAAGTGTCTTCCTCAACAACCCAAGTTTTTAAAGTAGCCGTAAAATGGTATTTTCTTATTGCACATCATTTTGCTCTATGTAGACTCAACCTCTGGCTCATTTAAAGATATACTAGCTGAGTAGGACAGTAAGACCAAACTTTTGGGTCATATGTAAACTAATTTGAGAATGTTAGCTTATAAGCAAAATCAATATGAACTTGGATAGTGTATTTAACGAAAAAGCAAGATATAGCTGATGAGTCTTGACATTGGGTGTCTGGAAACTGCAAGAGTGTCAACACTGTAATTACTATAATATTTGGAATTCTGGGAATGTAGTTACATGCATAAAATGTAAACTTGGGGTCACTGTGTATACAGTCTTGACATTTAAATTCCTTAACTAGTAGTAATGATTTATCTTTTTCCATTCAAAATTAAATTAATATTGAACTTATCTGTGATTATGAAACTTAACCTAAACAGCTAGTTCACTTTTGATAGTAATTATTTCACAGGTGACTGATAAGTTGGTTTTGTTGTTGTTGTTGTTTATTTAAAGAGGATTATTACAGAACAACACAAGCTTGGAACCCCTTCTCCACAACCCTGAGCTGTGGATCCCATGGTGTTTTCATGAGTTTCAATTTCAAGCTTTAAAACTTCACAACTAGATGAGCATGGTGTTCTCAGGCTTGGGAAAACTGCCTAATTAGTATTATGTTATGGTGGAATTATGTTTAGATATGAATTCATCTGTGAAGCACTCAAATCAAAGTTAAAAGCATAAATGTGAGGCACTAATCACAAGCTTGGGAAAGTAAACTGTGAATATTCATTTCTTAACATTGATTTAACGTTCTATATTTGATTGATATATTTAGGTAGTATGGAAGATGCTAACCTACATAATTTAAATGTTTTAAATTATGAGGTTTTCAGCAAAGTAACATTTCACATATGCACTTTTAAGGCATAACAAAGGTTAGTGTTTTAGGCAGTTTAAATGGTTTCCTGTTGCCCAAAATGCAATAATATAATTCTGAGAAGGGGACATTATTAGTATATGGGAATTACATTTAAATTTGAAGGCGTTTTATAGGAAGCAAAAAAAAAAAGACTAAGTTTGGCAAATTCATAATCTTTAATATTTTTCAAGGAAACAGGTGATGTTTTGTATGTGTGATAAGATCTTTTATACAGAATCTACTGCCCCAGTCTAGTCCAACCAAGAAAATTGTTTTCTGTTTTATTAGTTGCTAAAATTATCCCTCTGAGAACTTACTTTACTCCACTAAAGTAAGTTCAGACTAGACTTAACACTCCAGACGTCTTTACTAAGTACTGCTTTCGTAAAATTGCCATTGCTTCTAATTCAGATTGGAATAAAATTCTAAAGAATATGCTTTCACTAGTGCCCTTACTGCATCCTAAGAAAAGTCAGTCGACTTCATAAGTAGATCACTGAGGCAGTGTTCAAGAAACAGTTTTCAGTCAGTGAATGCAAAGAGGTCTACAGTGTGACAGTGCCATGGATAATTAACAGAGCAGTGCAGAGCCTGAGTTCACTCAGAGTGGTTATAATCAATTTCGACATGATGTTGTGGATAATGATGTTGTGCAGCAAAAAATAAAAACCAAAGAATCACAGCATATATTATCCTCAAATTTTATAACACATGTTTTATAGGTAACTTCAATTTTCCCAAAAGGCTGGTAATATTTTGGTTATTTTGATACACCATTGTTAACTTTGAGTTGGCAGAGGGAATCTAAGCAAATATCATTCTCTTTGGTACTAAGTGATATAAATTTCAATAAAGTTATTGAAATGCAAACAAAATTAGAGTATTGACATTCTGATTACATTTGGCAGTCTCATGGAACTTGGTTGACTTTTCCTTTGAGCTTGATTCAATATGGTTTGATTCTCTCCTTACACAGGGAGTTCCTGATCAAAGAGATGTAATAATTAGGATTTTCAATTAAATGTTTGATTTTTTAACTGTAGTGAGCTAACTAGTAGGCTTTGTCTGGTCACCAGTCTACATCACTGAACACTTTTTGTTAAATTTCTGGAGAGACCAAAGAAGATTTTGTATAAATTAGACAAGTATAAACACTTTGAGGACACATGATATGTATTAACTGCATCATAGTTTTTGATACATAGTTATACTCAATACATGCTTTTGAATAAGTGAATTAGTTAATTTATTGGCGTAAATATTCATAAGTTGTCTGCATTTATTTCAAGTTAAAATTACCCATTTACTTTTTCTAAGATTTGTTTATTTGAAAAGAGAAGTTATGTAGAGAGGAGGGACAGACACAGAGAGGGATAGAGATCTTCCATCTGCTGGTTTACTCCCCAAGTGGCTGCAACTGCAGGGGCTGGGCCAGGCCAAAGCCAGGAGCCAGGAGCTTCATCCAAATCTCCCATGTGAGTGCAGGGGCCCAAGCAACTGGGCCATCTTCTGCTTTCCCAGGTGCATTAGCAGGGAGCTGCATGAGAAGTGGAGCAGCCAGGATTTGAACCAGTCCCCATATGGGATGCCAGCATCATAGGTGGCAACTTAACCCATGTATGACACAACGCCACCCTCCCAAGTTTTTGAAGAAGTTTGAATCATAAAATTTGAATTCATTTTAATTTATAATAGAAGCACCTAGCTCTATAGATTAATACAGTCTCCATTCTTAAAGATATCCCTATATCAAACTCACCCTCGTCATTTCAACATATGCGTTCACTGCTCCATGCCTTCTTTCATAGATGTGTTGTTTCAATGAAAGAATGGTGAGAAATTGTATCATTAGATAACATTACACCACAGGCTGGAAAATCTCATGATACTGCTTTGTTTCCACTGTCAACAATTCCCTGTGCTCCCATTGTTCTTTTACAACCAGCTTTGTTATTTCAGGGGACAGGCAATCAAAGCTAGTTCCCCAACATATATCCTATGCTAGTAAATCTTTGTCTAAAATGTCATTCATAAGTTTGACACTATTTTTCCCCTGGCTCTTTAAATATGTTGTCCAAGTCTGAATGTTTCCAATGACCTTTCACAGGGGAATTGTAATCTGGATGATATCAGAAATTGCTGATTATTTCATTTCTTTGAAATTGCCTTATTTCCTTTACTAACCTCAGGTTAACAGGAGATCAAAAGTGCACTGCCAGAAAGTGTCTAGGTTTTATGTGAACCTAAAGTCCAGTTCTGCTTCTTATACAATTAAATCCACAAACATTTTGCTTGAAAAAGCCAGTTGCGCAGAAAATCCCTCAGTCAACCATGTGGAAAATATAATTGCATTTGGAACCTTATTCTAATGTTGCCTTTCAAACTCATGATTAACAATTGTGTTGTTATAGAGTGTCTCTAACATTTTATATAAAATTCATGCTGTTTTAATGTTCACAGATTTGTGCACATTATATTAAAAACCGGTAGTATCATTCAGCATAATCTAACTTATCAAGAAACATAAAACTTTTAATAAGAAATAAATTTTTCTCTCTCCGAATTGTTTTATACCTTTGTAGCACTCAATTTAGAAAATAATCTCAATGCCAAAAAAAGATTCTGTTTATTTAAGAGTCTCGTGCTCTACTGACTGAGCTAGCCCGGCTCTAAGATTCTGTTTATTTAATACACAGTAACTTTCTCTTACTCCATTTTCCCATTCTGTACTAAAATATAGCCAATGCAGTATTTTGAAACATCTATAATTCAGCTGTAAATAGCACCTGCAGAATCTGGGGGAAGGAGGAAAGTGAGACTGTAGGAGTGAGAATTGAAACAGTGTGTGTGTTCCCTCATCCTTTGGCATGCAGCTTTCTGATACCACTTACTATTTGTTTCTGACATTCACACAAGCAATTACAAAAGTCTACCTGTGTGGGTCCACATTAGATGTTGAGTCAGCAAATTAGCATCGAGTTTTAGTATCAGCAAGCATTATACTTGTAGAATTTTTCCTTACACTTAATTTAAACCACTCATGGTAAAACTTTTCTTCTTAGTCTACTATGAGAGAAAATAATCCATTTGTTTTGTTACTATTAAAATAATTAATGATGATATTAAAATACTTTACAGACTTTCTTTCTATGAACTAATTTAAATTCTTCTAATCAGACCTAGCATTTAGCCTAGCAGTTAAGACATCCATGTCCCACACCAGCTACAAGGGTTCCAATACCTGACTCCAGTTTCCTGCAAATGCAGGCCCTGGGACTCAGCAGTGATGTTTCATGTAACTGGATTTCTGCTACTTATGTAAGAGACCTGGATTGCATTCCCGTCTCCTGCCTTTGGTCCTTGCCAAGCCACAGCCATTGTAGTCATGAGGAGTGAACCAACAGGTGAGACTGTTCTCTTTCTCTCTAACAAATTTTACATTTTCAAAAATAATTTTAAAATAATTCCTGTAGTTTCTCTTGTAGATTGTTTCTTAATTTTAGACTTAAATTCTCATTGTTTTAGTATCCTTAGTCTCTGCATTTTAATAGCATGTATATATTCTGAATATTTTAATGTTTGTATCACTAAGAAAAAATGTTTTTCTCTATTGAAAATTCATTTAGACAAGAAACTTATTTGAATTTTTCTAAAAACATAGAAACCTAAATGCAACTTTTAAATGATTTATTAATTTTTTGAAAGGGAGAGTAACAGAGCGAGAGGGAGAGAGAAAGCTTTTTTTCATCCACTGGTTTACTCCCCAAATGTCTGCAACAGTTACGGCTATGCCAGACCAAAGCCAGGATCTAGGAACTCCATCCAGGTCTCCCATATATGGCGAAAGAATTCAAGTACTTGGGCCATCATCCACACTCTCCCTGGTGCATTAATAGGAAGCTGGATCAGAAGCCTGGAGTAATCAGGACTTGAACCAGACACTCCGATGTAGGAAGTGATAGTCCCAAACAGTGGTTTGACCTGCTGTGCCAAATACCTGCTCCTAATTGTTATTTTTTAATATTAATTTATTTCATTTGAAAGAGTTGCAAAGAGAGAGAGAGAGAGAGAGAGAGACAGAGAGGTCTTTCATGCATTGGTCCACTCCCCAAATGCTCCCAATAGCCGGGGCTGGGCTAGGCCAAAGCCAGGAGCCTGGAACCCCATCCAGGCCTCCCACATGGGTGGCAGGGGCCCAGGTGCTTGGACCATTTTGTGTTGCTTTGCCAAGGATATTAGCCACCAGCTGCCCCAGAAGTGTAGTAGCTGGGATTCAAACCAGCATCCATATAAGATGCTGGTATTGCAGGCAGTGGCCTAATTGGCTATGTCACAACACTGGCCACATGATACTTTTAAGCAGAGTCATTGAAAGGCCATTTCTCTTGATTTATTGAACTATTCTCTTAATATTTATAGCCATAAGTGCTTAATTTCATTATTCATTTTTCATTTTGTTCCAATGAAAATTGATTAATTTGGTTAAATTCATTCACTCCATTGAATAATTAACACTTCAAATTCAGAGACTGTATTAAGCATCAAGCCAACTGGAAACACCATATGCTTTCAGATTTTCAAGATATTGTTTTCTTCTCCTTTTTTTAAATTTTATGCATGTTGCAGTTAAAGACTATTTCTCACCTGCATATGCATTGCTTTTGTGGAAAACAAATCTACTTCTATGTCATATCTGAACTAGCTCAAAATATTTCAGCAGAACTTCAAATGCTAGCACATAGAAAGCATGGATTTCCAAGGTGCTCACTGTGAATTATAGTCACTTAGCATTTAGATGGAATGTTTTATTTGCAATATGCTCATGTAAACACTTGCTTGGTCATGCAAGTAAACAGTAGAAGAGCAATCCCAGCTATTTGCTACCAGCTTGGCAGTGTCTCTATTTTTTAATGATTAGGAGCTGGAAAGAAACTGATTACACAGTATGCCATATTGTATCCTTCTCTGGTGAATTAGTGCCACATCTATGCCTACATTTACAAAGTATATTTTGAAGATATACTGCTTCTCTAACACATTGAAGTCACTTTTCTGTCAGACATAATAGCTAAAACGCTCTTATGGAGATCTCTAATGTGTATTTCTTGGATGCAAAGCTCCTGTTGCAAGGTATACAAGAATCTAACTCATTATTCTGACTATGTATTTGTGGTCACTGAGAATGTGATCATCTTCTTTATTAAATGCTGTGATTTTTGGTGACCTTATATTTCATATTTAGCTTAATAAAAATTGATAATTGAGAGATGCAGTATACATAGTCTCAACAGTATGATAATCAGTTAATGCTAAAGTCTAAAAACCAATTTAAAATAAATTGGGAAATGATAGAGATAATTAAAAGTGATTTCATTAAAGGAGTGCAGGCAAATCTCAGGATGATTCATTTTGAACCTTAAAGACTATAAAAATAGCTACTATTCTCAAGAACCACTTTTGGAAATTTAACAGAAACATACACGAATGATAATTCTCTTCTTGGGGATAACACTATAGGGAACACACTTTTTATGAACACACCTTTTAGAGATCCAAGTGAACTACCTGGGTATATTCTTAAGCATTAAGATGGTCTACAATCACTCATCATAACCTAGTTTCTACAAGATTAGCATTGTGATTTTAGGTCACAGAGAAAGAGTAACTCTAGAACAATGATTGAAAGTGCAAGAGTAGTGTTGCAAGAGATAGCTCTCTTTGGGTGTTTCATGTCCTTGTACATCTTCCTGAATTGCCAAAAATGACAGGTCATTTTTCAGAATTGAGTTTACAACAACATTGAAGGATAAAGCAGTATTTATCCCAAGCACACAAAAAGTATGCTTGTACATTGCTTGACACTAAAGAAGTGGATTTCCCAAGTCCTTTGTTCCCAACTGTGATGCAAAGTCCTTTGTGTGTATGTTTCTAGGCCATATCACACTATTCCTTTGAAACTTGGGAGCAAGGGAAACCTGTACTAAAACGCTTGTGTTCGTGCTGATTGCTGTACCATGAGGAATAAGTCTGTTCTCTGTCCCAGGGATTATATACGTTCTGCTGGCATCAATGAAGGAGTTGCAGGCTTAGTAGCTTGCACATAGGGAAAAATAAAATTCCAGCTCTGATGGGAAAGACATTAATATTTCTTTATCAAACTAATTATCCACCAATATTATCATGAGAATCAATGCCACAAAAGCTGTTTAGTCATTCACTTTTCTTAGTGTGAGTTAATCCCGCCGAAGCGTGGAACTTCACAACAATCGAGATCCATTCAGCTAATGAATTTGCCCTTGGCCTCTTAATATTTCTTTCGTTGGTAAACTCCTCCCCACCCCTGCAACCCTCAATTTAATTAAGGATTCATAAATGCTTATCTTATGTCTGAATTGCCAGAGTTTTAAAAACGGAGATGATAATTCCTTAAGTCAAAAGACATCTTCAGAGGCCAGTGCTGTGGCACAGCAGGTTAACACCCTGGCCTGAAGTGCTGGCATCCCATATGAGCGCTAGTTCGAGACCCAGCTGCTCTACTCCCAATCCAGCTCTCTGCATGGCCTGGGAAAACCGTGGAAGATGACCCAAGGCCTTGGGCTCCTGCAGCTGCATGGGAGACCCGAAAGAAGCTCCTGGCTCCTGGCTTCAGATCGGTACAGCTCCAGCCATTACAGCCAATTTGGGAGTGAACCAACGGATGGAAGACCTCTCTCTCTCTCTCTCTCTCTCTCTCTCTCTCTCTCTCTGCCTCTCCTCTCTCTGTGTAACTCTGACTTTCAAATAAAAATAAATAAATCTTTAAAAAAAGACATTTTCAAATCTAATGAATGGAGTGTGATAAAGTATATAGAATAATGAAAGAAATTCTAAAGAAGAAAAAATTTCTTCTGACTGTGAATAGAAAACATTAATGGAAGACATTGAGACTGTTCATATCTTCAGAGATTTGTAAAGTTTTAATGGACACAAACATTGGTGAAATTTTTTTTTTGGTGAATAAAACTGCTTAAGCCAATTCATGATAATGGGAATGTGTGAGACATGCTAAGAATAGCAGCTAGATTTATTTCATTAGACTATTCCTTATGGTAAAACCTGGAGAAAAGTTGGGAAATATTGGTTGGGACAAATATAAGTGTGGAAATAATGTCTTGTATGTTTAATGTTATCAATAGGTAGATGCTAAGAGGCAATGTTTAGGCATGAGTGGAAAAGAGAACTGCAACAAATTGGAAGCTTGTAGAGGGTTCTGCGTTGTGAGAGTGGGGATGGTCATAGCATATGTGAAGATATTTCAAAAAAATATTCATGGAGGTGAGGCATTGGTTGTGGCACAGCAGTTAAGGTGCATGCATCCCATTATCTGGATGCCTTGGCTCAAGTTCTGGTTCTGCTTCTGCTTCCAGATTCTGGTTTATACTCATCCTGAGAGGCAGAAGGTGATGGATCCAGTGCTTGGGTCCCTGTCACCCATGTAGAAGACTCGAATTGAGTTCCAGTCTCCTGGCTTCAGCCTCAGACCCAACTGCTTCAGACATTTGGGGAGTGAAATAGCTGATGAAGGATCTTTCTCTCTCCCCTCTCTCTCAGTCTTTGAAATAAAAAATAAGCAAATAAAATTTAAAAAGAAATAGTTCATGGGACATAAAATTAAAATACAATTTTATTTAGGTACAAATTTCTCTTTAATATTTTTGTTTATTTACTTGAAAGGCAAAGTTACAGAGAGGGGGATGGACAGAGAGAGAAAGATCTTCTATCGCTGGTTCACTCCCTGAATGGCTGCAAATGACCAGTGGTGGGCCATGCCAAAGGCAGGAACCTGGAACTCCACCTAGGTCTGCCTCTTGGGTGGCAGAGGCCCAAGCACTTGGGTCATCATGCACCTCCTTCCCAGGAGCATTAGCAGGACATTGGATTGGAAGCAGAGCAGTCAGAACTCCAGCCAGTACTTGGATATGTTGCTGCTGGCATCATGAGCAATGGCTTAACCTGCTGTGCCACAATGCCAGTTTCACACTGTAAAAATTTTGAGAAATAAACTAATGTACATAAAATTGCATTTAGGAAATAGTAGATTGTTTTTAGTATATTGGGTCAATTTGAGGGGCAACTAGTTTGGGATCTATAGTTAGGAGAATATCACTAGTGTGGTAGCAGAATGTAAAATGAGTGTACAATGACAGACTATGTAAAATGTGTACACAAAAGAATAATGCCTATATGACAACATGGAAAATGTTTAAAGTGTTGAGACCAGAGGATTTTGAAGGATTTCTTCTCTTTCTTTTAAAAAATACTAATTAAATTTGATATATTTTATTTTATTTAAAATATTTATTTATTTATTTGAAAGTCAGAGCTACACAGAGAAGGAGAGGCAGAGAGAGAGAGAGAGAGAGGTCTTCCATCTGCTGGTTCACTCCCCAATTGGCCACAATGGCCGGAGCTGTACCGATCCGAAACCAGGAACCAGGAGATTCTTCCATGTCTCCCACGCGGGTGCCGGGGCCCAAGGACTTGGACCATCCTCCTCTGCTTTCCCAGGCCATAACAGAGAGCTGGATAGGAAGTGGAGCAGCCGGGTCTTGAACCGGTGCCCATATGGGATGCCAGCGCTTCAAACCAGGGAGTTAACCCGCTGTGCCACAGCGCTGCCCCCTCTCCCCCAAATAAATTAAAAAAAAAAAAAGAAATCTCACATGTTACCTCATAAAGATACATGATTTAAATGGGCTAGTTAAAAATAAACTTTAAAAGGAATTTTCAAAAGTTTATGGAAAATGCACATTACAAGAAAATTATGCATGGATTTAAAATTGTTTCCATCAATATAAACTTATCTTTCAATTTAAAAATTTTAGAAGCAACCCAGATATCTATAGACTGTGAATGGATAAATAAAATGTTGTATAAGCATATAAAAGGATTATTGGGGGGCTGGTGCTGTGGCGCACAGGTTAACGCCCTGGCCTGAAGCGCTGGCGTCCCATATAGGTGCCAGTTAGAGAACCCAGCTGCTCCACTTCCTATCCAGCTCTCTGCTATGGCCTGGGAAAGCAGTACAAGATGGTCCAAGTCCTTGGGCCCCTGCACCCGTGTGGGAGTCCTGGAAGAAACTTCTGGCTCCTGGCTTCGGATCAGTGCAGCTCCAGCCATTGCGGCCAATTGGTAAGTGAACCATTGGATGGAAGACCTCTCTGTCTCTCTCTCTCTACCTCTCCTCTCTCTCTCTGTAACTCTGACTTTCAAGTAAATAAGTAAATCTTTTAAAAAAAGAGAATTATTGGATAATAAAAAACAATAAAGTACTGGTACATCACACAACATGTATGAACACTAAAAAGATATTAAAAGAAAGAAAGTATACATAAAAGCCCATATATTGTATGATTCTACTACTATGAAATATCATAAATAGGATAATTCATAGAGGCAGAAATTAAATTATTGATTATCTAAGACAGGGGAGAGGAGAAAATAGAGGAGTGATTGCCAGTGACTTTTGTGGGATGATGAAGATATACTATGATTAGATAATAGGAAATTTTATAATCCTTGAGTTGCATCTAAAAAAAAATTTTGTTATCTAAAAAAAAAAATTCTGTGACAAGCCATGGGAACCTTCCCCAGTCAATGCTGGAAGTTTACAAGCAGCTACTGAAGGACCAGGGATAATGCGGAAAGAATTATTGCTGTATTCACTGGCAGTTTTACTAGATAGCCTCTAATAGGCATTGCAATTTTAAGATACAATCTCTCACTCTAACAGGAAAGAACAATGGCTGTAGTCAGTTGTAAACTCTCTGTAAATAGCAAAGTGTCTATAAAAGAAACTCAATTTTGTATGACTTCTCTATAGCATTTCCATGAATTATACTGAGATCAACAAAGGGCTTGTTAATATACCCATTTGAATCTCTATCAAATAATGGCAGATTCCCAATCACTGTGAAGTCACAGTATTCAAATATTCTCAGTGATTCCAATTTGAAGGAAAAACATGCTTCAGTATTCTGAATCCACTAAGGTATTTTAATGAGAAAGAACAGATCTGTGTTGGGAAATTCCAGAATTCAGTCTCAAATTTTTCAGATTATATTTTCTATGTACATGTATAGACTTACACTCCATCTAAATAAATCTGTATTGTCCATACTTTGTAAACTCTTCCTAATTTTAAAATAGTAAGCACTCTCAGATAAAGTCACCAAATACCACTTTTCAAAAACTTACAATAACACCTTTGGTATATGTACAAACATGTCCAGAGACTCATAAGTTCTGACTGTCAAGATTTACAATACATGCAAAGTAGTAGCTCAAATGTATAACATAGAGGAAGTGAGTGAAGGGACTACCACAGAAATCTACAAACCAAATGATCTGATGGTCTAAAAATTGTGAAAATGAAATTTGTGAAGAAGTATGCATCCTTTTATATTCTGATTGACTATATGTCTGTCTTCTGCCAAAAGACCTTAAGTGATTTGAGGGCAGGACAATTTTTCTTATGGCTATAATGGCTATTGTCACAAAGTAAAGTACACGGTGTAGAGATTTTCAAGTATTTTACCACAGGAGATTATTGAAATTTGATTTATCTTATGCACAATACTGAGGTCCAGTCTCACTCTTTGGAAAAAGCTCTATTTTATGATGATCAAAGACACAGAAAAAATGAAGTTGAAAATTTTAAAGCTTTGTGATTTTTTTTTTTTGCTGTAGAACAATGATATTTTAGGACATGATCCCTTAAAATCCTTATCTTCATTGACCTCCCTACTTTGCTTAGGCCACCGACCACAATGCCTTACCTTACATCCTCATTACTCAGAAATACTGAGATGTCAAGTTCTGAAACACCTTCTTTGTGCTCCAAACACAGATTTGCATTTACCCACTCCCACATAGGTTTCTCTGACTCACATTTTGATTAATTTTCCCAATTGGATTTCTAGCATCTGACTTCACATGAATATGACTAATTATTTCAGTGATTATTTTTTTTTAGCATTCTCCTGATTTTTGTTGTCTATGACATGCCATTTCTCAACCCAGAGTGAATTTCCACTCTGCTTTCTTGACTCCCACTTCTGAACTGTGAAGCACTGCTACATAGATTCATGAAACTATGTTAATTGGAACCACTGCAATTTCATTTTGTCTCACCTCAGTTGAACTGTCCCTGTTGCTTGGCAATCCTTTTATTTGTCAGTGTTGATTCCCCCATTACATTTCACAAAGCAGCTGTTCAAACATTTCTACTCTTCAAGGTCCCAAACTCTCCATAGTGTTTTTACTTCCAGCAGATGCCTCTCTTATTGATAAGGTAAAGAAATTCTATAAAACCTCATTTTTCATTTTTATCTACCTAAGATTTCTTCTTTTAGTCATCTTTTCCTGTATTAAAATAGTGAGTATCCTTCTTTGCTACAAGTTCCGTTCAATCCTATTCTCCTTCCTCTTTGGGACTTTTCTTTGACCACATTTATTTTTTCCTATATAATCTAAATCCCTCCTTGTCTCAGATATATCAGGAATATCTTTTCTGGACATGATGAATTTCATAAAATGTGAGTCTCTCACTTCTCTTGCCAGCTCACACCTTAAGTTTTTATGATTTGTTTTAGCTCTAAAGTCACAAGTATTCATCTAATCTGAAAATTCTGTGGAATCTCCTCCATATTTCCCTCCCAGGAAGCCTATACTGCATACAATTTTGTTGTTAAATGATATGATTTGAGCATGTTACCCAAGGGATCATGTATTGGAAAGTTGGATCCTAAGATGGCAATGATGGGAGATCATGGAATCTTTAAGGGGTTGGGATTAGTGGGAGTTGGTTAGATCATTGGGAGTGCTGCCCTTGGAAGCAATTCAGGCCATTTTCATGGGACCCTAAGTTAGTTTTGGTAAAAGAAATTTATTATCAGTATGAGACTTACCCCTTGAATCTCTTTTGGCTTCCTGGCTAGTGATGTGCTCTCTCACAACTGCATATACTCCCACTATTAAGCTGCTGTCATCCATGAGGTTCTTACCAGAACTGAGCCGATGTCCAAAATATTTCTTCAAATTTACATAACTGTGAGCTAATCAACTCTTTTTTTATTTATAAACAGAAAATGGGATCATGAAAAAACTGATACCAGAAAGTACTGTTGTTAGCCTAACTATATTTGAAACTGTAGAAATGGCTTTGCTAAAGTTTGGAAGAGTTTGGAGGAGCAGGCTAGAAAAAGTCAAGAATGTTCTAAGCAGAGAGTTATGAACAATTCTGGTGAGGGCCCAGAAGACATGATTAGGGAACTACTCTCAGATGGAAATGAGGATTGTATTGGAAATTGAAATAAGGCTCACTTTGTTACACTGTAGTAAAGAAACTGGCTTCATTGTGTCTATTCCATAAGGCTATATTTAAGAATTTAAGGACTTAAGAATGTTGGATTAGTTTATATGGAAGAAGAAATTTCTAAAGGAAATACAGAAGTTGTGTGGGTGCTTTTTGGTTGTTTTTAGTGTGATTTGGGAACAAAAGGAAACAAAGCAGACAGATTTGGAAATGTCTAAGCCTAGAAAGAGAAAGACCATAAAAACATGCAAGAATTGTGGCTGACATCAGGGCAGCCAGCGGCATTTCAGGAATCTTTGAGCCCACCCCTCCCATCATAGGTGCAAAAGCCTACAAGGGCAGAAGTGTTTCATGGAACTCCAGGATGCTGTGAGCAGGCTCGCTGGCCAGGGCCACTTTGAGATTTGATTTCCTGCTTTTCACTGGTGAATCACTCTGTAGCACCTACAACTCTGGCTCAAGTGGGTCCAGGCATGGCTTGTGTTGGTGGCAGGCATTTTTGGCAGCCACGTTGCACTGATTCTGTAGATGCACAGAACACCAGGGTATTAGGGTCCTGGCAGCTTCCACTAAATTTTCCAAGAAAAGCCCAAGAGACCAGGAAGAAGTCTGCCACAGGATCAGAGCCTCTACAAAAGCCCCCAGTATGGCCGTGCTTAGTGGAGTTACGAGTCAAACTGCAGAGGGGACCCAAGAAAAGCAGAGCTACCAGCAATGTGACTCTCCCACCAGGAAGGCCACAAACATCAGAAAAGTAGCCTCATGGACCAGCAAGGCTGTAGATGCAGGGTTAGCACAAAGATACTTTCTTATTTTAAGATTAACAGGTGGCTGTGGGCATCGTGGCACAGCGGTTTAACACACTGCTTGCAATGCTTGCATCCCTTATCGGAGTGCCTGGGATTAAGTCCCACCTCTGCCTCCACTTCCGATGGTCCCTGGCACGTGGCAGCCCAGGGTGGAGCTGACTTTGCAGAGTCCTTACTGTTTGGGCATTTGGAGAGTAAACCAGTGAATGGAAGATCTCTCTCTCTCCCTGTCTCTGTCTCTTTTTCAAGTCAATAAAAATAGAGTAAACAAACTTTAAAAATGTAATAGATAATGATTGCAATCCTGGCTTCCTTTCCTAATCTGAAGCCCCAGCAAAACTATCTTCTTACAGTTACATTGAATGAAACTACTTCTAATCACCATCACAACCTGTACTTTCTAGAGTTTATACTAATTTCCAACCCATCAAATTTCTTTTGCTCATTAAAGCATAGTCTCATTTTTGTAGTGTATTTCCTATGCTTTATATAATCACCCAGAAGTGCCTGAAAATATTTAGTCAAATGGAAACCAGTTCCTCCCTCTCTCCCTCCCTTCCTCCCTCCTTCCCTCCCTCACTCCCTTCCTTCCATCTTTCTTTCTAGCCTGGCACTCCATCCAGGTCTCTGACATAAGTGACGAGGACTCAGGTATTTGGGCCATCATCTGCTGACTCCCTGGTGGGTTAGCAGGAAGCTGGAACAGAAATGAAGAAGCCAGGACTCGACCACACTCTGATACAGGATCCAGGCATGTCAAGCAGCAGCTTAACTTCTCTGTACTACAGTCTGCACCTCAGACGTACTTTCTTTTTCACACTTTGAAGGAATGTTTGCTATCTTCTTTGAGCCACATTGCTACAATATAGTGAAGAGTGGTCTATCATTTGTTTATGACATTTGTTAGTCACTGTATATTAGGCAAATAATCAGTTTTGCATAGATGAGGAAGTTAATCTGTACCTTGAAAATATAGGTTTTGGAGATGAGAAGAAAAACTATAATAATTTTTTTAACTGGAAAGATGTGTTTTGGCTACTAACTTCAAAGTCTGGTGTGTAATATAACAGCTTTCATTAAGTAATTTTACTATTATCTACCTGTACCATGATTACTCAGATCACAAAAGAGTATAATTTTACATTAAATAAAATCTTCCTTATTTAGATGTTATCATAAAATAAAGTATAATTTTACACTAAACAAAATTTGTCTTCCTTAATTTTTTAGTCATAAAATCCTAGGTTTTAAAGCCATACAATTTTCTCAAGTCATATCTAATATTCACATAATCCAAGAAAACAAAAAAATCCAAAAAAGCAAAACTACTGGTTTGAGAAGCCTTTCGGGGATATAGTCCAGGTACGGACCATACTGTTGTTCTAAACCTTTGTGAGTGCTTCTGAAGAAGCAGTAGCAGTTAGCATAGGACATGGGCTTTTGCTAAAATGTAAATCCATTACTCGCGAAAATCTTTGGATTATTTCTTCAATCTGTTGAGGACACTGACTATTCTAAATTGGCAGAAAGATGTCTATTAAATTATAGTTAAGATTATAAACCCTACTTATACTACAATAATTGTATAAAAATTGTAAATCTCTGTGTTTCACTAAATACTTAAAATATGAATGATTATATTTTACTACTGTGTGCTGAATTTTTAGTGTACTAAATCAATTTTAACTGAACTAGTTTAATTCATTGACAGCTGACTACATGCACTTCTGATGTCCTTAATATAGAGTTAAGTTGAATGTGCCCAAAAAAGTAGAACAATAAATTTTGATTTGACCTGATAGTTATATTCCAATTGCAAATGGTAAGGCCATGAGGATTTAAGCAAATATGATGAGGCTTAACTCTTTTCCTATCAAAAACAGAAATCATATTATTATTCAAACTGAATTTACCATTATCCTGTTTAAAGATCATCATAAATAGCATTTTTATTATACTGGTCCATACAACTGAAATTACATTAGGTTGTTTAAATTTTTTTTTTTAAATCAAGTGGCCTCCAAAATATAGCCACTTCAACTGTATTGACTTATTTTGGTCGTAAAGTCCCTTAGGGATTTTAGAAATTAAAATCATATACATAATAATGATAAAAGGTCAGTGAAATTAAGGTTTTCATTTTTTACCTTAAAAGCGATCAGCCTGAAACAGATAATTGACATTTAGATTCTATGATTTATAGTGAAATAAGATTTACCTTGGTTATTCTTAGGAGAAAACATGTTTTTATTTTACTTTCCAGTAACAGACTATTTTATACAACTCTCTAATTCACTTCCTGTCTTCTGTACCCTAACTGTTGCTGACAAATGTTTGCATTTTACCTTAAAAAAACACCTTGCTCCCTGCACGGAAACTCCTGAAAACTGTTTTCCGCTGTACTGCCCACAAAACTGACATTCAACAATTCTGACGCCAGTCATTGTTTCCTGAGCTCAAGGCTTTCGCAGTTTTTTTTTTTCAAACAAGTTGCAGTATCATCAAAGGTCTTCCATTACCTTTTTAAAAGCAATGTCAGCTCCTAGAGATTAAATATATATGTATATATATATATAATTAAGAATATTTCTTACATTTGGTTATAATTATTATATAATTATTTAAGAAATATGAAATTTCCCAGACCATAGCAGGTCTGGGAAATATGAAATTATTTGGATATCTTTTTGTTTGCATTTGGCAGATTAAATAAGAGAATATAAACTAGGAAGTTTTCTTCTTTTTGATAAAAATGAATGTCATTTTCATTTGTAACAGGGAAACTGGTTAATCTATATGACATCTTCTAATTATCAACCCTAGAAGTTTTCTTGTTTGGGTTTGTTTTGTGACAAGAAAATTTATGAATAGATTAAGTTTTGGCCTTTTAAAATGCGCATCAATTTAAAATGAGTATAATTAATTTAGTATTTTGTTTTATCCTGAGCAGAATAAATGTTTATATTTCTACAGTCTTTAGGAAATTATTTCTAATGATTGTATGTATGATTCTAACCATTGTATATCATGTTGATATAGGATATTAAGTACTATCATTTTTGGGCCAGCGCTGTGGCCAGCATCCACTTTCGATCCAGCTCCTTGCTATGGTCTGGGAAGGTAGTGGAAGATGACCTAAGTGCACCTGCATGGGAGACCCAGAAGAAGCTCCTGGCTCTGGATCTATCTAGCTTCTGTCATGGCAGCCATTTGGGAAGTGAACCAGCAGATGGAAGACCCCTCTCTCTCTCACTGCCTCTGCCTCTCTGTAATTCTGCCTTTCAAATAAATAAGTGAATCTTAAAAAAAAAAAAAAAGGTACCACCATTTTATGCATGGTAGATGTTTTTATTTATTTTTATTATCTGAAAATTTAATTCTGTAAAATGTGTGCATTGTTTCTGATAATAATTTTAATTTTGTGCTTCTACTCTGGCCTCTGAAACTATGATTGAATGAATTCATTTCCATGAAAAGTAGGAAAATGACATTTAGAGCAAATCGAATGTTGAAACAGTATACCTCTTATTAACATATACTTCCGGGGCCGCTGTTGTGGCATAACGTGTAAAGCCACTACCTGTGACACTGGCATGCCATATGGGCGTCAGTGAAATAGACTGGAACTATAGCCATCTAGCCCATCGTTGCCATATTGGTGACCTGCAGGAGGAATCTGGGGAAAAATAGTGCACTTCGTGTAGGAGAATGTGTTGATGTAGTGACTCAAATCACAGGGCAACTAAGATGGGTGAAAACACTGGAGTGATGCAGCAGTAAGTAATGTTCTTACATTAATTAGAGCTTCCATACATTGCTTCCTAATACTTGAATTCACAAAAGCTAGTGCAAGCCCATTAAGGAACTGTATCTATTAGAGTTGTGGGCCAAGTACACTTGCATAAAGATGAAGGAAAAACGACCTCAGCTATGTGGGATAAAATTATATTTGTAGCATGAGCAAATTTTATGCAGATGTTAAGACATTTTTGTTGTCATTTAGTCATAAACTATATAGCCAAGATATTTAATCACTGTAAGTGAGGGGAATTCAATGATTCAATATATTCAGTGAAAACACAGCAGTATCTGTAGAAACTAGAAATGCAATACATGTCCTGGGATACAGAAATTGTATTCTTAGGTATCTAGCATACAGAAACACAGGAATACATGAGATTATGTGTACATTATGAGTGTTGCCCAAGTCACCAGCCGTAGTTATACGAGTTGTTCTCCATATATCTCCAATAAATGTCCCTCACACACAACATGTGAATGGTGTTGGAGTGATTCAGCTACCATGACCCTATTTATTCTAGCAGCTGGGTAAATCAATCGTGGCACATGAGCGTCATGGCTGTTAGAATTCTTTCAGAAAGAATGAACTTCATTTATATCTAGCCATATAAATGGGTTTCAAAAACGTTATTTCTAGTTTAAGACAACGCAATAAAATAGATACATTGTGACATCTAGTCATGCAAGTTAAAAACAGATTATTGTATATTTTATGGGCACATGAATCTATTTTTAAAAAAGAATGAAAAATATATTTCTTTAGTCAGAAATCTTGCCTTCAGGGAACAGAATATACCAGTACTAATGTAAGGGGAAAAAGATATTATTGCAAGGTTATTGGATAGTTCAAAAATTGCTAATAAGGAGTGTTTGGCCTAGTAGTTAAGATGCTGCTTGAGGGGCCGGTGCAGTGGGCGCCAGTTTCTAGTCCTGGTTGGGACGCCGGAGTCTGTCCTGGTTGCTCCTCTTCCAGTCCAGCTCTCTGCTGTGGCCCAGGAGGGCAGTGGAGGATGGACCAAGTGCTTGGGCCCTGCACCCGCATGGGAGACCAAAAGAGGCACCTGGCTTCTGGCTTCAGATTGGCACAGCACTGGCTGTGTGGTGGCCATTTGTGGGGTGAATCAATGGAAGGAAGACCTTTCTCTCTCTCTCTCTCTCTCACTTTTTTTTTTTTTTTTGGACAGGCAGAGTTACACAGTGAGAGAGAGAACGGAGAGAGACAGAGAAAAAGGTCTTCCTTCCATTGGTTCACTCCCCAAATAGCCGCTTTGGCTGGTGTGCTGCAGCCTCCATGCTGCGCCGATCCGAAGCCAGCAGCCAGGTGCTTCCTCCTGGTCTCCCATGGGGTGCAGGGCCCAAGCACCTGGGCCATCCTCCACTGACCTCCTGGGCCACAGCAGAGAGCTGGACTGGAAGAGGAGCAACCGGGACAGAATCTGGCGCCCCAACCTGGAATAGAACCTGGGGTGCCGGCACTGCAGGCAGAGGATTAGCTAAGTGAGCCACAGCGCCAGCCAAGTACTTCAATTCTCTTCTTGTGGTATCTCTACCATAATTCTTCCTTCACCAATACTTTTATTAGTCTTTTTTATAATGATCATTGTAATGGGTATGAAATGGTATCCCATTGTTGATTTTGTGTTTTTCTAATGGACAGTGCTATTGGGCATTTTTATAGTCTTATTTGATTTTTCAGTTTCTTCTTTAGAGAAATATCTAATCAGATCTTTTGCTAATTTTTAATTGTGTTATTTACTTATTGGGGCATGAGAATTCTTTTTTATCTTGTATACTTGAGCTTTGTATGATTTGAAAATATTTCCTTCCATTTTGTGACTTCTCTCTTCACTCAAGTAGCATGCTTTGCATGCACAAATATTTCCATGAAGTCAGATTTTTCTTTTGTTGTTTGTGCTTCTTATAATTTCTTTTATATATATATATATATAAAGCTTTTATTTAAAGAATATAAATTTCCAAAGAACAGCTTATGGATTACAATGGCTCCCCCCCCCCACAACTTCTCTCCCTCCCCCTACCCTCCCCTTTCCCGCTCCCTCTCCCCTTCTGTTCACATCAAGATTCATTTTCAATTCTCTTTATACACAGAAGATCAATTTAGTACATATTACGTAAAGATTTCAACGGTTTGCCCTCGCATAGAGACACAAAATGATAATACTGTTGGAGTACTAGTTATAGTATTAATTCACAATGTACAGCACATTAAGGACAGAGATCCTACATGATTTTTTTTAAAAAAAAATTGATTAATTGTCTATGCAATTTCCAGTTTAACACCAAGATTTTTTAATCATTTGCAATTATCTTTATATAAAGAAGATCGATTCAATATATACTATGTAAAGATTTCATCAGTTTGCACCCACTCAGAAACACAAAGTGTAAAAATACTGTTTCAGTACTAGTAATAGCATTATTTCACATTGGATAACACATTAAGGACAGATCCCTCATGAGACGTAAGTACACAGTGACTCCTGATGTTGATTTAACAATTTGACACTCTTGTTTATGGCGTCAGTAATCTCCCTAGGCTCTGGTCATGAGTTGCCGAGGCTTTGGAAGCCTTTAGGGTTCGTGGACTTCGATCTTATTCCGACAGGGTCATAGTCAAAGTGGAAGTTCTCTCCTCCCTTCAGAGAAAGGTACCTCCTTCTTTGATGGCCCCGTTCTTTCCACTGGGATCTCACTCGCAGAGATCTTTCATTTAGGTCTTCTGTTTTGTCCAGAATGTCTCGGCTTTCCATGCCTAAACTATTCTCATGGGCTCTTCAGCCAGATCCGAATGCCTTAAGGGCTGATTCTGAGGCCAGAGTGCTATTTAGGACATCTGCCATTCTATGAGTCTGCTGTATCTCTACAATGAAAATTACAAAACCTTAAAGAAAGAAATAGAAGAGGATACCAAAAAATGGAGAAATCTCCCATGCTCATGGATTGGAAGAATCAATATTATCAAAATGTCCATTCTGCCAAAAGCAATTTACAGATTCAACGCAATACCAATCAAGATACCGAGGACATTCTTCTCAGATCTGGAAAAAATGATGCTGAAATTCATATGGAGACACAGGAGACCTCGAATAGCTAAAGCAATCTTGTACAACAAAAACAAAGCCGGAGGCATCACAATACCAGATTTCAGGACATACTACAGGGCAGTTGTTATAAAAAAAGCATGGTACTGGTACAGAAACAGATGGATAGACCAATGGAACAGAATAGAAACACCAGAAATCAATCCAAACACCTATAGCCAACTTATATTTGATCAACGATCCAAAACCAATCCCTGGAGTAAGGTCAGTCTGTTTAATAAATGGTGCTGGGAAAACTGGATTTCCACGTGCAAAACCATGAAGCAAGACCCCTACCTTTCACCTTACACAAAAATTCATTCAACATGGATTAAAAATTTAAACCTACGACCCGACACCATCAAATTACTAGAGAGCATAGGAGAAACCCTGCAAGACATAGGTACTGGCTTCTTATAATTTCTAAGAAATAATTGATAAATTCAAGATCTTGCTTATTTATTTCTATATTTTTATTATAAATGTTTTATAGTTCCTTTTTTGCTCAAAGATTTATTTTTATTTATTTGAAAGGTAGAACAGCAGAGGGAGACAGAGAGAAATATTCCATCTGCTGATTCTCTCCCCCAAATTGGTCACACAGCCAAGACTGGGCCAGGGCAAAGCCAGGAGCCTGGAACTTAGTTCAGGTCTCCTGTATGGGTGACAGGAACCCAAATACTTGAGCCATCACCTGCTTTCTCCCAGGGTGTGCATTACCAGAAAGCTGAAGTGGAAAGTGGGACTGAGACTCAAATTCAGGCACTCCAACATGGAATGCAGGCATCCCAAGCGTCACCTTAACCACAGCACCGAACACACACCCCCTCACTTATGTCTTGTTGTCCTGTTTTGGTCTCTTCTACTGCTTATCATGAAGGTTGTCAGCTCTCATGGCTCTGGTGGGTCTGACTTTAGCATGCAAATATGTTTAAAATGAAAGTTGGAGTCTACTTGAAGTCATGTTAGCAGCCATCTTGGATCTCACCAATTTAAACTAGCTGGCCTGGGGAGGATCTTCTTTCCTTAAGCCCTGCTGTTCTCAAGGAGACAAATGTTAGGGTGGGGGCAGAAACTAATGTTGCCCTAGATAATGTATGTCTACATGGCTGATTAGCTTGATTTTTTTCTATTTTTACCAAAGTTTTATATGTGCATGGAGTAAAATAGTTTTTCGAATCTTATTGAGGAAAAGAAAATATAAATTTAAAAAGAACCCTCTCAAATAACTACTCAAGCCTCCCACATTTTCCAGATCCTCTGAGGCAAATGTTATCAACTATTTTAATTGATCATTTCTTAAATTTCCCTAACTCTGAATAACATGAGTATATAGCTGGTTGATTTTTCAGTGTTAGGTTTCACCCACTGATTTCTTCAAATGAAAATGTGAATTCACCATTCTTCCAAAATTCTACCACCTATATGAGAGCAATTCCTGTATTTCTCCACCAATTGGCCCATTTTAATTTTGGTTAGGTTGCAATTCAGTACCTACAGCATTACTATTCATACAGTAAACAAGTGATGCAGTTAACAAACAGTAATTACTTTTGCTGTCTTGTACTTTTCTTTCTGAAATTAACTGACTTGCAGGGTGTGTGTGTGTGTGTGTGTGTGTGTGTGTTTTTCAGTTTCCTTTCATCACATAATTTATCCTCCATTTGAAAATTAGCATTCCCGAGTGTGATTGTTACTTTTATGGGGTAGGGTTTGGGCCCTAATTGAATATACAAGCTGAGTGGAGTCTGGTGGGGTTTAGCATGCACGAGGCTTTCTGGCATTTCCATGTGGAGCTTAATTAATTTCCACAGGGTCTCCTTTGTGATTTCAGATGAGCTACAGGTGCATTATGGAAAAGTAGGCATGTTGGATTGATAGGTAAGGGATGGGGGTGGAGTTACATGCAGGACTGGCAAAAACTATGATTTTGGCTCACCTATTCTTACCTAATCTTTCTGTCTAGTTCCCCCATGTAATTCCCGTTATCCTAAGACTTTTTCTGCCCTTTACTGGTTCCTTGTTTTCTAGATGTAAAGTTTTTTATTTTTGTTTTTTCTTTCTTTCTGGCATTATTCTCAAAGAGAAAGAATGAGTAGGAGGATTAAAGACCTTGAATACTTCAAAATGCCTTAATTTTACCCTCATATTTACCTGGCAACTTAGTTGTATACAGAATCCTGTGTAGGGAAGAATTTTCTCTTAGAATTTCAAAGGCAGTTCGCCTTTTTTATCCATGTTAAAGCATTACTGTTGGAAATCAAATGCCTTTATGGATCTTAAAATTTTGTGTATAATCTATTTTTTCTTCATTTTTCTTTTGAAAATTGCTTATGATTTTTTTTTTACCAGTGTTCTGAAATCCCATGGTTATTCTCCTTGTAAAGCAATAGCCATTAGGTATGCTGGTTACTCAGTAAGACTTGCAATCTTGAAATTCAATTTGTTCCCTGAGTTCTGGGAATTTTTTTCTTGACTGATTTCTTTCATAATTTCTTACCCTTAAGTTTCCTTTTTCTCTCTTTCTGATTCCTTTTACTTAGATATTGAAGCTTAAGGAGGGGATTTCTAGTTTTCTTGTCTCTCTTTTTCTCTGTTTTACCTCACTGTCATTTTGTTTAAGTTTCTGGGAGATTATTCATCTTTATCTTAATTTTATTTCATTTAATGTGAGATCCCTTATAGGTTCATAGAGAGTTTCCTACCATCCACATCTTCAAGTCATTTGCTTTGGAATGGGTTTTGTGACACAGCAGGTTAAGCCACCACTCAGAATATCCTTATTCCATATTAGATGGCTGATTCAAGTCCCAGTTACTCTATTGTCGAACCCTCGCCAGCAAGGGTCCAACGGGGTCATGACACGACGCTGTTGATTGGTTCTCAAGGAACTTTATTTGCAGCGACAGCAGAAGGAAAGGAGAAGAAGAAAAAGAAGCCAAGAGAAAGAAAGAGAAACAGGAGAAGCCCCTGCTTCCCGCCCCTATCCCCGTCTCTTACCTATCCCCAGTCCCCTAGGGCAAGCAGTCCATAGCCAGCAGTCCAATCAGATCAAAGGGCACGCATAGCCTCAGGTCGAAGGTGTATCTCGTTCCATCCGATTGTTTATGCAAGTCTTGTGGTCAGAACTTCCTTGACTTGTTCTGCTAGGCAGGATGAGGCAGGTAAAATGTTGCAATGAGGAGGTTCCCACAGGTGGCCGGCCTGCAGTTCCCCACACTCTATTTCCAATACAGTCCCCTGTTCATGCATCCTGGGAAGCAGCAGAGGCTGCCTCAACTGCTTGGACCCCAGCCACCTACACAGGAGACCCAGATAGAATTCCTAGTTCCTGGCATTAGCCTGGTCCAGCCCTGGCTATTACAGATCTTTGAGGAGCAAACCCAAAGTTGAAAGATATCTCTCTCTCATCCTCTCTCTCTCTTTCTCTCTCTCTCTCTCTCTCTCTCTCTCTCTCTGTGTGTGTGTGTGTGTGTGTGTATCTGTCTGTGTGTCTGTCTCTGTAGTTCTGTCTTCTAAGTTGATAAAATACATAACCATATTTTTTTTTTGACAGGCAGAGTGGACAGTGAGAGAGAGAGAGAGAGAGAAAGGTCTTCCTTTTTGCCGTTGGTTCACCCTCCAATGGCCGCCGCGGTCGGCGCTCTGCGGCCGGCGCACCGCGCTCGTCCGATGGCAGGAGCCAGGAGCCAGGTGCTTTTTCCTGGTCTCCCCATGGGGTGCAGGGCCCAAGCACCTGGGCCATCCTCCACTGCACTCCTGGGCCACAGCAGAGGGCTGGCCTGGAAGAGGGGCAACCGGGACAGAATCCGGTGCCCCGACCGGGACTAGAACCCGGTGTGCCGGCACCGCAAGGCGGAGGATTAGCCTGTTGAGCCACGGTGCCGGCCTACATAACCATATTTTTACAATATCTTTCCTTTTGGGCTGATTACCTTCTGTATTGGTTAGCCTTTTATCACCATAATGAAATATCTAGCAAAGGCTACTTTTGAACTAAGGATGTTTATTTTGGTTTAGATTCCAAGATTGGGTGGCCCCACTGGTTTAATATCTTATGGGACTAGAGAATAACAATGTTGCAGTGCATGCCAAGAAAGAATCACATGGTAAGTAAGGAAGCAGAGAGAGGGTGGCTAGTCCCAATTCAGTTTTTATAATCACAAGATCTCACAGTAATTACTTCCCAAGGGCATGCCTCCAATTATCTAAGGCATCTCATTGGGTCTATTTCTTGGACACCATAAATGGATTAAGTTTCTACCTTCTTAGTACCATTAAATTATGACTATGAGGATTAGAAGTCTGAGTTTTGGAGTCATATAATATTCAAACCATATCAATATTCTGAGATAAATCTTGCCCAATCTTACTTGTAGATAGCTTGGATCTGACTGTCAGTATTCTGAGAGTGAATATGTAACATTTACACTTAATTTTCCTGTTTTCCACACACTGCACCGAACTTCAGCTCTTATCACTCTAGTCCAAAGACACTTTGCCTTTTGCAAAGGGTAAACCTCTACTTTGCTGCTGGATTGGATGAGTAAGCCTTCTGCTCAAAGAGGAAGATGGGATCTGATTCCTAAATTATACAAGCTTTCTAATTTTGATCCCTTTTAGATCCACTTTCAGAATTATCTCATGGTGACAATTCTGAAAACTTTTGAGGAGCACAATGAGCACAATATAAACTCCAGGAGGGTCAAAAGTTTTGTTTTGTTTTTTAAACAACTGTGTGCCCAGAGTCTAAAACATAGATGCCTGAAACAGAATTAGCCACTCAGCACATACTTGCTGAGTTAGAAAAATAATGTGCCAAGATTGGGTGAATGATTGTGAGATAATGACCAAAGTTGAAAAATTTAATTAGTTATTTATATATAGTATAACCAAAACTGTGAGAACACATAATTTGATTTCACAATTTTTCCTGGAAATGGATATCCGATTAAAAAATGGATATTTTGGAAGTACAGCTCTGTAACAGGGTAATTGCTATATTTTTTTCACTCATATAATTTTTATTTAAACAATCATTAAGAAACTATTGTTTTTTTTTTAAAAATGAAACAAGTAGTAAAATAATGCAATTAGTGTCCCAAAATATGTGATGTTCTTAATTTAAAACATTTACTTATATGTAGCAACAAAATTCTAATTGAAGTAAACTATTAGATGTTGAAAACTGGATACAAGGTTTAATACATAACTTAATATCAAACACCATGGTTTTGTTTAATTAGGGACTGCTTATTATAAGGGGAAAGAGGCAAAAATAGTATATAGGGAAAGACCAAGCAAAAAAGGTGATGAGCATGGGACATATATAATATCTAAACACAATATTTAAAAAGTCCAAAATTTTTATTCCGAATGCCAGTAATCTTACTGATGTGCAGCTGATAAGTCTTAAGGGATACTTTTATATATTTTGAAAAATTTGTCATTAGTGATCATAGTCCATATTATGCAAATCAAATGTTTTTAAATGTAATTTTTTTGTCATTCTAGTATAATATTGACGGTTGCAAGAAAAGAAATAGATGCCTTTCTCCTCTTTTGCTTCCAGTGCTACTGTGTAAATTTTTAACTCAAGATGTCCCTCTGCTGGATTCCTGAATTATTGAAACATAATTGATTCCTTGTATAGGGCATGCCTAGTTTTCCAAAATGAATTATCTAAAATACTTCTGCTTTTTAATAAACTAACTTTACCATTGTTGAATTGCGTTGCTGAAAAGCAACAAAATACACATGCTAAAATATCAACAAATTTGGAAATTGCTGCTAAAAATTATGCCCTAGTGTGATCAATTTTCCAAGTACAGTCCACATTCCATGCCTACTTTCCTTACTCTCAGCAAAACTTTTACCTATAATCAGATTGATGTGAGATCCTTAACCTACTTTCTTCACACCAGTTCCTCTTATTTTGTTCACTGCTGCTTACTACTCTCCTGCTTTCTATTTTTACATTCTTCATTCCAAAGTCATTATTATATCAACTTTTTTCTCATCTCTTTCTGGACCTTTCCACAACTATGATCCTCTTTCTATTGTATTAATTTTTATGGTCATAAAATACAAATGGCACAAAATTTACCATTTTAGTCTTTTTAGACGTAAAATCAGTGAACTTAAGAATGTTCACATTTAGCAACTATCACTGTTACCATCTCCAGACCTTTTTCACTTCCAAAACTGAAACTCTACACCCATTAAACAATTTCTTATCCCTCCAACCTCTAGATACTATTATCCTAGTCTCTGCCTGTGATTCTGACTACTCTAGGTAACTCAAGTAAGAGGAATCATACTATATTTTGTTTTCATTTATGTCTGGCTTATTTCTTTTTCTTTAACTTTTATTTAATGAATATAAATTTCCAAAGTACAGCTTATGGATTACAATGGCGTCCCCCCCACCCAGCATAACTTCCCTCCCACCTGCAACCCTCCCCTTTCCTGCTCTCTCTCCCCTTCCATTCACACCAAGATTCATTTTCAATTCTCTTTATATACAGAAGATCAGTTTAGTATAAATTAAGTAAAGATTTCATCAGTTTGCACCCAAATAGAAACACCAAGTGAAAATACTGTTTGAGTACTAGTTATAGCATTAAATCACAATGTACAGCACATTAAGTGCAGAGATCCTACATGAGGAGTAAGTGTACAGTGACTCCTGTTGTTAACTTAACAATTTGACACTCTTGTTTATGGCATCAGTAAGTTGCCAAGGCTATGGAAGCCTTTTGAGTTGACTGACTCTGATCATATTTAGACAAGGTCATAGTCAAAGTGGAAGTTCTCTCCTCCCTTCAGAGAAAGGTACCTCCTTCTTTGATGACCTGTTCTTTGCACTGGGATCTCACTCACAGAGATCTTTCATTTAGGTCATTTTTTGGCAGAGTGTCTTGGCTTTCCATGTGTCTGGCTTATTTTAAATAATAAAGGATGTTTGAGTCAGACATGTTGTAATATGTGCCTGGATGTCATTTCATTTTAAGATTGAAAAATATTTTGAAGAGGTTCCAAGATGGCAGAATAGGGAGGGAGCTCACTGATAGTCCAGGAAAAGATAGTTTAATAAAAGCGGAGATACTGTAGTCTCAGGGAAGAGTTAGGGAAAAAACGGCAGAGAAAACTCTTCCAGAATTAGAGGGACACGGTGGGTCTACATGGAAGGCACAAGCACCCATGGCTTGGGACCCCAGCTGCCAAGAGTCTCTGCACTGTTGCTGGAAAGAAAGGTAAGACAAAACCACAATAGCCTGAGACACTGGTGGAAAAGTGGCAGGAAGAGCCTAGAAGGAACGAGGCTTGAAGCCCTATGGGGGAAAGTGCACCAGCCTAACTAGAGGAGAGAAAAAAATAAAAGGGATGGTACGGAAACGATTCTCTCTCTCCACACACTTACAAACGCATGCAAGACCATAGAGCAGGTGCCATTTTGGACGTACATAACAACTGCGCCAGCTCAGGGCTGTGCCCGCCATCAGCCAAGGAGAAAAACCTGACTCTGGTTGGGAGTAATAACAGGAGACTAAGAACTAGTGAATGTGTGGAGATTATGAACTGGGACTGTGAAAAAAAAATTCAGGGTGTGTGAGAGAACTCATGGTGTGACTGAGACGTGAATAGTCTCGAAGGGAGACGCCACAAACTCGGGTGGCCTTGGCTACCTGGTGAGAGACATTGCAGGGGAATCTGAGCTTACACTGAGGACTGCACAGATCCTTTGTGTGGTCCTTGGGACAGAGCAAATATTATACCCACTGGTTCTAGTGCTCAGGCACTGAATGTCATCAAGGCAAAGAGCTCAGCTGAGTGTAATTACTTCCCTTCTGAATAAAGAGAGAGAGAGAGAGAGAGATTATTTACCATGTCAAAACTGGGTGTCACTTTTGGCACACCCTTAATCTTAAAGAACTGAATAGAGCTCGCTGGCCACTCCCAACACAAGACTCTATAGAGTCACCAAAAGCAGACAGTCCACTTAATATATAGTCTTAGTATAATGAGAAAAGTCACCACAGCAGGAAAAAAAAGAAGAAACCGAAAAATATCTCCACAATGCCAAACAACAAAGGCAAAAACTGAGGAAACAGGAAAAAGGAAGACAACATGACACTCGCAAATGTACATGACACTCAGTACAAGATTATGAAGATGATGAGATAGAAGAAATGCAAGAAATGAAACTAAAAAAATTTATGATTAGGACATTTAGAAGTAATCAAAATCAAATGCATGATCTACAGAAGTCCATACTGGACAGGACAGACAATCTCTCTTGTGAAAATGAAATCTTAAGGAGGAATCAAAAAGAAATGAGGAATTTAGTAGAATATAAATTTGAGATATTGAAGAGAAATCAAAATGAAATGAAGAATTCAATAGAACAAATGAAAAACACATATGAGAGCATTAAAAACAGAATCAGTGAGGCAGAGAAAGAATATTGGACTTAGAAGACAGAGCACAGGAAAGTATACAGTCAAACCAAAGAAAAGAAGAGGAAATTAGAAATCTAAAAAATAGTGTTGGGAATCTACAGGATACTATAAAAAACACCAACATTTGAGTTATTGGAGTTCCTGAAGGCATGGAGAGAGAGAAAGGATTAGAATGCCTTTTTAGTGAGATAATAAAAGAAAACTTCCCAGGTTTGAAGACAGAAAGAGACATCCAAGTCCAGGAAACACACAGAACTCCCAGTAAATATGACCAGAAGATATCCTCGCCAGGACACATTGTAATCAAAATCACCACAGTGAAACATAAAGAATAAATGCTAACATGTGTAAGAGAGAAACGTCAGATTACTCTCAAAGGATCTCCAATTAGACTCACAGCAGACTTCTCATCAGAAACCCTACAGGCTAGGAGGGAATGGTGAGATACAGCCCAAGTAATAAGGAAAACAACTGCCAGTCCAGAATATTATATCCTGCAAAGCTCTCATTTGTGAATGAAGGTGAAATAAAGACCTTTTATAGCAAACAGAAAGTGAAAGAATTTGTCACCACTCTTCCAGCCAGCAAAAGATGCCTAAAGATGTGCTACACATAGAAACACAGAAATATGGCTGTCAATATGAAAGAAGATAAAGGAAGAAAATCTCCCAGTAAAAGATCACAGAAAGTTCAAAGCATATATTTGAAATATCTTTGGAAAATTGGCAGGGCGAAGTCACTACTTATCAATAGTCACATTGATTGTAAATGGCCTCAACTCTCAAATTAAAAGACACAGATTGGCAGAATGGATTAAGTTACAAAACCCATCTTTTTGCTGCTTACAAGAAACACATCTTTCCAACAAAGATGCATGCAGACTGAACGTGAAAGGTTGGGAAAAGATATTCCATGCCAACAGAAACCAAAAAAGAACTGGTGTGCCATCTTAATATCAGACAAAATAAACGTTAACACAAAAACTGTTAAGAGAGACAAAGAGGGGCACCACATAATGATTGATGGATCAATTAAACAGGAAGATGTAACTATTATAAATGTATATGCACCTAACTACAGGGCACCAGGTTATTTAAAAGATTTGTTAAGGAACTTAAAGGGAGACTTAGACTCCAATACAATATTATTGGGGGACTTCAGTACTCCACTTTCAGCAATAGACAGATCAACCAGACAGAAGATCAACAAGGAAACAGCAGATTTAATTGACACTATAGATCAAATGGATCCAACAGATATCTACAGAACTTTTCATCCTTCACTTAAAAAATACACATTCTTCTCAGAAGTACATGGCACTTACTCTAGATTGACCAAATGCTAGGCCATTAAGCAAGTCTAAACAAATTCAAAAGAATCTAAATCATACCATGCATCTTCTCAGACCACAATGAAATGAAGTTGGAAATTAGCAACTCAGGAATCCCAGGAGCATTCACAAACACATGAAGAAGAACAACATGCTCCTGAATGAACAATGGGTCACAGAAGAAATCAAAAGAGAAATCAAAAACTTTCTGGAAGTAAATGAGGATAACAACACAACATATCAAATCTTATGGGATACAGCAAAAGCAGTGTTAAGAGGAAAGTTTATAGCAATAGGTGCCTACATCAAGAAATTGGAAAGGCACCAAATAAATGAGCTAGCAATGCATCTCAGATCTAGAAAAACTGCAGCAAACCAGACCAAAATCTAGTAGAAGAGAAATAATTAAAACTGGAGAAGAAATCAGCAGAATGGAATCCAAAAAACATTACAAATGATAAGCAAAATGAAGAGCTGGTTTTTTGAAACAATAAACAAAATTGACACACCATTGGCCCAACTAACTAAAAAAAGGAGAGAAAAAACTCAAATCAATAAAATCAGAGATGAAAAAGGGAATGTTACAGCAGACACCACAGAAATAAAAAGAGTCATCAGAAATTACTACAAAGAGTTGTATGCCAGCAAACAGGGAAATCTATCAGAAATGGATAGATTCCTGGACACATACAACATATCTAAATTGAACCATGAAGACATAGAAAACCTAAACAGACCCATAACTGAGACAGAAATTGAAACAGTAATAAAGGCCCTCCCAACAAAGAAAATCCCAGGACCGGATGGATTCACTGCTGAATTCTACAAGACATTTAAATAGGAACTAACTCCAATTCTTCTCAAACTATTCAGAACGATTGAAAAAGAGGGAATCCTCCCAAATCTCCCAAATTATTTCTATGAAGCCAGCATCACCTTAATTCCTAAACCTGAAATAGATGTAGCAGAAAGAGAATTACATATCAATTTCCCTGTTGAACATAGAACCAAAAATCCTCAATAAAATTCTAGCCATTAGCATGCAACAACACATGAGAAATACCAGCCACCCAGACCAAGTGGAATTTATCCCTGGTATGCAGGGATGGTTCAACTTTTGCAAATCAATCAATGTGATACACCACATAACAAACTGCAGAAGTAAAACCGTATGATCATCTCAATTGATGCAGAGAAAGCATTTGATAAAATACAACACCCTTTCATGATGAAAACTCCAAGCAAATTGGGTATGGAAGGAACATTCCTCAATATAATCAAAGCAATTTATGAAAAAACCCATGGCCAACATCCTATTGAATGGGGAAAAGTCGGAAGCATTTCCACTGAGATCTGGTACCAGACAGGGATGCCCACTCTCACCACTGCTATTCAATATAGTCCTGGAAGTTTTAACCAGAGCCATTGGGCAAGAAAAAGAAATTAAAGCGATACGAATTGGGAAGGAAGAATTAAATTATCCCTCTTTGCAGAGGATATGATTCTTTATTTAGGGGACACAAAGAGCTCTACTAAGAAACTATTGGAACTCATAGAAGAGTTTGGCAAAGTTTTGCAGGATATAAAATCAATGCACAAAAATCACCAGTCTTTGTATACACAGGCAATGCTATGGCTGAGAAAGAACTTCTGAAATCAATCCAATTCACAATAGTTACATAAATAATCAAATACCTTGGTATAAACAAATTCTTAAAGAAAGAAATAGAAGAGGATACCAAAAAATGGAAAAAGCTTCCATGCTCATGGATTGGAAGAATTAATATCATCAAAATGTCCATTCTCCCAAAAGCAATTTATAGATTCAATGCGATACCAATCAAAATACCAAAGACATTCTTCTCAGATAAGGAAAAAATGATCCTGAAATTCATATGGAGGCACAGGAGACCTCAAATAGCTAAAGCAATCTTGTACTACAAAAACAAAGCTGGAGGCATCACAATACCAGATTTCAGGACATACTAAATAAAGGGCAGTTGTAATCAAAACAGCATGGAACTGGTACAGAAACAGATAGATAGACCAATGGAACAGAATAGAAACACCAGAAATCAACCCAAACATCTACAGCCAACTTATATTTGATCAAGAATCTAAAACCAATTCCTGGAGCAAGGACAGTCTATTCAACATATGGTGATGGGAAAAGTGGATTTCCACTTGTGGAAGAATGAAGCAAGACCCGTACCTTACACCTTACACAAAAATCCGGTCAACATAGATTAAAGACTTAAATCTACTACCCGACACCATTAAATTATTAGAGAACATTGGAGAAACCCTGCATTATATAGGCACCGGCAAACACTTCTTGGAAGAGACTCCAGAGGCACAGGCATTCAAAGCCAAAATTAACTATTGGGATTGCATCAAATTGAGAAGTTTCTGTACTGCAAAAGAAACAATCAGGAAAGTGAAGAGGCAACCAACAGAATGGGAAAAAATAGTTGCAAAATTTGCAACTGATAAAGGTTCAATAATCAGAATCTGCAAAGAGATCAAGAAACTCCACAACATCAAAACAAACAACCCACTTAAGAGATAGGCCAAGGACCTCAATAGACATTTTTCAAAAGAGGAAATCCAAACGGCCAACAGATACATGAAAAAATGTTAAGGACACTAGCAATCAGGGAAATGCAAATCAAAACCACAATGAGGTTTCACCTCACCTCGGTTAGAATGGCTTACTTACAGAAATATACTAATAACAGAAGCTGGCGAGGATGTGGTGAAAAAGGGACACTAACCCACTGTTGGTGGGAATCCAAACTGTTAAAGCCACTATGGAAGTGAGCTTGGAGATTCCTCAGAATATAACCCTACCATATGTCCCAGCCATCCCACTCCTTGGAATTTCCTCAAAAGAAATTAAATTGGCAAATAAAATAGCTGTCTGCACCTTAATGTTTGTTGTAGCTCAATTCATGGTAGCTAAGACCTGGAATTAACTTAAATGCCCATCAACAGTAGACTTGATAAAGAAATCACGGGATATGTACTCTATAGAATACTCTACAGCAGTAAAAATCAATGAAATCCCATCATTTGTAACAAAATGGAGGAATCTGGAAAACATGCTGAGTGAATTAAGCCAGTCCCAAAGGGACAAATATCCTATGTTCTCCCTGATTGGTGACAACTAACTGAGCACCTAAAAGGAAACCTGTTGAAGCAAAATGGACACTATGAAAAACAATGGCTTGATCAGTTCTTGTCCTACATAGGAACAACTTACTATTTTATTCCTTTTAGTATATTCTTGTTCTACTTAATACCACTTATTCCCCATGTAGGATCTCTGTCCTTAATGTGTTGTACTATGTGAATCAATGGTAAAACTACTACTCAAGCATTACTTTATACTTTGTGTGTCTGTGTGGGTGTGGTCTGTTGAAATCTTTACTTAGTATATACCAATTTATCTTCTGAATAAAAAGATAATTGAAACTGAATCTTGATGAAGAATGGGATGGGTGAGGGAATGAGAGATAGAATGGCTGTGGGTGGTAGGGAGGTTATGTGGGGAAAAGCTGCTATAATCTAAAAGTTGTACGTTGGAAATTTATATTTATATTTATTAAACAAATGTTGAAAAATATTTCATTATATGTATATATGACATACTGATTACTCATTCATCCACTGATAGATATGATTTTATTTCCCTTTTTGATTCTTATGAATAATTATGTGAATACTGAAGCCTAAACACATGTTCAAATCCCTGCTTTCAATCTATTTGAGTGTGTCTAGAAGTAGAATTTGTGGATAACATTGTAATTTTATGTTTAATTTTTTGAGGAACCACTATAAAATTTCTACAGTTGCTGCAGCATTTTAGATTTCCATTAGCATTGCACTATGGTTTTAATTCCTACATATTTTCTACAATTCTTGTTATTTTTAACTGTAGTTTATCTTTGTGTTTTTTTTTTTTTTTTGGTAATTGCCAACCCAGTGGGTGTAAGATAATACCTAATACTATCTCATTTCCCTAATGAGTAATGATGTTTAGCAGGGAGCTGGGTCAGAAGTGGAGCAGCCAAGAGTTGAACTGGCACCCATACTGGATGCTGGCATCACAGGCAATGGTTTTACCTGCTATGCCATGCACCAACTCCTAAAATTTGCTTTCTTATAAGTAAAATTGGAGTAATGTGCACCCAATTGATTTCATTTTTACTCAATCTCCGAACTGCATATTCAGCACATTCTGAGGAGAGAAACATTTTAGCCCATAGCAGCAAGAAAGTAGCTCTTTAAGGGTTACAGCCCATTAAAGTCTGTGATAACCAGTATATCCTATCTCTGAAGTAGATCCTTAAGTAACATTTTCACCCCAGGTTCTAGTCCCTGTCGGGGCTCTGGATTCTGTCCCGGTTGCTCCTCTTCCAGTCCAGCTCTCTGCTGTGGCCTGGGAAGGCAGTGGAGGATGGCCCAGGTCCTTGGGCCCTGCACTTGCATGGGAGACCAGGAGGAAGCACCTGGCTCCTGGCTTTGGATCGGCGCAGAGCTGGCCGTGGTGGCCACTAGGGGGGTGAACCAACAGAAAAAGGAAGACTTTTCTCTCTCTCTCTCTCTCTCTCACTGTCTAATTCTGCCTGTCAAAAAAAAAAGTGGCTGTGTTCCATTCTCTGCAGCAAATACCATCATCATCATCGTCACCATCATCATTACAAGAGGATGAAAGGAATATCTCAAAAGCCATGCACTAGAGGAAAGGACATATAATTTTGGAAACTTCCAGTTACCCTAAAAAAAAAAAAACAGAAAAAGAAAAGCTTAGATGCAAGAGATGCATTGCAATATCAAAAAATATGTAGTGTTATAGAAGAATGACACTCAACCATATCAATATCTGCATTAGATCCACATTAAATTGGCTAAAAATTCCAAGTTCCAAGTCAAAAGCATTTGTAAGAATTTCCTTGTATTTGTTTGTTTGAAAGTTAGAGTAAACAGACAGAGAGACAGAGAAAAAGAGAACTTCTATCCGCTGATTCATTCTCCAATTGTCAGTAATGGCTGCAGCTTGCCAAAATAAAATAAAAAAGCCCAGAACTCCATCAAAGTACTTGGGGCATCTTCTTTTGCTTTCCCAGATGCATTAGGAGGAATCTGGATTAGAAGTGGTGCAGCTGGGACTAGAAGTGACACTCCGATATGGGATGCTGGCACTGCAAGCAGTTGCTTAAGCTGCTGAGCCACAATGTTGGCCACTAGGCTAATGTCAAATATGAACACAGAAATAGGTGATGAAAAAATACATAGAAGTTAAGCAGAAGAAAACTAGTGTGACTACATGAGTATACTTCAAAATGCTGGTGGAAATTGGACTTAAAATATGTTTATTTTTCAGACAAAATTTTTGAAATCATGCATAGATTTTTTCCATAATATGAATTTTTCGGAATTTTTGAAAACCTCTTCTATTAATAGTGGAAAAAATGAATATTACAGAAATAAAGAGGAATATGTTACAATGATGGAAGGGTACATTCAGCAGGAAAATACAACAATATGGGGTGCACATGAAACTAATAGCAGAGCTGCAAAGTATATGTAACAAAAACTTTTGGAGCTCAATGGTTAACAAATTAATAATCATATTTTGGGTGTTTGATGTCTCTCATGGAGAGGTAAAACACATAAAATATGACTAAAGATATAGAAGATGCGAACCAATGACCTTGAAGAGTGATATTGACAAATGAACTTGATGTTAATGACATTTTCACATTACTATATACCTCATTTCAAAGTAGCAGAATACATGTTTTTAAAAGTATATATGAAATGTGCATCAAAATATATGTAGACCACAAAACAAATCTTAGTATGTTTTAAAAGATTGAAATCTTACAGATTATTTTCTAATCACAAGAAAAATAAATTATAAATAATTAAAAAGAAAGTATATAAGTTATACCCCAAATATTTGGAATTTAAACAATATACTTCTAGTTATCCATGAGTTAAAGAAAAATCATAAGAGAAATCTGAAAATATTTTGAGCTGTGGAGTAATGAAAGCATGATGTGTCAAAGTACTTGGGATGCAGCTAAAACTGTAGCTGGCAAGAAATTTCATTCTCTACTTATAATAGAAAAGATGATTTTAAATCAAGACTATATTTTCACCTAAAGAAACCAAAAAAAAGAAGAGCAAATTAAACCTAAACTATATATGAAAAGAAAAGGAATATGCTAACAATCAAAATAAATAAAAACATACAAGCAATAATGAAAAATTACAGAATCAAAACATGATTCCTTGAAAAAATGGATGACATTGATATACCAGTGACAAGAATTCAGAAAATAAAGGCATAAAACACAAAATATTTTACTTGGGAATGGAAGAGAAGATATGAGCACAGAGTATAAAGATATTAAAAGGGCACTAAGAGCATTATAAAAGTCTTTATGCCAACATCAAAATCAAATAATGTAGAAAAACTCTGAAAAATACCATAAAAGTGGAATACTAAGAAATGATATATCTGAATCCAAAATCCAAAAATTCCCCATAAGGCAAACACATCATACATAAAATAAAAATAGTAGTAAAGGATGAAAAGCAGGTTAGTGATGGTAACTAAATGTATGACAATGACATTTGACACTGGGAAAAAACTGTGACTCATGTGGTCAGGACAAAAGTTGAAAAATTTCTTATACTTAAGTTTAAATATCTTAGACTAGGCCATTACTATTCATGTTTGACTTTAAATTTCTTTTATATTCATTGCATTGCTGATTGTGTACACATTATACACTAGGTATGGATTTTCAGTATAGTAAGTATGAGCAAAGTAGTTCACTCTCTATTTGATCTTCCAAATTTGAATGTTTTATGTCAACATGAGAAAATAAAACTTGAATTTCTTCATTTAAATTCAGTATCAGTATTCTGTTGATTTTTATTACATAAAACAAACAAACTGATGTTTTTACTTTCAATTTAATATCAGGTGTTAGAATCTATAGTGCAAAGATGCCTTCGAGAATCCTTGTTTAACAGTGCTAATCAGGAATATTTCAAAGGAACAATAGCATATGATACAATGATACACAGGCTTTTTTCTCTTTTTTATGTTTTTATTTTTTGAGTTTTCAAAAAAAAAAATTTAGCTTCAACACATAAAGGGGACAGAATATTTACCCTGCTTGGACGTTGCACAATGTATGCATGTATTAAAACATCATGTAGTACCCCATAATACGTACAACTTTTATATGGCTGTTGATATTTTTAAAAAAGTAAAAAAATAATCTAAGAAAGTATTAATTTATTTTGGCACAGAATTTTAAATTTATTCATAGTTTTTTCATGATATGCATTTCCAAGAAATATTTGAAGATGTCTCTTTCATGGATTTCAAACAATTTTCACTAAAATAAACTTATCTTTGAATTCCATTTCCATCAACTCTGAAACACTTTCTTATAAACATATTTGTTTTTAAGACTAATTTATTTGATTTAGAAGCAAAATTTTAACAAAATAAATATATGCTATATTGAAAAGATTTATTTATTTGAAGACAGAGCATCTGAAAGACTCAGAGAGAGATCGTATTTCCATCTGCTGCAGTAATCAGGTCTGGGCCAGGTCAAAGCCAGGACCCACAAACTCCCTTCTGGTCTCCCAAATAGCCAGCAGAGACCCAATTACTCGAGTCATCTTCTGCTGCCTTCCAGCCTCATGAGCAGGAAGCTGGATCAGAAGCAGAGTATCTTGGATGCGAACCAGCACTCTGAAATGTGAAGTTGGCCTGGCAAGTGGTAGCTTAACCTACTGCGCAACAAACCAAGTCTCTTCAGTTTTTTTGGGAAAAAGTATATTTTTCTTGTGCATCAGCTGTAGGATATATGTTTTCAACTCCTTCAATGGTTGGGAATTAGTTACAATGCATCATTGACATGATATCAGGGCATTAATTAAAAAGTCATTAATATGAGAGTAATAAGACAGATGGGGATGAAAGTGAAATGACAGATAATTGACAAAACCTGGACAAATGCTTCTGTCTTTCTTTCTTTTCTCCTCCTTTAGTGGTAACCCTGGAATGGCAGCCTGATTATCATCTGATGTTATTTTATTTCTATTCAACTTAAAAAGTAATTAGAAAAAAGTATCAGAAGTTCTATAATTTTTTCCAAATATGTATATTTTCTGGGAATGAGTGTATATATAAAATAATATATATGTATATATAAAACAATACAGATTATAGGGAAGCTCAAAGCAACCACAATGCCTCTTAACCAAGATAATCACTATTAATATTCTGTTGGTGTATTTCTAGACTATTCTTTATACATATCCATAATCACTACACCATCAAATGGATCACATTATGTATGCTTTGTCTGATATTGCTCTTGTCACTTGACAGTATCTGTATGTGAGTATTGATTTTAAAACATTAGTTCATATCATTTTTGATGCTACAATTGTGATGGATATAGAGAATTCCACTAGATGATTGTTCAATCATTTATTTGAACACCCGCTTTCTGGTAATCATGCACATTTCAAGTTTTCAAAACAAGGTGTAGGGTTTTTTAAAAAGAGGTATTTATTTATTGGAAAGGCAGAGTTACAGAGACAGAGAGAGGGACAAAGAGAGAGATACAGAGAGACCTTCAATCTGCTGTTTCACTCTCCAGATTGCCACAAAGGCCAGAGCTGGACCAGAAGGAGGGCAGGAGTCAAGAGCTTAATCCAGATCTCCCACCTGGGTGGCAGAGGTTCAGATACTTTGGCCTTCTGCTGTTGTTTTTCCTAGGCCATTAGCAGGGAGCTGGATGGGAAGTGAAGCCGCCAGGACACGAACCCATGCCCAAATAGGATGTTGACACCACAGGTGACAATTTTCCTTGCTAGGCCACAATGCTGGACTCAGTAAGTTTTGGTTTTTATAGACATTTTATATATCCAAACCTTTCCTAAAATGAAAACTTCCACAGAATCCCAGTATTCAAAACACGTATTTGTCAATGTGCTCTTCTTGAAGCAGGTGTCAAGGTGTCAAGCTCCACTTATTCAGCATATTTCTCAATTTCTCTCCATTGCAAATGTTCTTTGAAGAGTCTCCATAGAGCTATCATAGGTCTATGTAGCTCTGGGGCACACAGAGCCTTGAATATCACTGTTACAATCCAAGCTTGCCTTAATATCCTTGTGCATATATCTGTAGGCACTCTTTTAATTATTTGCATGAGACAAAATGTTTAGAAGTAGAGTAGCTGAATCAATGAATATGTATATATAAACTTTGATACAATTTACTAATTGTGATCTAGAAATGTCACAATTTAAATCCCTTCAAATAAATGTTATACTTATTTATATCTTGTTACTGGTGAAATTGGATATCTTTTCTTATATCTGGTGGCCATTTATACCTAGTACATGATAAATGGCCACTAAATATTTATGGAATGAATGAATTTACATGTTAATTGCTCTGTTGTTGTAAGCACTGACATTTTTCTCTTTTATTGATTTATTTAAAGTTATCCTACAGCAAAGATAATATCCTTTCTTTTTTCCTTTTTTTCAATGTTGCTGATTATTAAAATTATAGTGAGAGCGGTTTAGGCATTTGGCTTAGTGATTCTAGAAGTTAAGATGTCAGCTAAGGCACTCAAATCCCAAATCAGAATACGTGGGTTTTATACTTAACTCCTACCCTTGTTTCCAGTTTCCCGCTAAATGGAGATCCTGTGAGGCAGCAATGATGGCTCATGTAATTGGATTCCTGCCACCCATGTTGGAATACTGGATTGAGTTTCCAGCTGGCTTTAGTCCAACCCAGCCCAGGTGATTGCTGGCATTTGGCCCTGACACTACAAATCAGAGCTGCCTCTGAGTGTCTCCCTCTCTCTCCTCATTTCAAATAAATTTTTAAAAATTCATGATGGGATTCTTGTTTAGACATATTTTGAAATTTTAGGCTGTTATATCTATAAATTTATTATTCTATCCTCTTTTGTTATCCTAAAATATATACCATTATGCTAAAAATAAATGAAATATTCACCTACATTTTTTAATATTTGTGAAATATTGGAGGGATGATCACTTTTCATGAAACAAATTCTGAGGTTCCTTATAATTTAATCCGAAAAAGATCGGTGCAAACAAAATCAAGGAAAACATTTTTTGCAAGTGAACTCAACTACCAATTAACAATTATGACAATTGTCTTAAACAAACACTTTAGTTTCACATACACAACATTTTTCCTTGACTAGTCTACTGTCAAAGTTCTTTATTTGATAATTTTCCTCTTTAAGCACTGATCTCCAGCTGTTTGGTTTCTAAGTGTGTATGTGATAAAATAGTCTCATCAAATGGCTATAGCAACTGAATTTTCTAGAAGGGCAGGATTAGGTTTGGTGGTGATATCAATTAATTTCATAGTACAGGCAGAGAGACCACATTGCTAAAACTCCTGCACGGCATACACCAAATCACAACTGTGCTCCTGAATCGCAAGTATTACATGTTTAGGAAGTACCTAAAGGACAATTGAAGGTATTCAAAGTTTCCTTTCATATTTGAGGGTGCAACAAAGGTAAGTTGATAAGCAAGCAAGAAAATGCAAAGTTTACCGGTTTTTAACTCTGACAATATGTGCACAGGGAAGTTTTGTACTGCAAAGAGAACAGGTGTACAAATGTGGTATAATCACTCAAGTGTATAAAAGGCCACCCAAAACAGTAAAAGCGTTAAGTATATATTTTTCTTCTTAGCAGCAGTTGAGAAATGAACTATTTAAAGTTTAGTCTCCAAAGAGAAAAAAATAATTAGGCTGAGTTCAATCCCTGATGAACATTATTTCTCTACATCCCACCCTTCAAACACCTGTCCATGCTATTGTTCAAGCATTATTTTTTACTACATCACCTTCTTTATAGAAACGAACTTTACCAGAATGGTTATTGGAGTTTGTCAGCCATCCTGATACTATGAAGTCAGCACCTCAAAAGAAAAGGTGAGATTTTATCTTGCTTTTATAGGGCGTAGAGAATATACAGGAAGCTTTGGGCAACTAAGTTCTTTTTGGAACCATTAACTGCACGTTGAGACTGGGTCTATATGAGAGCTGTAGGGGTGGAAGTATTCTCTGGTAACTAGCTTTTTAGGCTGAGGACAGTGAGAACAATGAAAACAAGAGGAAAGTGAGCCTGATGGGGATAAAAGAGCAAGGCAAATCTATTAGACAAGCCATGTTAAAGTATAAAAAAAAAAAAACAACACACACACACAACTAAGTGAATATATCTTTTAGAAAAGCGGAATTATTGCACTGGAGAGTTAAAATTAAAAATTGGTTACATTTTTCAACATTGAGAACTGAGAGAAAGAGGAGCTAATGAGTTTAAAGAGAGGTTAAAAAAAATCTTTAGGTTAATTGGTGACCTCTTTCACCACATGCATATGTTCAAACATTACCAGTGAACTTATACTTGCCACGTCGTAACAGTGGTTGAAGACTACATTTAGTGGTATAGTTATTTTTCTTTTTTTTAAAGATTTATTTTATTTATTTGAAAGACAGAGTTACAGAGAGAGGTAGAGAGAGAGAGAGAGAGAGAGAGAGAGAGAGAGAGAGACGGAAAGAGATCTTCTACCCGCTAGTTCTTTCCCCAGATGGCCGCAATGGCTGGAGCTACTCTGATCCAAAGCCAGGAGCCAGGAGTTTCTTCTGGGTCTCCCATGCGGGTGCAGGGGCTCAAGGACTTGGGCCATCTTCTACTGCTTTCCCAAGCCATAGCAGAGCTAGATCAGAAGTGTAGCAGCCAGCACTCGAACTGGCACCCATATGGGATGCTGTTGCTGCAGGCTGGGGCTTTAACCTGCTGAGCCACAGCACCAGTCCCTAAAATTATTTTTCTAGATTGAGTTTCACGTTATACTTTTGCAAAGCCAAAATTAAAGAAAGCAAAGTAGATACACATTTAAAAGTTAAAATAGACCTATTTGTTTAATGCTAACTTTACTCTAGGTTGGGTAAATACTTGAGCTGCATATCTCAGCTTTGACACTCAGTAGTACAGAAAAAAAAGCAGATTAATAAAAAGATGTTTTGACTCTGTCATCATGGATTGCTTAAAACTTTCAAATGTCACTGAATCAGCATTCGTTTCAGCTTTGCTGACCTTTTAAAGCCGCTAAAGATTATGTGAGTGAGTAGTGCCTGGAGGCGTTACATCTTTGTTCAAAAATCTGCAAGGACCCAACAGACTGAGTTTATTTGGTGCTAGATAGCAATCCTGAAGCACACCAGGGTTAAAAGCTGGTGTCCAGTGGAGCTTTTCCTTTAGTTTCTTTCATTGTTCAGCATAGTAATAAGATTTAAAACCAAGGAAGCAGTTTTCAAAGTGATATTCAGTTTTCTATCATATAATCCTGTTAGGTTTTCTTGTGTTCAAAGGATACAGTCTAATGGCCGTAGATTATTATCTTGCCCTCTATTCAGAGGACCCTATGAACACTACTCCAGGAAATAAATTAATGAGATTATGGCTCTAAATCACAGTAGTTCGCTATTGACATTTAGATTTAGCACATAATTTATTGTAAACAAAGACCTGAGCTTGAAATAACCTATGGTCAGTGAAAAGTTTATCTTGAAGAGAAGATAAGGATTTTAAGCTTCAGAAAGCATTTTTGTCTTTGCTGAAGGGAACAGAAAGTAGCTGTCATTTTCACTAGGACAAATGGATTAAGTAGAGAAATCATAGTGGAAAGATTATTGCCCTGAAAGCAGACTCTGGGTATCTTAAATTCTGTGAAGATTAAAATCATATGTCTTTTTATAGATTACATAGCCTGCTGCTGAGGCTACATGATATTGGGAAAAACAGCTTGTGAAAGAGAGCTGGGAGACGGCTAAGGCCTTGATTCCAGTTGGCAGTTAATAGATATGGAACACCAGAAAAACAACATGCCATTTTTAAGGAAATTCTGAAGAAAAAATGGAAACAAGGAAAACCTTCAAATCATAGTTATTATGCTGGGGTTATATCAAAACTATACAAAAATAAACATCTATGTGGAGCCCATTTTCTTCAAAAGTATAGTTTCTAGTTGTAAATGAATCCTTTTTATTATTCCAGGTAACAGCTCATTAAGACTTGCTAGAACAATTTGCAATTTTACAAAATTGAAGTTTTGGTATACATATAAAATTTTACATATGATACAAACAACTGCTAGTGAGAAGTGATTTTAAAGGGGAAATTGACCCCCCCCCAAAAAAAAAAAAAAAAAGACATGCAGCAAAAATCTCATTTCCTAGTGAGGTGAGGGAGTGGATCGTTAAATGTCCTGCAGGCTCTAGCCTAGTACCTAGAGAAGCATTCAAAGTATAGGCATGTGGGGCCGGTCATGTGGCATAGTGGGTAAAGTTGCCACCTGCAGTGGCAGCATCCCATGTGGGCACCGGTTTGATTCCTAGCTGCTCCACTTTCGATCCAGCTGTTTGCTGTGGCCTGGGAAAGCAGCACAAGATGGCCCAAGTCCTTGGGCACCTGCCCCCACGTGAATGACCCAGAGGAAGTCCTGGCTCCTGGCTTCGGATCAGTGCAGCTCCAGCCATTAACGGCAATTGGGGAGTTGCTGATGGAAGATCTCTTTCTCTTTCTCTCTCTCTCTCTCTCTCTCTCTCTCTCTCTGCCTCTCCTCTCTGTGTAACTCTGACGTTCAAATAAATAAATAAATCTTAAAAAAATAAAGTACAGGCATGTATAAAGTGCACAAAGTGAAAAAGTTTTACTTAAAAGGAGAGAAAGCAAACACACACACACACACACACACACACACACACACACACATACACACACACCTCTATCCTGTACAGAGAAATACCAGACAGGAGTGGGTAGTGGGCCCAATGGGAGAAAGTGGGGGGAGGGGAAACAGAGAGTAGCCCATCACCTCCTGCAGTCTCAGGAGGAAGAGAGAGATGCTCCTAGTAGTTGGCCTCTTTTATGAGGTCAGCAGGGGTACCTCCATAGGCACAAAGCCACCTGGAAATTTTATGCTACTTCCGTAAAATTTGAAATGGATCTTAATATACATTTTTCAGTGGTGCCTTTCTCCCAAGTCCTAGATGAAAACTTGAATCCCAGGAAAGGGGACATGCATTTTGCTTGACAAGTAGGAAGATAGTATTACACATTGGTGGGGGAGGGGCACTTGTGACTTGCAGGTACTTCCAGCTTAGCAGATATTAAGCTAATTGCCTGCTTATCCCACATCACTGTATTGGAATCATATTATGAAAGATGCACATTAGGATGGGAAAATGAATACTTGGTAAAGTGAATTTGATGCCTATGGAATATTTCAAAGAAACAGTGGATAGGATGGATAAGTTATGCACTAAGCATGTATGAAATAAGCTAAACTAGGAACTTTTTTTTGAAGTGATTTATGCAGTCTGAGGACCATTTATGAATTGCTCAAAAGGCAGAGTGAGAAATAAAGTAGAAGGAGGTAGTTCATACATTGTAAAGAACTTTGGTGAGGGGGGAAATGGTATCTACTGAAAAGTATAATAAAGTTATACTGTATGGTAGCCTTTACCATTGTCTAATATGATATCTTTAGTAAAATATGCTTTCTAATTAGTTATAGAATTGAATGCTTCCCTTTTGTGAAACAGTAAGATATCAAGTATACTTTGGGTGAGAATGGAGTGAGAATTGAGGTCCCACCCAGAAAGATCCAATTATAGCTGAGTTTCACCCATGGACGTTAGCCTTCAGGGGCTGTAGCAAGTTGTGGAATACTCTGTTGTTCATTGTGTTGCACAGAATGTGGCTTATCTTTTATGTTTCTGCTCAATGAAGTATTCATTTATTTCATCTTATGTTCATTATTTAAACAACTTTTTCAGGTATAATTAACATACAAATATTTGACATACATGGGCATATGTATTATTTGTTTTGGATAAATGCATAAGAATAGAATGGATAAACTATAGGGTAGATGAATGCTTACAATTACAAGAAACTGCCAAAGTGCTTTCCTACGCATCTGTACCATTTCATATCCCACACTAGCAGCGTGTGAGAGCTTCCATTCCGCCACAAAAGAAGCCATTTTCACCCCAGGCCTCCACTGGGAAATTACGTTTTTACTTTTGCAACCAAACAAGGGGAGTACAATAAAGCTAGCATGTATTCACACAACAGTAGATAATGTACTAAGCAGAAAGAAGGCTGATTAAGGAGAGAAAATAAACACATATAGAGCATATCGTTTAGAAAGGGAGAACTGTTCTAATCTGAATGAGTAAAATAAGCAATCCACAAGCAATAGAGGTGACATTTAAAAACATATGTGGAGGGGGGACTGTTAGACCTATGTGAAGCAGTTAATGATATACGCTAGGGAGCCTGACTGCTGAGGGACATATTTTTTGCTCTGCCACTTCTGGTGGGCAAAGGGTTTGACTTCCGTATATGTCAATTTCTCATCTGTAAAATATAGATAAAATACCTGATACAATACTGGTAATGATGAGAAGAAGAAGAACAATAATGCAATGGACTCCATGAGAAGTGTAAGTAAACTTGTGTCAAACATTTAGAAAAATGCTTGGCCTGTGAAAGGGCTCCACAATTTTAGCTCTTAGATGTTACTAAAACAGGTAAATAAAAGAGAGTACTTTATTCAGTTATTCCTATTTAAAATTAGATTTCAAAGGAAAACAATGGACTTAAAAGCCATGCTTTGTTTAAAAATTGCTTAGTTATTAAAATGTATTTAATACTTCAAGACCCAAGTATAAAGAACTCTGCGAATAACATTCTTTATTGGTGATAGAGAAGATATATTCCTTTCCCTCTAACAGCAAGGCCAGGATATCAGTTACAGTCTTAGAAGTCTAGTGGGTGATCACATTAATAGAAGCCAGCTACTAAAGAATTATTAAGAGGGGCTGGCATTGTGGCACAATAGTTTCAACCTCCATCTGCAATGCTGCCATCTCATAATGGGTGCCAGCTCAAGTTCCCGCTACTCCACTTTCAATCTAGCACCATGCTAATGCACCTGGGAAAGCAACAGAAGATGGCCCAAGAGCTTAAGGCCACCGTAACCCATGTGGGAAATGATATCTTTAGTAAAATATGATTAGTTTCTGACTCATGGCCTTGGCCTGGGTCAGCCCTAGCCATTGCAGCCCTTTGGGGAGTGAACCAGAGAATTGTAAAATATTTCCCTCTCTCTGTCTGTGTAACTCTGCCTTTCAAATAAATAAATAAATATTTTTAAAAAGAATTATTAACAAAGGAACTACTGGATAATTTTTTATTGATGAGCAGAATTTATCCTACCTTCTTTCATGTTCTCTCCTATATAATAATAATGACTAGAATGCTTAGAATTGCAATTTCTTTTTCTTTTAAAGATTTTATTTATTTATTTGAGAGGCAGAGTTACATAGAGACAGAGAGAGAGAGGTCTTACATTCTCTGTTTCACTCCCCAAAGGAGTGCAATGGTCAGAGCTGACCCAGGCCAAAGACAGGAGCCAGGAGCTTCTTACGAGTCTCCCACATGGGTATAGGAGCCCAAGCACTTGGGCCATCTTCTGCTGCTTTCCCAGGCCATGGCAGAGAGCTGGATCAGAAGAAGAGCAGCTGAGACATGAACTGGCGGCGCCCATATGCCATGCTGGTGCCGCGGGTGGATGTTTAGCCTACTATGCTACGGTGCCTGCTCTGGCTCCCTAGAATTACATTTTCAATACTGTTTTGTCTCTAGGGCTCTGGATATAATTTACATTCTGTCATTGTGATTCAATCACATGAGATCTGGAAGACAGAAAGGAAGCAGAAGTGATTTTTCCTCCAGCAGTAGTGGGTTTCTAAGACGTAAGATTTCCAAAGGAGCCAGAATATATCTTTCACTGTCAGTTCTCAGTTTGAGGGTTGAGGGATAGTCTTAACCTTAGCAATCATTTCCACCAATTCTTTATCGCTAGATAGCAATAGCAACTTCCTGATCATCAAGCATAATTGAGGTGATATGGACTAAAAGTTATATCAGCCATCTGATATTCACTTCTTCAACGTTTCCCATCACTTTATAAACACAGAACCCCTGGTAATAGATCTCCTGGCACTTGAAATGCATAAAATGGTTCCTAATTTTCTGAACTAAATCCTAACTGCTGCTGGGAATTGCCAGAGTTTAGCTTTTCTAAACTGTACCTGGGAGAGTAGGTGTTTTGCCCAGCACTTAAGATACCCGTGTCCCATTTTGGAGTACTTGGGTTCAATTCTCAGCTCTGGTTCCTGACTCCTGCTAATGTTTAGTTTAAACATTCTCCTTTTAATTTAAAGATTGTTTACTCAAAATTCAACTTCTTATCAGAGCCAGCTTAAAACATGTTTTTGTAATAGCTCTTTCTCTGAATAAATGTCTGTATTTCTCATATTCTGTCTTCTTCCTTCTCCACTGGAATATCTGTGCACTGTGTCTCCATGTGAATTGACTACAGGAATCCTCCAATCTCTAGAATGCCTCCTACTCTTAGATCACTGACCTTGACTGCTTGATGACTGCTCCCCTGCTCTCATTTACTTGGGAAGTTTGTGATCTGATCTCTCTTAGGTTGGTCATCGCTACTGACAATCTTTGACTACACCTTCTCCCTCATTCGCACTGTAAACTCTTCTAAATTTCTGACACATCCTTGGCTAGGCAAAGAGATTTTCTCCAAGCATCTACACCACAACAGTCCCCATAGCATTCCTTCAGGCGTCTTAGATATATAATTTTTGTCTTATAATTCATGCTGGAATTCTGTCATTGTCTGTTCCCCTAGGGAACCAAGTAGAATTTGTTATTTATTTTACAGACAAAGAGACCAAAAGAGAGAAACTGGGAGACAAGGAGAGGCATACAGAGAGAGTTCCCATCACTGGTTCACTCCCTACATGTCTGCAAAGGCTTGGCTTGGTCAAGGTCAGAGTTGGGATTCCGGAAATCTAGTCTTTAGAGTTATCAGAGCAGAGTGCCAAAGAGAAGAGAGTTACACAGAGAAACGGCCAGAGGTTACCAAAGGATTGATTAGCATGTCTGTGTGAGGAAACTGAGGACAAACACAAAGCATTGTAAGAGACTACAAGGAGCGATGTCCAGCATTCACTGGGGAACAGGAACAGTGTCTACACCCATAAGTTAGACAAGAAAACATCATGGTCTTGGTAGAGGCCTGAGGAAGGTCTTGCTTTGTTAGTAAGGAATAATTAGCCATAGACTAGCACTGCTCTAGAACTAATAAGAAGTTTCCACAGGAAGACCAGAAGCATAAAATTTTTCCACGCAACTCTTTTGCCTCACAGAACAAATCTCAATAAGATCTATAGGAATCCAAAAATACTTAGCACTCAAAGAGGGAGAAGAAAGATTGAATGTGTTAACTGCATACCCAGAAAATAGGAGACAACCCAAATTAACTCTTATTCTGTAATCAGAATGATTACAATGAAAATATAAATGAAGTAGGCAGGCATACAGGTTAAAATTGATTGGATTTGTGAAGTGGAAGACTACGCCTTTGCCATGCCCCTGTGTGACCTCATGCCCCTACCTGATGCCTTTGCCATGTCCCTGAGTGGCCTCATTCCCCTACCTGGCCACACCTGGGTGCCCACCAGCCAATCAGGTTAATTAACCACTGCCCTTTGGAAGTGGGTTAAAAGCCTGGGACAAGGTGTGGCCCGGCCTGCTCTTCTTCCCTGGCCTCTTGTCAGGAGGGGGCTTGCTGTAGCCCCGCATCTCCAGGGCTCATGGCCTTTGGCATAGGCCCAGATACAGGCCTAGATGCTCTTCCACATGGCTGGTTCCTGGTGCTTGGTATGAACCCCTATTCACCTCTCTCTCTTAAATAAAGCTCTCACTCTCCTATGCATCTTTCTCACTAAATAAAAGCTTAAAACGTACCATGCTGCCTCGTTTATCTGTGCCGGTATTTAGAATTCTTCTCTAAATATTATGCAAGAACCCTCTTGGGCTTATTAATATTAGGGATTTAGTAATGAGCCCATGGTGAAATCGTAAAGCACCTCAAATTCTGGTAGCACATGTGGCACCCCAGATAGTATTTCTAGGGAACTTTAAGGGGCCACATTTCAGTGTAAATTTTAGGGGGTCTTCTCTGATTTCATAAAGGGACATTGTCAACAAAAGAGCAATGAATTTGACAAAAAAGTAATAAAAACTATTCAAAATGAAACACGGACCAAAAAAAAAAAAAACAAACAAAAGAAAGAAAGAATCAATGAACTGTAGGAGAAATTGAAATGGCCTAAAATCATTATATTAATCAGTCAGACACAGATCTAGATAATGTTGTAAAAGGACTTTTCAGATGAAGCTATGTTGTCTAATCTGCTGGTAATAAAAATGAAAGATTATCCAAGTGGGCTCAACATAATTGTGCTTTTTTTTTTTTTAAAGAAAAAGCAGTATGGTAAATAGAAGTCAGTCACGAAAATGAGACAGAAAGGAAATTTGAACAGGCTCAAAGTATGAAGGGGACTTAACCTACCATTGCTGGAGAAAAGTTGCACAGAAAACATGAAAAGGTATAAAAACTAATTCCAGGCCAAGAGCCAATGAGAAAATCGAAATCTGGTTCGACAATACAAATAACTGGTTTTGGTCAACATAGTGAACAAACTAAATGAGCTTAAGGTGGAGTCTTCCCAGAATCTCCCTAGAAGAGCCCAGACTGTCTTTTTGTGAGAACTGGAGCAGAAAAACCATTCAAACAACATGGACTATTGCCATACAGTACAATGAGATAGCAAGTTTGTTAATGCCTTCCAACTTTTTGATGATGCATTATATTAGCAAAAGAAAACTAATACAAACTGCATAGAAAAATGAATTCACATTTATAGGTAAATATTTCAATACCTACTTCTCAATAAGTGATAGAACCATAAATGTAAAAACTCAGTAAGATTATAGTGAACCTGAACATAAACATCTGCCAATAGGATCTAAGAAACATTTATAGAACACTTAATGAACCAATAGCAGAATTTACATTCTAAATAAGCAACACAATTTAACTCTGCTCCTATGAAAAGTCATTTCCAAAATGGGTTCCTTTTGAGAATGGCTTGAATCATCATACATTACTAGGGGACATGAATATAAAGTGGTATAATCACTTTTAAACTTGTTTGGTAGTTTCTTATAAATTTAAACATCCACCTGCTCTATGACCCAGAAATTCAACTCCTAAATATTGTCCCAAAAGAAATGAGAGAATATAAAGACACACCAATGAACATTCATGACAAATTTACTTACAATAGTCAAAAAATAATACCATCCTACATACTCATCAATAGGCAAATGTACAAGCATATTGTGGTATATTCACAAAATGGAATACTTTTAGTAATAAAAATGAGTGAAATAAATACATCTGACAACAGATTAATCAGAACAGATATTATGCTGAATTAATGCTAGAACTAAATATTATATTCTCACTTATCTGGAATCTACAAAATATAATGTACTATACAATGCCAAAAGTCAGCTTAGTGGTTGCCAAGGGAAGATAGTGAAGAGAGGGATGTGAGTGAACGCTTAGAATAGGACACCAGGAGTTACTTTTTGGGGGTGATGGGACTGATACCTGGATTGTAGTGATGGTTTCATAGATATATATAACACACATAGATTAATATTTTCTATCTATTTATGTAGTTTGCACATTTAAGATTTTGACAAAAGAGGAGAAAGTGACCCGGTTCTGATAAATGTGTCTAATATATGCTTCAAGGTTGTCAGTTTTTTCTCTTATCAAAGCTTTTAATTGTCCATAGGTAGATAAGAACAGGACCCAACGTACACATCTAAGGTGATCTAAGAGGCTCTAGGAAGTTCTCTTCTCAACTACAAATCATTGAATAACAACAGACGCAGCAGTGACAACATGTTGCTAGTTCCATGTTCCTTGCACTCTATTTGCTACAAATTGTTCATTCAACTTGATCCTACCACAAGTACTTCTATATAGTAGCTTATGAAGAGGAAAATTCATCTTATTTTAAAAGGAAAATAATTTCCAGAAGAATAAAATGTCATTAAAGCAATACCATAGTGTTGTTTAATCTATACAGTTATACCTATTGAAACAGTTACTGAACACTCACTGTGTTAGGAAACTGGCGCAGTTGTAGCCAGGTGGCCGCATGGCCCAGCTACCTGAGCCAGGCTCCACCCCCATCCTAATGGGATTCGCTGCTCCTGCTTCCCTGCCTGCCCTCAGGCCAAGTTTTAAAAGGGCCTGTTCCTGAACACGTGCTCTCTTGGCCCTTCTCTCCTGCTCTCTGCTCTATCTTCTCTCCTTGCTAGTTCCTCTCCTCTGGCTCTCTCTCTCTTATACTTTCTCTCTTTCACCTTCGCCGCCCCTTCACTCTGGTCTGTTGGGTGTTCCCCAATAAGCCTTTTCCCTTACTCCGGTGTCCAGTGTGCTTTGCGAAGGCTAACATTAATATATAACACACTGTATGCCTGACACTTAGGGCAAATGATTGAAGGATAAATAATATTCCTTCTTTATCCTTAAAGACATTATGGTATTGTGCAGAAAGTAGGAAAAAACATACCAGGGACTGGCACTGTGGTGTAATGAGTAAAGCAGCCACCTTCAGTGCCGGCATCCCATATGGGCCCCAGTTTGAGTCCCGGAGGCTCCACTTCCCATCCAGCTCTCTGCTATGGCCTGAGAAAGCAGTAGAAGATGGCCCAAGTCCTTGAGCCCCTACACCCGCATGGGAGACCCAGAAGAAGCTTCTGGCTCCTGGCTTTAGCCTGGCCCAACCCCAGCCATTGCAACTATCTAGGTAGTGAACCAGTGGATGGAAAAATCTCTTTCCCTCTTTCTCTGTAACTCTGACTTCCAATATAATTTTAAAAAAATAGTCATTAAGAAAAAGGACACTTTTCTGAAGAGAATGAAGGCAGCACTAGCATTTACTGAATGTTTCTTATGCCTGGTGATAAAAGTCTGACTCTGTGATTAATATGTGATTGCACAGGATTTAGACTCCAGTCTCTTCCTTCCCTTTCACCACCATCTGGTAACTATGCATAAAGAAACCTACATTCCTCTTGAGCTGCTGGATCCCATGGAAGCTAAACCTCACAGTCCTAGCCTGTAAGTGTTGTAGGCAGAGTTGGGTGTAAATTCCTATTCCAGGTCTGTGACTACTACCCAGAGAAGCATTCTAAGTATAGGTACATATACAGTGCAAATTATGATAAAATTTATTTAAAAGATGAGAAACACACACACAGACACACACACGCAGGCATAGTTCAGGAATAGAGTGGGTCAGCAAGGGAAAGGAATAGGAGGGAAGTAGAGAGACAGTGCCTCAGCACCCTTTCTTGTCCTCCTCTGCAGAGAGAAAGCCCCTCCCAGTTGCTGGCTTCTTTTATGAGGTTGGAAGAGAAGTGGTTACATGGTACTGTCCCCAGGTCCAAGGTGAAGGGAGATACAATCCAGTAATTTGACTGACAGGTAGACAGATAGGATCACACAGGGCAGGAGAGGTGTGGTTTAGGACACAAGAGGTGTGGCTTTCATAGCTCTAGTCTAACTACTTGCCTTACCACATATCACCAGTGAGAACTCTTCATTCTCTCTCTCCCCGTTATAAAAGTCAAACCAAGTGTCTGCATCTTATTCCTGTGGAAGTTTCTTGTGTGGATAGTGAATTTTCTTCTCAAGATGTGTGAAGTGTCACCAGTATTGATAACTGACCTAAGAACTGGGAAAGGTCCATCCCACCTTGTAGCTGATCTTAAAAAGAGCTTGTTTAAAGAGTTATCATATCACACATAGTTTTACATAATCCCCATTTTTTCATGAGCTTTTTGAAGATCCCTTATATGTGTGAATTTTAATTTTTTGGCATTCAAAAAATTGTTTTTCAATTCCATTTTCCACAAACTTTTCAAGTACTCTTGTATAATCTATTTTTTAAAGATTTATTTATTTACTTGAAAGTCAGTTACACACACACACACACACACACACACACACACACAGAGAGAGAGAGAGAGAGAGAGAGAGAGAGAGGTCTTCCATCCACTGTACCACTCCTTAATTGTCTGCAATGGCTGGAGCTGCGCTGATCCAAAGCTAGGAGCCAGGAGCCCCTTCTGGGTCTCCCACATGGGTGCAGGGGCCCAAGGGCTTGGGCCATCTTCTACAACTTTCCCAGGCCATAGAAGAGAGCTGGATTGGAAGAGGGGCAGCTGGGACTCCAACTGGCACCCACATTGGAGGTCAGCACTGCAATGCTGGCTCCACCCACTACAACACAGCATGGGCCCCTCTTGTATAACCGTAATCATCAGAGCAACCATGTGAAATTATCTTTTTTATTTATGTTTCACAGCAGAAAAATTTAACATTTGGAGAGACTACTTAATCTGTGTCAGGCCACACAACAATTGATGATATCAGGACTCGAATCCAAATCTACCAAAATCCAAAAGTCTCTGCAGAGAAGGGAAAGCTTCAACAGAGTACCAAGGATTATGACTTTGTATGACTAGAGAAAGCACTTTCCTGTCTGTAAACTAAAGAAGTCTGGAAATAAAATAAAGCATTATCAAAAGCCACTCACTCTATGTGGCTGTAATCCACAGGAAAACTCTAGTGGTATGGATCTAGTCTGGTTGGATAATTTTTTCTAAAATCGGTTGCACAACAGTGAAAAGTGTCAGTGACTAAAGTCATTCTTAGAAACTTCTGCCATAGAAGTAGCAAAGAGCCTCTTTTGTTGCCTTTGGGCCTTCTTTACTGTGTTACTTCTGTACTAGCCCTTCACAGACTTCTAGACTTTGCCCTGGATCCTGGGTGGTAACTTCTGAACACTTGGAATAGCTCAAGCAATAGGGAATGCTTTTGTTATTTATAGCAGTTGTTTTACACCATACTAAACAGCTTTTGCTTGTGGGCCCCTGAGGCCAGTGAAATCAGCAAGGTCTTTAGAGATGAAAGAAGCTAGAAATTAAGTTCAATTACATGAGCAATTGATCAATCATTCCTTCTTTCAGAGATATTCATGAAATTAATACAATGAATAAAAATTGATCGCACTGATAGGTCTAAGAGTCAAAAGGATCACACAAACAAGACTAGTGTCTGCTAATACTAACTGATAGAATGAAAAAGGGAGAGAATGATCCAACATGGGAAGCGGGATACACAGCAGACTCATAGAATGGCAGATGTCCTAAATAGCACTCTGGCCTCAGAATCAGCCCTTAAGGCATTCAGATCTGGCTCAAGAGCCCATGAGAATATTTTAGGCATGGAAAGCTAAGACACTCTGAAAAACAAAAAAAGAAGACCTAAATGAAAGTTCTCTGTGAGTGAGATCCCAGTGGAAAGAACGGGGCCATCAAAGAAGGAGGTACCTTTCTCTGAAGGGAGGAGAGAACTTCCACTTTGACTATGACCCTGTCGGAATAAGATCGAAGTCGGCGAACCCTAAAGGCTTCCATAGCCTTGGCAACTCATGACTAGAGCCTAGGGAGATTACTGACGCCATAAACAAGAGTGTCAAATTGTTAAATCAACTTCAGGAGTCACTGTGTATTTACGTCTCATGAGGGATCTGTCCTTAATGTGTTGTCCAATGTGAAGTAATGCTATAACTAGCACTGAAACAGTATTTTACACTTTGTGTTTCTGTGTGGGTGCAAACTGATGAAATCTTTACATAGTATATACTGAATCGATCTTCTGTATATAAAGATAATTGCAAATGATAAAAAAAAATTGATAAAATTTCAGGTGTACTTCCAAGGTTGGCATACTCTGGGTGTATTGACATACTCTGGATGTATTGTCACATTTTAATGAAAGGAGGCTGACCTATCAAGAGAACATGGAAACCTTACATTTGAAACAGTCCTTGACTCTGACCTACATGACTCTTCCTTTGATCAGTTCTCAGTAACCTTTCCCTATTGTAAAACAACCCTGAGTATGACAGTTTTCACTGAGTTCTGTGAGTCTTTCTAATGCATTAATAAACCTGAGAATGGCTTTGGGAAGTCTCTAACTTTTCATATAATTTCAGAAGTTAGAGCGTTCTTATGTAGACTCTTCCCTCTAACTTTGTGATTGGATCCTAACTGCTTGCAGCTAAGGTCAGAAGACTTGACCAAACTTGGCCAGCTGGATGAAGGTGCTTTCAGCCTCTCAATTTGGCTAACTCCAGGTCCTTAACTTCAGGGACTATAATGCAATACAATCACTCTTGATTTAGACAAAAGGAGTTGCAATACTAAAAAATTCTGTCCATATCACAAATATTGACATTCATTGGTGACTTCTGTGTCAGAAATATAAAAAAATTCAAACTGATTATTTTTTAATACAGAAAAATATAAATGTGAATTAAAATATGCTTCAGTTGATTATTAAATTATTAAATCTCACAAAAATAAACTAAAAATACCATTTTATAAAGTAGATATGCTTATGGCAGGGGCAGGCACTGTGGCATGGCATATCAAACCACTGCTTAGAATGCCCACTTCCCATATCAGAGTGCAGGGGTGACTCTTGACTACACCACTTCTCTCTTTCTTTTTCACTTTTGTAGATTTTTTTTATTTCTCTTTCCTTTTTGTAATACAGCACACTTTTTAAAAAAAAATTGTCAAATAAGGATGAGCTCATTAAAAAGGAAAACTGAAAAAAAAATGGGGATACGTACATTTCCATCTCCTTCCCTCTCACATTGTTCAAGATGCACAATTTTTGGCCAGCGCCATGGCTCATAGGCTAATCCTTCACCTGCGGCACCAGCACACTAGGTTCTAGTCAAGGTTGGGGTGCCGGATTCTGTCCCAGTTGCCCCTCTTCCAGTCCAGCTCTCTGTTGTGGCCCATGAGCACAGTGGAGGATGGCCCAGGTCCTTGGGCCCTGCACCCACATGGGAGACCAGGAGAAGCACCTGGCTCCTGGCTTCAGATCAGCACAGTGCACCAGCTGCAGCACTCTGGCCGCAGCGGCCATTGGAAGGTGAACCAACGGTAAAGGAAAACTTTTCTCTCTCTCTCTCTCTCTCTCTCTCACTGTCCACTCTGCCTGTCAAAAAAAAAAAGATATACAATTTTATTGTATGCATATCAGTAGACTTAGCTATTTCTGCACTGTTGCTGGAGTCTGGCATTAAGCTACCAGGAAGTTTTTTTTCCTTTGGTTTAAATTTAAACTCCTATTCTAATAATGCAATCAAACATATTCATATATAGTTTTTTGTTTCTTTTTTAAAGATTTATTTATTTATTTGAAAGGCAGAGTTAGAGTCACACACACAGAGATGGAAAGAGAGAAATAGAGACAGAGGCAGAGATACAGAGAGACAGGTCTTCCTTCTGCTGGTTCACTCCTCAAAAGGCTGAAAGGGTCACAGCTGGGCCAGGCCAAAGCCAGAAGCCTGGATCTTCATCTGGGTCTCCCTAACAGGTGCCTGTTTTCTCAGGCACATTGGTAGGGAGCTGGATCAGAAGTAGAGAAGCTGAAACTCAAAATGGTTCCCATATGACATTCTGGCATTTCAGATGGCAACTTAACCAGGTAAGCCACAACACCGACCTGCCTTATTTAGTTTTAGCTTCTGGGGAATTAGCAGAAAATAGAGAATGAATGGTGTTGTCATCTTTGATCAGAGCATAATTATTTTCAGCAAAATGGAACACATGCATAAAGCCCAGGTTGCAGGACCAAAACACAAGGAGTGTCCAGCTCTTGGGACAGTTATACATTGATCACAATAACAGCAGCCCTTTTTGTACATAATGATGCCATTGGGTTGTGATGATTATCCTGAATCCCAAGCAGCCCTGGAGTAAGGACATCTGGAAGCTGTTCAGATAACATAAATTCGTTTCCTGCAGTTAAGGCTTCAATAATGCCTTTCTGTGGCATCTGGCATCTTTTTTTTTTTTCTTTGCGAATCTTCTTTAAAGTTAGGAAGTGTACATAAAGTGCAAGTAAGATTCATTATTGTGCTCCCAGAGTCGTTTCGATAGTCGGTTCTACCAAACCTATCCGCTAAACCGCTGGCCTGTCAGGCTGTCTGCCGGTCTTTCTGGAGCCAGCCAAGTGAGTTCATCTGGTAGATACAATGTCTGAAGGTGAAGGTAGTCTTGGCAAGAAAACACGAAGTACCATGGGCAAGCCAGGGATACAAAGGAGACAAGCAATCTGGGGCAGGGCAGTCTGTTGTCACTGAAGAGGCCATCTTTGGATCTCAACGCTTACAAGAGAATTCAGGAACTGTTGCTAAAATGAACAAGGCCTGTAGATTTCACAGCACAGTCAGTCTTCATTCAGGGAGGACTCAGTTTTCCTAGTTAAATTCCTGAATTTCTTTTTGGCTTCTGCTCTTTCCTGAGCATCAAAGTACCAAAGAGTTATGGGGGTAGGAAGATTGGACTTCATGTGAGTTCCTGCGATCTGACCAGAACAGGAGACTGTCAAAAATGGCATTCACGTCTGCTATGAATGATTTACCTTCTGCCAATATTCGCAAGATCCCACTGGCTAGCTTGGCATTCCAATTCCTGTTTAGATAATAGATGTAGGTGATACAGCAGCCATCATAGTTTGGGGCTGTCTACATGGCGAATATCATCTGTTCCATTTCCTGTATAGCAAGTCACCATTGCCTTAGACCTCTCCTTGACGTTACATTTTCCAAGTTGGCTTCTGCAGTACAGGACCAGTTTGTCCATGATGAACCAAGAGGAAGCTGATGGATTGTAGCCCTCCTTGGTGTCTGGAATCCATTTCGCCTGGTTGCTCTGCAGGTGCCACTAGGAAGTGCCAGTGCATTCAGGCCAGCTGGCTATCCTGCAAGGTGCATAGTAATGCAGGGCTTGACTCCCTCAAGCATGGAGGCACCTACCACCTCCCCAAGGAAGTTGTCCAGGTATCAGAAGCCCACCTGGTACAGGCAGGGCACAACGTACTTAAGGGCAATTTTCTCCAGATCCAGGCTCAAAATATGTCCCAGGGGCATGTTGCCCACAAGATTGAGGTCAGGGATGCTCATTGTGCCCCCAAGGAGGCAGGGACCCACCACAGCATGAAGCAGAAAGCATAGCCCGGGGGTCAGCAACCTGTGTCATGCATGGTCCCTGAGCCATGGAGCCATCACAAGGCCAAGGACAGGGACAGTTGACCACGACTCCAATTAGAAGGGATTGCTCTTCAAGGGTCAGAGCTAGTTGTGCGGGGCTCTGTGACCCAGAGCCAGACTGGCCCAGCAAGGAGCTGGAGGGCTGGTTGGAGATACAGAGCCACTGGAGCATGGGCCTGAGGCTGCTACTCTGTTTCTGATCCAGCTTCTTGCTAATTCACTAGGGAAGGTAGCAGAAAATGATGCAGCTGCTTGGGTCCCTGCCACCCCTATGGGCAACTTGGATGAAATTCCCAGATGCTGGATTTGGCCTGGCCTAGCCCTGGCTGTTAATGATCATTTGTGGAAAAAAAAAAAGAAAAAAGAAAAAGAGAAGAAAAAATAATGAAATTAATTTATACATAGGATCTTGACAAAGTTCATGGAACATGCACATTTTGGAAAGGTACGCATGGTTTCAAATATATTTCACACTGAAATAGACTTAACTCTTAAGGAAAAATATGACCCTTTCCAGGATGAACAGAGGATGGAAGTTCTTTCTCTCTCTCCTTCCCTGTATCTGTCACTCTGTCTTTCAAATAAATAAATCTTTAGGAAAATGCTTATAGCACATCATTAATTAGTCAGCACTATTTTATTTAAAAAATAATTTATATGCATAGCATCTTTGGTTTCTTATAAGCTGCACGACTTTTGTTTTATGCTAAATAACACAGCAATGCCACTAGAGTGTGCTAAAACCCTTTTTTACATTAGAAAATAATTTCTAAAATTGATGTTATAAAACTACTCAGAAAATTTTCAATTTATTGCTGAGGTAACATTGTAAAACATTTGAGAAAATTATTATAACACAAGTTGTTAAATTTCTATTAAATATCTTAGAGCTTTATACAGCATTTTGTAATATTTATGTTTTCAGATTATGGAAGTATTGGAAATACTCAATTGCAATGACTATTACGAAGTACAGCAAGAAGAACAGCAGTGGATTCCCCATTAGCTTACTGAAGGAAGCCAATGTATGTGAATGGTAGCAGAGCCCAAACACTGTGGAAAGTGACACATGAGAAGATGCATTACAGCATTATGTCAATGTGAAGCAAACTATCACAGTGAAATCTTTTGGAAGTTAGTCACATTTAGGATAAAGATGACAAATATTTCATGCTTTTGTAATTTTGGTAGCAATCCACAATTGATAACATAAAGAAGCATATTTACATTGATGACATAAATGTACATAAACCGTAAGAATTTTAGAAGGGGAATACAAAGTAAGAAAAAATATGACTTTTGTAGCCACGCTTTTTTTTTTTGATCAAAATATCTTATATAACCCAAGGTAAATATTGTCAGAAAACACGTAAATACAAAGAAAAGGAACCCATGAAACATATCTTTTTCTTTCTTGTCAAAACCCTCCCCCAAAGGCTGCCCTGAAAAATGTTCTTCAGGGGCCTGCACTGTGGAGCAGTGGGTTAACGCCCTGGCCTGAAGCACAGGCATCCCATATGGGGGCCGGTTCAAGACCCAGCTGCTCCACTTCCAATCCAGCTTTTTGCTATGGCCTGGGAGAGCAGTAGAAGATGGCCCAAAGTCCTTGGGCCCCAGGAAGAAGCTCCTGGCTCCTAGCTTCGGATCCGCACAGCTCCTGCTGTTGCAGCCAATTGGGGAGTGAACCAGCAGATGGAAGACCTCTCTCTCTCTCTCTCTGCCTCTCCTCTCTCTGTTTAACTCTTTCAAATAAATCAATAATTCTTTTTTTTAAAGTGTTCTTCAGTGACTCAGAAGATCCAGGATAAAGGCAAGATTGTAATTCCTAATTATGTATATTTCTCCCAGGCTCTACACACACACACACACACATACACACACACACAGGTACATGTCAATAAGTGCATCTGTCTATGTGAAAGGAAAGGAGTGCATGCTGGCAGACTCTGGCACTGCAATCCTAATGTTTTCATCAGAAGTGTAAACTCACCATCTAAATCCCAACCTACCATCAAGGTTTGAATTGTTCAGATAATTTGTCTCCTGATGATAATCCATAACTGGAAATATTCAGAATGAGAGAGATATTATTACAATTGATATAGAAAGAACATCCCATATGGATGTCAGTTCGTGTCCCATCTGCTCTTCTTCCAATCCAGCTCTCTGCTATGGCCTGGGAAAGCAGTAGAAGATGGCCCAAGTGCTTGGGCCCCTGCACCCACGTGAATGACCCAGAAGAAGCTCCTGGCTCCTGGTTTTGTACTGGCCCAGCCTCGTTTATTGCAGCCATTTGGGGAGTGAAATAGCAGATGGAAGACCTTTCTCTTGGTTTCTCCTCTGTCTGTAATTCTGCCTCTCAAATAAACAAATAAAGTCTTTTTAAAAATTTAAGGAATAAGCTTTAATTGATTTAGTACATGGATTTTAGAAGAAGCTTTGGTCATCAAAATTATTTCAAAACTAGAGGAAATTGTAAAAACATAAAAAAACTCCTCTAAAATGTATCAGATTCATGTGATTTTATAGGTAATCACATGTCATTTAATTTCTTCCAGAAGAAAAAAGAAAATTCTTTTTTTATTTAGAGACAAATATAGACAACTTGTTAACAAAAATTGACAAAGAAGATGCAGTTATGAAATCTGAGAGAGAATAGACAGAGAGAGAAAGCAAAAGAGATCTTCCAGCTGCTGGTTCATTCCTCAAATAGCTGCAATGGGAATGGAGAGACATAGCCCAGGTACTAAGAGAGAAAAACTGCCAGCCCAGAATATTATATCTTGCCAAGCTCTCATTTGTGAATGAAGGTGAAATAAAGACCTTTCATAACAAACAAAAATTGAAAGAATTTGTTGCCACTCGTCCAGCCCTGCAAAAGATACTTAAAGATGTGTTACACACAGAAACACAGAAACACGGCCATCAACATGAAAGAAGATAAACGAAGGGAACCTCACAGCAAAAGATCACAGGGAATTCAAAGCATACATTTGGATAAAGAAATTATGGGACATGTACTCTATAGAATACTATACAGCAGTCAAAAACAATGAAATCCGGTCATTTGCAATAAGATGGAGGAATCTGGAAAACATCATGCTGAGTGAATTAAGCCAGTCCCAAAGGGACAAATATCATATGTTCTCCCTGATCGGCGACAACTAATTGAGCACCAAAGGTGAAACCTATTGAAGTGAAATGGACACTATGAGAAACAGTAACTTGATCAGCTCTTGTGCTGACTGTTGTTGTACAATGTAATACTTTATCCATTTTAGTAATTTTTTTATTCTAGTACTATTGGTTGAACTCTGTAATTAACAAACAATTATTCTTAGGTGTTTAAATTTTTAACTGAAAAGTGATCCCTGTGAAATATGAGTGGGAATAAGAGAGGGAGGAGATGTACAATTTGGGACATGCTCAATCGGAACTGCCCCAAAAGATGGAGTTAGAAACAGGCCAGGGAATTCCAATACAATCCCATCAAGGTGGCATGTACCAAGGCCATCTCACTAGTCCAAGTGATCAATTTCAGTTCACAATTGATCACACTGATAGGTCTAAGAGTCAAAGGGATGACACACACAAGACTAATACTAACAGATAGAATCAAAAACGGAGAGAATGATCCAAAATGGGAAGTGGGAGCCACAGCAGACTCATAGAATGGCAGATGTCCTAAATAGCACTCTGGCCTCAGAATCAGCCCTTAAGGCATTCAGATCTGGCTCAAGAGCCCATGAGAATATTCTAGGCATGGAAAGCCAAGACACTCTGGAAAAAAAAGAAGACCTAAATGAAAGATCTCTGTGAGTGAGCTCCCAGTGGAACGAATGGGGCCATCAAAGAAGGAGGTACCTTTCTCTGAAGGGAGGAGAGAACCTCCACTTTGACTATGACCCTGTTGGAATAAGATTGAAGTCAGCGAACCCTAAAGGCTTCCATAGCCTTGGCAACTCATGACTAGAGCCTAGGGAGATTACTGATGCCATAAACAAGAGTGTCAAATAGTTAAATCAACTTCAGGAGTCACTGTGTACTTACGTCTCATGTGGGATCTGTCCTTAATGTGTTGTCCAATGTGAAGTAATGCTATAACTAGCACTGAAACAGTATTTTACACTTTGTGTTTCTGTGTGGGTGCAAACTGATGAAATCTTTACTTAGTATATACTGAAGCAATCTTCTGTATATAGATAATTAAAAATGAAAAAAAATCTTGGTGTTAAATTGGAAATTGCCTAGAAAATTAATCAAGTTTTTAAAAAAATATATCATGTAGGATCTCTGTCCTTAATGTGCTATACATTGTGAATTAATACTATAACTAGTACTCCAACAGTATTTTTCACTTTGTGTTGCTATGTGAGGGCAAACTCTTGAAATCTTTACTTAATATATAGTAAACTGATCTTCTGTATCTAAAGAGAATTGAAAATGAATCTTGATGTGAAGCAAGGGGAGAGAGAGTGGGAAAGGGGAGGGTTGTGGGTGGGGGGGAAGTTATGGGGGGGGAAGCCATTGTAATCTATAAGCTGTATTTTGGAAATTTATATTCTTTAAATAAAAGCGTTATAAAAAAAAGAAATCTGAAAACCAAATTAATTTAATTAAATTCATTTGAATATTAAAATAATGTAAACTATGATCAAGTATAATTTATCCCACAAATGTGGGAACGATTCGAAATCAGGGATTCTGGTATGATGATGATTTTCCTTAATAGACCACATGATGTAACACATACATGTCCATGCACACATGATTCTCTAAATGCCAAAATGGTATGTGAGAAGAATGAATTCAATTTCTGATGACAACTCATAGTAAAATAGAAAAAGTAGCATATCTATCTCAAACAGCCGTGAACATGATTCTCTGTCATCCTATTAAAGGAAAGAACAAGACATAGATCTACTATACCATTTATTATTATTACTTAAAATATTTTGGAAATTCTAGCATTGGCATAAAACATGCAAAAGAAATAAGATGTACAAGTATGAAATGTGAGGAACACATTTATTTGCAGCAATCCATATAATTGCTATAGAGAAAATTCAAGAGAATTGGTTGAAAATATATATAATAGGAAGAAATCTACAAAAACATTCTCGGAAGAGTTCAATGGGCTAGGGCCTGATTTAACTTTCATTTTACATGTGAGAAAACAAGCCATAGGGAGATTAAGTAATTTGTTTCAGGTTACACATCTATAAAGTAGCAGAGCCAAGATTTAATTCATTATTTTCTGGCTTGAATATACAGTAAGGTAGAAAATACAAGCAAAAGATATGATTGTTTCCAAATTTAATAAACAAAACATTGTGCTATAACTGTAACAAGCAAGGGACAGGCTTTACATGAAGATTCAATTAAACTTTATTGAAATTAGTACTTGAAAAATACAAAGAAGAAAAATAAATAAATATTCAATGTCAATGAACAAAATGACAGGATTTTTTTACAAGTTCATCAGATAGGACAAATGGGCAAAAATAGTCTAAAATATTTTCAATAGGGATAAAGAGAGAACAGAACACTATTTACTAAAATGTGGTTTAAAGTTAATAAAAATGAAGCAGCATAGGAATTAGCAGATACAGTGATTGCCAGTATTTATTGATTATTGCCCCAAATACTTGAGCCACCATCAGCTGCTTCCAAGTGTATACAGCAGCAGGAAGCCACAATCAGAAGCAGAGCCAGGGCTCGATCCAGGCACTCCGATATGGAATGCAGGTTTCCCAATCAGCATCTTGTATGATGCACCAAACACCTACTCTGTGCCTAAGCAACTTTCTAAAACTCCACAGCTGTGACATGATGGTCTGTGTAACTCCAGAAACTTCTCTCTGAACCACTACATTGTGCATAGTGAAATGTGGCACTCACAGATTGATGAATAAACACTTAACATATAATGATGATTAAATTTCAAATTAGTATGAAAAAGTTGATGTAATTGGATAGTTACCAGGGCAGGACTACCTCTCTGCAACACATCACATATCCAAATACTTCCTCCTGGGTTAAAGAGTTGCATTTTCTAAAATAAAACTAACTATTTTGGAAGAAAACATAAGTGGATATTTATATGATGGACATTTTGAAAGGTATTCTAAGCACAAAAGACAGAATCCATGAAATAAAAGTTGATAAACTTGACTTCATAAAAGTCTAAATATTCCCAGGGGCAGGCATTGTGGCACATCAGATTAAACCCCTAATTGAGACACCTGAATCCCATATTGGAGTGCCTAGTTCCAGTTCCAGATCGTCTGTCTCCTGTCCGGCTTCCTGCTAATGAAGCTGTGAGGCAGCAGAAGATGGCTCAACGACTTGAGTTCCTGCCACCCATGGAAGAGACCCAGATGGCGTTCCTGCCTTTTGTTTTAAGCCTGACCCAGCTGCTGTCTGTTGCTGGCATTTGTGGAGTAAACCAGAACATGGAAACCAGTCACATCACACTGCCTTGCAAATAAATAAACACATCTTTAAAATATTCTAAATGTGACTTAAAAAGAAGGAATTTTATGAATAAAGCCAAAAGAAAAACAACAAATAAAAAACAACTTAACAAAAGAAAATTCGAATAGAATTTAAACATACTAAATTACAATTGCCTAATTACTTGTCTGTATCCCCCACTAAAATATAATCTGGAGACATTTAACTTACTGTTTACTGTTAAAAAAAATCCTCAACAGGATTGGGCATTGTAGCTACTGGGGATGCCTACATACCATATCAGAGTCATGGTTTGAGTCCACTTCTCATGTAGTTTCCTGGTAATGTGCCTGGTAAGCAGCAGATGATGGCTTAAGTACTTGAATTCCTGCCACCCACATAGAAGACACGAAGACACAGATGGAATTCCAGGCTCTTGTCTTTACCCTTGCCCAACCCTGTCTGTTGCAGACACTTGGGGAGTGAACTAGTGGATGGAAGATCTCTCTCTCTCTCTCTCTCTCTCTCTCTCTCTCTCTCTCTCATTTATTCCCATTTGTCTAATTTTACTTTTATTGTCTGTGCTTTTGAGGTCTTATCCAAGAAACTGTTACCTATGCCAATGTCCTGAAGTGTTTCCCCCATGTTTTTCTCTAATAGTCTCTAACTTCATGTTTTACAATTAGTTCTTTGATATGTTTTGAGTTGATTTTTGATAGGGTACAAGTTAAGATATCTTGTTTCAAACTTCTGTATTTGGAAATCCCAACACTTCTTATTGAAGAGACTTTCCTTTCTCCAGGGATTGTTTTTAGCAACTTTGTCAGAGATAAATTGGTTGTAGATGCATGGATTTATTTCTAGAGTTTCTATTCTATTCCATTGTTCTGTGATTCTCTTTATAGGGCAGTACCAGCTGTTTTGGTTATAGTAACCCTGTAGTATATTTTGAAATCTGGTATTGTGGTGCCTCAGCATTGTTTTAATTGCTCAGACTGCTTGCGCTATTCAGGATTTTCTTGTGTTTCCAGATGAATTTTAGGACTGCTTCTAATTCTGTGAAAAATGTCATTGATAATTTTATGGGGATTGCACTGAATCTGTAAATTGCTTTGAGTAGTATAGACATTTTGATAATATTATTTTTAATTAGAGAAACTACTGTTTTTCAAGATTAGAGGACTGAAACAATAATCAAATCTCAAAATGTTAATTTCACTCATATAGATTACATTTTTGTGCTCTGTATATCATCACCACAAATCAGGGGAAACATATGATATTTGTCTTTTGGGGACTAAGCATAATGGTTTCCAGTTATATTCATTTTGAAGCAAAAGACAGGCTTGCATCCTTTTTTATAGCCAAGTAGTATTTCAGATTGTGTGTGTGTGTGTGTGTGTGTGTGTATAATTTATTCAGTCATCAGTTGATAGACATCTGGGTTGATTTCGTATCTCAGCTTTGTGAACTGAGCTTCACATGGGGGTACAGATAATCCTCTCAGTTCAAATCATATGCTGATTTCATTTCCTTTGTGTAAATTCCCAGGGGTGGGATGGCTGGGTCTATATTCGCACCTCTGAGGAATTACCATACTGTCTTCAATAATAGTTTTACTAATTTACATTCCCACCAACAGTGTATTGGGGTAGCTTTTCTCTCATATCCTTGCCATTTCTTATGTTTTGGTGATTTTTGATTGATAACCATCCTAACTCAGTTGAGGTGAAATCTCACTTTGGGTTTCATTTGCATTTCCCTAATGGCTAGAGATCCTGAGCATTTTTTTTTCGTGTTTCTGTTGGCCATTTGAATTTCTTCTTATGAAAAATGCCTGTGTAAGTCCTTTGCCCATTTATTAACTGGGTAGTTTGTTTTGTTGTTGCCGAGTTTCTTGTGCACTTTATAGATTCTGGATATTAATCCTTTATCAGTTGCATAGTTTGCAAATACCATTCTGTTGGTTCTCTCTTTACTTTGTTGAGTGTTTCCTTTGCAGTTCAGAAACTTTTTTTTTGTTGTTAAGGCAAAGGGTTTATTGGGGAACACCCTACAGACCAGAGTGAAGGGGTGGTGAGGGAAAGAGAGAGAAAGTATAAGAGAGAGAGACAGAGAGGAGGGAGAAGAGAGACGAGAGGAGGAGAGGAGCCAAGAGAGGCCAACAGAGCACAGGAGAGAAGGACCAAGCCAGAAACTTCTTAGCTTGATATAATCCCATTTGTCTATTTATGCTTTTATTGCTTGGGCTTCTGGAGTCTTTTTGAGAAGTCTTTGCCTATGCCAATGTCTTACAGAGTTTCTCTCATGTTTTCCTCTATAAATTTGATAGTATCAGGCTGTACATTAAGATCATTGATCCACTTAGAGTTGGATTTTGTATAAAGTCTAAAGTAAGGGTCTTGTTTCATACTTCTGCAAGTGAAGATTCAATTTTCTCAGTGCCATTTGTTGTATGAGAATGAGTGTGTGAGTGTGTGTGTGTGTGTGTGTGTGTGTGTGTTTTACAGTGACTGAAGTATTTTCACAGTGTGTCTAATAATCAGCACTTTAAAAAGCAGTGGTATCCTATCAGGTGGGCACCTTGGTTCCAGAGCTCAGGCTTTGCGGGTCGGGTCCCAGTCCAGCACTGGTCCCAAGCCCATGGCCACCCACACCGGCACTCAGGGATAGAAAGCCAACAGGCCTACGCTGAGTGCCTTCTCACTTTAATGGGATACAGTGTTATTTGAATAAGGAACCATATTTTTTAAAAAATCGAGATCTGAATGTGATTTCTAATTGTATCAGATGTTAATGTTTTAAAGCTTTGGCAAAATTTAAAATTTCTATCTTTTCCATTTGTTTTAACTGTTCTTTTTATTTATTAAATTGTTGGATGTGGATGGGGAAGTTTTGTTTCTCCTCTTAGCATTTGTTTCTATAACCAGAAACAAAATTATTTATGAAAGAAACAAAAAAAGAAAAAAATGCATGAATTTCAAAAGATTTTTCACCATAATAAACTTTTCTTTTAATCCTATTTTCCATGAGCTTTTATGAAATATTCTCATATAAGGTCATGTCATCTAAAAACAAAGGCAGTTTTACTTTGTCCTTTCCAATTAGGGTACTTTTAAATTTCTTTTTCTGTTCCAATTACTCTGGCCAGGACTTCTAGTACAATGAGGGAATTTAATAGAAAATTGAATGAAGAAAATAACTTGTTTTGGTAAAAATAATTTTTAAATAAATATAAAGCTTTTGTACAACATGTGATTTCTATGAATTTTTTGAAGGTTCTACAAATATATAATATACATATGTTTTATATGTATATATATATAAAATACTAAAGAATCCATGAAAATACTGCTACAATTGATAGTCAAATTCAGTAAGGTTTCAAGATAAATGATCAACATACAAAAATCAACTGGGCTTCTATACATTGGGAACAACCTAAGTGAACAAAACAATCCCATTTACATGAAAAATTTTAAGGTAATTAGGAATAAATTTAACCAAACAGATAAAAGTTCTGTACTCTGAATACTGTAAGAATCTGATGAAAGATGTTGAAAAAGATAAAAATAATTGGAGAAACATCCCGTGTTCATGGATCATAAAAGCTGATCCAGGAAAGAGAGTGTATCCCAAGATACGGATTAGGGAATGATGTAATAAGCTAGACTAGGGATAAACAGCTAAAAATAAAGTGTAGGAAGTGCAATCTCACAGGAGAATTAGAGTTAAAATTGCACAAAAGGAAGAGGAATACCATGGACCTGTGTGGATGGTGTGGATGGGCATTGCAACCATGGACACAGCACACGACTACAGCAACTGAGAGCTGGAGTAGGTAGCAGCTTAAAGATGGAGATGAGACCAGATTGCAGCAACCCATGGTAACTACAGCTGGAGGGAGAGCATGGAATAAGTCAGGACTTGAGCCCTAGGGGCTAGTGGTTACTAGCAGCTACCTGCAGACCCAGTAGAAGTAAAATGGGCATGTTTATCTCACCTCAAAGTCCCCAGTACAGCACCCACTGCCCAGCTGAGAAGTGCAGGTGTAATCTGGGGTTTGGGCAGTACCTGCAGAAGTCTTTGTGTATGCACACAGCAACTGGCTGAGACAGGACACTATCTTCTTGGCAGTACTTGCAGCACTGACAGGGAGAGAATAACATTCATCCAGTGACTCTTGCATATGCTTGTGTTCCATAGATTCTAGCTTAGGGAAAAATCTTCAGTCCCACTGACTTTGAACCTGGATAGGAGGAGTGACAGGTGAATGGACACCTACCTAGGACTGTGAGGCACCCCCAGCCTCCCAGGTTCAAGAAGCCTAGGTGGAGCTGGCTGGGGGAACATCTGCCTCTCTATTGGCTGGATCAGGCTGGTAGGGCAGAAACATCTGCATCAAGCAACTGTGGGATCCTTGTGTACTGAGTCTGTAGACTCAGTGGCTACATGAGAGGATGCAAAGGTATCTGGGTCTCTGGGCAATAACTAGTTGCGGCTTCACAAGTTCAGAGCTCCTTGGTTTCCTGGGATGGATCATTGCAGTGGGAACCATGCTCAAAGCGAGGACTTTACAGATCATTTCTGCATTTCATAGAGTGATGCAGTTCAGTGTTGAACATACTGGAGCCAACACACAGGCATTGCTCAACTTGGAGGAGAGGATGTGAGGGGGTGATCACAACAGAGGTGAACATTCTCCCCCTTCTGTTAACAACAGATCTACCACACCCAACATTGTTGTTACCCGAAATACTTGCTCCACCCTGGAGCACTGACCAGAGCTCCCTAGCAATATTCCTCACACACCTCTTGGTATTCACTGAGAGTGCAGGCATTCCACTAAGCCACAGAAGCATAATTCAAAAATAAAAACAATCAGAGGAAAAAACAACAATTAACTATACAAATGCCTAAAAACAAATGCAGAAATTCAAGAAACAAGAATAGGGAAGACACCATTATCCCCTCAAAGGAACACAACAATATTTCAATATTAGAATGCAAAGATGAAGAGATTGATGAAATACCATAAATGGAATTCAAAAAAATTAATGATAGGAGTACTCAAAAGCAGTCAGAGGAAAATCCACAAACTAAAGAAAAAACTATATGACATAAATTAAAGTTTTTCCCATGAAATTGAGACTTTAAAGCAAAATCAAGATGAAATATTAGAAATGTAGATGTGAATAGATCAAATAAAACATGTGTTGGAAAGCCTTAACGTTAGACTTGATGAGGAAGAAGAAAGAATATCTGAACTAGAAGACAAATCTTTGGAAATCTTACAGTCAAACCAAAAACAAACGAACAAACAAAAAACAAAAAGAATATAGAAAATTTAGAAACAGTGTTAGAGAATTATGGAATACTACCAAATGACTCAACATACAGAACTTAGGAGTTCCTGAAGGTGTGGAAAAAGAGAATGGACTAGAAGGACTATATAGTGAAATAATTACTGAAAGCTTCTCCAATTTGGAGAAAGAAAGAGACTTCCAAGTACAGGAATAACATAAAACTCCTGATAGACATGACTGGAAAAGATCATCACCATGATACACTGCATTCAAACTCTCCACAGTAAAACATAAAGAAAAGATTATAAAATGTGCATGAGAGAAATGTCAGACTACTTTCAGAGAACTTCCAATTAGACTCACAGCTGACTTCTCATCTGAAACTCACAGGCTAGGAAATAATGGCAAGATATATCCCAACTCTTAAAAGAAAAAAAATGTCATCTCAGAATACTGTGCCTTGCCCTGCAAAGCTCTCATTTATGAATGAAGGTGAAATAAAGACTTTCTATAACAAACAGAAACTGAAATAATTTGTCACTATCAGCCTTACAAAGATGTTTAAAGATTTGCTACACATGGAAACACAGAAAGATAGCATCATTATAAAGGAATGTGAAGGCAGAAAACCCCCCAGAAAAAGCGTAAAATAAATAAAAAATAGGAATATTTATGAGGAAAAGGCTGGGCCACATTGTTACTTATCAATAATCACCTTGAATGCAAATGGCCTCAACTCTCCAGTTAAAAGATACAGGCTGGCCTAATTCATTAAGAAACAAGACCCATCTATTTGCTGCCTACAAGAAACACATCTCACCAATAAAGATACACAGAGATTGAAAGTGAAAGGATGAAAAAATACTCCATGCTAATGCTAATTGAAATAAAAAATGAGCAGGTGTAGCCATCTTAACAGCAGACAAAACAGACTCTAACATAAAAACTGTTAAAAGAGACAAACAAAGGCACTAGGTAATGATTAAGTGATCAATTTAACAGGAAGATGTGACTATAATAAATATATATGCATCTAATTACAGGGCACCTGGATATTTAAAAGAATTATTAATGGATCTAAAGGGATACATAGACACCATTACAATAGTAATGGGAGACTTCAATGGACAGATCAACTGGACAGAAAATCAAAAAAGAAACAACAGAGCTAATTGACACTATGGAACAAATAGACCGAACTGATATTTATAGAACTTTTCACCCCACAGTTGCAAAAACACATTCTTCTCTTCAGTGCATGAAGCTTTCATTAGGATAGAGCATAGCGAAGCCATAAAGCAAGTCTCAACAAATTTAAAAACATTGAAATAATGCCATGCATCTTCGCTAATCACAATGTATGAAGCTGGGAATCTCTAGATCATAAAGATATTGAACAACATTCTCTTGAATGAACAGTGAGTCATATAAGCAATCAAAAGAGAAATGAAAAAAATTTCTGGAAACAAATGAAGATGACAATACATCACATCAAAATCTATAGGATACAGCAAAAGCAGTGTTAAGAGGGAAGTTGACAGCAGTTTGTGCCTACATAAAAAAATTGGAAAGGTACCAAATAAATGAGCTATCAATGTATCTCAAGGACCTAGGAAAACAACAACAAACAAAATCCCAAAATAGTAGGAGGAAAGAAATAATTAAATGACAGAAGAAATAAACAACATTGAAACAAACAAACAAAAAAAAACAATACGGAAGATTAGTGAAATAAAGAGCTGAGTTTTTGAAAAAACAAGAAATGGAAAAATGATACATTAACCATATTAACCAAAAAAATGAGGGAGAAGATCCAAATCAATAAAATCAGAGATGAAAAAGAAAATGTAACAACAGATATCACAGACATAAAAAGAATCATCAGGAATTACTATAAAGAGATGTATGCCAACAAATTGGGTAACTTGGAAGAAATGGATAGATTTCTGGACACAGAAGCTACCAAAATTGAGTCATAAAGATGTAGAAAACCTAAACAGACCAATAACCAAAATAGAAATTGAATCAATAACAGAGACGCTCCCAACATAGAAAAGCCTGGGACCAATTGGCTTTACTGCTGAATTCTGCCAGATGTTTAAAGGACAACTAATTCCAATTCTTCTCAAACTATTCAAAACAATTGAAAGAGAGTGAATCCTCCAAAACACCGTCTATAAGGCCTGCATCACCTTAATTCCTAAACCAGAAAAACATAAAATAGAGAAGGAGAACTCTAGACCAGTATCTTTGATGAACATAGATGCAAAAATCTTCAACAAAAGATTAGCAAATTGAATCCAACAATACAACAGAAAGATCATTCACCGGACCAAGTAGAGTTTATCCCAGGTATGCCGGGATGGTTTAACATTAACGAATCAATGAATATGATGCATCACATTAATAAACTGAAGAACAAATACTATGTGGTAATCTCAATAGATGCAGTAAAAGCGTTTGATAAAATGCAACATTATTTCATGATGAAAACCTTAGGCAAATTGGGTATAGAGGGAACATTCCTCAACACAATCAAAGCAATTTATGACAAACCATTGGCCAGCATTCTATTGAATGAGGAAAAGCTGGAATCTCCCCCTTAAGATCAGGAACCAGACAAGGATGCCCACTGTCACCACTGCCATTTAATATAATCATAGAAGTTTTAGCCACAACAATTAGACAAGAAAAAGAAAGATAAAAGACACAAATTGGGAAGGAGGAATTCAAACTATTGCAATTTGCGGAAGGCATGATTCTATATATAAAGAATCAAAAAGTCTCCAGTGAGAGACTTAGAACTTATAAAAGAGTTTGGTAAAGTGGCAGAATGTAAAATTAACACACAAAAATCAATACCCTTTTATATTCACAGATAATGCCATGGCTGAGAAAGAACTTTTAAAATCAATCCCTTTCAAAATAGCTACAAAAAGAATTAAACACCTTGGAATAAATTTAACCAAAAATGCCAAGGATGTCTTCGATGAAAATTACAAAATATTAAAGAAAGAAATAGAAGAAGACATAAAAAATGGGAAAATCTTCCATGTTCATGGATTGGAAGAATCAATATAATCAAAATGTCCATGCTACCCAAAGCAATTTACAGATTCAGTGTGATCCCAATCAAAATGCCAATGACATTCTTCTCAGATCTACAAAAAAATAATGCTAAAATTTATATGGAAACACAATAGATCCCAAATAAATAAAGGGATACTAAACTACAAAAACAAAGCCAGAATCATCACAATACCAGGTTTCAAGACATATTACAGGGCAGTTATACTCAAAACAGCCTGGTACTTGTACAAAGACAGATAGATAGATGAATGGAACAGAATAGAAAAACCAGAATTTAGCCTATGTATCTACAGCCAACTTATATTTGACAAAAGAGCTAAAATCAACCCCTGGAGCAAGGACAGTCTCTTCAACAAATGGTGCTGGGAAAACTGTTTCTCTGCATGCAGATATATGAAACTAGACATCTACCTTACACTTTACACACACACACACACACACACACACCACACAAACATTTAAAATGGATCAAAGACCTAAACCTATGACCTGATACCATCAAATTATTAGCGAACAGTGGGGAAACCCTGCAAGACAATGGCATAGGCAAAGACTTGGAAAAGATCCCAGAGGCACAGGCAATCAAAGCCAAAATTGACAAAAGGGATTACATCAAGCTGAGAAGCTTCTGCACTGCCAAAGAAGCATTCAGCAAAGTGAAGAGGCAACCAACAGAATGGGAGAAAATATTTGCAAACTACACAACTGATAAAGTGTTAACATCCAGAATCTATAAAGAAATCAAGTTCAACATCAACAAAATAAACAATCCATTTTAGTAATGGGCAAAGGAATTGAACAGACATTTTTCAAGAGAGGAATTTCAAATAGCCAATAGACAATTGAAAAAATGTTCGGGATCACTAGCCATCAGTGAAATGCAAATCAAAACCACAATGAGATTTCACCTTACCCCAGTTAAAATGGCTCTCTTACAGAAATCAACAAACAACAAATGCTGGTAAGAATGTGGGCAGAAAAGGCACCATAATTCCCTATTGGTAGGAATGTAAACTGGTACAGCCACTGTGGAATACAGCATGGCGATACCTCAGAAATCTTAATATAGACCTACCATATGATCCAGTCATCCCACTCCTGGGAATTTACCCACACCCAAAGAAATCAGCATATGAAAGAGTTATCTGTATCCCTATGTTCATTACAGCACAATTCACAGTAGCCAAGATATGGAATCAATCCAGATGCCCATCAACTGTTGACTGGGCAAAGAAAATATGATATATATATATATATATATATATACACTTATGGTGTATTACTCAGTTGTTATTATGAAATCCTGTTTTTTGCAACAAAATGGATTTGATTGGAAACAATTACACTTAGTGAAATAAACTAATCCCAAAAAGACAGATACCATATGTTTCCCTGATCTGAGGTAACTAATAGAGTATCTAAAATGTAATGTATTGGAGTGAAATGGACATTTTGCTATTAAATGATTGTTTACAGCCCTTGTCTCTTGTGTTAAAGAACAGTTTTTTTTTTCTTCATACTATTTGTTGAACACTTTTACCTAGGGTAAATTTTTGGATTAATTTTATGGGTTAATTTTATGATCATTATGTAACCTGAAAGCAAATGTTTGTAAAAATGAAAAGTGGGAATGGGAGATGGAGGAGGAAGAAGTTTTGGAGCATGGGTGGGAGGGAGGGTAGGGTGGGAAGTAGCACTATGATCCTAAATCTGTATATATGAAATACATGAAACTTGCATAACTTAAATAAAATTTTAAAAAATGTATCCAACTATTCAATATTCTGTATATTTAATGAAATCCCTACCCATAATGCCAATTGCATTTTTCACAGAAATCGAAAAGTCAATCTTAAAATTCATATGGAATCATAAAAGGCTTTGAAATGATGAAAAAATTGAAGAAAGTAGAACAAAGCTAAAATCATCATGCTTTCTGATTTCAAACTGTATCACAAAGGTATAACAATCAAAATAGTATATATTAATTGCCTAAGAATAGGTGCACTGACAAGAGGAATAAAATTGAAAGCTCAGAAATAAACCCATGCATATATTGTCAGCTATTATTGGCAAGGATGTCAAAAGTACACAATGATAAAAGGATAATCTCTTCAACAAATTGTGCTGGGAAATGTGGATATCCATGTGCAAAAAGTTATTACTTTTTTTTTTTGATAAATAAAACCAAACGTTTATTTACACCAAAGAATTCCAACACTGGATCTTTCACATATGAAGGACAAAGTATTATATATATACACACAGCAAGGGGTGGCAGGGCTGTAACAAGAGAGTTTATAGTTTTCCCACAATTACAGGTCTACCATTTCTGTTTCACTGGAGATAGCGGCTCTGCTCCCCCTCTCAGATACATTTACAGGACCGAGGAGCAGTCTTCTCACTAGATGGCATGTGAGGGAAGGGGAAGGCAGGAGGAAAGGAAGGTAGAAAACTAAAGTGAAGCTCCGTGTGGCCACATCTCCCATTTGCTCTCAGAGTTGCTAGCATGAGACCTATAGAGAGAACGCCTGTCTTTTTTGTAAAAAGCAGTAAGTTATGCCCAGGAACTAACTGAATTCAAAATGGCCAAGTCAAAGAAAACTGACAAGTAGACCTATTTGCCTTCCCCCTCCTACCAGCTAGTGGAGCACAGCATGAGAGGAGAAAAGACTAAGGAAAGGAGCCTGGAAGGGAAGGATCACAATTTTGAACTAAACTAAAATGAAAATGATAACTGAGCTGGATTCAAGGTTAGGTCATAAGACATGATTCATACTGAACAGAAGTGTGGATCTGCCTGCACTTGGGGTAGATTTGCCATCATCAGTACAGCCTCCACCAGTCAGCAGGCTAGCCCTGCAGAAGCACTTGTGGGGTCAAGAGATCTAAAGGACTAGCAGTGCAGGGTCCTCCCTGCCTCCTTCCTTCCCGCCTCCCTCAAGAAGCTACATTTGTGTAATCTCTGGAGAAGAGCACGAGATATGACCCCCAAAAGCATGGGACAGTGGGGGAGCATTGGTGGGGATGGGAAGAAACCTCCACCCAAACGCAGCAGCCAGGAATGAGGCTGGTTCATCTTTGTTCTTTAGTAATGAGGAACTGAATTTGGGATGGGAAAAAAAAATTTGTCTGTGAAATATTCCACCTGCAGGTAATTTTTCAGGGAATCCCCTGAGTTATGAAAAGTTCGAGTTAAAAAAGGAAAAAAAAGAAAAAAAGAAAATCAGCCTATTATATTTTTTTTTATGACTGAACTACTATAAATCCACAAGCAACGGTTCAGACACGGTGCTTCTGAAAGTGTCTCACCCCTCCCCACCAGGCGCAAGCTGCATCAAGGAGAGGGTGGACTTCCCCACCTCTGCTCAGGCATCAGGAGACAGATGGGGCCATTACTGCTGAGCGCCAGCGGCAGCTGGAACTGGCATCCCCAGGGGGCTGGCAGCAGCAATCACTGGTGAGCCTGCCAGAGGTCCGAGAGGTGAAGGGGTTGGCACTGAAGAAATCCGTGACATCATATTGGCGCTGCTGACAGGTGTGCTGCCCCCTGGCATGCTAGAGGAACCCATGCTAGCCTGGTCCTTCACAACAGTATAGAAATAGGGGTGTTCCATGGCCTCCCTTGCGGTGAGTCGTGACTGGTGGTCATATCGCAGCAGCTTGTCCAGGAAATCCAAGCCCTCAGGGCTGACAAGGTGTTGGTTTTCACTGTGGACAAAGCGTTCCCATCGCTTACGAGAGTGCCTGCCCAGGATATCATTGAAACGTGGATCTAATTCAATGTTGTATTTGTCAATATAGTCATACAAATCTTCTGTCCCCAGAACCTTGGCTATCCTCACCAACTGATCGTAATTATCATGTCCATGGAAAAATGGCTCCTTCCGGAAGATCATACTTGCCAGCATACAACCCAAGCTCCACATGTCCAAACTATAATCATACATCTGATAGTCTACTAGTAGCTCAGGACCTTTGAAGTATCGAGAAGCAACTCGGACATTATATTCTTGTCCAGGATGGTAAAATTCAGCCAAACCCCAGTCTATTAGTCGTAGCTTTCTGTGTTCATGATCGATCATGACATTGTGGGGCTTCACATCTCTGTGCATAATTCCCATGCTGTGGCAATAATCCAAGGCCTTCAGAATCTCATACATGTAAAATCGAATATCATAGTCTGTTAATGTCTGGTACAATTGCTTGAAGTCTGTGTTGTTTCCGTGTTCAAAAACCAAGGCAGGGGTTCGTGACACAGGGTCTTTGACAATGTCTGCCAGTGTAATGATGTTGGGTCCTCCTCTCAAATTCTCCAAAATCTTTATTTCACGCTTAATTTTCTTCTTTTTTACTGGCTTGAGAATTTTAACAACAACTTTTTCGTTATTTGTAATGTTGATGGCTTCAAATACTTCACTATATTTACCCCGGCCTAATTTTCGAACCAGTTGGTAGTCATCTTGATTTCCCCATTCCACCACATGTGACTCATAATCCCAGTACTCTTGGGGTCTGTGCGTATTCACATCTGTGTAAACTCTGGCCCTGCTTGGCACGGGTCCTGACATGTCAGACAGGTTGGCGGACAAAGCTGGCCTTGATGTTTGAAGATCTGGTGGTCACTGTGGAGGCAGCTGAGGGGTAAGACCTTGTTTTCAGACCTGTCTTCTTCAAACTGTGGTGGAAGCGGCAGCGGCGGCGGCCGCTCTCCCCTCTCCTCACACAGACAATATCAAAAGTTGTTACTTTTATAGAAAAGTAAAAATTGGATTTTTAAGTTTACTTTGTTTTATTTGACACATAATAATTATATATAGATGCTACTTGACCTAGAGTGGCACTATATTCTGTTAAATCTGTCATAAGTTCAAAATGAACATTTCATACACCCGACATGCCAACCATCACAGAATAACAATAATGTGCACTGTAGTGTATCATTGTTTATGCTACAAAGAGAAGAGTGTGACCCAGGGGATATCTCCCAAAAGATAAAATAGAGTGAAATTTTGGCACAAAGAATTCTGGGAATATGAATAGAATCAGTAGTATGATAAACAGATGATGAACACATGGCCCCCTCTTTTCAGATGTTAGTAGGGTTTTTAATTCCTAAAGACCCAAAAACAGACCATTGAAATGCTGGGTGTTGGTGGCAGTGATGGCAACAGTAGGGTAACACAACTGGTGCAAAGATAGTTAAAAGAACCTGAAAGAGTGGTTGTGATTCAACAAGGCCATCACATGGCATGAAGAGATTTCTCATCTCTAGTAGGAGGCACGGAAGTGTGTCATACATGGGTAGAGCATTACGAAGAGGCCTGTGTCATGAGAAAGATGCTTTCAGCTAGGGGTGGGAGTAAGATCAATCCAATTCAGGGATGTGGAATGCCCACGTACATACACATCCCCATTGCCATGAAGTCATGTAAGCACCCCTTCCCCCACTGTCTACTCCCATTGCTTTTCTATGGGGATATTCACAGAAAGGGGATATGAAAGACTATGAGTTTAAAGTCAAGAATATATGAGTTTATAATCCTTAACTGAAGAATACTAAGATATGCTAAAATGAAATTTTCATTTTATTATTTTTAAAATCTTGCTATTCAACATGTTGAGGATGAGGAAAATCAAATCAGCTGTGAGAGATAGCTTTTTTGTTGCATTTGTACCTTTTTTGTCAGATGGAATTGAGAAGATTTCCTCTTGACTTGATATCCAAAAAGACACTGCTGTTCAATTAATGCCAGCTAAAAGAAGAAATATGTTTAGTTACAAAACAGTATCGTGCACTTTTGCAGCTCATTGGGCTCTGATTTGAATTCCATCCCTATCATTTATGTAATTAACAACTCTGTCCTTCAATTTGTTCAGCTATAAAGTGGGGATAATAATCATATACATAAAACATTAGTACAATTCCTTGCAGGGAAAAAGATGCTGAACAAATACTAGCCATTCTTACTGTTGCTGCTGTTAAGTACCAGGGAGGCCCTATAAACAACGCGAAGAGTATAAATCACAGTCCCCAGTATGATAGACTGATAAATAATTGAACAAATGAGGATGAAGATTGCAGGGTGTATAGGGTAGGCAGTGTAGTAGGTTCAGAATGGAGCTGAGTGACCAAGTGATGTTGCTGGAAATAAACTGGAGAAGTTTGGGGAAATTATTTAAGTGTTGGGAATATTAAACCTCAAGAATTGAAAACAAAAGGACAATTGAAAATAGGAAACTAACAACAGATTTTAAATTATAAGAGATAAACCTCCCTTAGGGAGTCATATACATATAGATAGTAAGTTATTACTGAGTTTTGTGATATTTAAACAATTATGTTTGTGACTAATTCTACCTGAAAATTCTTTATAAGTAAAATTGCTAATAAAATAGTTAAGACAGTGATTTATCATGATTTTGCTACTCTGAATTTCTTCTGGTCATGAATCATACCACTGCTTTGCCTAGCTATTACATTTCCTAGGATTCTCTCTCCTTGGGCTGTCAAGTAGGGAGTTTTTGCTGGGTGGTGCTGAAAATATTACTTCCCTGCCTCCACTACAAGATCAGGCTACGGGCAATGTTATTATCTATGTTGACTACAGGATGATGAACTTGTAATTTATTAAGGAAAAAAACAAAACTTGTAAATGACTGAAAATCTTCATATACACAGTGTCAAAACAATTGATTGAAACAAAGCCCTTGTTTTTCTTAGAAAATTATACCTGATGTTTTTCAAAAATACCTAGTCTGTAAGAGAATATATTATATACTTTGTTTTTGATTTGTTGTATTTTAGTAATTTTAGAATTTCAAAGAAACAAAAGAGCTGTATTCTATTTATTTTATTCATTTAATTTTTTTAGTTTGCAAATGATATGCACTATCCAAATGATTAGTATCCCTAAGTCAATAATATCTTAGGAGCTATGTAAATATAATGATGTTTATTAATTATATTTATAATCCTTTTGCTGTTTATGGCTGCTATTTATTCTACTAAGACCTGATGAGAGTTCAATATTACATTTTCTAGTATTGGAAAAAGAAAATAATATTTCATCATTTCAACTGCCTGCGCTGTTTCAATGAGAAAAATAAGTGACTACAAGGCAGCCAATTGAATAAAATTCAGAAGTGCTTTGGAACATCTGAATCCCCCCAAAAGAAAAATCCTTAAGATTTTGAGAAATAAAGTTCTAAAATGTAATAATTTGTAATTCTTTATATAAACAAACTTATTTAATTCTAATTATTTAACCATCATTTGGCACCTGCTCTTTGTTTCGTAATAAATTATAGTCCCTTTAAAATCATTAAATATATGATACTCCTGAATGATTTTATAAAGCCTTTTTGACTGTTTTATCCCCCATTTCATTTCCTTTAATACCTACACAAACTGGGAGCCACACAAAAAATGACATTGTTGCCTTGACATATTACCATATTACAGACATCAATAATTCCCAAAGCCCATCCTCACTATCATGATTGAAATTTCTAGGATGATATCAATGGCACTTAAAAGATCTGAAGAAATGATAGATTGGAAAGGTTGTACTTAGCAATCTAATTCTGCGCCATAAGGACATGAAATAATTCACTAGTATATCCCGATAAGTAATCTAACAACTTAACTGACTTTTTAAAAACACAAACTCCTGTAGGATGACTCTCTTAGGACAAGAATGCTATTTATGGTATTCAAAAGTAGAAGCAAACTAAATAAAAAATTACCTGGTGAACTGTATATAAATAAATACCACAAAAGTATCTATAAATCCTGTATTACCAAACAGAATGCCTTATTTACTGTGTTTGCTAAAGCTTATAAAGTTCTTGTGGATTATATTTGGGTCATTATTGGATACACATCGTATAGATTGAAATTCTTATTTAATATGATGCAGTCAGATACTGTACAAACTTTTCCATGTGACGTTTGTAATGAAACCAAAGATATCAACACATAAAGAAAAATGTAAATCCCAGTAGTTTATGATATTTATAGCTGTCATTGCACTCAAAATAATATGCCTGTAAATTCATAAAAAAGAGTTTTCTTTTATGTTGTCTACTTTGATAACATTTTGAAATTTAGTTTCTCTCATTTATTTTGAATCAAGGATTACAATGGCTTTTCTTTCACTTTCGAATTATCAAAATGACTTTTTGTATTGGTTTCATTTTTATAATTTTTAATTTATATAAAGAGAACAAATTTCATGTATTTCATATATACAATTTTAAGAGCATAATGATACTTCATATTGGGCAGCATATTGAATAACATCAAATACAACTATCAAATTCCAGCTTGCAGAACTAAGTGTTTGATAATATAATCAAATAACTGTTATCAGAGTTCCAGATAATAGAAAAGGGAATTTCTTATCAATTTCCTGAAAGATTTTCAATGCTTCCATTTCTATTCTCTTAAGGCATGCTTTCTTCAATTACTAAACTGGGTATGATGACCCTAAGCTAAGTCATTATTCAGTTATACTCCTAAATATTTCAATTCTGTAGTAAATGTCATTCTTATCATCAGTAATGTGGAGGCAATGAATTATGGTTGGCCTGGAAGTATTCATAGATAATTTAAATTACTCACTTTATTGAATATCTAACAAGAAAAGTGTCCCCATTTGAAATGAAGTTTGGCATTACTTTAGAACTTGATATGTTGTAGTATTTTCCTCCCAACATATTTTTACATTTTCCACCATCATATATTCTGCAAAATTATTAAAAAAGATTTTATGTAATAAGTACTAAGATGAAATTATTTATTATTATAAATTTTCTATTTTCGTACAAGTGATATAATTCTTGTATCCAAACATACTCAAGAAGGCAGCATATAGATGAAAAAAGGTATTATCTAAAATAAATGCCCAAGATACAGTGATTTTTGCCTTCATATTTTCCAAATACTACATTTTACATTTCTTTTAACAAAATGTACTTCTAAAGTCACTTTAAAAATCAATATCAATAAAAGATATGCTGGTATATTGAAATACTTATTATTTAGAGAAGGTCATACAGCTAAGAATTTTAAACTGCAATATTATCAAAAATTACAGGTACTGTAGTCCTTTCTTAAGCCTATTACCTTTTTTTCACTGTCTATAAATACAACACATAAAAGCTCCTTATTACAGAATGCTTTATTAACACCAGAAGACAGTCTTATGACATGATCTATGGTTGATTGATTTGCCTGAAAGCCACTTTAATACTAAGGAAGAAGATTATTCTTCTCTAGAAAGAATGACAGAATGTAATAAATAATTTCTTCCATCATCTTACATAGCAATGAAGTTAAGGGTATCAGTTGATAAGAACCTAAATCAGAAGATGATCCTTTGTATTAAAAAAATAGAAAATACAAAGATGATTTTCTCATTTTGTGAACTTTCCATTACCACAAATGCATTATCACTTTTTTAGATGAAGTATGTGAAAATAATTTGAACTTGATTAACAATGTACTGAACTCTTTACTTTCCATTGGACCCTGGTTCAGAGTCTGCATTAGATACCTATCTTAGTCCGTTAGAGCTGTTATACAAAAATACCTTAGTCTTTGAAATGCTTAAACAACAGAAATGTATTGCTTCCAGTTCTGGGTGCGGGAAAGTTCAAGATCAGGGCAACAGCAGATTCAGTATCTAGTGAGAACTTGCTGTCTTCAAAGATGGTACCTTCTTATTGTGTCCTCACATGGTAGAAGGAGAAAACCAGCTCACTTAGGCCTCTTATACAAGGGCACTAACCCCCTTCATGAGGGCTGTGCCCTCATGACTCAAACACCTCCTAATGTCCTCTACTTCTTTTAAAGTTTAGTTTATTTTATGGTTTTATTTTATTTTCATCTACTTTAAACACAGAGTGATGGAGAGAGAAAGAGGAAGATAAAGACTACACACACACACACACACACACACACACACACATCTCTTCCATCTGCTGGTCCTTTCCCCAAATGCCTGCAATAGCCAGGACTTGGCCAGGCTGCAGCTAGAAGCCTGGGATTCCATGTGGGTCTCCCACATAGGTTGCAGTTGGGCAAGCACTGAGTCCTCATCCATTGCCCCCCAGGATGCATTACCAATAAACTAGATTGGAGGTGGAGCATGTGGGACTAGAGTTTGCACTCGAATATTGGATGCAGGCCTTGCAAATGGCAGCATAACCCACTGAACCACAATGCCTATCCCAGGCAACCAGTTCTTCATACTTTTGAGTAAAAAATTCATTTTCAGCATATGAATTTTATGGGGACACATTCAGACCATAAGTAATATTTTATAAAACATTTATCTGAAAGTTATGCTGACACAAATATAATGACTTACTAACAGATATTCAGCATCAATTCATATTTAAATAATTTGAAATGATAGAGACAGTATAATGAAACATTCATCTGACATATTATCACTTTATTATACCTATTGAATAAATTACAAATTTTCAAATCTATGACAGACCTCAAGAGTTCCCCTTTATATTCCAGGCACACATTCTAAATCCAATTAATATATCAAATTATATCCTTGTGTTCTGAGAAAAGTAATTCACCCTTTAAAATCCTTTCCATCTCTGAAGTATGTTATGGCTTGACGTCCTTACCAAAACTCACGTTGAAATTTAATTTCCATTTGAAGTATTAAAAAGTGTGACCATGTTGGACATTTCAAATGTAATTAGGTGAGGGCAGCACTCTGGTGGCATCCCATTTGAATGCTTGTTCGAGTCCCGGCAGCTCCACTTCTGATCCAGCTCTCTATTGTGGCCTGGAAAAGTAGTGGAAGATGACCCAAGTTCCTGGGCCCTTGCACCTGCATGGGAGACCTGAAAGAAGCTCCAGGCTCCTGGCTTCGGTTCAGCACAGTTGTGGCCATCTGGGGAGTGAACCAATGGTTGGAAGACCTCTCTCTCTCTACCTCTGCCTCTCTGTACCTCTGCCTTTCAAATAAATAAATAAATAAATATTTTAAAAATGGCCTTTTTCCTATAATAAAATATTTTAAAAATAAAACATGTTTTCTTTTATGAAATCCTCTGTCCAAGTATCCAATTTATCCTCAAAACAAAAACAAATAAAACTCACAAGGTACAGTGTTCTGACAAGTATTTTATACTACTTTGTTTTTTCACAATAAGCTCAAGTTAAAAAAGATTATCAAAAAGTGCAACATTTTGTATAATACAATCCTTATTTCCATATTGTCTCTAGTAGATATGTCATGGTTCTAAATAGCTTTTATTTATTTTTTAAAGAATTTTATTTAAGGTATATAAATATATACAGATTCAGGAACATAGTGATACTTTCCACCCTACCCTCTCTCCCACTCACACTCGCACCCTTCTTTCTTCTCCCTACTCTAATCCCATTCTTACTTTTTACAAAGATCTATTTTTAGTTTACTTTATACTTATAAGATTAAGCCTACAGTAAGTAAAGAGTTCAACAAATAGTATAAAAAAAGGGGGAAAAAACACTGTTCCTCAACAATAGAGATAAGGGCTGTTCAAAATCACAGCATCATAAAGTGTCAATTTCACTCTTTATTTTTATTTATTTTTTTTTATTTATTTATTTTTTATATATAAAGCTTTTATTTAAAGAATATAAATTTCCAAAGAACAGCTCATGGACCACAATGGCTCCCCCCCCACACAAGGGGAGAGGGAGCGGGAAAGGGGAGGGTGGGGGGAGGGAGGGAAGTTGTGTGGGGGGGGAGCAATTTCACTCTTATACATTACCTTTTAGGTACTCTATTAGTTACCACAGATCAGGGAAAACATATAGTATTTGTCTTCTGGGGACTGGCTTATTTCACTAAGTATATACATACATATATAAAGAAATCCTGTCATTTGAAACAAAATGGATGCAATTGAAATAATTTTTATTTCTAAACCTTCAACCTAACAAGGGATAACTCTGAAACTCAACTCTAACAAATTGTCCATAATTTCTAGATTTCCAGTGACAACTGTTATGGTTTACCCTGAATAATTTCTCTGACTTCAGTTAGTATCTTTGCTGCTGTCAATAGCTTCTACTCTCACTTCTAAAACTGTCAAAATGGCATATACTCAAAAGGCACAGTAGCCTTTTAAAGCTCCCCAGGGCTAGGTTTTAGGATAGCAACTTTTTTTTTTTTGAATTTATTTATCCATTTGAAATGGTGGAGTTACAGAGAGGCAGAGGCAGAGACAGAGAGAGATCTTGCATCTGCTGGCCCACTCCCAAAATGGCTAGGAGCTTCTTCCAGGTCCCCAACACAGGTGCAGGGGCCAAGCAGTTGAACCATTTTCTACTGCTTTCCCAGGCCACCAGCAGGGAGCTGGATCAGAAGTGGAGCAGCCGGATTGCGAAGCAGCGCCTACATGGGATGCTAGTGCTGCAGGCAGCGTCTTTACCTGCTATGCTGCAGCACCAGCCCCAAGATTGCAACGTTTTTATAAGACCTACTCCACTGGACCCTGGAGAGTATTTAGGAAGCGAATCAGTGTATATTTCTCATACAATACCATGGTACATCACTTTTTTTCCTGTGATTTGCAACGTTTAGAACTCCAAAACTGTTACTGTGGTGGCATAAGGTAAGCATGCACCTTCCCCACACCATATAAGAATCTCCTAGTTTAGCCAGGGCTCTTTTCAATCTCTAACAGTAGTGCCCAAATTTCAGGATCCCTGAGATTTTGGCACAGCAGCAACATTGTTCCTGATTGAGAACCATTGCATTAAACAACTGCAACCACGAATGATAGTTGAACATATTAACACTAATTTATGGAAAAAGCAGGACTGCTGCCTCCTTGTCTGCATTGTAAGGATCGTGGAAATCCTCACGTCTCCTAACATGTAAATAACGGAACAAACTGAAAGAAAGCAATACCACTTCTTAGAACTAAAGGAGAAAGAAGTCACAGGGTAAACTACTGCCCCTGCAATTAGAAAGAGACAAGATAACACAGAACAGTACAATGTCCATGAGCTGAAATCTACAAGCAGTTTAAAAAGTCCAGGGAAACCCAGTCAGTGAAAGGTCCTCCACACCTCCACACTTTTGTGAGTTTTATCTTGTGTCACTGTACCAGATTGCCACAATAATTAAATGAGAAAAAACAGCCCTCGGAGGGAATTCCCTTAAAGAGAGATGTAATTGAAACACTTTGAAGTACACCAGAGATTTCTACCCTTCTCAACAAGGTGTGTCCTCAGAAGGACAATTCAAGTTGAACCCAATCTGCTGGGAACGTATCTGAACCTATCTGATGTGGAGGGAGGGATATCCAACTGTAACTCAATTCTCTCATCAACTTAAGAGAGAAGGTGAAAATCCTACTCCCGGGCCTACAGTCTTCCGGTCCCATCTAAGGTGGCAAAATACAAAGGAGCATTTGTGAAGTTCACAACGAGAGGTATAGGCTTACTTAAAGACTGAAAAGACAGATCTAACCATAGGCTTCTAGAATGCTCCTGGTGCCTCACACCTTGTCAACATTCTACTAAAGCTTGTATGTATGAGATCCTTTCACCCAGTATATCTTGAACATATATCAAGAAAAGTATAAGACATACTAATATATAGAAAACACAGTTTGAAAAGGCAGCAAAAACAACCAAACAAGACAGATATGGCAGGAAAAAACACAGGTGAAATAATTTAATAACATGCATGGTAAACTAGCATTTCTGACAGAAATACAGGCTAATCTGTTTTGGACTAATGCATGGTATTATTGAGGTACACATGCAGAATTGTAAGAAAGCCTTATAGTTAGTGTAATATTTTGTTCTTCAATTAGATGTCCCATGAAATTGCTAAGACTTAAAGAAAAAGTCCTAGTTTTTGGTAAAAAAAATCTTTTAGGGGTTTTCTGAAAGAACAAAAGCAATTACATTTTTCCCCATTGTAATCTGAAATAAGGACAATAAAGAGTATGTCCCAAAATGTCAAAATGAACAAAGAAAATGGTTCTGTTCATTCTCTATAAGGATCAGATATTCAATCTGGAAAAATTCAAGATTTTGCAAAGATTCAATAAAAAAATTTTTACATGGCACAGGCCCCAGTGTCCCAGGCCTTATGTTACAGATATTTTAGTAATACAAAATAGGTTGTACTAAACAAATTGACCCCTCCCCATTTTTCTTTTACAATATTTACATAAATGTAAATATAATCCAGCTAAGTACTTTGTAAGTGTGCCTGTGCACTCAGTACAGGTTTTCCTTTTGTTGTGTCGAAAATGAGTTGAAAAAAATTTTGAATTTACTTAAGTTGCACTGAATTGAGTGCACATGCCCACACATTCATACACATACACTACATATATATGTATATACATATATATATTTAGTATAAAAATTATGGCTGCCATATATTTCATATGGAGATGTTTATAATACTTACTGACTTTATACCCCTTATGTAATACTATACCATATCTTTCCTCACTTTGTGATATTCATCACAAATGCCACATTATGTAAATATTAATATGTGCATACTTTTTTTCAAGCAAAATAGTGTAGGGGCCGACATTGTGGCTCAGTTGATTATGCCACCCCTTGTAACACCAGCATCCCATGTTGGAGCACCATTTCAAGTCTTGGCTGCTCTACTTCCAATCCAGCTCCCTGTTAATGCACCTGGGAAGGTAGCAGATGATGGCCCACACATGTAGGAGACCAGGAAGGAGTCAATTTTGTTTATCAAGTCAATTACAAGTTGTAACTATCTTATAAAATAGGATTTGTGCCAATGAACTTGAGTTTACCACTGTTGGTCTACACTAGGGAGAATACTTTGGAAGGGTTTTTATAATACATTCATATAAATTAGTTACCTGTGTGAATTTGTTGAAGGCAAATATTTATACCTTCATTATAAAATTATTAATTCAAAATATTTGCCAAGGTATATAACATGATCTTTCTACAGTTAAATTTCCAGGCAAGCAAATATGTTATTTGGATGTACTACAATTACCCTGAGTTTTCTTGTCTTGATAGCATCCTGTGCTCCCAAAGTGTAAATATTTGTATATGCCTTTCATAAGATGAGATGCCTTATTTCTCTGTTTGCAGTGTACTTTGTACATGAACATGTGATAAAGTTACGGGAAAACACAAAACATGTTTGGATTAATTGCAGCTAGATTATAGTCCATTACTGAAAACAAGTAGTATCTCACTTAGGTTAAGTATTAGAAAGATGTTGTCATTTGCATTTCATAATTAGTATTTTATTTTGTAAGCTTAATGACAATAAAAGAACATTTAAATAGGCCAACTTCAAAAATGGTACAATAGGTCACTTTCATCTGAAGAATTTATATTTTTTTTAAAAAAAAGATTAATTTATTTTAGTTGAAAGAATTACAGAGAGAAAGAGAGGAAGAAATGGAGAGAGAGACCTTCTATCTGCTGATTCACCCCTCAAAATGGCTGTAAAGTCTAGTGTTAGGGAACCATTCATGGAGAAAGTAACTGTTGAAAGAAAGTAACTGTGCAGTAGCACAGCTTGAAAGAAAAATAGAAAGGTAACCACCCTAGCTGGTAAGATTTGAAAACGGATGGCCTAACTAGACTGCCTAACCACAAACTGTCATTGCCATGACGACGGGACCCTGGGGGGTTGGAATGTGGGCGGGGCTAGCCTCTAGAAGCTGTATATAAGGGGACCCTCAGACGCTGTAAATCAGAGGTTGCTCAGCCTCTCTCCCCGGTCCGTGGTGCCTAGTGCCCACGGGGAGAAGCTCCTGGTCCGTAGTGCCTAGTGCCCGCAGGAGTAGGCTTGAGCGCTCTCTCCTCCTAGTCGCCTAGAGTATCAATAAAGTGTGTTTAGCTTGACCTTGCTCAGTCTCCTCGACTCTTCCTTCGCGGTAACCTGGCCAGTTCACGAAGGGGGAGATCCTGACATCTAGAGTTGGGCCAGACCAAAGCCAGGAACCAGGAGCTTCATCCAAACCCCCACTTGGGTGCAGGGGCTCAAGCACATCAACCTCCTTTGCTGCTCTCCCAGGCCATGAACAGGGCTCTGGATCAGAACTGGAGCTGCCAGGACTCCACCAGGTGCCCATATTGGATGCTGGCACTACAGGAGGCAGCTTAACCCACTACGCCACAGCGCCAGCCCCTGAAGAATGTATTTTACATCATTGTTGGAGTTTCCAAAGAGAGCTCTAAATATCATACCAAAATATATTATGATTGTTAACATGTTGAAACATTTCTGAATTATTGTATCTGAGAATGGTAGAGCTTCAAAAGGTCAAAGTATAAAATGATTTATCCTCACCAAAATAACCTCAAATACAAGAGGTTTAAAGGCCTTACAGATAGTGTATTAATGACACTTCTTATTGAACATGTAAGTATGGTGCCAAGTTATGATGAAAATGTGTGCTGATTGGAGAGAGACACTATTATGTTAATGTACTTGGTTCTTGGATTTTTGTGAGTATTAGAAAAAACATGGTTTAATCTCAAATTTTAAATCTCAGCTTTGGAAAATTGCCTCCAGTTGCATGTTTCTTCTCACTAAAACAAACAAAAAGGAGATGTATCAGTGAATAGTACAGGCAATGATTCTTGCTCTCATGGATTGTATATTTTAGCAAGGGAAACTATAAAGCACAATACAAATAAGAATAATGCGGGGTGTTACCAAACAAATACCTGGGAAAGATCATTTCATGCAGAGTAGAGAGCTGGTAGATTTGTCTTAAGGTGGGAATATGATTGACATATTACAATAGTGTGGCTGGAATAGAGTGAGTGAAGGGGAAAGCTGTAATAATGTCAAGTGATTAGATCATGAGAGACCTCATGGATCATTGAGGAATGTAGAATTTTCCTTTGAGTAAAACTGACTTGATTAGAATGACATCATCTGACTCGTTATTAGCATTGCGTTATGTATTGTGTGGAAACAAAAAGAGAAGTTAGAAGGCTTTTGCAGGTATTAAGATGAAAGAGGTTGGTGGTTAGGGCCAGGGAGGAAAAAAAGGAAGTAGTGAGAAGCGATTTGATTCAAGACATATTTTGAAAGAACAGCTAACATAATTTTCTACTGGATGGTATGTTAAAGAGAAGAGAGACAAAGGTTTCACAAGTACTTGGTCTGAACAAGAAGAAGAATAGAGTCACCATAAAACGAGATGTGAATGGTTGAGGAAGCATTGGGTTATGAGATAACATAGATTAGGAGTTTGGTTTTGGATATGTTCAATTTGAGTTATTTCTTTCATATAAAATCATTATTGCTATCCAGATATAAGAAATCATTTGTCTATGTATTTAATCTAATTTGTTTATAGTAATTTATATATGATATTAATTCAAATGTTATTATGAATATAATTTGAAAAGTAAAATATTGCTTTAGTCAACTTTTTTTCAGATTCACTTGGACAATAAGCAAGGTCAGACATATGTAATTTTAAATCTTAGACCACTTCGTTACATTTTCTCCAATTTAGTAATTATAAAAATAGTACATAGATAATTTTTGCTGTTATAAAGAATGCAGAAACATTTCATATTGAAAATATAAATCCACTGAAAAAATTTTTAAAAATGTTTTAATTTTTCTGGCTGTTTTGTATTAAATAAGGCATGCTGTTGAGTTTTTACTGTTATTGCTCTATGTTCAGAATAAGTCATCTTGGATTTTGTAACAACTGAAAAATATAATTTGACATTTTTAATATGAAGACCATAATGGTATTTAAAGATGAACTTGAGCTCTGCTAATTCTATTAAAGTAAAGCCTGCCAATGAGCTATAAAGTCTAATTAATCATTTTGTCATATTTGCTTTCTGAAGCTAGTCAATATAAATTTGAATAAATAGGAAGCGGCTGACCCAGGAACCTTTGAATATTCTGAATAGAGATGCAGCTGCTATACAATATTGTACCTGTAATCTCATTGTAAGCAACACATGTATGGCCTATGGGCCACCCATCTTCATTCATGGAATATATATATGCTGAGCCATTTTCAATGCTTTAGTTAGTGAAGACCAACCAAAGTATTTTAAATATTTTAAAGATTTGATGTTATATTATGCAAAAATCATTTTAAGATGAATAGCTTTTACTTAGAATTTTTGTAGATGACATTGTTCGGTGACTTGTCACATCAAAATGCATCAAAACGCCATGTTATATCAAAATAATGCAAAGTGACAGATGATATTCAAGCAGTAGCAATGCCCCATAATGAGACGTGTCAGCATTTTTATTGGTCACTTTCAAGAAGTGCTTATTTGGTAAGGATACTTAGAGGAAAAAATTTTTAAAAAAAGCTGTGTGCAGATTAAAATGAATTTGCCTAAGGAATGCCACTAGCTGTGTTATTTCATTATTGCCACTTGTGAATTAGCTGTCTCACTCCACTTATGCACATTGTTTATCAAAACTCTGCAGGCCTGAGCTTCTCTTCCTGTGGTGCTATCCTTGTGCATACTTCCTGTACATTCAGAGCAAGAACTGAAATAATCCTGTATTGTTTGTCAGCCGATGCCTAAAGGAAGCAATAGGCTTCGATATCAGCCACTTGAAGAGTGCAGGAATTTGGTCTTAGAGTATAACAATTATCCTAACAATTCCATGGAGACTTACATTTGGACCTATTTAAGGAATCAGGTTTTTTTTTTTTATTTGAAAGAGTGATGGAGAGAGGGAGGGAAAAAAAGAGGGAGGTAGGGAGAGAGAGAGAGAGGGAGAGAGAGAGAGAGAGAGAGAGAGAGAGAGAGATCTTCCATCCACTGATTCACTCCTCCAAATGAGCACAACAACTAGAGCTGGGCCAGGCCAAAGCCAGGAGCCTGAAACTCCTCCAGGTCTCACACATGGGTGACAGGGGCCCTAGTACTTGAGCCATCCTCCACTGCTTTCCCAAGCACAGTAACAGGGAGCTGGATGAGAAAGGAAGCGGCCAGGACTTGAACCAGTGCTCTCATAAGGGGTGCCTGTGTCTCGGGAAGCAGCTTAATCAGCTGTGCAAAATAGCAGCCTTGGCAATTAGCTATTGAACTCCAGTGTTGTGAATTAAAAACTGATGATTTTTCTGTAAGACCACAACCAAATTAAACAATCAGGAGTCCCCCTTAATTTTTATCACCATAGTCCAGCCATCTACACTGGTTATGTATGAACACCTAAAAATACTGTGCTTTCTTCTCAGTCAAGAAAGACTTTGTTCTGGGTATTGGGCCAAGTCAATTTTAAGATCTAAAGACCAAGACACTCTGACAAACAAACAAACAAAAAAAATGAAGGATCTCTGCGAGTGAGTGAGATCCCAGTGGAAAGAACAGGGCCATCAAAGAAGGAGGTACCTTTCTCTGAAGGGAAGAGAGAACTTCCACTTTGACTATGACCTTGTCTAAATAAGATCAGAGTCAGCGAACTCAAGAGGCTTCCATAGCCTTGGTAACTCATGACAAGAACCTTGGGAGATTACTGATGCCATAAACAAGAGTGGCAAATTGTTAAGTCAACAACAGGAGTCACTGTGCACTTACTCCTCATGTAGGATCTCTGTCCTTAATGTGTTGTCCAATGTGAAGTAATGCTGTAACTAGTACTCAAACAGTATTTTTCACTTTGTGTTTCTGTGTGGGTGCAAACTGTTGAAATCTTTACTTAATTTATACTAAATTGATCTTCCGTATCTAAAGATAATTGAAAATGAATCTTCATGTGAATGGAATGGGAGAGGGAGTGGGAGATGGGAGGGTTGCGGGTTGGAGGGAAGTTATGGGGGGGAAGTCATTTTAATCCATAAACTGCCGGCGCCATGGCTCAACAGGCTAATCCTCCGACTTGCGGCACCGGCACACCGGGTTCTAGTCCCGGTCGGGGCGCCGGATTCTGTCCCGGTTGCCCCTCTTCCAGGCCAGCTCTCTGCTGTGGCCCGGGAGTGCAGTGGAGGATGGCCCAAGTGCTTGGGCCCTGCACCCACATGGGAGACCAGGAGAAACACCTGGCTCCTGGCTTCGGATCAGCGTGGTGTGCTGGCCACAGCGCGCTGGCCGCGGCGGCCATTTTGGGGGGTGAACCAACAGAAAAGGAAGACCTTTCTCTCTGTCTCTCTCTTTCGCTGTCCACTCTGCCTGTCAAAAAAAAAACAAAGAATAAAAAAAAAAGATCTAAAGACAAGATCTACTGCATAAACATAAATACAATTTAGATCTTGTCTCAGTAACTTGCTTATGAAGTTGTAGTACTGATTTTCGTAGTTCTCCCCTTGATGTAAGCAGGCAGATAGGATAAAATCAATTAGATTTATGAGCTGGAAGATCACACCCACCGTGCAATCTTATGCCCCTACCTGATCCCATCTGCACACCCACCTGCCAATCAGACCACGTAACCACCCCCCCTTTAGGAGTAAATAAAAGGCCTGGAGCACAGTGGGTCCTTCTCCTTCCCTTGTTGCCCTGCGGGCACATGGCCTTTGGGCCACCGGCTCTCTGCGTTCCTGCCTGCGTGCTTGCTCCACATGGCCTATCGGCCTGCTCTCTGCCTTTGCTTTGCTGCCACGCTAAGCTTCTGCGGCTGTTCATATCCCTACGCTTGCTCCACATAGCTCGCTCCTGGCCTGCTCTCTGCCTGGTATGGATCCGATGTAGCTTCTAGATCTCTTTCTTCCCTAATTAAAGCCCTCACTTTCTTGTGCATTCCTCTCACTGAACAAAAGCCTTAAAATTTTACAATGTTGTCTGGTCTATTTGAGCCAGTGTTCAGAATTCTTCTCTGAATAATTGGCAAGAACCCACAGGATGATTAAAATTGAAAATTATTAATAAGCAGGATGCTATTATCCTTACCTGTAGATGATGTGCTCCAAGACCCCAAGTGGATGCCTGAAATCACAGATGGTACCGAATCCTGTGTCTGAGGGGTTTTTAAGAAGTTTACGAAATGTGCAATTACTTTGGTTCCAAACCATCTTGAAATCCATGCATAATTTTATTGTAATATGCATTTTCCAGCAACTTTTTGAAGACCTGTTGTACTCATGACTTTCTGGGTTTTTTGTTTATTTGTTGAAATTTGAAAGGCAGCGGGAGACAGCAGAGAAGCCTCCTATCTACTTGTTCACTGATCAGATGACAACAATCCGGGTTTCCCATGTGGGTGAGTACAGTGGACAAAGGGATATTCACATTTTAAGCAGCATGGAGCAGGATGGCACAAAATTTTAATCATGCTATTTCAGCATGCCACACCATTTAAAACCTAGGAGTGTTTATTGCAGGAGTGCTTCATGGGATTTGTAAGTATTTGCACTTAGTGAGATGCAAGAACACTACTTTCATCTCAGTATTTCCGTTATAGTAAAATCATCATTTTGGATTTAAAATAACAGTATTTCTGTTAGCTGTTCTATCCTGCCTGCCTTTTCAATGTCTATTAATGTCTATTAAAATTTAGCTAAGCTGAAATTCGTACAAAATGATGCTCGAGTTATTTTAAATCATTAATAAATGCTGCAATATGTGCACGCGTGCATGTGTGTGTGTGTGTGTGTGTGTGTGGCATAGGAAATAGATTAGAATTCCAATTATTGAAATGTCCTGATCAGACAAAAACATCTTCCCTTTGATTTGTTGGTTTTCCCTTCTTTGATTACACACTTGACTTTTTGTAATATGCACATCCTTATTCAATCACGGAGTGTTTTTAATATTAAACATCATACATCACATTCAGTGGAGAATGGTCAGAAAAGTACATTGCACACTATTTCTTGATACCCCACTAAATTTTGAGTAATGTAATGATATAGCTGAAAAATGTGACATATAAAGCATCATTGCCACTGACATGCTCCCTCTGAAGATGAAGGACAGTAAATTGTTCATCTTCAAGAGATTAACAGGGAGGTTGTTTTCTGTTTGTCTGACTGGTCAAGGACAATTTACAGTTGAGTTACTCTGAAGCAAAGACTTGTTGATTTGAGCACACTCTTATTATAACTTTAGGTACGGGATGATAGATTTTGCTGTCATTTTGATAAACTGCGATCTATGTGCTTACAATAAAATGAAACACTGTATTTGTTTGGTCTTGCCTCTTAACAACTAGCAATGAAAGCTTCCTTTGAGGAAGGTTTAAAGATTTCAATCCCAGAGGCTAACAAAATGTCTTCACTTTTCCGCAAGTAGTCAATTTTGGTTCAGGTTAAAGTTAACTATGCCAATACTAGTTTACTTGTGGATATGCAACACACATGATTCTCTACACTGCATGTGTCTGCCATGGTAATTAAAGATGTTTGTATAATCCTTTTCTGTAGCTGTAATTATATTACAATGAATCTGAGAAAGTGGAAAATACAAATCATTCCTTTTTCAGTTATTTTACATGACAAAAGCAGAGATGGATCTCTTTATATCCAAATTTCATCCATAATGAAAACTAACCATTCAGTAATAGTAAAAAAATCAAAGGTTAAAGACCTGAAAGAGTTTCTACAGATTAAAATCATTCGATCAATGCACATTGATTTTAAGGAGAAAAAAATTTGCATAGTTTTTTTTAACTTCGTAAATGCAAGTCAAGAGCAATTTTGAGAATCTCACTTTTACTAAGCTTCTTTGCAATAATTTAAAAAAAACTCCATCATACCTACCTTATTACCTAAGCTGTAAAGTAAGAAAGTAAGATTGGGCCCTATAATTCATTTCTCCATGGATCTACATAATTTGACATGCAATTTGCAGCTTTTCCAATGAAAGGTAGCATGTGATTTTGTTTACTTTGAATTATGATGCATTACTTACTATAGACCATAGAATACAAGTAGAAACAGGGCAGTGTGCTAACCTGAATGTGTTTTATACCTTCAGCTGTCTTGCACCTTTTCTCTTGCCATGAGAAGAATTTCCTTCAGGGAATTGAGTAACTCTTGCTCTACCTCCCTAGCCCTCAGGATGAAATGAATGGAATAGAACATGATTGAACATATACTGAGGGCCACCTGCTGAACCATACAATTTAAAACAGGGCTATCAAGGCAAGCCAATCTTAGGGCAGCGAATTGCCAACCAATAGCAGATATGTGAGAAAGAAATACTTGCTTTGGTATGCCACTTAGATTTTGAAGCAGTTTTTAATGCAGCAATAGATGGCTGAGGCATAGATAATCCTGTGTGACAAGTTTTACAAGATGCTCGTTGTTACTTTTGATATGCGTTAAATAAACTTTTCTTTTAATTTTATTTTTTATATTCCATAAAGGTCCTACATGTTTTTTATTAACATGTGATAATTGTACGTATTTATGGTGTTCAGTATAATGTTTCAATACATTTATACAGCACGAAGTATACAAATCATGAGTATGTTCTATTTTTAATTTCTTTATGTTTGGAGCCCTCAAGTTCATTTCTAGCTCTTCATAAAATATATAATGGATTATTGTGGACTATAGTCATCTCACTGCTCTATGGAACACTAGAATTTATTGCTTCTGTATAAGTGTGATTTGGTACTTATTATCCAACCTCTCTCATTCTCTCCTCCATCCTTTCCCAACCTATTTTAATTATATTTCTACTTCCATATCTTTTTTTTCAGCTTTTACATGTGAGAGCATATGCAGTATTTTTCTTTCTGTGACTGGCTATTTCACATAACATAATGATTTCTAGTTTCACCCACTGCAAATGACAGGGTTTCCTTCTCCTTTAGAGCTAAATAATATTCCAATGTGTGTGTCTGTGTGTATCACAATTCTTTTTTTTAAGATTTATTTGAAAGGCAGAGTTACATACAGAGAAGGAAAGACAGAAAGAGAGAGGTCTTCTATTGGCTGGTTCCCTCCCTAAATGCACACATCAGCCAGGGCTGGGTCAGGACTAACCCAGAAGCCTGGAACTCCATAGTAGCAGGGGCCCATGCATTTGCACCAACTTCCATTGCTTTTCCAGGCACTTTATCACAGAGCTGGGTTGGAAGCAGTACATCTGAGACCCAAATTGGCGTTCTGATATAGGATGCTGGCATCACAGGCAATGTCTTAACCCACTGTTCCACAATACTAGCTCTTATATATCACATTTTCTTCATTCATTCATCCATTGGTGAGCATCTAGGCTGACACCACGATTTAGCTATAGTTAATAGTACAGCAATAAAAATTCAAGTGCTGGTGTATATTTGTCATACTGATCTCATTTCTTCTCCATGTTCACCCACAAATGTAATAAATAGATCATAGGGTCAATCTACTTTTACTTTTTTTTTAAAGATTTATTTATTTATTTATTTATTTGAAAGAGCTGCAGAGAGGCTTAAGCAGAGAGAGAGAGAGAGAGAGAGAAAGTCTTCTATCCACTGGTTCACTCCCCAGTTGGCCCCAATGGCCGGAGCTGGGCAGATCCAAAGCCAGCAGTCAGGAGCTTCTTCTGGGTCTCCCATGTGGAGTGCAGAGGCCCAAGGACTTGGGCCATCTTCTGTTTTCCCAGGCCATAGCAGAGAGCTGGATTGGAAGTGGAGCAGCTGGGACTTGAACTGATGCACATATGGGATCCTGGCACTGCAGGAGGTGGCTTTACTGATACTCCACAGCATCAGTCCCTCTACTTTTACTTTTTTAAGGAACATCAATACAGTTCTCTGTAACAGTTTTACTAACTCACATTCTCACTAACAGTGTACGAGTTCCTTTTTTCTTCAAATTCTTGCCAGCATTTGTTATTTTTTATATTAATAGCTATTCTCATTGAGGTAAGATAATATTGCATTATGGTTTTGATAAGTATTGCCCTAATGGCTAACAGAAATGTTTATTCACATCATTTGCTCATTTTTAATTCAATTTTTTTGATTTTTGTTGCTAAATTTTTCAATTTCAATTAATTTCCAGACAAATACTTTGAAAATATTTTCTCTAGTTCTTTCAGTTTTCTCCTCACTTTGTTGATTATTTCCTTTACTGTATGGTAGCTTCATGTGTTTATATAATTCCATTTTCCTAGTTTTTGTTTTTGTTGCCTGTGCTTTTGAGGTTTTATTCAAAGCGTAATTTCCTATATCAAAGTCTAAATAGTTTTCCCTATGTTTTGTTCTAGTCATTCATAGTTTTACATCTTTCATTCAGACCTTAGATCCATTTTGAGTTTATTTTTGTGCAGAGTGATAGGGGTCAAGTGTCAATCTTTTGCACATGAATATCCAAGTTTTGTTTTATACTGTTTTTTTTTTTTTTTTTTTTTTTGCTTTTTAGCACAATATGTTAAAGTGGCTATCCTTTCCCCATTGTATGATTTTTGGCTCCTTTATCAAGAAACAGTTGGCTGAAAACGCATGGATTTATTTCTTTTCTTTTTTTTTATAACGCTTTTATTTAAAGAATATAAATTTCCAAAATACAGCTTATATATTACAATGGCTTCCCCCCCATAACTTCCCTCCCACCCACAACCCTCCCCTTTCTCACTCCCTCTCCCCTTGTATTCACATCAAGATTCATTTGCAATTCGCTTTATATACAGAAGATCAGTTTAGTATATATTAAGTAAAGATTTCAAGAGTTTGCCCTCACATAGCAACACAAAGTGAAAAATACTGTTGGAGTACTAGTTATAGTATTAATTCACAATGTATAGCACATTAAGGACAGAGATCCTACATGATATACTTTTTAATTGATTAATTATCTATGCAATTTCCAATTGAACACCAAGATTTTTTTTCATTTTTAATTATTTTTCTATACAGAAGATTGATTCAGTATATACTATGTAAAGATTTCATCAGTTTGCACCCACACAGAAACACAAAGTGTAAAATACTGTTTCAGTGCTAGTTATAGCATTACTTCACATTGGACAACACATTAAGCACAGATCCCACATGAGACGTAAGCACACAGTGACTCCTGAAGTTGATCTAACAATTTGACACTCTTGTTTATGGCGTCAGTAATCTCCATAGGCTTTAGTCATGAGTTGCCGAGGCTATGGAAGCCTTTAGGGTTCGCCGACTTCAATCTTATTCCGACAGGGTCATAGTCAAAGTGGAAGTTCTCTCCTCTCTTCAGAGAAAGGTACCTCCTTCTTTGATGGCCCCGTTCTTTCCACTGGGATCTCACTCGCAGAGATCTTTCATTTAGGTCTTTTTTTTTTTTTCAGAGTGTCTTGGCTTTCCATGCCTAACTTATTCTCATGGGCTCTTGAGCCAGATCTGAATGCCTTAAGGCCTGATTCTGAGGCCAGAGTGCTGCCATTCTATGAGTCTGCTGTGTATCTTGCTTCCCATGTTGGATCATTCTCTCCCTTTTTGATTCTATCAGTTAGTATTAGCAGACACTAGTCTTATTTGTGTCATCCCTTTGACTCTTAGACCTATCAGTGTGATTAATTGTGAACTGAAATTGATCACTTGGACTAGTGAGATGGCCTTGGTACATGCCACCTTGATGGGATTGTATTGGAATTCCCTGGCACGTTTCTAACTCCATCATTTGGGGCACGACTGATTGAGCATGTCCCAAATTGTACATCTCCTCCCGCTCTTATTCCCACTCTTATATTTCATAGGGATCACTTTTCAGTGAATATTTAAACACCTAAGAATAATTGTTTGTTAATTACAGTGTTCAACCAATAGTACTAGAATAAAAAAAAAATACTAAAATGGATAAAGTATTACATTGTCCAACAACAGTCAGCACAAGAGCTGATCAAGTTACTGTTTCTCATAGTGTCCATTTCACTTCAATAGGATTCACCTTTGGTGCTCAATTAGTTGTCACTGATCAGGGAGAACATATGATATTTGTCCCTTTGGGACTGGCTTAATTCACTCAGAATGATGTTTTCCAGATTCCTCCATCTTGTTGCAAATGACCGGATTTCATTGTTTTGGACTGCTGTATAGTATTCTATAGAGTACATGTCCCATAATTTCTTTATCCAAATGTATGCTTTGAATTCCCTGTGATCTTTTGCTGTGAGGTTCCCTTCGTTACCTTCTTTCATATTAATGGCCGTGTTTCTGTGTTTCTGTGTGTAACACATCTTTAAGCATCTTTTGCAGGGCTGGACGAGTGGCAACAAATTGTTTCAATTTCTGTTTGCAATGAAAGGTCTTTATTTCACCTTCATTCTCAAATGAGAGCTTGGCAGGATATAATATTCTGGGCTGGCAGTTTTTCTCTCTTAGTACCTGGGCTATGTCTCGCCATTCCCTTCTAGCTTGTAGGGTTTCTGGTGAGAAGTCTGCTCTGAGTCTAATTGGAGATCCTCTGAGTGTAATTTGACGTTTCTCTCTTGCACATTTTAGGATCTTTTCTTTCTGTTTCACTGTGGTGAGTTTAATTACAATGTGTCGTGATGAGGATCTCTTTTGGTCATGTTTCCTAGGGGTTCTATGAGCTTCCTGTATTAGGATGTCTCTGTCCTTCTCCAAAACTGGGAAATTTTCTGCTATTATCTCACTAAAAAGGCATTCTAATCCTTTCTCCCTCTCCATGCCTTCAGGAACTCCTAGAACTCGAATGTTGGGTTTTTTAATAGTATCCTGTAGATTCCCAACAATATTTTTTAGATTTCTAATTTCCTCTTCTTTTCTTTGGTTTGACTGTATAGTTTCCTGTGCTCTGTCTTCTAAGTCCGATATTCTCTCTTCTGCCTCACCCATTCTGTTTGTAAGGCTCTCTAATGTGTTTTTCATTTGATCTATTGAATTCTTCACTTCATTATGATTTCTCGTCACTATCACAGTTTCATGTTCTACTAGTTGTTTCATTTCAGCTTGATTCCTCCTTAATATTTCATTTTCATGGGAGAGATTTTCTACCTTGTCCATTAAGGATTTCTGTAGTTCAAGAATTTGTTTTTGAGTACTTCTTAGTGTTCTTATCAATTTTTTTGAGATCTGCTTCTTGCATTTCTTCTATCTCATCATCTTCGTAATCTTGAATTGGGGTGTCTTTTTCATTTGGGGGTGTCATAATGTCTTCCTTGTTCTTGTTACCTCAGTTTTTGCGTTTGTTGTTTGGCATATTGGTTTCTTCTCTTTGGTGTTTTTTCTTGTTATACTATGACTCTAGATAAGTGGACTGTCTGCTTTCAATGGAGCCTTAGAGGTTTGAGATGGGTGTGGCCTGATAGCTCTGTTTGGTTCCTCAGGGTTGAGGGTGTGCCAAAGGTGACACTCCCAGGTTAGGCGTGGTAAATCTCTCTCCGTTTCTTTCTTTATTTTCGATTCAAAAGGGAAGTAATTCCACACAGCTGAATGGAATTGGGGGTTGTTAGCAGGCAAATGATATACCCACAGGAGCCAGAGATCGGAAACTCTTTCCCTAGGACCACAGAGGGAATCTCTGCAGCCTTCAGTGTGGGTTCAAATTCTCCTGCAGTCTCACCACTGGGCTACCAAGGCTACCGAACTGTAGCGTCTCTGGAGAGTACGCACATGGTGAATTCCGTGCGTTCTCTCCCCCAAGTCTCTTTTTTCACAGTCTCAGCTCATTAGCACCACACATTCATTAGGTTCTAATCTCCTGTTATTTCACCCCCACGCCCAGAGTCAGGTTTTTCTGCTAGGCTCAGGGCCGGTGCAGACCCGAGGTCCCCCTGCTTATGACGTATGTCCAAATGGCGCCTGCTCTTTGTCTTGCTCACCTTTGAGAGGTGGGCAGAGAGAGAGAAACTCGTGTCTGTATCGGTCACTTTTTTCTTTCTCTCTCTCTTCTAGTTAGCCTGGTGAACTTTTCCCCACAGGGTTTCAAGCCTTGTTCGCTCTAGTCTCCTCTTCCCTGCTGGTGTCTCCGGCTATTGCGGTTTGGCTCACCTCGCATTCCAGTGCTGGTGAGTTGAGTCTGCCGCTGGTGTCCCGAACTGTGGGCTCCCACGCTCTCCACACAGGTCCACTGTGAATCACTAGTTCCGGAAGAGTTTCCTCTGCTGTTTCTTCCCCTACTCTTCCTTGAACCTGCAGTATCTCCACTTTTATTAAACTGTCTCTCCCCAGACTATCAGTGTGCTGCCTTCCTATTCAGCCATCTTGCCCTCATGGATTTATTTCTGAGATCTGTTTTCTCCTCCAATGGCCTATGCATTTTTTTTTCTTCCATTACCATGCTCTTTTGGTCACTATAGCTTTGTAATATGTCTTGAAACCAAGTATTGTGATAATTCCATATTTGCTCTTTTTTTTACTGAAAATTTCTTTAGCTATTATTGGTCTTTTGCATTTACAAATAAATTTTAAAATTGCTTTTTCTAGTTATGTGGAAATCAGTACTGTTATTTTAATAAGGAACACATTGAATATATAAATTTATTCAAGTAAGATGTATATTTTAACAATATTATTTCTTCCAACCCATGAAAATAAAAGTTTTTCTATTTTTATTCTTCCATTCCTTTTATTAGTGTTTTGTAAATTTCATTGTAGAAGTCTTTCATTTCCTTTATTAAATTTATACCTAGGTAATTATTGTTTTACTCTTAAGAATGGAATTGTTTTCATGAATTCTTTATTATTGATGTTTAAATAAATGCAACTGACTGGAACTGGCACTGTGGCTTTGTAAGCTAAGTTTCCACCCATGGTACTGTCATCTCATATGGGTGGTGGTTTGTTTCCCAGCTGCTCCTCTTTCAATCCAGCTCTCTGATATGGCCTGGGAAAGCAGTAGAAGATGGCCCAAGTCCTTGGGCCCCTGCATCCACATGGGACACCCAGAAGAAGCTCCTGACTCCCGGCTTCAGATCAGTTCAGCTCCAGCCATTGTGGTCATTTCAGGAGTGAACCAGCAGATGGAAGATCTTTTTTTCTGTCTCTCCCTCTTTCTGTAAATCTACTTCTCAAATAAATATGTAAGATCTTTTTTAAAATGTTATTGATTTTTGTATACTGATTTTGTATACTGAAACTTGACTGAACTTGTCAATTCTAATAGTCTTTTTGTAGTGTCTTTAGGCTTTTCTATATATAGCATCATAACATCTGCAAACAATAATAATTTTAATTCCTTCCTATTTTTATACTTTTTAGTTTATTTCATTGTATAATGACTCTAGCTGAGATTTTCAATAACATTAAATGAATGTGGTGAGAGTGCATATCCTTACTTTATTCCATATATTTCTGGAAACATTAAACCTGATAGAAGCTCCTGGCTTTTGGTTGGCTCAGCTCTAGCAGTTGCATCCATTTGGAGAGTGAACCACCAGATGGAAGATCTCTGTCTCTCTCTATGTGTCTCCTTCCTTCTCTCTCTTTCTGTAACTCTACATTTCAAATAAATACAAATTAAAAATAAAAAAATAGGAGATTTAAAAAATTTCCCTTAGATTTTTTCAATGACCCATTGTTTGTTTTTTTAAGATTTATTCATTTATTTCAAAGGCAGAGTTACAAAGAGGCAGAGGCAGAGAGAGAGAGAGAGAGAGAGAGAGAGAGAGAGAGAGAGAGAGAAAGAGAGGTCTTCCATCCACCAACTCACTCCCCAGATGGCCACACTGGCCAAAGCTGGGCCGATCCGATGCCAGGAGCTTCTTCTGGGTCTTCCATGTAGTTGCAGGGGCCCAAGGACTTAGGCCATCTTCTACTGTTTTCCCAGGCCATAGCAGAGAGCTGGATCAGAAGTGGAGTGGCCAGGACTCAAACCCACATGGTATGCAGGCACTGCAAACAGCACTGCACCCCACCCACCCCCTGCCACTCCACAGCACACACCCCCCCCCCAGAAGGCATTGTTTCTTTAACAGCGTGGTGTTCAGTTTCCATGTTTTTGTATGGTTTCTGAAATTTCTTTAATTATTGATTTCTAGCTTTAGTTCATTGTGGTATGAAAAAATGATATATCCATTTTTTTAAAGTTTATTAAGACTCCTTTTGTGAACAAATATTTGATCTATTCCAAATAATGTTCCATGCTCTGATGAGAAGAAAGTGTATTCTATAGCTGCTGGATGAAATATTCTGCTAATAATTATTCATTCCATCTTATCTGTAGTATAGTTTTAACTCTGATGTTTTTCGTTGAGTCATTTTGTTTGGATGGTCTTTCCATTGATCAAAGTGGTGTATTGAATTCCACCACTATTATTATACTGGAGCCCATATCTTCCTTTAGAGCTAATACTGTTTATTTTATTAAAAAAACACTATCAGCATATATAATTATAATTGCTGTTTCTTCTTATGGAAGTTATTCTTGATCATTATATTATGATCTATTTTGTGTCTTTGTAAAGCTTTTGTCTTAAAATTTATTTGTCTTTTGTAAGTATAGCTACTCCTGCTTACTTTTGGGTTCCAGCTGCATGAACTATCTTTTTCCTTTCTTTCACTTTTAGTCTATGGATGTTTTACTGGTGAAGTGAGTTTCTTATAGGTAGTAAGTGTATCATTGAGTTCTTTTTAATCTATCAGTCCATTTGTCTCTACTAATCAGAGAATTTAGTTCATATGTATTCAAATTTATTATTGATAAGTACAAACTTACTCTTATCATATTGTTGAATTTCTTGTTTGTGGTAAATACACTGTTCTGTTCTTCCTCTTGTGTTGTTCATATTTGTGGTTTTGCTGTCTCTTTGCTTTTCTAATTCTCTTTTGTATATATAATCTACCCTTCCATTGTCAATATATTCAAGTATTTTCCTGATGATAATCATCTTTCTTTTGCTTCTGGATGTAGTATTTTCTTAATCATCTTTTGCACGGTCAGTCTGATGGTGATGAATTATGTCAGTTTTTGCTTATCTTTTTTTATCTTATAAAGCCTTTACTTCATTTATGAAGGCTAACTTTACTGGGTGTAGTGTACATGGTTGGCAGTTTCTTTTCTTTTAGGATTTGGAACGTCATTCCATTTCCTCCTGCTTATAAGGTTTCTGCTGAGAAATCTGCTATTAATGTTACCGGAGAAATGCAGGGTTCTTGTCTTTGCGCAAGAAAGAATTCAGGGGTGAGACAGAGTAGTGGAAAGTAAAAAGTAGCAAAGTTTATTAGGGTAGGGACATCCGTAAGAACAGATGGGCACCTCTCCAGACAGGACCTGAGAGTGCCCAGTTGCTTGGACTGGGAGGGGCGAGGTTACATGGTTGAGTAGAGAGATTACACCTGGGCAGGCCAGGTGGGCGGCTCAGCAGAGTTGCAGAGGGCTGAGCGCGCCTTCCGGTTGAGGCCGGGGGTTTTTAAGGAGATGGGTCTTTGTCTTCACACATCTCCTCCTGAAACAAAGGATGTTATGGATGTAAATATTAAGAAGCTCCTATCTGAGTTTTCCCTTGAAGGTATCAGGCAGGAGGAAGTCTAGCTGGTGCCATCCTGGGTTCAGAGGAAGGGTGAGCAGGACCCCCTAGAGAATCAGGATTGGGAGCAGGGTGTTTGAAATGCAGATACTGGGCTGTATCTGGGAGATTGTGGAAGATTTGTCGGGCAGAAGGGGCGGGGAACCCCCCACCTGGCAGGTTATCAGGTAGAAGGGGGCAGGGCAGGATGCGAACACTGGGCTGCCCCTGAAAACATTATCAGGATGACTTTGAGATGCAGCATATGCTGGACATAGAAGTCTTCTCTTTAAGCCTGTCACACACACATAAGCTCATATCTAACTTCCTACCTAACATTAAGTTAATGGCTTTTCCTTTAAATGTGCTTGGCACCTTGTTCTTGCAGCTTGTAGAATTCTCTTTCTGTGCTGTACTTTTTACAGTTTAACTATAATATTTTATTGTAAGGATCTTTTCTGGTCATTTCTATTTGGGATCCTATGGACCTCCTGTAACTGAATGGCTGAGGGGAAGTCATATAGCACATAATTCACTTTACAGAAGGGTGGTGGTTCAGGTTGATGTAGACAGGCATACAGGTTAAGCAGCCTCCTACAAGGTTTGCGTCTCAGTCCCCAGCTAATGCACCTGGAAGGTAGTAGATGATGGCCTGAGTGCTTGGGCCCCTGCTACACATGTGAGAGACATGAATGGAGTTCCAGGCTTCTAGATTTGGCCTGACCCAGCCCTGGCCCTTGGGACCATTTAGGAGTGAATCAGAAGATCCACAAATGGAAGTTCTGTTTCTCTCTCCCCTATTCCCTCATCAACCCAATGCCATTCTTCCTTTTAAATAAATAAATAAATGTTTTTCAAAATGGCAAAATATAGAGATGGGAGACAAATTAAATGTTGCAAGGATTTGGGGGTAGCAAGAAGGTGGTTGTAATTATAAACAACATCACAATATCTTTGGGGTTATGAGACAGTTCTGTATCTTGACTTGTGATAGTTATACAAATTTACAAATGATAAGTTGAAATAAAACTGTACACATTTATTGAACCAATAATAATTTTCATTTCCGTCTTTTAAAGTTGCATTTATTTATTTGAAAGACACAGTTAGACAGAGAGAATAGACAGAGAGAGAAAGCAAAAGAGATCTTCCAGCTGCTGGTTCATTCCTCAAATAGCCGCAATGGCCAGGGCTGGGTCAGATTGAGGCCAGGAGCCTGGAACTCCATCTGTGTCTCATATATGGATGATAGGGGAACAAACATTTCGGCCATCTTCCACTGCTTTCTCAGGTGCATTAGCGGGGAGCAGGATTGGAAGTGAGCAGTTGAGATTCAAACCAGTGCTCATATGGGAAGCCAACATCTCAGACAGCATCTGAATCCATCATACTGCTGTGGTCTAACCCATTTTCATTTTTGATATTACATTGTAATCATGCAAACTGTAACCATTGAAAGAAATTTGGTGAAGAGTACATGTGGCTTCTCTATATTGTCTTTGTGGCTTCCTTGAATTTATAGTAATTTCATAATTGAAATGTAAAAAAGTAATTTTATTGAAAGAGAACATAATTAATTAAAATAGCAACAGCAAAAGTACAGGTAAATACAGATTAAATCAGTGGAAGCAATGTCAAAATGCATTGCAGGAAAATTTAAATTAGTTTTGTGCAAAATTCAGACAGAAAAATCAGGGTCTAAGCTCTATCCTAATAGAAATGGCATGATCTGCAAGAGGTAGCACTAGCAATTTTATTACAAGTACTGAGAATATTCTGAATGTTCTTAGAAAACATGTCATTGCTCTTACATGCCATGGCTCTTAGCTGAATATTAACCTGAACTCTTCATATACCCTTGTGCTTTTCAAAGTTCAGCTTGCTGGGTTCCATGTGCTTATATCCTATACAGACAAAAAAAAATAATAATAAGCAATAAGCTAAGTAAAATTCACTATTCTCTGTGGTCAGTACCTCTTAATTCATAAAATGCTAGCCACATATTTTTTTCTAGTACATTACATTTCTCAGTTCACATGAGTTGATGGAAAGAACTTAGGTCTATGTGAATTAATTTATAACTTTGGTGTATCAGTATACTAATTGCAGGCTAATAGGGAGATACCCTTGAAGTATGTTTGACCCCAGTGTGACATATTTCTGCAATTTTCCTTTTTTTTTGTTAAGGCAAATTTCTCCAATTTTATATTCTACTGTGGAATATAAGAATCATGACCACCATACTCTTTGAGGTATACTTCTGTTTTTACTGTTGGAATCTTATTTTATTTTTTAATCTGCTCTCATAGTTGTCACTATTTTTTTTTTATTTTCTTTGGCAATCATCTGTAATGAAATTTCTATACCTGAATATTTTCATTTGAGTGTTATTATCAGCCTATGGAGAGTGATACATATATATATATCACTATATATATATATCACAATATGTATATTGTATATATATATACACAAAATTTCAAATCAGAAGAATTTTAGCTATCTTTAAAGCAATATGAATTTCTTGGTTTTTTAAGCATGGTTCAGTCAGTAACTATTTTAATATAAACTGAAAAGGAAACTAACTCTTCAAATGAATTTCTTACTAGCATCTTGAATTCCTGTCTTACTATCAGAGTGTTTCCAGAGATTTGTGGAGCTCTAGGTTACAATACTAGTAATCTAATAAGAGAATAGGACATTTTGATGCAACTATTTAACTCTTAATACACTTAAAAAAATCTCATGTGTATTTGTTATATTCTATTAAAGCAAAATGATTTAGGTACTACATTCCCACTCACAAGCCTTGGTGACTTATTTTGAACAGCTTTCTAACACATCTAGGTAGGTTTATAAGTTTGTTCCCCTCAAAAATACTTTTCTTTGGAAAACAAATCTTGTGGAGAATTCTTCCCATCTTGTTGCTTCAGGTTAACATATTTCTAGAAGATGAGTACATGCAGGATCTGGTAATTGCAAGAAAAAGCTTACAAAGTAGATCCTATTGTTATGGGGAAAAGGTGGCCTAAGAGATGGCCTCAGGGCTTTGTCTCGCAAAAGAAGAATTATCAGGCAGACACGGTGGTGAAAGTAAAGTAGGATTTGTTTAGGTTGGAAATCTCCTGCCAGAGCAGCAAAGAGGGGGGTTCCAAGAAAGGAAGACCCACTGGGCAAGTGATAATGAAGTTTTTAAGTACAATCTTGGGGACCAAACTGTCAATCAACGAGGAGATGGTAGCAAACTCAGCAAAAGACCTGATTTAAAATTCTCCATCCTTTCTGGTTTGTTTATGATAAAGAACCATAGGGAAGGATGGGGGAGGAATCACCACTTCCTTGTTATTTTCATGGTAAATTTGTAAATTTGGAGATTACTTGATCTGTTAAAGATAACGGAGAGATTCATAATGAAGCAGGATACTTTGTTCTGCTAAAGATAAACTTTTGAAGGGGGAAGCAGATACCCTGAAATTCCAAATTTCTACCAGGGGAGCACCCTGACTGCCTGTTACCCATTTAACTCCTTATACTATGAGATGAAACTCAAGCCATTTTAACTAGTTGTCCTGAGCTTTGCCTGCCTTAAGATTGGCAAGGGAAGATCGGGTGTAGTTAATATATAATATGATTCATAAAGTCCATATCACTTAGAGATACTGAATTACTATGCTTGTGAATCACAGAAAGACATCAAACATTCTAAGAGTCTCTTGTTATCCTAAAATTCATTTGTATCTTAAATGATTTCCCTAATTTTACTTCAATCTAACTATAAAGAAAGAATTGACTAGAATATTTTAAAAGGGACATTCATGACATTAAGTTAGGTAAGGGAGATGGATAAAATAAGTTGCATGAGGGGGCCAGTATTATGACGCATCAGGTTAAGCCACTGCTTGTGATGATGACATTCCATATCCTAGTGCCAGCTTGAATCCCAGATGCCTCATTTCCAATTTAGCTCCCAGCTAATGTACCTAGGAATGCACCATAAGATGACATGGGCCATCTGAGCCCCTGCCACCCATGTGGAAGACCTGGATAGAGTTCCTGGCTCCTGGCTTCAGCCTGGCCAGCCCTGTCAATTGTGGTCATTTAAAGAATGAATGGGGGCCAGTGCTGTGGCATTGCATGTAAAGCCACTGTCTGCAGTGCTGGTATCCTGGTATCCCATATAGGCGCAGGTTTGAGTCCCAGCTGTTCCACTTCTGATCCAACTCTCTGCTATTGCCTGGAAAGGCAGTAGAAGATGACCCAAGTCCTTGGACCCCTGCACCTGCCTGGGAGACCCAGAAGAAGTTCCTGGTTCCTGTCTTTGAAACTGCCCAGCTACTGCCATTGCAGCCATCTGGGCGGTGAACCAGCAGATGGAAGATGTCTCTCTCTCTCTCTCTCTCTCTCTCTCTCTCTCTCTCTCTCTCCCTCTCTGTAACTCTGCTTTTCAAATAAATGAACCTTTTAAAAAATGAGCAAATGGAAGATCTCTTTCTCTTCATTTCTTCCTGTATCATTGTAACTCTGCCTTTCAATTAAATAGATCTTTAAAACATTAAATCTCATAAGTAGATATATTTCTATAAATTTAATTTGAAAGATAAATTTAGGGGCTAGATCTGTCGTGAATTGGGTAAAGCCACCACTTGTGATGCCGGCATCCCATGTGGGTGCCAATTTGAGTCCTTGCTGCTCCACTTCTGATCCAGAACCCTGCAAATGGCCTGGGAAAGCAGCAGAAGATGGCCCAAGTGTTTGGGCCCTTGCCATCCACATAGGACATTTGGATGAAACTCCTGACTCCTAATTTCACCCTGTCCTATCGCTAGCTTTTGTAGCCATCTGGAGAGTGAGCTAACAAATGGAAGAGCTCTCTCGCTCTCTCGCTCTCTCTCTCGCTCTCTCTCTCTCTCCATCTGTCTTTCCCTCTTTCTCTGTAATTCTAACTTTCTAAATAAATAAATCTTAAAAAAAGACAATTTAAAAATTCTAAAAGCAAGCATGCAATAAAGAAAACTAAACATTTACTTCCAAAATAAGCAATGTCAAATGTGTTCAGATTTTCCTCAGCAATAAACATTTCATGAATGGAATGTCACTCTCATATGGGCAAAGGTTTTGTGAACATAATACTCACTTGACCTTTATAAAAATAAGTACTCAAGGATACATTCCAAGATAATGAGGACTTGATTAAATATTAACATGTCAAACAATAATATAAAGTGACAGGTGATGAATCTTAAAACCAATGAATCATAAGATTTAATATAAATTATATTGTCAATATGTAAAAACAAGTGAATAACATGAAAAAATATTGAAAAGGAATAGTTACATTATAAAACAAATAATTGCTCCAAAATTGGTTTACACTTCTTAATTGCAAGAATGGATGAGAAAATACATATAAAGGTGCTCTAATAATTCAAAATAATTGGTATGGTGATTACATTTTCAATGCTTCCCTTCCAAATGGGTTGTCATTCAGTTCTTTCTCCTATGAGATATTTAACTTTGCTCTCTGATATTATTTTACCTTAATAAAACATATCCATGTCAGAATACTCAACTTGGTGCAAGTGCACAAAATTTTTGCAATTGTAATAAAGAAATCACAGTTAAAACACTATTACCTTCATGGGGCAAGTCCTTAAATTGATACTATACAAATACAAAGTGTTTTCAAAAGTTCACAGAAAATATATATTTTGGGAAAAAAAAGCTGTGGGTGGATTTTTTAAACAATCTATACCAAAATAAACTTATTTTTAATTCTACTAATACTACTCATGTAGTGAGGCTGCCATCTTGAGGCTAAATCATGTTCTCTCAGAATCAAATATTATGCATGTCTGAAGAATAAAATTCTCACTATTTCTATGACAATCAGTAGTTTCTACATTACCTGGAGTAGAGTTGCTGAAACACATTTGGTAAATGACCATATTAGATAGCTAAACCTAGACTAAGACTTTGTTCTACTGTTACTTAAGGTCTTCAATGGCACCAGCTGCCAAAATTGTGTCCTTCTGCAGCATCTTATCATGTGACTTCTTGCAGAAAGGTATTATAGCAGTCTTTTCGTTTCCTTTATTTAATTCATTCAATTATCTAGTTTATTTGATCATTGCTTTATTTAATTAATATGACAGGAATCCAAATAGTTTGCTGTCAAAACCCTAATTCAAAGGGCCTCACTGTGTAGGCTACTCAATACTCTATTGAATGATTCTTATTTTTTCTATATTTTTAAGAATTTGAACTTACATAAACTTGTACATATTTATAGGGTATCATATGGTATTTCTATACAAGAGTACATTATGCACTAGCTTGATAAGAGTAAGTGTATTTTTCTCATCAACCACTTAACATTTCTTTATGGTGAAAAATATTCAAAATTCTTTTCTGCTAGCATATTTTTTATTAAAAATATACAGCACCTTATCATTATCTATCACCTTACTGTGCAATAGGGAATCAGTGCTTCTTACTCCTAATTACAATTTAGTATCCATTAAATAACCTGTCCCTATCCCTTGGTCCTCCATATTCTTCCCAATGTCTCTTAACCACCATTAGACTAATTTCTATATCAACTTTTTTTAATATTCCAGATATGAGTGATATCACATAATACTTGTCTTTGTGTTTTTGACTTAACTGACACAACATAATGACCTCTAATTCTGTCAACATCATTGGTGATGACAAGATTTCATCCTTTGTATGACTGAACACTATTTCATTGTGCTTATGTAATATGTTTTCTTTTTCCATTCATCAGTGGGTGGGAGTTTTCAATTGTTTTGGTTTTGTGACTATTGTGAATGGTGTTGTAGTAACATGGAAATTCATGTATCTTGTCAACATACTGATTTAATTTCTTTGGACAAATACCCAAGGGTGGATTTACTGGCTCAAGTGGTAATTCTATTTTTATTTTTTGAGAAACTTCCAAACTGTTTTGCACAATGACTATACTGTATTACATTTCCATGAACAATGTACAGGGTTTTCCTTTTCTCTATATCCTCAACAACTGATTATTTGGTAGCCAAACTTATTAGAGTGAGATGATATCTTACTGTGATTTTGATTTGTTTTTCCATGTTGATTAGTGATATAGAACATTTTTACATGTACCTTTTGGTCATTTGCCTTTCTTCCTTTTAGAAATGTCCATATAGATCTACAGATCATTTATACTGGACTCGTATCATTATTTTCTATTGAATTGTTTAAGTTCCCTACATATTTGTGTCATTAACCCCTTTCAGAAGTATATTTGAAAATATTTTCTCCCATTATGTAGGTTGTCTCTCTAATCTCTGAATATTTCCTTTGATGTACAAAAGCTCTTAAATTTTATGAAATCCCATTTGTCTATGTTTGTTTTTGTTTCTTCTGCTTTGGGGATTTGATTCAAGTAAATCCTTGCCCTTTCAATGCTTTGAAAATATTCTTGCTTTTTTTTCCCCTGTATTTTCACACTTTCAGGGTTACATTTAGGATGTTAATCTATTTTGAATTATTTTTGTTCATGATGAGAGATAAAGTTCTAATTTCATTCTTCACCATGTGAATATCCAATTTTCCCATAAAGCAATATAAAAATTGCTTATAAAGAGGAGAAAAGAAACCAATAATAAAAGAAAGTGATAAATGTAGTAATAAAGAATTATACATTTGCATTCTCTTCCTCCTTATATTTTGAATTTTTTTGGACCACATTAAATTGTATTTTGCTTACACTTACTTTCCATTGACATTCATATACAAATTCTTTCATACAAAATGAACTTTTCAACTTGAAGACCTTTCCAACTGCACATACAACAGTTTTTAAGCAATAAATACCAAGCTAATAATCTGTTAAAATTGTAAGATGCAGAACTTTTTCTTTAAAGTTTTCTGGTGCCCAGAAAATTCAGTAGGGCCAAATGCATTAACTGGAAGTAGCATTTGTCTTATAAAAACAAAACAAATGGATACATTTTAATATAGGATGATAATGGATAAAATAAATACATAGGCTCTCATACACAATCATTCTGAATTTTTACCCAGTACAAAATGATTACATTATCCTTCAGGCTTGCTATATGCCCATATAATCAACGAGAAATTTAACATTTATACACGCTAGTAACTATTTCCCTTAAAAGTATATGAACCTCTGAAAGATATATTATCAGGCTTTGAGAGGTAAGCACATATTGAAGAAGACTGTTTATAAATGAAACATTATAAAGCTTATGTTTATGTGTATAACTTATAAAATAGAAAAGAAGGTGCCTGATCTGTTATATAGCGTGTAAAACCTCCACCTGTGAGCCAGCATCCCACATTGTCACTGGTTTGGGTTCTGACTGCTCCACTTTTGATCCAGCTCCCTGCTAAAGGCCAGGGAAAGCAGTGGAAGATGGCCCAAGTTTTTGAGCCCCTGACACTCACGTGGGAGCCCAGGATGAAGCTCCTGGCTCGTGGCTTTGGTCTAGCTCAGCCCTGACCACTGTGGCCATCTGGGGAGCGAACCACTGGATGCAAGATTTCTCTGTCTCTGTCTCTGTCTTTTCCTCTCTCTCTCTCCCTGTAACTCTGACTCTCAAAATAAATAGAAATAAATTTTTAAAAAAACAGAAAAACGTTGCTCTTTTTCCAATGTTATAGCATCACAGTAACATATATAGTTAAGACTGAAAGCTTCTGTATACATGTTCACTATACCTCCAAAGTAGTATATGCCTCAGCCCTTCTCATTTGGTATTTAACATATGCCAAACATTTTCCTGGACTTGCACCAGTTTGTGTAGGCTCAAACAATCATCCTGCCTTTTTTAAACTGTGAGACAAAGCTAATCAGTTGTAGGGAACCAGAATCAGTAAAGAAACATTAATATTAAAACCTCACAAGATGTCTTCTAAAGACATGATATAATCATAACAGGAGAACTGACTATGCTCCTAGCTATAGTGAATGTAGAGATATTTGGGAGCCTGGAAAAAGAAGGTACCCGAGATGTAAATGATTACCATATCAATAATAACTATGAGAAACACAAATGTATGTTATGGATGTCTCTCTAGTGCAACATTGTCCAGTTTGCTGCTGAGGATGACTGAAAGCTATTCTGCCACTATATGTTTGTGTTTAGTGCAAAGTAATACCAAAACAATTTTATGTGAAATTTCAAACTATTGGAAGGATTGTATAGCTAACCTTATTTTTGTATTCTGAAAATACTGCTTTAAAACTCAGTTATTTCTCTAGCAGCTTAGATAGTCTACTATCTTAGACAATTCAAATTGAACATGGTTGCCAGCAAATTCCTTTCTAGAGGAAGTAAAAGCCAAGCACACTGTGGTTATACTTTGCTGCCGGTCTCCCCATGCATGTGCTTGACTAATGAGAGCACTACTGTAACCATTTACTGTGCTACTTCAACAGAACCAAACATGAGAAAAATTGGTATAACTCAAATTTTGACAAATGATTTTTTTGTGTGTGTGGCAGGCTTACTTTTTTAAATGAAAGTAAATCTAAAATCTACAATCAGATGATCACTTTGATACCCTGAATTAGAAGTCTATAAAAATAAGCTTAAAACAGCTGTTTCTGAAAAATGCCAAAGTCTTTTAACACTAAGACATAAAGAAAAGTTTGCAAATGCAAGATGATGCTCAAACCAAAAACTGTGGTTCAAAAATGTGTTCATAGTGAGAGACTAAAATCATCACTGTAAAATTTCCCGTGGCTTTTGCACTGACATTAAAAGAAAGATTTTAATCTTTTGGTCTCTTGAAGCTGCTACTGAATACAATAAATTTGCAAGGGGGTAAAGAGACTGTGAGGATCTGAAGGCTAGTTAAGGTAACTACCTCAAATACAACTAAATCACAGTTGAAATGCAATCATTTCTGTAGGGAGCTGAAGATAAAGAACAGTTTCCCATCACCCCTTCCTATTTGAAGAGGATCCTCCAGTTAGAAATAATTTCGTTAAGTTACTGTGAGTGGCGTTGCCTGGCAGCAGCTTCAATTTCCTACAGTAGTCTTTAATCCAAGCAATTAAGTAATCTCACAAGAAATAAACATACATGGCAGCAGGGTCAAAAAGCAGGGCAGCTCTTCCACGCACAAACATTTCAGGAGAAAAACCATCAATTTTAAAGATACCCATCAGGTTTCAGGAATTCTCCTATACTCTACACCTAACATTTGCTTTATTCCATTGATGACTAAAATTGACGAGTTTTGCATTGAGATTTTTTTTTGTCTGTCACTGTATAGACATTACAAAACTATTCTGCATCACATGATTTTAAATGAAATAAATATAAAAAATGAGCCACACAATCAATACAACTTTATTGTGCCATTTTATTTATTTTGATCACCATGGTGGAACCTCCTTGTCAACAATCTTGTGAATTAAGGGGCTGATTTTGCTTCTCAGATCCATCAGGCAGCTATGCTCTGACTTAGGTATGGAGCCTCCATTCTTCACATGGCCAGACAGGAATGCATGGACAGGGGTGACCAGCTTTCTCAAGTGGCCCGTTGGCTTCCAGGAACATCTTCACAAGTCCTGGTTAACACTGACTTTGTTTGCATGGTGTTGTTGCACTGCACAGATGCAGTTAGGGGCCTCTTCTACTTTCTCACATTTTGCTCTTCAAATTCTGCCTTCCTCTTGGAATGAGTCTTTGACGTGAGGTGGTCACTAATGGCAGACTTGCAGACATGATTTGGAGCCACGTTGCAGGAAGCGCAGAAGAGCTCTCCTCCATCTGCATGCTGCTCCTCTCTGAATTCAGTGACTCCATCCAGGGAAATCACATCCAAATCGGTCATAGAACAGTTCCGAGCAGGTGGTGCTGTTGCTACAAATCTTTTTTTTTTTTTTTTTTTTTTTTTTTTTTTTTGCTACAGATCTTTCCACGTTGACTTTGAATATGGTTGGGGAAAGTTTCCAGTGGTTTCTAATTTTTAGTTTGTTTTTATTTTTTTGGTTGTGTGTTTTTTTTTTTTTTTTTTTTTTTTTTTTGGTCTTGGTACTCAGGTGTCAGTGGTCTCCAGCACAAAGCCAGACACATACCAAATGCTGGCAGGTTCTGTTTGTTCAGATGTGGAGATGCATTAGGATCAGTTTCTCAACAAGTGGCGATGGATGGTTTCTGGGCTGCTAGCCTCTTTCCCCTGAGGTGCTGGGAAGGTATGCCTTTAGGTGGGCTTGGGGCTGCTATCAGGGGAAATGGAGGAGTGTCTGTCTGCTGGAAAGGAAAGAAGGAAGACAAACACTGCCAGGGTGTGAAAGAGGAGCACATGCCTCAGGCGCCGGATCCAACCCAAGAAGGCCACCTTGTCTCTTGCCACTCCCCCGCCCTGTCCTCCTGTCACATTTTGTGTTTTTGATGTCACATTTTACATGTGTCTATATTGCCTATCTCTTAACTACTGTTGCCTTTATTATCATTTCAATTGCTGTTTTAGTCTTCATTCTAACATGCTATTGGATTATACACCATGTTTATGGTATTAAAGTATTCTGAATTTGTGTCGTTATTCTTACCTTAGCTTCTCATATTTTCTCTTTTATTAGTCTCTCTTTCTTTCAGTTGGAAGAATTCCCTTTAGCATTTCTTGTAAAACAGTTCTAGTGGTGATGAATTTTCTCAACTTTTGTTTCCTGGGAATCTTTTTATCTCTCCTTTGTATTTAAATAATAACACTTCTAGGTACAGCATTCTTCATTTTCAGGTTTTTCCTTCTGTCTTGAAAATCTCATTCCATATCCTGGCCTATAAGGTGTCTTCCAAGAAGTCTGCAGTGTGGTGAATGAGGCACTTTTATGTGTTATCTAGTTCCTGTCTCTTGCAACTCGGAGATTCTCTTTTGCCTTTACCCTTGGAGAACTGGTTGTAATATTTTGGGGGGTAGACGTGGTGAATTCTGTCTATATTATACTGAAATTGTCATGTATTTCTCTAGGTTTGGGAAGTTTTCTGTCATCATCTCTTTAAATATGCTTTCTATCTCTTTAGCATTATCCAGTCCCTCTGAACCCCAATAACTTAATTACTTTTTAATGTTGTCTCATAAATTTCCATAAGCTTTCATCATTTCTTCTTGATTCTGCTTTCTTTTATTGTCTTCTGTGTATTTTAAAATACTCTGCCTTCGAGTACACAAATTATTTTGTTTGGTCTATCCTGCTATTGATGTCTTCTATCATATTTAAATATTGTTTAATATACTTTTCAGTTAATGGATTTCTGTTCAATTTTTTTTAATTACTTCCATGTTGCAGTTGATTTCTCAACAATGTTGCAGTGGATTCATTTCTGAGAGGAGGAGCGTGGTGGGGGCAAGAGGCTCAGAGTCACCACACAGACCCCAGGAGTCGAGTGAAAGTGGGCTTGAGGCCAGCAGCCCGCAGACTCGTTTATTTCAGTTGGTACAACAGCTTATATAGCCAAGACCAGCCAATCCGGTCAAGGGGCGGTCTATGCCCCAACCAATCACAGCCTGTTGCCAGGCAGTTTCCAAAGCCATCCAGTCACAGTCTGTTGCCAGGCAGGCTCCGTAGCCAGGTGGGTTTCAAAGCCATTCCTGAGTAACTGAGGCTCACTTGCCAGTGGCCACCTTGGCATGGCCTTCTCATTCCACCGCATCAGCAGCGCATACCGATTACCAAACATCTGATGTGCCAACGTGACTGAGAAAGAGACAGTGTGTCGGACTCAGCAAGGCTTCCTCTGGATTTCAGCAAGAAGGCCCCTCAGTGTTTTGTGTGCTGTTCAGTTCTGTGAGGGTGAGCACAGAACCCCCTCCTACACCCCTTTCCTTGTCCTTGTCCTTAGTCTAAGTGACCCCAGGTTAGGCACACACCACCCAGAAGCGTACATCGCTTCTCGGCTCCTCCTTTTACTTTCGGTTCACCCAGCAAATTCATATAAGGGACTGATCATCCCAGAGTTCGGAACCAAATCATCTTCCCTCACTCAAGAGAGGTGACACTCCAGAGAGACCATGTGGGCATACGGCCTTGATCTAACGAATCAAGGAAGTCCCCCACTAAACACAGGACATACGTATGATCTGATACACCACTATCTGCTTGTCTAACGTAGGCAACCCCCTGCATAATGCCATCAACCACTGAGGTGCTAAGAATTCGCCTTGATATGGCAGCAGTGCTGTGCGTGTCTTTCCTTTGGCTAGAGTTGGCGTGCTGTGCCACTCCTAAGCACTCAGACATGGGAAAGATACCCCCCTCTCGGAATCCTGTGCAGATTACCAAACATAGTGAATCTGTGAGTGATAAGAGCCTGACACTCCAGGTCCCTGTCTTACAGACGGCAGTTGATGACTTAGGGAGAGAGAGCTCCAACAGTGAAAAAAACAGTGTAGCAAACAAGGTAGCAAATAAGGTAGCAATGCCTAGTCAGCCACCCCCCACATACCCGTGGGATGAACTTAGAGGACCTCTAGACAATAACTCATGTGAGGTCATTCCATCCACACTCAGTGAGGATCCCCACATCTGTGGCAGTCCTCAGGTACCCCAGGCTCTCAGGGCACCTGCTAGACCCCATGCCACCTGCATTCTCGCTATTAATGTCGAATTGTACGCAAAATTCAGGCCCTGGATTCCAACGCCTGTAAAAAGGCTTCTGCTAACCAAAGGTCGAGGATATGCTTGTGTCTTTCCAGAGAATGCGGAACAGCCCATTTGGGTACCAGCCAGAAACATCAAGCCTGCGACTGATAGCCAACCAGAACCAGCTGAACAAGACTGAGAATCCGCCTTGTTAGCAGATGCACCTTCCCTATCATCCTACCCTGAGAAACTGTCCATAGCCACATCCATTACTGTTTTATACCCCACTAGCTCTGATCAGCCACTCGAACGGCCCACAGCCTGTGTGCAGTCACGCCATTCCTGATTACCATTGTTCCTCATTCCTACCCACATCTTAGCAAGCACTCCTGTGGTCTCTTGATTTGAGCGCTGGTTAGTCAACGATGGGTAAGATCCCCTGGGGGAAAACCTAAGACAGGCACAGCTGCGTACAGAGACTGCATGGAAACGGGGTCAACAATGGTATGGCCAAGAATCATGCCTCCCATTGCTCAAGAATAAATGAAAAGGGGGAAATGTGGTGGAATGAGAAGGCCATGCCAAGGTGGCAACTGGCAAGCGAGCCTCAGTTACTCAGGAATGGCTTTGAAACCCACCTGGCAACGGAGCCTGCCTGGCAACAGACTGTGACTGGATGGCTTTGGAAACTGCCTGGCAACAGGCTGTGATTGGTTGGGGCATAGACCGCCCCTTGACCGGATTGGCTGGTCTTGGCTATATAAGCTGTTGTACCAACTGAAATAAACGAGTCTGCGGGCTGCTGGCCTCAGGCCTGCTTTCATTCCTTCGACTCCTGGGGTCTGTGTGGTGACTCTGAGCCTCTTGCCCCCACCATGCTCCTCCTCTCAGAAATGAATCCACTGCAACATTGTTGAGAAATCAACTGCAACATCTCCAACTCTCTGTCAAGTCTCTCTGTTAGAGTATTAAATTGCTTCCCTCCTCTTTTTTTTTTTTTTTTTTGCCAGGCAGAGTTAGACAGTGAGAGCGACAGACAGAGAGTTATAGACAGTGAGAGAGAGAGAGAAAGCTCTTCCTTCCATTGGTTTACTCCCCTAATGGCTGATACGAAGCAAGGAGCAGGGTACTTCCTCCAAGAGAGGAAAACCTGAGGGGCTGATGGTAGTGGGGTTTTAAGCACAATTTAGGCCCAATCAGCGAACAATCAGTTACAAGGCCGGACAAAAACCATCAAAAGACCTGACTTGTAATCTTATTTGCCCTGTCTGGCTTGCTCTTGCTAAGACAAAAGAGCCTGTCTGAAGGGTGGGATAAGGAACTTGTTTTCACAGTAATCTGGGAGTTCTGAAGGGTGAAATCATCACTCCCTTGCTATTCTCATGATAAAATTGGAAGCTCAAGGAGTGGGACAGGTACTTTTGTTTTGCTAAAGGATGCTTTTGGGGAGAAATATGCAGTGGGATTCAACACTTTGATGTTGCTAAAGATAACTTTTGGGGAAAGCAAGCATTTCCTTTTGAGGGACTCTGCTTTCCTCATTTTCCATCAGGACCAACCTGGCTGTTTATTGACCCATCTGACACATCATAGAAGGATGATAAAGAGAACATTCTGGACCTTGAGGACAGTGGTTATGACACTGCTTAGGATGCTCACATCCTATTTTGCAGTGCCTAGGCTCAAGTCTCAGCTAGCCTTCCAATTCCAACTTCCTGCTAATGTGCACCTGAGAGGTGGCAGGTGATGCTTCAAATACTTGAGTCCTTGACAACCATGCAGGAGATTGAGCGTGGGCTCCTGTTTTCAGCATGGCCCAGCTCTGGATGTTGTGGGCACTTGGGGAGTGAAAGTTCTTTGGGTGTGTGTGTGTGTCTCCCTTTTTCTCTGCAGCTCTGATTTGAAATAAATAAAGCTTCAATAAACAAGAAGCCAGAGCTGAACAGTTTCTTAAAATGACAAATAAATGAAGATACCTCATTACATTAAATTTTCATTTATTATTACACACTGAACATACATTGTACTTGGCCAGAAAATGATGGCTTTGAGTAAATAGGGGCAAATTTCTCACAGATTAGATATTACATTCTTTAGAATATGATTGGTTAAAAAGCATCTTTAGATATAGGAAGAGTGCAGTCTCTGAAAGGAAGGCAACTGATTAGTTTGCAGAAGGACAATTCTGAGACTAGATAAGGAATGTATAGACAAAGAACAAAGGATTGCTCAAAGTTGCTTTAGGTGGCTCAGATGAACTAGACCTTTTATGCAGATCACCCAAGTCAAATTGACCTGGCAGATAAGATTAATAGGTCTGTCTGCACATTCCTCATGCAGGTCTCAGTAGGGGTCTCTCTTGAATGCTTTGCAGGCTTTTTAGGGGCAGTTGATACTCAGATAAAAAGGAGAATGGGCATGTACATCTATTATGTGTAGAGGGACACCATGTGAAAGAAAAGTGAATTCTCAAAAACTCAGTGAAATTTAGAAGCTTACATACCCTCATTAAGGGGATAGAGGAGGGTAAGGGAAGCAACTTAGGTAAGAATAAATTATTTGGGGTAAGATGAATGGTCTTCAGAAAAGAATAGGTGATAACCCAGGACAACATCTGCCTGGGTATAGTATCCACCTCAAATCTCTCTTGTGATAAGACTTTAATCATCCCTGGTTGATGAAATTCCTACAGAGAGAATTAATGACAATTGTATTCCTTTTGGAAGGTGTGTCTTTAGGTAAATAAAGGAAGTTCAAGGTAAACCTCTCCCTGAATTTGCTGTTTCCCAAGCATCCTAGGTTTGAAGTGATCAGAATACCAAAGCAGCATGGGGGGGGGGGCAGGAAGGGAAGGGCATGATATTTTCTGCACTGTCTCAGTTTGTTGTGAAAAGGTGAACACATGACCATGAAGTGAGTTGTAGGATGCAGTAACTGGAGGAAACAGAGATGCTACATGCTGCTTCTGAGAACATTCCCGCACCCCCACTTAGCAATGTTGGTGGAATTGTCTGGAGCCCAATCCTTCTAAGTAGATAGTACGCTGATCAAGAAGAAGAATGGTTTCACATGCAATCAGTGATGTTTTTTTCCCCCTTTCCGTAACTTTTTATGAAATAAAAGTCTAGAAATCTGTGCATTGCAAGTGCAGAGATCTACCTCATCTTACTGCTCCCCAACTGTCTCTTTATAAATTCTACATTAATATATATTTGAACATCTACAAACTGGAAGTGATGAGACTCTTTCTTTGGTCCCAGCTCCTTTTCTAGTAGGGAGTATTCACAATATAATGTTAATTTCGTAGTGTGAGCAACAGTTTTTACTCTCAAAATGATTAAATTTTGAGTCAAATAAGGTTGTTTTTTAGAGTGTATTCAGATAATAGACTCATGAGAAGTTTTTGAATATTCCTGTCAAGACTCAACACCAGCTTCTTATAGATAAATACAAAAGCGAAAGGGAAAAATATTGGCACTAGACATTGCAGTTATTAGTGAACAGGGTTTATCTTGTATAAACATAGACTTATTTTTATGGGAAAATACCATGAGAACTTCAAAAACCTCAGTATTGTTAGGAAAAAAGAGAGACATCTATTATGAAGCATCAAGGGGATATTTATATTTCCCATTGCTGTGATCTCTATAATAACTTACATATGTGGCATTTTTATCTCCTTTATATTTTTGGTTATGTGCTAAATATTAAAATTGGCATTGGTATCAAGTTCTTTATCACTTAGAACCCCATCTGTGTTAATGGAATCATCTGACATTAATAATTATGTCTTGTTAAAGGTTTGAAAAAATTTAAAATAAGGCAGGAAGAAACAATATAGGTACATTTTCTCAAATGTGACTTCATCCACAAGTGCTTCTTTGTCCTGGAAAAATTGGTTTTATTGTAGTTTTTAGCATTTTTTTTGTTTACACTATAGAAATACTCAAAATAAATATTGGACTAGGTTAAAATAAATTAAAAATATGAGATATGTTTTACTAATATGAAGTGACCTAGTTATTATTTATAGGTGAAATAATGGCTCCTGATATTATTCAAAGGTTCCTGGGAAAGTCTACTCATCAAAATACAGCATTAAGGAAGCAGTCTCATATAACAGCACAAAAATATAAAACGTTAAGTTCTCTTAATTTGGTGAACGGAGCCTCTTTTACTCATCATTTTATGTTTCATAATGCTAGACTACCTTGCACATATAACAGCTTCTCTTGATATTTATCAACTGAAGAACTAGGTGAATTAGAGAGTTAATGCAAATTAATAAAATATGAAATTTATCATGAATAGTCTACTATTGTCTGATGAATACATGAATAGCTCACTTTATTTCAGGAATATAAGAGAATGAATGGACATCAAACTAGCACTAAGTACCCTTTAATTTCCAAGATAAAGTACATACTGAACTCTAATGCTTTATTCATTATCTTAGATTTATCTAATAAAATTACAAACTATTTCAAGTTACAACAATATCACTGCCCCTTTTTAAAAGGTAGAGCTATCTGGAGAATCAGTTTTGAGGCAGATACAATATGGTTTTGTGTTTAATTCAAAAGAATGGGGGCCAGCATTGTGGTACAGTTGGCTAAGATCCTGTAGTGTGTGTTTGAGTCCCTATTACTCCACTTCAGATCCAGCTCCCTGCTAATGTGCCAAAGAAACAGAAGAAGATGGTACAAATACTTGGATACTGTCACCTGTGAGGGACACCCAGATGGAGTTCCTATCTCTTGGTTTTAGCCTGGCCAGCCCTAGCCATTATAGTCATAATGAACCAGCAGATGGGAGACCTTTCTCTCTCTGTCTCTCCTCTCCCCCTGAAACTCTGCCTTTCAAATAAATAAATCTTCTAAAATATTATACTATATACCTACACCAGGTGCATCTGTATTATTACTCTATTGGTGGCTTAAAAGGTCAAAGATGCTTACCTATCCATTAATAGTTTGTCTCAAATGATTGTCAAATTCATGAAGAGACTCTGGAATAAACTGAACAGATGGATTTTTGCTAGTTCAGAGACTGACACAAAATGTGACTGCATGTTTCATTTAGGGACTCAGGGGAGAACGCGTAAAAAATCCACCCAAGTTAGTCACAGGCTTTTGCTTTCCTAAATCTGCTTAAAGCATCTTTCTTTGGTTAAAACAAGGAGCAATGCTTTGATATAATTCCCTAAACACCCATATTTTCAAGTTCTTCTTCAGCTGGAAGCATTGTTGGTATAGAAACAATCCATTATATTAACCATACATTGATCTATGAAATACTGTGGTGATCTTACTTCCTTAGATATTCCATTACATTTGTTTCACAATCATTTCTAATCAAACATATTTGTATGATAATATAAACTGGACCACATATAACTATAAATATATTTAGTGATTTTTTTTTACTTTACCTTTTCAGTGATATTTTACCTCTTTCCACTAGTGAGCAGCAAACTGCATTTTTGAATAAATATTGTCCACTTAAGCCCTTGGAAAGGAGTCAAATGTATTGAATATAGTTTGAAATATTTTAAGTTAATTTTAATAACTGAATTATAATCGATAAATGTATATCTGTGTGTATACACAACTATTGAATTGTGAGGAAAAATTGAATTAAAAGATAAATGTATTTTATTAGTTTTTATATATTTACTTTTTTATTTATTTGAAAGGCAGAGAGGCAAGACAGAAGAGAACATGATCCTCCATTACTGGTTCACTCCCTAAATGTCTGTATCATCTAGGTTGATCCCAACCAAAGCAAGGAACCCAGAACTCAATCTGGGTCTCACACATGGTTGGCAGGAACCCAAGTATTGAGCCATCATCTACTTCTTCCAAGGGTGCACTTTCACAGGAAACTAGACTCAAAAGTAGAGCCAGGGCTTGCAACCAGACACTCCAATCCTGGATACAGGCATCTGTCAAACAATTACCCCTAAATTGGCTTTGGTATAGACATATTTTTAAATTCCATGCGTATGAGAAGTCTTTAAAAATTCATGATTAATGCATATTATGAAAAACTATAGATTAATTTCAATTTTTGGCACTAAACAAACCTTAACCATTAATTCCATTTTCCACAAACTATTTGAAATTATATGGTTTTGTGTGCGTGCGTGTGTGTGAACATATTGGATCATAGGGTCATGGGGGCTCAGGTCACAACACCCCCACAAACTAGGCTATTGCTTTATATAATATCATAAACAATAAATACATAATTAGGTAAGCAAAATCTAGAAAAATAATTGGGATCTAGCAGTTTTGTTGTTTAATCTGAGCAGGTAAATGTTAGATATATACAAAGTGGATGGTTGTCCTTCAGAGTATAACAGAAATATTAATAGCATCATTTGGAATTTTGACTAAAAGAAACTGAAATTATATTCCTTTTGGAAATCTTCCATTCAATAATTGTTCTTATTTTGACTAACAACACACTTTTGATCTTACTACATATTAAATCTGTGATAGTCTTTGACGTCTCCACTCAGTTTCTGTGGAGAACAGGACAAATCATGTGTAGGCAAAAGCATTTAACCAATCCATTACTACCGAATAGAAATGTATTGCATATGCAACTTGAATGAAGTTGAACTTTCTCATATCAGAAGCAGGGCTAATTTAACTTTGACAATTTGCAGTTGTCTGCCTCCTCCCAGTGCCTCAATATGATCAATATGGATGTCTACATTGTACCACCATCCTGGTGACCATCTCCCTCTGGGACATATTATGTCATAAATGCAGAGTACTTGACTCATACCACTGACTCCCACACCCCAGATGGACTATGTTGATACAATACAGTGTCACTCCATGGAATTTGCACCTGCTTGCTCTAGATCCATCCATCAGAACTCTCTGGGAAATATGCGTGGGTAATTCCCTAGACCCCAATATGATTTTTGGCCCACAGCTACCTCACTTTCCTTTTCTTTCTTGCCATTTTCTATTTAAGTGGCTATGTTCCAGATGGCTCCCATATTACCATTGGCTCTGTGAGGCATGCTGCCCTTTTCTCTCTGGGATCTGTAAATAGTTCATTACTTCTGTTATTTCATGTGTTTTGTTGTGTTGCCTCTTCTCTGTCCTACTTGATCAACACACCTGAAGCTAACTTCTTTCCTAGTCAGAACTCTTCTAAAGCGGCCATCCTGGTAGGAATAAAATGAGCACAAGTCCAGTAAGATCCCTGAGAGCATCTGATAGGCTAAACAAATTTCCTATGAGAGGGATATCTAATCATGGTTTTTCCCATATCATGGGTTGCCTTTTCACTCTGTTGATTGCATCCTTTGATACAAAATTTAAAAAAAATTTTTTGACTTTTAAAACTTTATTTCAACATAGCTATGCTTACAGAAATACACTCATATTGGTTAAATTTAACTTATCCTAAAATTTTTACCAAAAACCTGGGACCTGGTTTAAGATTTTAAAAAAAGTAATTGTAACCCGGTTTATTTTTATCTATTACAAATGTATAAAGTATCTTCTGTCAAATGCTGCACAAGAAGGCAGCAAAAATCTTGAGAAATACACCTTTGGTTTATCTCAGAAAAGTAACATGTATTGCACTGTAAAAGTTTATAAAAGTGGTACAATAAAACATTGCTATAATGTTTCAATGGTACATATGTGGACCTGGAAGAGCTCTGTGGTACAGGTAATACGGCATGTAGATGTGAATCTACATAAACCTAGATTCAGATAATTTCTTAAATCTGGATTAATACTATCAGCTTACTTCATCCGCCAAGGCTAACAAGCACACCCAGCACATGAAGATTTTCTGATTTATACAAAGGAAGAAAATTAAGTTTCTTCCCAGCTTCTTAGTCCAGAAGTGAAGGTATGCTACACGCAGGACATTCCTTCCCTCATTAGCATTCACGGGGTGGCATGTGATGAGGTCTTTGTACAATGAAATTTTTTATTTTTATGAAGCTCAATTTATCTTTTTTTTTTACCTGCTGCCTTTTTTGGGTATCATAAAACCAAAGATTCATTGGTAAATTCACTGCATGTTTTTCCTTTTTTCCTAATATTTTTCTTTGAGGTTAGCTGGTAGAGATTTGCTTCTTTTAAAGAACCATGGTTCCCTGTTTCTTTATATGCTTTCGTATGTTTTGTCAAACATTAAGCATTTGATAAAATAGCTACATCTTCCAGTCCTTTCAGACCGATAACTTTGCAGGAGACCTTCATTAATTCTGGTGCAGGATGGGGCATGGGGAAACATCTGGCCTGTAGGCCAGATCAGGCCTGAGAAATCATTTGGTCTGTTCTTGCCAAGGCAACTGCAGATGACTCAAAATTCAGTAAATCTATAGCAGACTAATTAATAATTTGTATGGCCCGTGAATGATGGTATAAATGTTCAAATGGCCTTGGCAGAAAAAAATATTCCCTGCCTTAATAAGTCCTCTTTCCTTATTGATGCAGGTGTTTTCTCTGGACCTGAAACTATCTTTTTTTTTCCATCTCCAATGTCTCCATACACACAGCTACTTTTTTCTTGTCTTATTTCCCTAAGAGTCTCTTGCTTCTTCTCAGGGTCTTAAATAGTATGTTGTATTTCCCTGCAGATAATCTGTTATCACCAAATGCTCAGGTGTCTGAAGTCCATCTGCTGTTTTCAACAGCTTCCAATCTGATACACAAATTGCACCATTGTTCCTTCCAAGTTCTAAGTCAGGTGATATACAAACAAGTCCCCGTAAACAAATCAGATTTTTGTAAACAAGGTCTATTCCTTCTCTCCTCTCCAGAGGTTTTTTCACAATCATGTCATAACATACTTTTTTTTTCATTTTCATTATATCATTTTGGGTGTATATTTTTCCTGATTGGTTATTTGCATGGTTGCTGCTGATCCTTGAGTACTTTTGAGAACTTGCACAAAGTTATTTTAGTTAGTATATTGCTGTCTACTTGATGTTTCCATGAGGAAAGGAGCTTCCTAAACTTCCATATTACTGACCCAATATGTGCCTTTTCAAAAATACGAGTATCACAAAGCTAATTCTGGAAAACATGTCAACAAAGACCAATTTTAAAATTAATATATGGTTGGCCAGCACCGCAGCTCAATAGGCTAATTCTCTGCCTGTGGTGCTGGCACACTGGGTTCTAATCCCAGTCAGGGTGCCGGATTCTGTCCCGGTTGCTCCTCTTCCAGTCCGGCTCTCTGCTGTGGCCAGGGAGTGCAGTGGAGGATGGCCCAAGTGCTTGGGCCCTGCACCTGCATGGGAGACCAGGAGAGGCACCTGGCTCCTGGCTTCGGATCAGCACGGTGCGCCAGCCACAGTGGCCATTGGAGGGTGAACCAATGGAAAAGGAAGACCTTTCTCTCTGTCTCTCTCTCTCACTGTCCACTCTGCCTGTCAAAAAAATTAATAAATGGTTACAAATCCTAATAATTGTCCCATTCATAATGAGCTACAACTTAAATTTCTCAGAAAACATAAAAGCCCCACCACAGGAGTTTCCTCATCCGTAAATATAAAATTTTGACTACAGCATGTCTAAAATATCTTTCCATCCTTTATTAAGGTAATCGTTAATTGTGTGATTCTTAAATGCTTAAGGTTAGAATTGTTTTAAGCCTAGCATGATTTCCTTACATGAGTGTTTCACATTTTTGTGTATCTTTACATATATTTCCAAAATCTCAAAATAACTTTCATACTGATGAAGACATTTAGTTTATTGGCCTTCTTTTTGAAAATTGCCAGAAACAATATTTTTATAACATTATTATGTTCACTTATTCAACATATTGGGGTTTTTTTCTGAAGAAACCTTTTTTTAAGATATATAAACTTCATGCATTTCATAAATACAACTTTAAGAATACAGTGATTCTTCCCACCATACCCACCCTCCCACCCACACGCCCACCCTTCTTCCTTCTCACTTTCCTATTCCAATTCTTATTTTTTTTAAAGATTTATTTATTTGAAAGTCAGTTACACAGAGAGAGGAGAGGCAGAGAGAGATAGAGAGAGAGAGAGAGAGAGAGAGAGAGAGGTCTTGCATTCGCTGGTTCAATCCCCAGTTGGCCACAATGGCTGGAGCTGTGCTGATTCGAAGCCAGGAACTAGGAGCTTCTTCTAGGTCTCCCACGTGGGTGCAAGGGCCCAAGGACTTGGGCCATCTTCTACTGCTTTCCCAGGCCATTAGCAGAGAACTAGAGCAGCCAGGACTTGAACCAGTGCCTATATGAGATGCCAGCAGTGCAAGTGGTAGCTTTACCTGCTACACCACAGTGCTGGCCCTCCCATTGTTATATTTTATTAAAATCTCTCCTCTCCTGTATTGTTTCTGAGAAGTCAGCTGTGAGTCTATTTGGAGATCCTCTGAAAGTAATCTGGTGTTTCTTTTGTGTACATTTTAGAATCTTTTCTTTATGTTTTACTGTGCAGAGTTTGACTGCATTGTATGTTGGTGAAGACGTTTTATCGTCATGCCTATCAGAAATTCTCTGTGCTTCCTGTACTTGGACATCCCTTTCTTTCTCCAAATTAGGGAAATTTTCTATAATTATTTCAGTAAGAAGGCCTCCTAATACATTCTCTCTTTCCATTCCTTTAGGAACTCCTAAGATTCATATGTTGGTTCATTTGATAGGATCCAATAAATCTCTGACACTTTTTTAGTTTTCTAATTTTCTTTCTTGGTCTGACTGTGAAATTTCTCTCCTAACTCACATATGCTTTCTTCTGCCTCACAGATTATTTTTTCAAGGCATTCTAAAGTATTTTTTATTTTTTCTATTGAATTCTTCATTTCCAATATTTCATTTGATTTCTCTTTAAAATCTCATTTTCATTGGAAAAAATTTCATTCATGACATGTACAGATATTTTTAGTTCATGAATTTGTAGCTGATTACTTCTAAGTAATCCTACAATTATTTTTTTCAATTCTGTTTCTGGCATTTGTTCAATCTCTTCATTCTCACAGTCTAGTATTGAAGTGCTGTGTTCTTTTGGGGGCATCGTGTTGTCTTCGTTATTCTTGTTTCTTGAATTGCTGAGTTTGTTATTAGGCATTTGTGGAGATACTTGGTTTTTTTTTGCTGCTGCGATGGCTTTTATTTTTGAACTATGCCTCTGTGTCTTAGTGGAGTATGAACTTTTTCAGTGAATACCCTGAGGCATGTGCTGGGTGTGCCCAGGGAGCTCTGTTCAGTGAGGGGAGTGTCCATGGTGACCCTCACGTTGGGTATAATAAATACCCCCCTCCTCTCTCTCATCAGAGGAGAGGATTGCTTAGCTCCGTTGATGTAGACTCAAGATCACCTTCTCTCCTCCAAGGACACCAATGCCTGGGCTCTAGCTCCAGTGGGTACAATATTCATCCAAGCTGTCAGAAGAACCAAAGGATCTATGCAATCCTTAGTGTGAACATGGATTCTGTAGCAATGGCCATCATCATGGAATCAGGTAGCCCCAAGCATGTGGAACTGTCCACAGTAACTGCTCAAAGTCTCAGCCACACCCTGTGCCTTCCCACAAAACCAGTTTTTTTCACAGTCCTGGCACACTAGGTTCCAACAGTCACGAGCTCCCTGTCAATTATCCCAGCCAAACTCATGCGTGTCCTCTTGGCTGGTTGCTGGGTACACATACATGAGCTGGCACAGCTGTTACATATGTCCAAAATGATGCCCATCCTTCCTCTGCTAGTTACAGGATGCTGGTCCCGGGTGTTTGGAAGAGAAACATGCCCGCTTTTCTTCCCCTCTAGGTTGGCAGGTACACTGTCTCCCAGAGAGTTCTTAGCCAGACTCACACCTTGTTCTTCCTGTAGCTTTATTGCTAGCAGCTTGGGCTGCTGCAGTCTGGGCTCACCTCACTCCAAAGCTGGTGTCAAGGCTCTCAACTGTTGTGGTCCTGAATTGTCCATGTCCACACCCTCCACATAGTTCCACAGTGTCCCTCTAATTTGCTTGGGGTTTCCTCTGCTATTTTGCCTCTAACTCTCCCCTGTGGTAACTCTCTCTCTCCACTTATTTTTTAAATTTGTATTTTTATTTATTTGAGAGACAGTTATAGAGAGAACGAGCCAGAGAGAGAGAAAGTTCTATCCTCTGGTTCACTCCCCAAATGGCCATAACAGCCAGAGCTGTGCCCATCTCAAGCCAAGGAGCCTGGATTTTCTTCCAGGTCTCCCATGTGGGTGCAGGGGCCCCAGGATCTGGGCCATCCTCTATTGCCTTCCCAGGTCAAAGCAGAGAGCTGGGTTGGAAGAAGAGCAGCTGGTACTCGAACTGGAGCCCATATAGGATGTTGGCACTGCAGGCGGAGGATTAATCCACCGTGCCACAGTGCTAGTGGCACCAATTTTTTAAAGCTATCTTCCCCAGACTAGAGCAGTAAGCTCTCTCCCTATTCAGCCATCTTGAAAAACTCAACATATTGTTTTGTGTCCACTATGCACCAGCCATTGTTTTAGAAGCTGGAAATGGAGTCACTGAACTTACAGGGCTCAAAGTCTTGTGGAGGTAACAAAAATAATTTACTAGTTAATTCCAAATGTGATTTTCATCACAAGAAACCATATTTTAGATGACTGCATGAGTGAACATTCCTAGAGATGCTAAAAAGCAACAAGTAAAACTTTTTTCACATTCTCAAAACTATAAATGCTTGAAGTGAATAGGAGCACTGACCTTGATTACAAATCTCATTCTAATATGAAAGAATATTTAAAAATTTGGCTTAAATATTTGAAATAAATATGTGTCTCTGAATATAACCATGTGATTTATATAATATTTGAAATTTCACTCTTAGTATCATGCATGACAGTGAATAAACAAAGTAAACAGATGACCAAAATTTAGATATGCAAATCTCAAATCTAGCTCCTGTAGTATTTGCATATCATAAAGAAATATAGCTGACCCAACATCATTATTCAGTGCTCACAGCATATCTGTTTTCTAGGGTGAACAAATATTTTTACAAACCACATTAATAGTTCTGGTTTTAAATTGATTATATATGTAATAGTGAAAACATAAATGCTTATTTCATTAATATTGATATATAGTATTATTATTTTCCCGAAAAAGGAAATATGTACTTATGTGGAGTTTGATATTTCATAAAATATTCATTGATATTAGTTATTTTACTCTGATCAACTGCAGAAATTTACATTATGGTACTATCATTTATTGTTTCCAAATAATCTAAGATGTCTGATTATTCTGTATCTCAAATTATAAACGTAAACTGCTAAATGATTCTAGAAATCATGTACTATGGGTTTAATTTATTCTATCACTCCTATTCTTTCTTCTTTCTGTCATCTCATCTTTTCCCTTCTCCATCTTTATAGCATCCACACATACGTGAAGATTCTTCAAATTTTTTTTGAAAATGAAATTAAAAGATAAGTTCATTTTGGCAGAAAGAATTTTTAAAATCCAGGCATGGTCTCTTCAGGATACACATTTTCCATGAAATATTTGAAGTAACTTCATAGATACACTGTAGCAGTTCATTATCAGTTGCTTTAACAAAATACGTGAGGCTGGATAATTTGTGAATAAGTTTATTTATATCACAAGTTTCTCTTTTTAAAATCTTTATGTATTTATTTGAAAGGCAGAATTACACACACACACAGAGAGACAGAGAAAGAGAAAAGTCTTCCCCCAAAGGCTGCAATGACTGAGACTAGACCAGGTCAAATCCAGGAGACTGGAATTCCATCTGGATCACTTGCCTGGGTTCAGGGGCCCAAAGACTTGGGCCATCCTCCACTGCTTTCCCAGATGCATTAACAGGGAGCTGGATTGGAAGTGGAGGAGCAGGGACTTAAACCAGTGCCCATATGGGATGCTGGCATTTTAGGGTGCGGCTTAGCCCACTGCACATAGCTAACCCCCATATCATAAATCTGATGCCAGCTTCTGCTCATCTCTGGTAAGAGTTGAAAGTTGGACGGCATCACAGTGTCAGAAGTGCTTGTGGAAGGGGTCATGTCATGAGATAGAAGTCAAAGAGATTTAGGGGTCAGGCTCAATGTTTTATAACTACACGTTTTCATGAGAACTAGTTAATTCTGCAAGAATAAAACATTAATGTCTTCCAAGGATGGCACCCCCTATGACCTTGACACATCCCACTAAGCCCCACGTCTTAAAGGTTTCATCATTTCTTACATCACTACACGGTGACCATGTTTCTAATGCACCAACCTTCTGGATACACTAAAACTATATCCAGATCATAGCATATACCTGAATACCATATATTCAGTGTAACACATCTGAACTATTTTTAGAAAACTAACCTAGTTTTCAAGAAGAATGAGCTGTACACAAACACAGATAATAACCAGGAGCTACTGTGTTTAATACAAATTATTACAAGTCTTTGACTTTTTTTTGATGGCTAGCATAATTTAGACCATTAGAAGTGGGGAAGGGATCATCCTGTCCAACTCTCTGCCAAACTTCCCTTTCTTATAGAATTTTTCCTTTAAGAATTCAATATTCATGGCATGGCCTGTTTTATGTTATCAAATTGAGATAATATCACTAGACTAATAGACGAGACATATTGAGAAATGTTTAGTAAAAGAAACCATGCCGACTCTAGTTTATTGTAGTCTTTTTTTGTAACTGATCGATTTCTAAGCTGTAGGTAAAGTTTATCTTTCTCACTTGGCATAAGACAGATTGCTCAGTTGTAGCTCAAATATTGTAAAGCTGGGAATATTAGATACTCAGGTGGGACTTTTCCTTGAAAATAGCTTTACAATTTTAGATGAATGTTTGAAATCAAAGGACAATGTGATAAAAGATGTCTGAAATTTAACAATAAACTATCTCTTTGTCCTTAGCATTGTTAAACTTTAGGACTTGACAGTCATTGAAGTATGATGCTAGCTGAAAACCTGGTGGCTAGAGTTACACATATGTTTAGAGAAAATTCATTTAGATGGGATTAAAATTAGCTGGAAGCATATTTATTATGAGCTGTCAAATCCACTGGGTTACTGATTTTCTGAAATGGGAATATGTGGTGAGGAAGAGTAGATTTTGGCACAAGAACTGAGAGAAACCACAGCAATGTGGATGCTGCAGTTAGTTTGAATGCTTCAGCTTTCAAGAAATCAGTAATCACACATGTTCCTATTTCTCCTATAATAATCATTCCCAAGGTCATACACCTTCTGAAATAAAAAAAAAAAGTACATAGTTTCTGTTTCAATTTCTTTACAAAATTGGAGTATACTGATATATTTTGAGTACCAGTAATTGGAAGCAATAAATGTGAAGTTAGTAAAGTTGAATAAGAGTAAATTATAAATAACTCTTTTTCTAAAGATTTCATTTATATGAGAGGTAGAGTAACAGAGAGAGAGAGAGAGAGAGAGGGAGAGAGAAAGGTCTTCCATCTGCTGGTTCACTCCCCAAATGACCTCAATGGCCCGAGCTAGGCAGATCCACAACTAGAAGCCTGGTTCTGCCAGGTGCAGGGGCCCAAGCACTTGGGCCGTCTTCTACTGCTTTCCCAGGCTGTAGCAGAGAGCTGAATTGGAAGAGGAGCAGCCAGGATTAGAACCCCAGCCCATATGGGATGCCGGTGCCATAGGCAGAGGCTTAGCCTATTATGCCACAGTGCCAGACTCAGAGTTAGTAATTTAATATCATTTATTGCCCCTATGTGGTAGATGGTGAAAAGTAAAATTTTTTTCTGTATCTACTTATTTTGATGTATCACAACTGTAAGCTTGACCTTCAATTTTATGTATTCCTTATACACTAAATATTTACAACAGGCTCATAATTTCCAGTAATATGCAAGATAATTATCCCAATGATGATCTGATTTTAACTTCTCAATCATAGAGAAAGGAATGGAGTTCTCTGAAATCATATTACCTTAGGTTGAAAATTTTGAAAAAAAATTTCCCAGAAAGTTGGGTATATAATTATTAGAAATATAAAGACTGATGGGCATAGTAATTAAAAAGTAATATAAAGTAATATAAATATAAAGTAATATAAAGAAGATGGGCATGGTAATTAAAAAGATGTCATAGGTGGGCACGGTGCCATGGCGCAATAGGTTAAACCTCTGCCTGCAGCGCCAGCATCCCACATGGGTGCCAGTTCTAGTCCCGGCTGCTCCACTTCCTATCCAGCTCTCTGCTATGGCCTGGGAAAGCAGTGGAAGATGGCCCAAGTCCTTGAGCTCCTGCACGCATGTGGGAGACCCAGAGGAAGCTCCTGGCTCCTGGCTTCAGGTTGGCACAGCTGAGGCTGTTGTGGCCATTTGGGGAGTGAACCAACGAAGCAAGACCTTCCTCTCTGTGTCTCCCTCTCACTGACTGTAACTCTACCTCTCAAATGAATAAAATCTTTAAAAAATAAGATATCATAGAGGCCGGCGCCGTGGCTCAACAGGCTAATCCTCCGCCTTGCGGCGCCGGCACACCGGGTTCTAGTCCCGGTCGGGGCACCAGATTCTGTCCCGGTTGCCCCTCTTCCAGGCCAGCCCTCTGCTGTGGCCCAGGAGTGCAGTGGAGGATGGCCCAGGTGCTTGGGCCCTGCACCCCATGGGGAGACCAGGAAAAGCACCTGGCTCCTGGCTCCTGCCATCGGATGAGCGCACTGCACCGGCCACAGCGTGCTGGCCATGGCGGCCACTGGAGGGTGAACCAACGGCAAAGGAAGACCTTTCTCTCTGTCTCTCTCTCTCACTGTCCACTCTGCCTGTAAAAAAAAAAAAAAAAAAAAAAAAAAAAAAGATATCATAGGACAATTTAGTTGAATTTCATAACTTAATGAGTAAGGGTTTTTTTTAAAGACTTTTTTATTTATTTGAAAGAGTTACACAGAGAGAGGAGAGGCAGAGAGAAAAGTCTTCCATCCAAGGGTTCACTCCTCAACTGGTCGCAACGGCTGGAGCTGCACTGATCTGAAGCCAGGAGCCAGGAGCTTCCTCTGGGTCTCCCACGTGGGTGCAGGGGCCCAAGGACTTGGGCCACCCTCTACTGCTTTCCCAGTCCGTAGCAGAGAGCTGGATCAGAAATGCAGCAGCTGGGTCTCGAACCGGCACCCATATAGGATGCCAGCGCTGCAGGCCAGGGCATTAACCCGCTGTGCCACAGCGCCGGCCCCATGAGTAAGGGTTTTAATGAGATTATTGATACACCTAGGGCATGAAGGAGGTATTTTCCTTGCAACAGGTTCCCACAACTGCCTCACCTCAGAGACATGAACGTGAACAGAAATAGACACACCAAGTTACCTCATAAGAGCTGTTCCAGCCACATTAAAGACCTTAGGGATTTATTTTGCTGTCAGAAAATTACATAGAGGAAATCAAGAAGAAAAGAACTTCCTGTGTCACTTATCCCGCAGCTCCAAAAGAGCAAGATACAGAGATGCCTTCCACTTAGGGGGAGAGGAAAGGGACTGGAACCCAGGGTCTGCCCCACTGCAAAATATTCAGTAATGCACCTTTGCTTTGGTCCCTATGCCATTACCTGTAGAGTGAATATCTGGCGCTTCCACATCCTGGTGGCCTCTGTTATACTTCCCTTGACCACTAGCAGAAAGCAAAATTCCAGCCATATGGAGAAACCAGTAGAGGAAACTTAGGAACATGTGCATCTGGTAAGACTCAAATACTTCTAGTGCCCGGTGCTGTGGCATAGTGGGTAAAAACACCATCTGCAATGCTGACATCCCACATGGGCGCCGATTTGAGTCCTGGCCTCTCCACTTCTGATCCAGCTCTCTGCTATGGCCTGGGAATACAGTAGCAGATGGCCCGTCCCTGCACTCACTTGGGAGACCCAGAAGAAGCTCCTGGCTCCTGGCTCCTGGCTTCGGATTGGCATAGCTCCATCCATTGTGGCCAATTGGTGAGTGAACCAGTGAATGGAAGATCTCTCTCTCTCTCTTTCTTCCTCTCTTTCGCTCTGCCAACAGTTAATATAATAAATGTTAAAAAGCTAAAGGTTAGAATTTCTAAGTTCTGAAACATAAAAAAGACACCTACTTTCACCATTTCATTCAACATAGTATTGGACATTCTAGCTAGAACAATTATACAACAGAAAGAAATTATTGGGATACAAATTAGAAAGGAAGAAGTCATGTTGTCACTGTTTGAAGATGGCATGATGTTATAGTTAAAATACACCAAAGACTCCACTCAAAAGCTGGTAGAATGAGTAAATGAGTTCGAAAAATTTCAGGATACAAATGCACAAACATTAGTAATGTGTTATATACCAAGAGTGAATCATCTGAAAAGGAAACCAATAATGCAATCTCACTTCCAATAGCAACACAAAAAATAAAATATTTGGAAATAAATTTAACCACAGAGGTGAAAGGTCTCTTCACTGGAAACCGTATATTGATGATAGAAGAAATTGAAGCAGACACAAGAAATGGAAACACATTCCATGATCACGAATTTGAAGGGACCATATTGTTAAAATGTGTATACTACCCAAAGTGATGAACAAATTCAATGAAATCTCTATAAAAATCCCAAAGACATTTTTCAGAGAACTGGAAAAAACATTACTCAAGTTTGTATGGAGTCATAGAATTTCCTGAATAGCCTAAGTGACCTTCAGCTAAAAGAGAAAAGCAGGAGGCAGTATACTACTGTGGTAACATATCCTGGGGAGGAAAACTGAAGAGGTGAAATGTCATTTAGATCCTATCATATCGAAGGTATGCATGAATACTATCAATCTGATCACTCTGTGGAGCTCTGCCTTGATAATGTGACTCAAGATTGTGTTTGTTAGACTCCTTCACAAAGAAAATACTCTTTTATCTCCACTCCCATGCTGGATTCTTTGGAAAGAAGTCACTACGTTGTAGCCCACACTGAAGGAATGGGAAGTTAGGACTTACGCTTCACTTACTAGAAGGAACATATCTAAATCAATTTTCTGAAATTCTTCTGTGTAAGGCTTTTCTATCCTCTCCCCTGCCATTGTTTTATGTATTCAATCATTTGTATATAACAGGTTAATATCATGGGTATTTTTTATATCTTGACTTAAAACACAATGCTACTTAGTTCATTGTTTAAATTTTCAAATTTAGTCAATATGAGCTCTTTCAATTAATTTCTGTATCAAGGTACTTAAAAATTCACAGATGAACATAATTAAAAATAGCACATATTTTCCATGAACTTTTTGAAAAACCTAATACATACACCAGTTTTCAGCACATCTTTTTTAAACTTCTGACAGCAAAATGCTCCATGATCATCCTGTATATTTTCTTCCCTAGTCCTAGAATGAGCACTTTTCTGAGAATCCCTGTATCCTATTATTGGAGAATGATATTAGTAATAAAGATCATGGAGTTAGGTATGCTTGTTGCTGATGGGTTTTATTGTTTATAGATGATTTCAACTGGAAGAGCAATGGTCATTTAACCCCTTAGTATACAAATATGTATAAATGTTTCTATATGTAACCATAGGTATTTATATTAAACTAAACATGAGTAGATCCTGATTTCTCCAACTCTATTAACACATAGACCATTCTACCCTTCTCTCCTTATTATTGCCTTTCTATTTCAGCAATGATAAATTTGATCTATTTTTTTTTTTGGAAAGATGTTACTAAATGGTACTAGAAGGATGATTTCTTTTTTGTTTGTTTTCATTAAGAGAACTCAATGATATGCAGCCTTCTAGTACAATCCTGTTGGGAATGAACTTTATGTTTTTGTACACATAATGAACATCTGGTAACAAGGCATTTGAAATCTTACCTAATGAGAGAAGGAAAAGAAAAAGCAGTAAAATCTTTAGCATGCTTGTTACTTATAGCTTAAAATATTTTCCCTTAATCATTGAAAGGAGAGAATTTTTTAAAATGGTAGCAGTTTTAAACAAGGAAAAACCTGAACTCATAAATATTATATATATATATATATATATATATATGTATATAAACTGTGAAGTTTAATGGAACATTTTATGCTTCTGAGCAACTTGTTTACATAATTAAATTTTCTTTGATCTCTAAATAAAAGATTTAATCATAATGCTCATTAGAATAAATGACTCTTTAATTCAATTGTATCAAGATGGTATGGAAAATTATCAGGTCATTAGAAAACATTTGTTTGGTTGTTAGGTTAGCTTAGAAATTTGTGAGCAATTATTTGTTCTTTTGTTTGGGAAAATTATCGATTCTAAAATTAAAGTATTTTATCTAATTTGTTGAAAAATGTGTTTACTAAAGTACCACCTCAATCAATTTATTTTTGTTAATGACTTCATTTTCAAAATAAGACATGCATAAATCAATATTGTCAACATAGCATTGTGAAAGAAATTCTTTACTTCTTTAAAAATTACACACATATAGTAGCCATTACCTGTCAATTAAATTGGTATAAGATCATTTTTCCAACTATAATTTAATAAATATAAATTTCCAAAGCACAACTTTAGAATTATAGCCGCTTTTTCCCCCATAATCTCCTTCCCACCCGCAACCATCCTCTCTTCCATCCCATTCTCCATCACTATTCATTTTCAATTATTTTTATATACAGAAGATCAACTTAGAATATACTAAGTAAAGATTTCAACAGACTGCACCAACAAAGACACACAAGGTACAGAGTACTGTTTGAGTACTAGTTTTACTGTTAATTTGCATAATACAACACATTAAGGACAGAGGTCCTACATGGGGAGTAGGTGCACAGTGACTCCCGGTGTTGATTTAACAATTGAAACTCTTATTTATGACATCAGTAATCATCCAAGGCTCTTGTCATGAGCTGCCAAGGCTATGGAAGCCTCTTGAGTTCACCGACTCCAACCTTATTTAGACAAGGCCATAGTTAAATTGGAACTTTTCTCCTCCATTCAGAGAAAGGTACCTCCTTCTTTGATGGCCCGTTCTTTCCGCTGGGATCTACTCACAGAGATCTTTCATTTAGGTCATTTTCTTTTGCCACAGTGTCTTGCCTTTTCATCCCTGTGAAACTCTCATGGGCTTTTTAGCCAGATCTGAATGCCTTAAGGGCTGATTCTTAGGCCAGAGTACTGTTTAGGGCATTTGCCTTTCTATGACTCTGCTGTGTATGTTGCTTCCCATGTTGGATCATTCTCTCCTTTTTGATTCTATCAACTATTATTTGGAGGCACTGGTCTTATTTATGTAATCCATTTGACACTTAATCCTATGTTTTTGATCAATTATGAACTTCAACTTATCACTTTAACAGGTAAGATGGCATTGGAACATGCCACCTTGATGGGATTGAATTGGAATCCCCTGGCACATTTCTAACTATACCATTTGATGCAAGTCCGATTGAGTTTGTCCCAAATTGTACATAAACTCCCTCTCTTATTCCCACTCTTGTATTTAACAGGGATCACTTTGCAGTTAAATTTAAACACCTAAGAATAATTGTGTGTTAATTAAAGAGTTCAACCAATGGTATTAAGTAGAACAAAAAATACTAAAAGGAATAAAATAGTAAGTTGTTCCATGACAGTCAAGACAAGGGCTGACCAAGATAGTTTCTCATAGTGTCCATTTAACTTCAACAGGCTTCCTTCTAGCTGCTCAGTTGTCACCAGTCAGGGAGAACATAGTATATTTGTCCCTTTGGTACTGGCTGATTTCACTCAGCATGATGTTTTCCAGATCCCTCCATTTTGTTACTAATGACCGGATTTCATTGTTTTTGACTTCTGTATAGTATTCTATAAAGTACATATTCCATAATTTCGTTATCAAGTCTACTGTTGATGCCATTTAGGTTCATTCCATGTCTTAGCTATTGTGAATTGAGCTGCAATAAACATGGATGTCCCAACAGTACTTATATTTGCAAATTAAATTTCCTTTGGGAAAATTGCAATGAGTGGGATGGCTGGCTTGTATGGCAGGGTTAAATTCAGGTTTCTGAGGAATCTCCAAACTGATTTCCATAGTGGCTATACCAGTTTGCATTCCCACTAACAGTGGTTTAGTGTCCCTTTTTCCCCACACCCTCGCCAGCATCTGTTGTTGGTAGATTTCTGCATGTAAGCCATTCTAACTGGGGTGAGGTGAAACCTCATTGTGGTTTTGAATTGCATTTCCACATTTTTTCATGTGTCTGTTGGCCATTTGGATTTCTTCTTTGGAAAAATGTCTATTGAGGTCCTTGGCCCATCTCTTAAGTGGGTTGTTTATTTTCTTGTTGTGGAGTTCCTTGATCTCTTCATAAATTCTGGTTATTAACCCTTTATTGGTTGTATAATTTGCAAATATTTTTTCCCATTCTGTCAGTTGCCTCTTCACTTTCCTGACTGTTTCTTTTGCAGTACAGAAACTTCTCAGTTTGATGTAATCCCAATTATTGATCTTAGCTTTGACTGCCTGTGTCTCCAGGGTCTTTTCCAAGAAGTCTTTGCCTGTGCCAATATCTTGCAGGGTTTCTCCAATGCTCTCTAATAATTTGTCAGTGTCGGGTTGTAGATTTAAGTCTTTAATCCATGTTGAGTGGATTTTTGTGTAAGGTGTAAGGTACGGGTCTTGCTTCATTCTTCCACAAGTGGAAATCCAATTTTCCCAGCACCATATGTTGAATAGACTGTCCTTGCTCCAGGAATTGGTTTTATATTCTTGATCAAATATAAGTTGGCTTTAGATGTTTGGGTTGATTTCTGGTGTTTCTATTCTGTTCCATTGGTCTATCCATCTGTTTCTGTACTAGTTCCATGCTGTTTTGATTACAACTGCCCTTTAGTATGTCCTGAAATCTGGTATTGTGATGCCTCCGGCTTTGTTTTTGTTGTACAATATTGCTTTAGCTACTCGAGGTCTCCTGTGTCTCCATACGAATTTCAGCATCATTTTTTCTAGATCTTAGAAGAATGTCTTTGGTATTTTGATTGGTATTGCATTGAATCTATAAATTGCTTTTGGGAGAATCACCATTTTGATGATATTGACTTTTCCAATCCATGAGCATGGAAGACTTTTCCATTTTTTGGTATCCTCTTCTGTTTCTTTCTTTAAGGTTTTGTAATTCTCTTCGTAGAGATCTTTGACATCCTTGGTTAAGTTTATTCCAAGGTATTTGATTGTTTTTGTAGCTATTGTCTATGGGATTGATCTTAGAAGTTCTTTCTCAGCCATGGCATTGCCTGTGTATACAAAGGCTCTTGATTTTTGTGCATTCATCTTATATCCTGCTACTTATGTGCTCAATCCTATAGTATGTTCCATGTACTGCTGAGAAGAATGTGAATTCTTTAAGTGTAGGATGAAAAGTTCTGTAGATATCTGTTAGATCCATCTGGTCTATAGTATCGATTAAATCTGCTGTTTCCTTGTTGATCTCCTGTCTGGGTGTTCTGTCTATCGCTGAAAGTGGAGTATTGAAGTCCCCCAATACTATTGTATTGGAGTCTAAGTCTCCGTTTAAGTTCCTTAACATATTTTTTAAATAACCCGGTTCCATTTAATTAGGTGCATATACGTTTATAATAGTTACATCTTTCTGTTGAATTGATCCCTTATCATTACATAGTTCCCCTCTTTGACTCTATTAACAGTTTTTCTGTTAAAGTTTATTTTGTCTGATATTAAAATGGCCATGCCCGCTCGTTTTTCATTTCTGTTGGCTTGGACTATCTTTTTTCAACCCTTCATTTTCAATCCGCATGCATCTTTGTTGGGAAGATGTGTTTCTTGTAAGCAGCAAATAGATGGGTTTTGTTTTCTAATCCATTCCATTCAGCCAGTCTGTGTCTTTTAACTGGAGATTTGAGGCTATTTACATTCAATGTGACTATTGGTCAGCAGTGGTGATTTTGCCCTGCCATTTTTCCAAAGTTATTTCTTTTTCTTTTCTTTTTTTTTACAGGCAGAGTTAGATAGTGAGAGAGAGAGAGACAGAGTGTAAGATCTTCCCTCTGCTGGTTCACTCCCCAAATGGCCACTACAGCCAGCACGCTGTGCCGATCCAACGCCAGGAGCCAGGTGTCTCCTCCTGGTCTCCCATGCTGGTGCAGGGCACAGGGACCTGGGCCATCCTCCACTGCCTTACCGGGCCACAGCAGAGAGCTGGACTGGAAGAGGAGCAACTGACACAGAATCAGTGCCCTGACCAGGACTAGAACCCAGAGTGCTGGCATTGCAGGAAGAGGATTAGCCCAGTGAGCTCCAGTGACAGCCCAAAGATATTTCTAATATATGCTTTGAACTTCCTGTGATCTTTTACTGGGAGATTTTCTTCCTTTATCTTCTGTTGTACTGATGGCCTTGTTTCTGCGCTTTTGTGTCTAACACATCTTTAAGGATTTTTTGCTGTGCTGGATGAGTGGTGACAAATTCTTTCAATTTCTGTTTGCTATGAAAGGTCTTTATTTCATCTTCATTCACAAATGAGAGCTTTGCAAGATATAACATTCTAGGATGGCAGTTTTTTTCTCTTAGTACTTGGGCTTTATCTCACCATTCCCTCAAAGCCTGTAGGGTTTCTGATGAGAAGTCTGCTGTGAGTCTAACTGGAGATCCTCTGAGAGTAATCTGACGTTTCTCTCTTGCACATTTTAGCATCTTTTCTTTATGTTTCACTGTGGTGAGTTTTATCACAATGTGTTGTGGTGAGGATCTCTTTTGGTCATGTTTATTGGGGGTTCTATGTGCTTCCTGTACCTTGATGTCTCTTTCCTTCTCCAAACCCAGGATGTTTTCTGTTAGTATCTCACGGAAAAGCCTTCTAATCCTTTTTCTCTCTCCATGCCTTCAGGAACTCCTAGAACCCAAATGTTGGTTTTTTTCATAGTATCCTGTAGATTTCCAACACTATTTTTTAGATTTCAAATTTCCTCTTCTTTTTTTTTTTGGTTTGACTGTATACTTTCCTGTGCTCTGTCTTCTAAGTCCAATATTCTCTCTTTTGCCTCATTGATTCTGTTTTTAAGGCTCTCGAATGTGTTTTTCATTTGTTCTATGGAATTCTTCATTTCATTTTGATTTCTCTTCAATATCTCAATTTCATGTTTTACTAAATTCTTCATTTCATTTTGATTCCTCCTTAAGATTTCATTTTCATGAGAGAGATTTTCTGTCCTGTCCAGTATGGATTTCTGTAGATCATCCATTTGTTTTTGATAACCTCCAATATTTTTATCATAAATTTTTTAAAATCTGTATCGTGCATTTCTTCTATCTCATAATCTTCATAATCTTGTATTGAGTGTCATGTTCGTTTGTGAGTGTCATGATGTCTTCCTTTTTTTTTTTTTTCCTTGGTTTCTGCATTTGTTGTTTGGCATTGTGGAAATATTTTTTTGGTTTCTTCTTTTCCTGCTGTGGTGGCTTTTCTCATTATACTAAGACTCTAGATTAAGTGGACTGTCTGCTTTTGGTGAATCTCTAGAGGCTTGTGGTGGGTGTGGCCAGAGAGCTCTGTTCAGTTATTCAAGATTAAGGGTGTGCCAAAAGTGACACCCAGTTTTGACATGGTAAATCATCTCTCTCTTTTTTTTTTATTCAGAAGGGAAGTAATTTCACTCAGCTGAGCTCTTTGCCTTGATGACATTCAGTGCCTGAGCGCTAGAACCAGTGGGTATAATATTTGCTCTGTCCCAAGGACCACACAAAGGATCTGTGCAGTCCTCAGTGTAAGCTCAGATTCCCCTGCAATGTCTCTCACCAGGTAGCCAAGGCCACCCGAGTTTGTGGCGTCTCCCTTCGAGACTATTCACGTCTCAGTCACACCATGAGTTCTCTCACACACCCTGAATTTTTTTTTCACAGCCCCAGTTCATAATCTCCACACATTCACTAGTTCTTAGTCTCCTGTTATTACTCCCAACCAGAGTCAGGTTTTTCTCCTTGGCTGATGGCGGGCACAGCCCTGAGCTGGCGCAGCTGTTATGTACGTCCAAAATGGCACCTGCTCTATGGTCTTGCATGTGTTTGTAAGTGTGTGGAGAGAGTGAATCATTTCTGTACCATCCCTTTTATTTTTTTCTCTCCTCTAGTTAGGCTGGTGCACTTTCCCCCATAGGGCTTCAAGCCTTGTTCCTTCTAGGCTCTTCCTGCCACTTTTCCACCAGTGTCTCAGGCTATTGTGGTTTTGCCTCACCTCTTTCCAGTGCTGGTGCAGAGGAGAAGATTCTTGGCAGCTGGGCTCCTGAGCCATGGGCGCTCATATTCTCCATGTAGATCCACCTTGTCCCTCTAATTCTGGAAGAATTTCCTCTGCCGTTTTCCCCATAACTCTTCCCTGAGACTTCACTATCTCCATTTTTATTAAACTATATTTTTCCTGGAATATCAATGAGTTCCATCCCTATTCTGCACTCTTGGAACCCTCCCTGGGATGGTAATTATTAAATTGGAGTTTCTTGGTGCTGGTGCTGTGGCTCAGTGGATTAAGCTGATGTCTGCAGTTCTGGCATCTCTTATGGTCACAGGTTCAAATACTGGCTACTTCACTTCTGATCCAGCTCTCTGCTAATATATCTGGGAAAGCAGCAGAAGATGGCCCAAGTGCTCAGGCCCCTGTAATCTCATAGAGACCCAGATGAAGCTCCTAGCTTCTGGCTTCAGCCTGGCACAGCCCTAGCCCATTGCTGCCATTCGGGGAGTGAAACAGCAGATGGAAGGTCTCTCTGTCTTCTTTATGTATCTCAGCTTTTGAAATAAATAAATAAACTTAAAAATAAATTTGATTCTCTTATTAGATATTCAAATAGAGTTATCAAATAGTGAGTTGCATAGTAGGAATGGAAAATAAGGGAAGAGTCTGAGACAAAGATATGTGAGTTTACAAAGTCAATGGAATATAGAAGCTAAGGGGATTGAATGACATTCCCTATGAAAATTTTAAATAGGTACACAAAAGGGTTGACACATTTCTCCAATATATTCCATAATCTAGAGATTAAACAGAGGAAAATTTGTCTGGTGTTGTGGCACAGGGGGTTAAGCTGCCACTTGTGCTTCTCACATCCCACATTAGAGAAATAGTTTGAGTCCTGGCTGCTCCAGTTCCTGTCTAGCTTTCTATTGGGTCTCTGCCAGCTATGTGAGAAACCAGGATAGAGTCGTTCCAGACTCCTGGTATTGAAATGTGAACAAGTGGATGAAAGCTTGCACACTCTCTCTTTCTCTGTCTCTGTGTGTCTCTCTTTTTCTCTCTCTCTCCACCCACCTCATTCTCTGTTGCTCTGACTCTCAAATGAATAAATAATTCTTAAAAAAAAGGAGAGGAGGTGGGGATGTGCTGTGGTGTCATGGGTTAGGCTGCTGCCCACAGTGCCTGCATCCCATATGAGCACTGGTTCAAGTCCTGGCTGCTCCACTTCCAATCTGGGTCCCCGCTAATGCGGCTGGGAAAATAGTGGAAGATGGCCGAAGTGCTTGGGTCCCATACCCACATGGGAACCTAGATGAAGCTCCTGGCTCCTAGCTTTAGTTTGGTCCAGTCCTGGCAGTTGTGGTCATTTAGGGAGTGAACCAGTGGATGGAAGACTTTTCTCTCTCTCTGCCTCTGTATTTCCCTCTCCTACTCTGTAACTTTCTCTTTCAAATAAATAAATAAATCTTTAAATACAATTAAATAAATAAATTCAAAAACAATTAAAAGAACACGGGAAGAAGACACTCTAAAAGTTGCTGATAAGGAAAGACCAATAAAAGAAATACATTATCATGCACTAGTAACCACTAGCAACTTTATAGTTCTAAATCTCGTGTTTTGTAGTAATAAGAGGGCAGTGTTAGCAGATTAGGATGAATTTGATGAAAGACCATCTCAAATGCCATGAAAGAAATTTGGGCTCTGTTTGTGTCAATATAAAATTGTTTTGATCCAAAATGCTATCGCCATTTTACTATATCACCATTTTTGTTTTTAGCCAGTTACAACTTAAAAGATTTTGTTGTCAATTTGAAAGTTGCCAACAGCTTAAAGTAGCATATTGAAATATGTAGTAGATGTTGTCATACTCTCAGCAATCTATTCACAATCAGCACTGCTATGCCACAGTGCTGGTCAGGAGAAAGAGAATATTAAAATGTGTGGATGTCATGCTATTTGGTAGTTATTAATGTCTTCACTGAACTATACCTTCTACATAATAACATATCCTTCTTTATTTTCTTTATGATCCTTGTTATGATCCTTGTTATGTGATAATAATATCCTCCTTTTCAAGAAAAATAATATGAATATGCATGTATGTAGTATTTACATACGAAGTGAATATGGTAAAATGCTAAGAACTGTTAAATCTAAAAATTAGATAAAATACTTTAAAAATAAGAAAGCATCAAATTCATACACAAGAAAACAAATTTTTGAAATTTCAGTTGTCAGGCAGAGAAAGAGAAATAGACAGAGTCTGCAGGAGAGAAGAGAGAGACAGAGAGCAAGCTACACTCTACTGAATCACTCCCCAAATGCCTGCAACAGCTGCGGCTGAGCCAGGCCAAAGCCAAGAAGCAGGAACTCTATCCAGGTCTCCCATGTAGTGGCAGGCATCCAACAACTTGAACCATCATTTGCTGCTTCCAGGATCTGCATTAGCATAAAGCTATAACTGGGAGTGGAGCCAAGACTCAAACCCAGACACAATGATGTGGGATGAGGGCATCCCATGAAAGCAGTATCTTAACTGCCAGGCCAAATGCTTGTACCCTAACAAACCATTTATGTCGATTTTCACCTGATTGTTTATCTGTAGCTTGAAAAATGATCCCTATCCTCATGGATAGTGTAGGTTCCTGGTAATTAATACACATTCCGGCAATGCTCAAGCAATGAAAGTCAGAAATTACTATATATACTAACTCCTTTGTGCCCTTGGGAAAAATAACTCTGAGGTGAGTATTCTACACAATTTCCCAGAAATCCCAAGTAGGATTAAGCTGTAGTAAACTACAGTGCTATGTATGTTGATAAAGCACCTTATATAGTTTTCCTTCCCATTACCAGTTTTAATTCACCCTCTCCCCCAACAGACTGTACACATACAAGTCTTCCTGTTAGCACGTGTTACCAAGGCAATCCAAATTGGAAAAAGATGGGCACAATTATGCTCTAGATTGAACATACTGAGTTTAATTAGGGGAAATACTGGTAGCTGGATTACTAGTTAAAATACTACAATGATTTAAGCAATATAATCTAAAGACTTAGAATTTATTTTAAAAAGATAAAGAAAAATGCTATACCTGAGCCCTGTATAGGAAGTAAAATTGAAAGGACTTAATGGAGTCAACGTGTGAGATTAGGGTGAAGAAAAAGTAAATATTTCTTGTAGTATTTTTGCTTTTGTTCACAAGATAGTGGTCAATTAGACATTGAAATAAAAAATATGAAAGTAGGTGAGTCTAGATATGAGTGAGAGATTAAAAATCAGTTTGAGATATATGAAATTTGGAACACCTGTGGAAAATCTAAGGGGATATAACTAAAAAGTTTTTGGATGCAAAAGTCTGTATGTCAGATAAAAGTCAGTAAAGAAAATATGATTTTTGGAATCAGTCATTGATATGAAAGTGAATGAGGTCACTCTAGATCTACATATTTAAGTGTGGAAATTGATGCCCTAGGATCAAATTCCAAGAAACATGAATATTCACGACTTGGTTAAGGGTGAGCCACCCATTAAGAAATGTTAAAAATGAATAGATCATTACAATACTATAAAATCTAGAAAGCAGAGAGTTTCAAATTTTGGGTAGCTAATAATTTATTGCATATTTCTTTGTTTCCTTTTCCTGATCATTTTTACAAGGGGATATTTGTAGAGGTGGAGAGAATGATCTCTTGGACATAGATTGTATCTGAATGATGAACAGCAAGAAGGTGAGTAATGGAGTTGAGATATCATTGGAAAGGGGTATGATTAAATAATTTTTATTGCCCTGTGATTTTTCAAAACTATTGTGAGATATATTTTATATAAATATATATAGATATAAATACACATACACATACATACATATATATATATATTTGTACTTTGTATCAATTACCTATATATTGATATAAATAACTTTGTCCAGATCATCTTTGCTGACATTGAGTGAAGTTTGGTGGTAGCCAAAAAGGATGTCTTTAAACGAAGTTCAGGATAAAGAGCACAATATCTGAAATAGTATTGTAATTACTTACACTATATATCACTATTTTATATAAAACATGTTAAAGAGACTACTCATCCACTCACAAGCACTTACATACTTGAAAATACTCAATTATTAGGTTAAATAATTATATTAAATGAATATAATTCATATTAACTTATAAAGAAAATTTTTAATTCACCAAAAATGTTAGTACCTCCTAATAATTCGGATATCTATGATATCTACATTAACTACAAGTGACATTTTACTTAATTATAGTAGAATATTTTACCTACATCTTATGAATTTTAGCAATTTTGAAGCTAATTTAAAATACATTCCTGCATAATATGTATAGAAGGCAAAATAATGCTGAAACTTATTTTATTTCACAAAAAACCATTGTTTTAAAATTTTGAGAGAAAAATAAGTGGTAAAGTATGTAAATGTTTTCACAGTACTTAAATTTTGGATCAGACACAGTCCAGTCCATGTATATCATATAACCCTTAATGATAATATATACCCTCCCATTAATATAAATCACAGTTGTTAAGAATGAAAATTTTGGAATCAAGATCATGATTATTTTGGAAATACTGGGAAAAGTTGGTTACAGCTGCTGAACCTTTACCTCTTGAGAATTACCTTTGCCTTAGGAAAAACTGTAATTAACAGCTATGATGTTTATGTTTTTATTATTTTTGTTTCAGATGTGCAGAAAGTGCTGTCAAGAGAACCAGTAAATTATTTATTTTTTTAGTATTTATTTATTTATTTGAAAGGCAAAGTTACAAAGTTACAGAGAGGCAGAGGCAGAGAGAGAGAGAGAGAGAGAGAGAGAGAGAGAAGGAGAGAGAGGGAGAGAGGGCTTTCATCCACTGGTTCACTCCCCAGATGGCTGCAACATCTGGAGTTGCACCAATCCAAGTCAGGAGTTTCTTCCAGGTCTCCCGCACTGGTGCAGGAGCCCAAGGACTTGGGCCATCTTCCACTGCTTTCCCAGAGAGCTGGATCAGAAGTGGAGTATCTGGGACTTGAACCAGTGCCCATATGTGATGCCGGAGCTGTAGGTGGCGGCTTTTAGACACTACGCCACAGCGCCAGCCCTCAGAGAACCAGTACATTATAAGCCACTGTAAATTCCCTCTCTTTTTTCTGGTTTTCTACAGTTTTCATCATGTGGAATGATAATTTCCTAGTATATCCAGTGTAATAGTTAAAAGTACATGCTTTGGAATCAAACTCTCCTGTTAACACATATACGACCCATGTAAACATTATGTGCTTCATTTTCAGCATCTATAATATTGGGGAAATAACAAATACTTATTTTAAAGTGTTGTTGTAAGTATCAAATAAAGTATATAGTACTTAAAATGATGTTTTTCACATACAAAGTAGTCAACAATAAATTATTGCAATGAAATATTTAAGATGGTTGTATATGTTTTATTTTGTAAGATTAACATCAATATTTTATTCCCCCTCCAATGGCAGAAATATGTTCAATACATGGTTGCTTATTTAATTAGTGTAGATAATTTGCAATTCCATTACAACTTGTAAATTTAAGTATTATGTGTTCAATGTTAAAGGTAAATTGCTGGAGCTTTGTAACATATTTTAAATCAGGGAGTGTAGTGTCTCCTGATTTGTGCTTCTTGCTTAAGATTGATTTGGCTATTTCAGGACTCTTGTAGCTCCACACAAATTTGGTAGTGTTTTTTATAGTTCTGTCATCACAAAAATGTCACTGGAATTGTGATAGGGGTTGCATTGAATGTGTAAATTACTTTGAGTAGCATGCATATTTTAATGGTATTGACTCTTTTCCATCCATGAACATGAGATGTCTTTCCACTTCTTTGTGTCTTTTTCAATTTCTTCCATTAATTATGTTGATTTTCATTGTAGAGATCTTTCACTTCCTTAGTTAAGTTTATTTCTAGATAGTTTACTTTTGTAAATGTTGAAAATAGGAATGCTCTCTTGTTTTCTTTTTCAGATGATTTATTATTGGTATAAAACAACACTATTGATTTTTGTATGTTGACTTTGTATCCTGCAACTTTCCTGAATTTTTTTTTACTATCATATAGCGGTGTTGCATTTTACATTTTCTACATTTATTGAGATGATCATATTTGTATCATCAATTTGTATTCTTTATTCTGTTGATTTAGTATGTATCATGTTTTACATTGTTTATGTGGACTTAATTTTCATCCCTGGGATGAATTCCAATTGGTTATGGTGAATAATCTTTTTTAATGTGCTGTTGGATTTGATTTGCTAGTATTTTGGTGGGGAATGTTGCATTTATATTCATCCACAATATTGGCCTGTAGATAACTATTATTACTGTATCTGGTACCAAGGTCACGCTGGCTTCATAGAATTAATTTGGAAAATTCCCTCACCTTCTTTTTTCTGCAAAAACTTAGGAAAGATTGATGTTAATTTTTCAAATGTTTGGCAGAATTAAGCAGTGAAAGCATCCAATCCTGGGATTTTCTCTGATATGATACTTTTTATTATGGATGCAATTTCACTATACAATATTGATCTGTTTAGATATTCTGTTCCTCCAAGATTCAATCATGATAAAGTGTGTGTTTCCAAGACCTTGCCCATTTATTTCAGGTTATCAAATATATTGCCATATAGTTATTTATAGTCATCTCTAACAACTGTTTTGCTTTCTTGTGGTATCAATCATAATGTTTCCATCTTCACTTCTAATTTTATGTACTTGAATCTTCTCTATTTTTTTTAGTATGGCAAACGTTTTAGAAAATTTATTTATCTTTTGTTCCCTTGATTTGTTTTTGTATTCTTGTCTCTATGTTGTTTATTTGGACAGTAAATGTTATTATTTCTGTTCTACCAATTTTGGATTTGATCTATTCTTATTTTTCTTGTTCCTTTAGGTAAAGTGGTAAGTTGTTTATTTGAGATCTTTCTATTTTCAAATTTTCTTTATTTAAAAGAGAGAGAGGAAGAGAAGAGAGGAGAGGAGGGGAGGGAAGGGAAGGGAAGGCAAGGCAAGGGAAGAGAAAAGCAATCTTTCTTCTGATGGTTCAAATTCCAAATACTTACTATAGCTTGGATAGTCCAGGATGAATTCACGAGCCGGGAACACATTTCAAGTCTCACACGTGGAAGATGTGGAGCCAAGTACTTGAACCACAATATGCTGCTTTCCAAGGTGCATATTAGCAGGAAATTGGATCAGAAGCAGTTCTAGAATTGAAATCAGAGACTCCAGTATTGTTGTGGGCATCCCAAGCAATGTCTTAATCACTGCAACAAGTGCTACTCCTACTTCTTTTTTGATGCAGTAATTGATTGCTATAAATTTTCCTCTTAATACTGTTTTTTTAACATATTTTGGCATGCTATTTTTCCATTTTAATTTATTTCAAGATATATTTTAATTTCCTCCTTTATTACTTCTTGGATGTATTTTTTGTTCAGTACTAAGTATTTTAATTTCCATGTACTTATGTGGTTTCCAAAGTTTTACTTTTTTTGAATTCTCATTTTATTGCATTGTGGCCAGAAAAGATATTTGATAGCATTTATGTTTTTAAATTTGCTTAGATTTTTTTGTGACCTACCATATGATCTATCTTGGTAAATTTTTCATATGCTGTTGGGAAGAGTATGTATTCTTGTAGCTATTGGATGGAATGTTCTTTAGATGTCTGTGATGTTCAAATTTTCTAGGAAGAATTTCAAGTCTACTGTTTTATTTGTTGATTTTCTGTCTCAATGATCTATCCTTTTCCAAAAACTCTACTATTATTGTGCTGGAGTCTATCTCTTCCTTTAGGTCTATTAATATTTAATTTATACATTTGGGTGCTCCAGTTTGGGGTGCATGTTTATATTTATTTGTTCACAAATATTTTATCTTGCTGGATTGAGCTCTTTATCATTATATATTGATTTTCCTGACCTATTTTACTGCTTTTTCTTTAAAATATTTTTATCTGATAGAATTATGGCTAGTCCTGCTTTGTTTTGGGTTCCATTTGCATGGGATATGTTGTTCCACCAATACCACAATGCTAGATCAAACCTGAAGCTTACAGCTCATGGAGACCAGCACACAAGAGTTTAGGATTACAGCCCACTCTGCTATGGTTTGCTTACTGTTGAGATGAACTTACTGTCCAATACTGCACTTGCCGGCCACCGGTGATGTTGGCTGGGATACAGGACCAATCAATTGGGACCACAGGACTTTTTTTAATCCTGAAACAAGTCTAAAGGTTCTGTCTGCAGGCACTAGTCCAGGTCAGGGGCCAGTAGGATCTACTCAACTCTGGCTTTTCCAGGGTGGAGCTGACTCTCAAAATAGTCTTGTGGTTCTTTGCTGTCTGTGCAAGGAAGTAGGATGAGTGAGAGATGTACCCCCTCAGCTATACAGAAAGATACCAGGTGGATCACACTTGGGTTTCACAGTTAACAGGCTTTGTGCAATCTTGGATGTGGGTAGTGGAACAGCCAGACCCACATGAAGCTTGTGATGATGCATGTCAAAATATTTCATTTTCACCAAGGCGCAGGTCTCTGAATGATCAGGAGCAAGTCCAGTGAATCTGTTCACAGGTATTTGCCTTGTGTTGAGAACATCAGGTTTTGTTCAGGGTTAGATTTTACCAGCCCAGCAAAGAGTCCCAAGACGCAGTCCCATGATTCCTTGACATTTGTACAAGGTTGGGACAGTGTGATAAAGGCAGTCCCCTGGCCACTCATACTTCCCACAGGCTGGTCATACCTGTGTCCTGCAGTTACCAGGTCCCAAGAAGTCCCAGGGGGTACCTTTAATGCCAACCCAAGACCATGCTAAAGTGAGTCTGCCATACCACAGCACAGCTCTCTGCCTGATGACCACACAAGTGTAGAGGCTATCTGTAGGCACCAGTTTGGTGTGTATAAGCCTTTAGGTTTTATAAGTTGCTGGATTTCAGACCAGTTGCCTGGGCTCCAAGCTCCAAGGCAAGGACCTAAGCTACCTCTTTTGGACTCTTTGCAAGGCTGGCATTTCACATCACCTTCTGTTAGGGAAGGAGTGGCAGAGGCCACCTGGCTAGGAATGCTCCAAATACAAAGTCTGCAGCCACATACCTGGGGACAGAGGCCATGTGGCTTATCCTTGACTTTTTTTGGAGTGAGTCTGGCACTGAGACTCAGTTTCCTCTCTTTGTGCCAAACAGGATGCATCTATCTCCACACTATGCTCCTTGAAGCTGGTGAAGGGAGGTCTCTCCTCCATGCTTTCTTCATGTAATTATTATCATGCTAAAAGGTATTGTGCTCCTGCACCTGACTTCTGTAGTTCTATTGAAGGTGACTTGGTATGTGAATAGCTGTTCAAATTGGTGTGTCCTTGGGGTGGTTGGTCACCAGATATTCTTACACAGCCACCGTTTTGATTCAGTCTTGCTCTGCCTTTCTGGAATTGCCACATTAATTTAATTCCCACAGCCTCACTAGGCATTGCCTCATCAGGGCCCCATGCATGGACTTCTGCCTTGTGGTACAACTCTATATGGTCTCTCAGACTTTCCTTTGAAATACTAGAAGAAGCTGCCATGACCCTTATAATACTTGCACTCTGCACAGTTGCTAAATCAGTATCACATAGGAGGTAACAAGATCTGCTGCCTGTACAAGTTGTTACTGGGCCCACTTGCACCAAAGCAACAGTAGTATTGGAGCACTTTGCCAGCAATCCAGGACATAGAGGTGGTCCAGGGCAGAGTTCCCTCTGTCTCCCTTCTGAAAGGATTATGGTCTGGAAAATCTTTGAAACAATTTCCACGTCTAAAACACTAAGTTTCTGATGGGGGCAGTAGTCTCAAACACATGGACATTCAGCATCCCAAGTACAGCTGATATGAGCTAAAAAAAAAGCAGTATTTTGGTAAACGAATCATCATTTGTATATTGCTATTCTTGCTTGATTGTTATCTTTTCATACTCAGTCTTACTTCCTACACGTTCTGGAAACTAGTCCTATAATACTCTGCTTCAGTACATTGAAACATCATTCTTCATCTGAAATATTCAAGCACCTCCTAAAGGATATTAGCATGCCACATATTTAGAGAGAAAGATGAGAGGGAGAATAGTGCCTTCACCAACTTTTCATCTATCTTCTTATAATTTTATTTAATCCTTTCATTCTATCTTCTAGGGTATGCGAGACCCATTTAGAGAACAAAATTACTCATCTCTGTTACATTATCAATACACTGCTAACATATTTTTATTATCTTACACAGTGTTTTGGGTAACTGAATGAGAAGGAAGTTTAAACTTCACATGCTATATTAAGCTTACAGGTACTTGTACTTGAAATTAGGAAAATATCACTTGACATTCCTATTACTTTGACCCAAATAATTTATTCTATACAACTGTCAGCCTTGGTAGACAAATGTATCACCTAGACTCTTCCACTTCTTTGTAGCACCCAAGTCTTTAGATGAATCTTTAAATATGTGCTATAAACTATATGTCATCTGCTCAGAAAAGATGGAGAATGAGTGATGCAGATGACAATGTCACAAGAAAAAGTAAAATAACTAGATAATGTTTAACTGCAGGACTTGCTATATATACTTTGCTTTCAGAATTTTTATCAACAGTATTTTACCAACAGCAAAGTTTCCACATCATAAATATAACGTTTCTCCCCTTCGCATCTTCTCACCTACTCATCAAGAATTATTGCTTGCATTTTACAAGTAAATTGAACTATTCATTTATATTTCAAGCCAAACAATTCATTTCAGAAGGAACCAGTAATAAATAACAATACAAACAACTCTTGTTTTCACAGTCTCTTGGTAGCATTTTCCAAGGATTATCACAAGCCTTGGAAACCAATAAATAAACTAGATATAGATCCATAGAACTTAGTAAAAGAAATAATACTTAATCTATGCAAAATTTTGGAAGCAATTTTTAATTCTGTAGTAATGTACAATGTGCCAAAATTACACAATGGCAGAAACCGAGGAGTCTGGCCTCTAGCTGAAAACCTACATGGGATTCCCCCCCATTCTCATCCTAGCAAAGCGCACAGGCTTTACCTGACAGGCCTCACTGGGGAAAGCTGCCCTCCTTGGACTTTTGCAGAACCATGCACTACAGTCTCTGAAGTGAGTTAGGAAACTGAATGTGCTGAAAGGTCAGGTCGTCATCTTCCACATATGAGTATGCATGGATGGCACCATTTTTTTGCATCACAACGAACTAACTTTCAATTCTGCTTTCCATAAACTTCCTGAAGTCCTCCTTCCTAGCATTGGGGCTTTCGGGCCTAGGTCTGTTTATCTGAGGTTTGGCTGAGGTCATCTTCAGGGGCCTCTGCACGCGCCTCTTTGTGAGAGAATAAAAGGGCAACCTTGAAGATCTGTATTTCCATTTTTAGTATGCCAGTGCCAAGCGCTCCCCCTCTCACCTTCACCACCACTTTCTCTCCACCCGAAGGGCCGTCAAACGCCAAGAAACTTTTGTACAGGACTCCATCCACAGTGGCAGGGCATTCACATCTGTACTCAGCTACAAACCCCAGGGCCTAGGTGCTATTCCAGTGTGGAAATGAAACAGGGAGTCTGTGCATCCCCCAGTTTTAGACACTTACCTATGCCATTTCAGTACGCAATGAAAAACTGATCTCATTTCATTTTTGTCTAGTTGATTTAATCAGCTACTCTAACATCAGACAACTTAGTTCTCTTTTGCCCAACTCTGCCTCTTCTGACAGAAAGCAAAATGACAGAAGTTTTAGTGGGAATCCTTTGAAATGCAAAATGCTTTCTACATAGTTATACATTTATAGCTGATAATAAGTCCAATATGATTGTGATCAGTAAATTCAGTAAAGAAAGATAAATCTTCTAATAATAGGCAGACACAGAGAATCTTCACAATAGAGCCTATATTCCAGAATTAATCATTTTAATCCTTCTTTTTTTCAATCACAAAAGATTCACCTGTTTTATGTTGCTTCCCGCAAGCTTGTACCACTGCGTCCTGTACTGAGTATTATGAAAGAGTGCTGAAAAGGTTGGCGGTGAAGAAGGCAGTGATGGAACAGGATTAAAAACATGTGCTCTAGCACAGCATTGCCTTCATTTAACTTCCAGTTCTGCCTCCTGATTGATTAATGTTGCATATATTTTCTGTGTCCCATTTACCTCATTTGTAAATGCAGTAATAATGGTTCTTTATATAATTTCTATAATAGTTAAATGAGATAATGAACTTAAAGTCCAAGTCCAGCGTATGTGCTCAATATGTACAATTGGGAGGGATTTTTGATGTGGAAATCCTGGGCACTGTGGCATAGTAGGCTAAAGCCTCTGCCTGCAGTGCTGGCATCTCATTTGGGCACCGGTTCGTATCCCAGTTGCTCCACTTCTGATCCAGCTTTCTGCTATGGCCTAGGGAAGAAGTGGAAGATGGCCCAAGTCCTTGGGCCCCTGTACCCACGTGGCAGATTGGGAAGAAGCTCCTGGCTTAGAATTGGCACAGCTCCAGCTATTGTGGCCATTTGGGGAGTGAGCCAGTGGATGGAAGACCTTGCTCTCTGTCTCCCCCTCTATCTGCCTGTAACACTACCTCTTAAATAAATAAATAAAATCTTTAAAATATAAAATGAAATTCAGTGTCATTTGTTCTGTTGGATTTTGGACTAACTGGGGATATGCTGCTCCTTCCTTTTTGCCTATTTATTCCTTTTGGAATAGAACTGCCAACAACTAATCTATCATTGTAGTTCAGCAGTACGTCACTTGTTTTATTTTGCACGTTCAAAGTTGGAGAATAATTTGCGTTTCAGGATGAAACCTGCCTTTGATTCTTACTGGTATCTGATGAGATGACATTTAAATGAGACTCTGGACTTTTGACTTTAGAGTGGATTCTGGAAATAATTATGACATTTGGGGCTATTGGAACTGAATGTATTTTATGTGAATTGTGGAGAGTTTGGGTAGAATGTGACAACTTGGAAGTTCCCTCTCCAAAATCCAGGTATTGAAACTGAATGGCCAACATAATAGTATTCAGAAGTAGGGTCTTGGGCCTGCACTGTGGCATAGTGGGTAAAACTGCAGCTTGCAAAGCCAACATCTCATGTGGGTGCTGGTTCAGGTCCCAGCTACTCCACTTCCAATGGAGCTCCATCTTTATGGCCTGGGAAAATCAGTAGAAATTGGCCCAAGTGTTTGGGCTCCTGTCACCCGGGATGAAGCTCTTGGCTCCTGGCTGCGACCTTACCCAGCCCTGGCCATTGTGGCCATCTGGGTCTAATGGAAGAACTCTCTCTCTGTCTCTCTGTCTCTCTGTCTCTCTCTCTGTAACTCCAACTTTAAAAATAAATCTTGAAACCAGAAGCAAGGCCTTTAAGAGAAGAGTTGATCATTAGGAATTCTCCTTTGTGAATGAAGTTAAAGCTTTATAAAAAAGACTTCATGCAGCATTTTATTCTCTTAGCCTTTCACTTGCTTTCATATGAAGACACACTGTTTCTCTATCCAGAGGATGTAGCAACAAGAGGCCAACATTGAAACAGAGAGAGATTCTCATCAGACAAGCGAGCCTATGGATACATTGATCTTGGACTGTTAAGCCTCCAGAAGTTTGAAAAATAAAATTCTGTTGACTATAAATTACGCAGACTGGGATATTTTGTTATAGCAACACAAGCAGACTAAGATATCACAAAAAGGATTTACATATTTAATGCAATCCCTGTAAAATTAAATGGAATTTTTTTGCAATAATGGGAAAAGCAATCCTATAGTTCATTTGGAATCAGAGAAGACACTGATAGCCAAAAGAATATGGGAAAAAAGAACACAGCGATTTCACACTCCCTTCTTTCAGAGATGTATTTCAAAGCTTCAGTAACAACAACAATGTACTATCAGCATAAACATAGACATATAGACAAATGGAATAGAATAGAGTCCAGAAATATACCCTCACTTATATAGTCAAGTGATTTTCAACAAAAGTCAAAAGACAATTAAATTGGACATAGTCTTCTGAATAGTTTCAGAAAAACTAGACATTGCCATACAAAGAGTGAAATTGGCCTATTATTTTATACCATATAAAATTATTTCAAATGTATCAAAGACTTCAGTGTAATACCTAAAATTGTGAAACTCCTAAAAGAAAATACAAAGCAAAATTTTAATGATATTGCATTTAGCAATAGTTTGACACCAAAATCAAATGCAGCAAAAATCAAAAGAGTTCATTTGAATTACATCAAAATTAAAATATGCTGCACATCAAAGGCACAACTCACCGAGTACAAAGACAAATAACAGAATTTGAAAAATTATATTCAAATCACATATATGATAATGAGTTAATATCAAGAATATATAAAGTAGTCCTATGATTCAACAACAGAAAATAACTTGTTTAAAAATGGAAAAAGAATGTGAATAATCATTTTTCAAATAAAATATGCAAATAGACATCAATCTTATGAAAAAATGCTCAATGCCACTAATCATTAGGGAAATACAAATCAAAATCACCATGAAGTATAATCTAATATCTATAAGGTCGGCTACCTCAAAAACAAACAAAAAACAAGTGTTGGTGAGGATATGGAGAAATCAGAACCCTTGTGCGTTCCTGGTGTAAATGTAAAACAGTCATTTTGCAGAATAGCATGGAAGTTTCTTCATTAATTTAAAATAGAACTACCATATGATACAGTGATTAGAATCTTAGGTATATATAGATAAAAATTAAAAAGCATGGTCTTAAGATGATAATTATACATATGTGTTCACTGAAATATAATTAACAGTAGCTGAGAGGTGGAAACAAATCATATAACCATCAAAAAACGAAATGGATAAAAACTGATTTATGTAAAATGAAATATTATTCAACTTGAAAAGAAGACATTAAGCAATAGTCAAAAACATGAAAGAATAGTGAAGATTTTATATTCAATGAAATTAACATGACACAATAGACCCCTTACAGGAGGTATGTGAGGTAAATAGAGTAGTCAAATTGATAGAAAGTTCAAAGATTATTGCCAGAGACTGGAGGGAAGGGGGTGCATTAAGGAATTGTGATTTTTTTCCCCATACACCTTTTATTTAAGGAATACAAACTTCATACAATTCATAAATGCAACTTTAGAAACAGTGATTCTTCCCATCATACCCAAGCTCCCACCCACATTTCCACCCTTTTTCCTCCTTCCTCTCCTATTCCCATTCTTATTTTTTACTAAGATCTATTTTCAATTAACTTTATACACATATGATTAACTCTATGCTACTAAGAGTTCAACCAACAGTATTTAAAAAAAAAACTATTCCTCAACAGTCAATACAAGGGCTGTTCAAAGTCATTGCATTTCAAAGTGTCAATTTTACTTCTATAGATTACCTTTTAGGTACTCTATTAGATGTCACAGATCAGGGAGAACCTATGGTATTTGTCCTTTTGGGACTTGCTTCTTACACCAATTCTGATGTTCAGTTTCATCCATTATGTTGCAAATGACAGGATTTCATTTTTTACGAATGTGTAATATTCCATGGTGTACATATCCCATAATTGCTTTATCCAGCTCTTTGTAGTAATTCGTGATGATTCTTTTTATTTCTGTGGTGTCTCTTGTTACATTTCCTTTTACATCTCTAATTTTATTGTTTTACGTCTTCTCCCTCTTTTTTATTTTTGGTTAATTGGGTAAATGTTGTTTCAATTTTGTTTATTTTTTTCAAAAAAAGATATTCTTATTTTGTTGATCTTTTTGCATTATTTTGGTTTCAGTTTTGTTTACTTCTTTTCTAATTTTAATTATTTATTTTCTCCTACTAGTTTTGGATTTCATTTGCTGTTGTTTTGGGCTGTCATCCCCTGCTTTCCCAGGCACCTAAGCTGAAAGCTGGATAGGAAATCCAGGACTCAAACCAGCACTGCGATATGAGATGCTGGCAATGCAAAGAGTGGCTTTTTTTATTTTTGACAGGCAGAGTGGACAGTGAGAGAGAGAGACAGAGAGAAAGGTCTTCCTTTGCCATTGGTTCACCCTCCAATGGCTGCCGCGGCCGGCACACTGTGGCTGGTGCACTGCGCTGATCCAATTCCAGGAGCCAGGTGCTTCTCCTGGTCTCCCATGGGGTGCAGGGCCCAAGCACTTGGGCCATCCTCCACTGCACTCCCTGGCCACAGCAGAGAGCTGGCCTGGAAGAGGGGCAACCGGGACAGAATCCGGTGAGGAGTGGCTTAATGGCGGCCCTGAATCACGAACTTTGAAAATTTAGGGATTAGAGATTTGAGTGAATTGGGTACAGGCTGGACATTTTCTGTGGAAGAGAGAAAAAGGAAATCCTGGAGTCATGAACGTTTTGGAATAGAATAGAGAAATTGAAAATATGCACACAGAAATGACTGCACTTGTAATGCTTTTGTATTTAAAAAAAATATTTTGCCAAACAACTACTCAGTCAATTATGTACTAGATTTTTTTTTTTAAGATTTATTTTTTTATCTGAAAGGCAGAGTTACAGTGAGGCAGAAGATGAGACAGAGAGAAAGTCCTTCATCTGCTGGTTCACTCCCCAGATGCCTGCAATGGCCAAAGCTAGGCCAGGCCAAAGCCAGGAGCCAGTAGTCTTCCTTGGGCTCCCAAGTGGGTGCAGGGGCCTAAGAACCTGGACCAGACTCCACTGCTCAACCAGGCCATAGCAGAGTGCTGCACTGGAAGTAGAGCAGCGGGGACCTGAACTGGTGCATACATGTTATCCTGGTGCTACAGGCGACTCTACCCGCTATGCCACAGTGTCAGCCCCTATGTAGTAGTTTTTAACAAATATGGAAAAAAATTACTGGATAAGATGTTCTTAACTTTGAAATCAACTGTTCCTATAGTTCTTTGAGATAAAACACTAAATAAAAGAATTTCCAGTATTTAGTTGTGTAAAAAGTAACTTTGCTCTAACATTAATATGAAAATGTGAATGGCTGCACTTGTATCTGTGAAACTTTTCTTTTTAATGCATTTGCATATATCTGGTTTAATGAGCCGTCAGCAGTAGAGGTGTATGTGGTTGCTTTTTATTTCATTTATAACATAGCTACTGCATTTTGTTAAGATCTATTAATGCTAATTTGAGTATATAAAGCTTTCCTTACAATACAGCTTTCCAATAATTTAAATGTCACTATGTTTGTGTTTTTTTTACAAGCCTAGCCACTTGGAGATTCTGCCTTTTCTATTAACCGGCCTCACTGTTCTGCTGTTTGTCCTCCTCCTCTTTCTCTACCTCACTTTACATCTTAATGGGATACATCTGCTAGCGGACAGATTGCACAAGATGAACATAAGGCACTGTTTTCTAAGGTCAGTTAAATGGCCCCACTTGGCCCATTCTGGCTGCAGAAATGAATCCTCCCAATTCTTCAATTTCTGCCACGACAAACACCTAGAAATATTTGGTTGCATTATGTGCTCCTGTTCTATAAGTGAAGATGAAGCTTAAATCTAAAACCTGCTCCTGGGTTACACTGTGTTGGAGACTAAATGGGGAAAGAGAACACCTAAAGGCAAGTTAACACAAAGGTCAAGCAGCATGGGAATCGCTTTATTCTGATTTGACAACTTGAAAAACTCCTGGGGCCCATCAAGCGAATCAAGGTTCATGAAGGAATTCTGTAAGGAAGTAACCTCCCTCTGTGAACATCCCTCTGTGAAACAAAATTCAGATTTTATTGTTTACTGTTGAAGAATTGCATAAGTCTTTTAATTGTCTGATCTTAAAATATCTGAATGTGTCCTATTCATAAAATAAAAATCTGTTTAATTGAGAGTATAATAAGGAAAACTGACTTAAAAAATATGAACTGTCAAGTTTTGTGCTGGGAACTTTATTTACACCATATCATTTACTTGGAAGTGATGTTGTAGTGAAAACTCAATCTGATCGAGAGTAAATGACCTGCACATTCTTTTGGTACAGATTAAAACAAATTTCTAACTGTAAAGACCAGGATATATTAATTCTCAAATCAAGTTCTTGCTACTAAGTTGCCTAGCCAAGAGCTTAGCAACTAGCAAAGACTTGGGCTTTTTAGGTAGGAAATTCGTTGATCTTGACATCTGATGAATGTTTTTTTTTCCCCTCTGTATATTGTAGATTAGATTGAGCTTAACAAGTCTGTGGTTTTTGAGCAGTGGGAATATGGGCATGGAAATCCAAACGAAAAAATAATTTCACTTTACATTGACTACTGAAACACTGAAACAGAGAATAAATATTTAATCATTGAGAAGAGGAGACAGAACAGAGGAAAGAGAATCCATTGATAGTAATCATACTTTTTGGCAAGCACTGCATTCTTGAAGGACAATTTCCTTGGGAGCTTAACTTTGAGGACTATGAAACACTTAAATATATAATATTTGGTTATAGGGTTGTGTAGATGCTAAGATTAAGTATGCATTTAAGAAGTCATTATGTTTTGAGGATTCTTCTCATAATTTGATAGATTAGAGAATAACTATTAAAATTTGCTTTTTATAGCTTATATTTTATTGATTCTCCAATATATATCTTTAAACAGCAAAATAAAGATATAATTCGTATTAAGGCTATGTGCTATCTTTTCATATGTCAAACCAGTTCTCCTAAAGTATATACTCCGGAGGATGGAAAACAATCTAAAACATTTCTCAAGGTTCTGCTTTTCTCAAATCTCATTACCAAGCTCTTCCAGGCACATACTTAAGAAACCAACCTTGGGCTACAGTAAGAGACTCCGTGTAAAATAACATTTTTAAAAAGCCTCTTATTGAGCTGTAACTGCAGTTAACAAAGAAGCTTGTATTAATCCAGTATCATTTGGTACAGCATGACCCAAAATTCTTGATGGAGAGATACATACATGTGAGTGACTGTGTGGAAGCCTATACTCCTGTGTGTCCTGCTTTATTTTCCAGGTGCAATTTTTTTTTTTTGGCTTTAAAAATTTTATTATTAATTTTTTTATAAAGCTTTTATTTAAAGAATATAAATTTCCACAGTACAGTTTATGGATTACAGTGGCTCCCCCCCCATAACTTCCCTCCCACCCGCAACCCTCCCCTTTCCCGCTCCCTCTCCCCTTCCATTCTCATCAAGATTCCTTTTCAATTCTCTTTATATACAGAAGATCAGTTTAGTACATATTACGTAAAGATTTCAACAGTTTGCCCTCACATAGGGACACAAAGTGAAAAATACTCTTGGAGTACTGGTTATAGTATTAATTCACAATGTACGGCACATTAAGGACAGAGATCCTACATGATATTTTTTTAAAAAATGATTAATTTTCTATGCAATTTCCAATTTAACAGCGAGTTTTTAAAATCATTTTCAATTATCTTTATATACAGAAGATCGGAAGCCTATACTCCTGTGTGTCCTGCTTTATTTTTCAGGTGCAATGGTTTTTTAAATGTACATACTGTCTCACAGTGAAGGGTGAATCCTTTTGATGAATAAATTTTGCATAGCTTGTTTTCCTTTTTCATCTGTTCCAATTAGCTGAGTTGGTTAGTCTGATGCCAGGATCGCAGATTTGATCTTTACAAGGATGACTGAACCTTGCACAGAGTGAAACTACCTCACATCCCCAGTCTGTCTCTTCCAACTATCTGGCCACTTCACAAGTATACGTTGTTAGATATACAAAGCTAGCTTTAAAGGATCTAGATGTATTTGTTTTGCTGTACAGATAATAGTCTAGTAAAACATTTGCACTCTAATAGTACCTGTAGCAATTTGTTGTTTTTAAGAATAACTGAATTTCCTGGATCACTTGGCAATTACCACTTCAAACACCAAAATGATCTTTGTAATAATGGTGTCGTTTTACCTGAATTCTGGACAGGTGAGATCTTATTATAATAATCTTATCATTTATAATAATTAAAGCATGTATTATAATTTTAGCATTTTAAAAGAACTGTCATACATACTATTGATTTTCAAAGCACCAACAAACTTCCTTTCTATCTAAAATGTTAAAGCATGTCTTAAAATTTCTGTTTTTGTAGCATCTCTCATTCTCAATTAATGGCTGCAACAAATAGAAATATATAAATAAATGTATACACACAGAGACACACGGATATGTATTTATGTGTATAATAAGTACAAGTATACATATATTTTTATATGCTGGTTTTTAAATTTAAGTTATACATACATGTTTCTTAATCCCCCTAATCTTGTGAGTTAGGCAGGCAAATATTATTTCTATTTTACAAGGAAATAGGCTCAGGGAAACAATGCAGTTAGTCTAAGGTCATATTTCAGGAATGTAGCTACAATTCAGGTTCCCTTGTTTCACATCCTATTAACATCATTGTGCTACCTATGTAGCATAATTATAATCTTTATCAGGGACTAAATTTAAAGCCCAGACTCTCAAACAAAGCTATTAAAAAAGATATTCTTAATCTTGGTTTGGTTAGTTTTCTTGAGGCATAGTTTAAGAAAAAGAGACTGCCTGTGTCAAAAACACAATTCATGGAGGTTTATAAAATTTTAAAATCATGTAACCAACAATACAATCATGATACACAGAACATACAATATTAATGTCACCAAAAAAAGTCTCCTGTACCAATTCTCAATCTCCACCCAACAGCTGGACTCGGGGCATCAAAGAGGTACTTTGCACCACTATAGTTTTTGGTTGGTTTGTTTCATTTCCTAGAATGCTTCATAAATAGAATCATTAAGTATTCAGTGTTTTGTGTTGGTCTTCATTTGTTTAGCATAATACTGGTGAAATTTATCTTTGCTACTGCATTTATCAACATTTTTTAAATTTTTCTATGAATTCTATTTTGTCGCATGGAAATAGTTCAACTTGTTTATACATTGTCTAGTTAATGGAGTTGTAGTTCCTTTGTAGATTTTGACTATTACAGATAAAGCTGCTATGCACATATCATACAAGTCTTTGTGTGGACTTTTGTTAATTCTTCTACCTATATCTAGGATTTTAATCACTGGGTCACATGCTGACTCTATTTCTAACATTTTGAGTAACTATAAAACAGTTTCCAAAGTGTCTGCACCATCTATTTTCCCGCCAGTAATATAGGAGTATTATTTCTCCACATCTTGGTCAATACTTGCTATTTTCTCCTTGTTTTTATTGCGAGCCATTTTAGTGATCAGAATTGTTATCTGATTGGTTTTATTTTGTATTTTCCTGATGAATAATGATTTTGCACGTATTTTCATGTGCTTGGTTCACATTTCTGTTCTAGGGTAAACTGTTCAACTTTTTGCCTCATTTTAAAAAATGAATTGATTTTCTTAGTTGTAAGAGTGCTGTATATATCCTAAACAAAAGCTCTTTGTAGGTTACATTTTTTGAAAGTAATTTCTTCTGTAGCATTGCTTTTCATTTTCTTTCTGCTATATTTTGGAAACAAACTATTTTAATATTCATGAACTCCAATGTATCATATTTTTCTTGCCAACTTATGTTTTTGTGGTACATTTTATGAATTTTTACCAGAATAAATATTTTATCTTACCTTTAATTTAAAATGTTTTGTAACTTTGTATCTTACATTTAGAACAATGACCTGTTTCTGTTTGTTATTTAATATAAAATATCAGTCAAGGTTTATCTTATTTGTATGTGAATGACTACAGTGCCATCTCTTAAAATAGAATGCTATCTCCTTTGAATTGCTTCCACAACTTTGTCAAAAATCGATCATTCACACATTTATGGGTTTGTATCTGAGTTTCATCCGTACCATTAATTTGTGTAGATATTATAGAAAGTTCTTGGAAAATGGAATTAAAAGGTAATACACCTTTTCCATGAACTGTCTGGTGACTTCTCATGTATATCAATGCCAACAACATACTTCTTGTCTATTGTAACTCTGTGAGTATTGAAATCAAGGAATAAAAGTCATTAAATTGTCTTCTTCATTTTCAAAATTTTTGATTATAGTCAGTTCTTTGTGTTTCATGAAATTTCAGCATATGCTTGTAGATTTGTAGGTTATATTTTTTTAAAGTAATTTCTTCTGTAGTGTCACTACAATTGTAGCTACATGTAGGGTTTTATTTGAAATTATGTGATTGTGTATATGATTTCTAAAACAATTTATTTTATTTTTTTAAAGATTTATTTTATTTATTTGAAAGGCAATTACAGGGAGAGGAAGAAACAGAGACAAAGAGAGAGGACTTTATCAGCTGGTTCACATCCCAAATGGCCACAACAGCTAGAGCTGAGCTGATCCAAAGCCAGGGGTCAAGGGATACTTCCTGGTCTCCTACATGGATGCTGGGGCCCAAGGACTTGAGCCATTCCCCTGATCAGAAGTGGAACAACTGGGACCCGAACCAGCAACCATATGGGTGCTGGTGGTGTAGGACAGGGCTTTAATCTGCTGCGCCACAGCACTAGCCCAGTGGAAGAATTTAACAGTGTTGTTTATCTGTTCCACAAATAACATATAACTCTACATGTATATATTTCATTATCTTTGTTTTCTTTCTTTAGTTTATACATATACACACTCCATCCCACACACATGCAGGGTACATTTTATTTAGTATTGTGTGTTCAACATATTTTTTGCGCAATATTTAGTTAAATTTTCCCTTGGTATTTCATATTCATGATACTATTATAAATGGCATTAAATTTAAAATTCCATTTCTGATCACTCATTGTAAAAATGTAATTTATTTTTCCTTTTTTATATCCTGCAACCTTATCATTCATGTATTAATTCTGGTAGCTGTCTAGTAGATACATTTGATCTTTGCACATGGATAGTAATAGCGGATCTTTGACTCTGTATCATTAATATATTTTACAGTTTCAAAGTATTTTGAAAATTTCAAAACACTTCCGGTCATTTCATAATGCCATACTTACTTAATAGAGATTCTAAAATATTTTCGATACACACTGCACTATTTGACACTCTCATCAATATCATACCAATGCCTGAGTTTTTCAACAGCCTTATCAACACTTTCTTTTCTATTTTGGGGATTATTGTCATCCTAGAAAGTAAGCAATAGTATTATAACATGATTTTGATTTGCATTTTCCAATGATTAGCAGTCTTGGACATCTTGTACTTATTTGTCATTTGTTTTCTCGTCTTTGGAGAAATGTCTATACAGGTGCTTTACTCATATTTGGTTTGAATTGTGTTGTTTCATTTTAGAAGTCTTTCAGATATTCTGGATGGTAGCCCTTTATCAGATATATATGTTCATTTGATGTAGAAATATTTTTAAATTTGATGTTCAATTTATTTATCTTGTCACTGTTTTCTCACCTTTTGGTGACATGCACATGAACGAACTGGTTAATCCAGTGTGATCAAGCTTTTCCCTATTTTTTCTTCCAAGAGTTTTATAGTTTTAGTTCATACATTTAGACCATTGATACATTTTGAAAAATTTTGTAAATGGTATAGGGTAAATGTATAATTTTATTTTTACATGTGGAAATCCAGTCTTCTCAAGATCGTTTGCTGAAAAGACTTTGCATACCTGACTGAATGGCCTTAGTAGATAATGAAATCACTCAAAAATATATGAGATTTTTATTCTAGACCTTCTATTGTATTTCATTATACCACATGTCTATCTTTGTGTCATTAGCATACTAGCTTTATTTTTATTATCGTGGTAAAAATTAGCATTGTATATTTTTTATGTGCATGATATTATTAGGGTTACCTAGATGCACATTGTTGTGCAACAAATCTGTAGAACATTTTCATCTTGCACAACAGAAACTCTATGATAACTAAACCACATTTCCCCATTTCCTCCTATTCCTGCCCCTGAAAGCCACCATTCTATTTTCCGTTTGTATGAGTTTAACAACTCTACATCATTTAGTATCTGTCTTTTTATGACTGGTTTATTTCACTTTAATATAATGTACTCAAGTTTCACCCATGCTGCAGCATAGGCTTTCAATGTCTACCTTCCTTTTTAATGTCAAATAATATTCCATTGATTTTCTATATCATATTTCTTTTTGATTGACTCATCAATTGACATTTATCTTGTTTTCAGCACTTAACTATGCTGCAATGAACATAAGTGTACACATATCTCTTTTTAATTCTTTTGGAGTTATACCAAGACGGGAGATTGCAATCTTATTCTTTTTCTAAATCAAGACTAACATTGGCAGCTTGATACCTCAAAGATCCCATATGAAATTTAGGATGCATTTTTTTCTATTTCTGAAAAAAAACATGATTATTGCTAAAGATTGCATTGAATCTGTAGACTTTTAGTAGTACTGACATAATCTGTAAGCATGATATAAAATCATTTATTTATATTTTATTTAATTTCTTTCAGAATTTTTTTTTAATTTTTGACAGGCAGAGTGGACAGTGAGAGAGAGAGAGAGACAGAGAGAAAGGTCTTCCTTTGCCGTTGGTTCACCCTCAAATGGTTGCCGCGGCCAGCATGCTGCGCTGGCACACTGCGCTGATCCGATGGCAGAAGCCAGGTGCTTCTCCTGGTCTCCCATGGGGTGCAGGGCCCAAGCACTTGGGCCATCCTCCATTGCACTCCCTGGCCACAGCAGAGAGCTGTCCTGGAAGAGGGGCAACTGGGACAGAATCCGGCGCCCTGACCGAGTCTAGAACCCGGTGTGCTGCAAGGCGGAGGATTAGCCTAGTGAGCCGCAGAACCGGCCTCAGAAATGTTTTGTAAATTTCAGTGTGTCTTTCTCTCTTGCAAAGTTTACTACTATCTTATTCTTTTGTCACCATTGTGAATATAAGTTTCACAATTGCCTTTCCAGATTGTTCATTTTAGTGAATATGAATTTAATTTATCTTTTTCATATTCATTTTGAATCCTTCCATCTTGCTAAATTTGTTTGTTAGTTTTAAAGGGTGTTTGTGTGTGTTGTGTGTAATCTATAAGATTTTCTTTTTTTTTTATAGCTTTTATTTAAAGAATATAAATTTCCAAAGTACAGCTTATGGATTACAATGGTTCCCCCCACCCCGAACTTCCCTCCCTCCCGATACCCTCCCCTTTCCCGCTCCCTCTCCCCTTCCATTCACGTCAAGATTCATTTTCAATTCTCTTTATACACAGAAGATCAGTTTAGTATATATTACATAAAGATTTCAACAGTTTTCCCTCACATAGAGACACAAAGTGAAAATACTGTTGGAGTACTAGTTATAGTATTAATTCACAATGTACAGCACATTAAGGACAGAGATCCTACATGATTTTTTTTTAAAGAATTGATTAATTGTCTATGCAATTTCCAATTTAACACCAAGATTTTTTAATCATTTGCAATTATCTTTATATACAGAAGATCGATTCAATATATACTATGTAAAGATTTCATCAGTTTGCACCCACACAGAAACACAAAGTGTAAAAATACTGTTTCAGTACTAGTAATAGCATTATTTCACATTGGATAACACATTAAGGACAGATCCCTCATGAGACGTAAGTACACAGTGACTCCTGATGTTGATTTAACAATTTGACACTCTTGTTTATGGCGTCAGTAATCTCCCTAGGCTCTAGTCATGAGTTGCCGAGGCTATGGAAGTCTTTAGGGTTCGCCGACTTCGATCTTATTCCGACAGGGTCATAGACAAAGTGGAAGTTCTCTCCTCCCTTCAGAGAAAGGTACCTCCTTCTTTGATGGCCCCGTTCTTTCCACTGGGATCTCACTCGCAGAGATCTTTCATTTAGGTCTTCTTTTTTTTTGTTTTTCAGAGTGTCTTAGCTTTCCATGCCTAAAATATTCTCATGGGCTCTTGAGCCAGATCCGAATGCCTTAACGGCTGATTCTGAGGCCAGAGTGCTATTTAGGACATTTGCCATTCTATAAGTCTGCTGTGTATAAGATCATACAATCAGTGAAGAGATAATTTCATTTCCTTTACAATTGGTTACATTTTATTTCTTTTACTAACTCAATTTCTCTGGATAGAACTTTTAGTAGTGTTGAACTACAGTGGCAAAGCAGGCATCCTTATTTTGTTCCCAGTGCTGGTAGCAAGCTTTAATTGTTTCACTAATTAAAATGATTTAATTCTTGAGTTTCTTCCTATGCCTTTTAATATGTTAAGGGAATCATTTCTCATTACTAGTTTGACAAGTGCCTTCATTATTAAAGAATGTTGAATTTTGTCAAGTACTTTTCCCACATCAATTTGATTTATTAAGTGTTTTTATTATTCCTTTTTTTTCTGTTTATCTCATGCATTCCATTGATTTTGTTATGCTTAGCCTGGTATCCTTGAGTTCCAGGAATAAACCACTCTTGGTCATGATAGACAATATTTTTATTTTTTAAGTTTGCTTAGTTACCTGAAAGGCAGAATGGGGGCCGGCATTGTGGCATAGCAGATAAAGCCTACATCTCATATGGACGCCAGTTCTAGTACCGTCTGCTTCACTTCCAATCCAGCTCCCTGCTAATGGCCTGGAGAGCATCAGAGGATGGACCAAGTGCTTCAACCTGGCCCAACTCTAGCTGTTGCAGCCATCTAGGGAGTGAACCAGTGGATGGAAGATCTCTCTCCTCTTCCCTGTTTTAACTCTGACTTTCAAATAAATAAGTAAGCCTTTTTTTTTTTAAAGGCAGAATGAAAGAGAGAGGGATATCATTTTTTACTGCATCACAGGCAACAGCTTAACCTGCAGTGCCACATTACTAGCCTCAAGAGATATTTTCTATCTGTTGAGTCACTCTAGCCAGGGCTGGGCCAGGACAAAGCCAGGATCCTGGAACTCCATCTCAGTCTCTATGTATATGGCAGCTACCGAAGTACTTATGCCATCACCTGCTGCCTCTCAGGATGCGTATTAGCTGGAAGCTGGAGCAGAGGCAGAGGCAGGACTTGAACCAGGCATTCTGATATGAGACACGGGTGTGCCAAGTGGTGGCTTCACTCCTTTCACCACAATACTTGCCACAGATTATCCTTTTAATGGGCTGCTGTATTTGATTTGCTAATATTTTGTTGAGAATTTTAAAAATTAACCTTCAAAAATGTTATTAGTTTGAAATTTTCTTTTTATTTAGAACCTTTGTCTAGCTTTGCTATCACAGAAATATTTGTCTCATTGACACATTGAGACATATTTTCTTTTCTGCAATCCTTGGAAATATTTGAAATGTATTGGTGGCAATTACTCCCTTAAAACTTAGTAACATTCACTAGTGGAACCATCAGGTCTATTACATTGGAAGGATTTTGATTACTGATTCACTCTCTGAATTTTTATTGTTTCATTATTTTGTCTTCACACTTCGTATGTTTCTAGGAAACTGTCCATTTATCTAGGTTATCCTATTTTTTGATATACAACTATCAAATGAACTTTTATAAACCTTTTCAATATGATTTATTTATTTGAATGGCAGAGACAGAGACAGACACAGAGAGACAGAAATAGATCGCCCATCCTCTGATTCACTCCTCAAATGGCTCCAACAGGAAGATCTTTTTTTTAAAAAAAAAGATTTATTTATTTATTGGAAAGTCAGAGTTACACAGAGAGAGGAAAGGCAAAGAGAGAAATCTTTCATCTGCTGGTTCACTCCCCAAATGGCTGCAATGGCCAGAGCTGTGCCGATCTGAAGCCAGGAACTAGGAGCTTCTTCCAGGTCTCCCACACGAGTACAGGGGCCCAAGGACCTGTGGCATCTTCCATTGGTTTCCCAGGCCATAGCAGAGAGCTGGATCAGAAGAGGAGCAGCCGGGACTAGAACTGGCACCCATATGGGATGCCGGTGTTTCAGACCAGGGCATTACCCACTGCGCCATAGCGCCAGCCCCAGGAAGATCTTAATTATCTCTTGTTTTATTAGCTCATCTAGCTAAAATTGTATCAATTTTATTGACCTTTCTTAAGAAGCAATATCTGGTTTTGTTGATTTCCTCTATTGTTTATTTTATATTTTATCTGACTTACATAATTTTCATTGTCTCCTTTCTACTGAATTTGAGTTTAGGTTATTCTTATTGTAGTTTTTTAACCTGTGAAGTTTGGTTTTTAACCTGATATGACTTTTTTTTTTTTTTGCCAGGCAGAGTTAGACAGTGAGAGAAAAAGACAGAGAGAAAGGTCTTCCTTTCCATTGGTTCACTCCCCAAAATGGTTGCTACAGCTGGCGTGCTGCGCTGATCCAAAGCCAGGAGCCAGGTGCCTCCTCCTGGTCTCCCATGTGGGTGCAGGGCCCAAGCACTTGGGCCATCCTCCACTGCACTCCTGGGCCACAGCAGAGAGCTGGACTAGAAGAGGAGCAACCAGGACTAGAACCCAGCACCCATATGGGATGCCTGCACCACAGGCGGAGGATTAACCAAGTGAACCATGGTGCCGGCCCCACAATACTTTAATTTTAGAATGCTATCAACTTAACTTCAATTCCAAATTAAATTATACTTCTATAGAATTTCATCACCTTCCTACTTTATGTCATTAATGTCACAGATTATATTTTTACACATGATATGCCAATTAGCTTACATTCATGGTTACTTCTATTCCTTTGTCATTTAAATCTTATGGAAAATAAGAGGGAGAGGGGCATATTAAAATGACAAGAGTACTGGGATTCTGGATGGGCCATGTATATGCTTTTACTGGCGATCTGAGGAAGCGTCTCCAAAAAGTTCACAGGAATGTGTATTCTGAAAAGAATATGTTTGGATTTCAGATTTTTTTTAAAAAAAATATTTATTCATATTTTTGGAAATGTAGAGTTATAGACAGAGAGGAAGAGACACATAGAGAGAAATTACATCTGCTGGTTCACTCCCCAAATGCCCATAATGGCTGGGGCTGGGGCTGGGCCAAGCTGAAGCCAAGAGCCAGGAACTCCATTCAGGTCTCCCACATTGGTGGCAGGGGACCAAGCACTTGTGTCCACTCCTTTCTCAGATGAATTAGCAGGGAGCTGGATTAGAAGAGGAGCACCCAGGACTTGAACCAGAGCTCATCCAGGATGCCAGTGTTGCAGGTAGTGTCTTAATGCACTGTGTTACAACCCCATCCCCTGAACTGCAGATTTTTTGCATCAATATGAACTTGTACTAATGTGTTATAACATGCCTGAATAAGATCAAAAAAGGCTTTAAGTCTTACAAAAACAGGGGAAATTAAATGTTATTTTTTTCACTCCCCAAATGGGTACAACAGCTAGGGTTGGTTAGACTGAAGCCAAGAGCCAGGAGTTTCTTCCATGTTTCCCACATGGGTGCAGGGGCCCAAGCACTTGGACCATTTTCCATTGGTTTCCCAAGCCATAAGCAGAGGGCTGGAATGATAGAGGAGCATCTAGGACATGAACTGGCTCCCATATAGGATGCTGGCGCTGCAGGTGGAGGCTTAGCCTGCTATACCAGAGTGCTGGCCCTATTGCACTAGAAAATTTCTTTTTTTAATTTTTTTTTATTTTTTGACAGGCAGAGTGGACAGTGAGAGAGAGAGAGACAGAGACAAAGGTCTTCCTTTTGCCGTTGGTTCACCATCCAATGGCCGCCGTGGCCGGAATGCTGCGGCCGGCGCACCACGCTGATCCAAAGCCAGGAGCCAGGTGCTTCTCCTGGTCTCCCATGGGGTGCAGGGCCCAAGCACTTGGGCCATCCTCCACTGCACTCCCTGGCCACAGCAGAGAGCTGGCCTGGAAGAGGGGCAACCGGGAAAGAATTGGTGCCCCGACCTGGACTAGAACCTGGTGTGCCGACGCCGCAAGGCAGAGGATTAGCCTGTTGAGTGCACTAGAAAATTTCTATGCACACTAATGTATACAGTGATGGAATTTTATAGACCACTAGGAGTTTTTAGTATACTTTTTTCTTGAATAGCCTTATTGCTATATAATATGCATTCTATAAAATTCACCAATTTCAAGTGTGTAATTCAATAGATGGCTGTATGTAGATTTGTTGATTATCATGCAACCAATTTTAGTACATTGTCTTTACCCAAAAAAATAAACCTTTCACCCTTTATTATCTGCAAACCCCCAAACAACATCCAATCTAAAGGCACCACTAATCTACTGTATGCATTTATATATTTAACTTCCAGGTATTTTATAGAAAAATGAATCATGCAATATGTGATTCTGTGAGTTGGGAATATTTATATAGATTTGTATTTCCAAAAAAGAAAAACTAAGAAAGCCTAAGGAAGGGCATATTGAGGAAATGCTCTAAATAAACAATGCTATTAAAGTTCAGGGAAAGGAGGGGCTGGAGTTGAGAAGCAGTGTAGCCATCTGCAAAGGCAGCATCCAAGTCCTGGCTGCTCTGCTTCTGATCCAGCTCCCTGCTAATGCCCCTGGGAAAGCAGCAGAAGATGGCCCAAGTGCTTGGGCCCCTGCACCCACTAGGGAGACTTGAATGGAGTTCCAGACTTTTCCTGGCTTTAACTTGGCCAGCCCTGGCTATTGTGGCTATTTGGGGAGTGAATCAGAAGGTGGGAGATCTCTGCCTCTCCCCTTCTCTGACACTTCGAATTTCAAATAAATACATTGTTTAAAAACAATAAAAAGTAGAAAAAAAATTCAAGGAAGATACAGTTCCAAGGATGAAATAATAATCTAATTAGATTGTCAATAATAATCTAGTTTGGACAAAAAATTTGAGAACCCTTGTAACTTCTAAGACCAACAATGAAATAAATTACTTCCCTCATTTAATATAGCTCCAACCAGATTCTGGGTTTATTTCCATCCAAACTTTTACAATTATTCACATATCTTCTATGAACTACTATGCACTTTCAATATTTGAGAGGAAAAGTGACCTCTAATATTAACAGGTAACATTTAAATAACATTTATTTTATATCAAGCACAGTATTAAAACATTTTACTTGTGTTATTTTGTTTAAAACTTGCAACAATTCTATGACATAGATGTGATCATATTTCTTACAGATGAGGTAACTTTCATATGCACCAGTACCATAATTTGTCTGAAGTCACACTACTAAATTGTAAAACCAAGCTTCAGATCCAAATCACCTGACTCGAGCCTGAGGAGCTTAATCCCTACATTGTTCTGTTTCATTGCATCATTATGCATATGGAATATGGATTTGTCCAACTATGTATGGAAAAAAGGTTATATATAGCTGTTTCTAAACTGATTTTATTGTAATAATGGAGGAAAATAACAAATTTGAAGGTTGTATGAAAGCTATCTATGTCTCTGGTGTCATTTCTAATTATGTAGCAAGACCCTATTCTATCAAAACATTGCTATAATAAACCAATTGTTATGCAAACAAGGTGCATGGCCTACAGAATGATGCTTTATAACATATTTACCATTCATTCTTTGAAAAACTGAATTTTATTTAAAAAGAAGTACCTTTTGTTGTCTCTGTCCATGCTCTAGTCATGCTTTAGAATAAAATCATCTACTTTCTGTTGTTCATGTTAGAAATGTGAGAGAGCAGATGTAAAGAAGAGCTGAGCTGTTCACACTTTTTATTCTATTGCCAAATAACACTTCCCTTTCAAGGCCTGTAATTTTTTATCATCTAAATCATCTCACTCCACAGAAACCATTCAATGCAATAGAGACAATACCCAAAACAAAGCAAAAATCAGACCCGGGAGCGAAGCAGAAGAGAATAATGGATCCAATTTTAGTTTGCAATGCATCTTTTCACTGGCCAAAGCTGTCCTCAGGGAACTGGCATCAGATGTTTCAGCATCGGGGTTTGTATAGACAAAACATTATACCTCTCTCTGTATTCATTTAACCAGAAGTTAATTACTGCACAGAAGTTCATTACTAACCATGTAGATGCCCTGTGGAGTTTGTTATAAAGGTGTCTGGCCTTATCTATATCAATTTTTTTGAAAAATGATAGAAGGGTATATTCTGAAATCCAACTTAACATACTTAGTAAGCTCAATTATACCACATAAAAATTCTGGTAGGAAAAATTTAATTGTTTATATGCAAACAATATCCTTGTTGAAATATAAAAGTAATCATGGAATGCACATTTTACACATGATAGAATATTTTCAAGCTGAAATGAAAACAGTGAAAAAACAGTTCAGGCTTTTGTTAAGCCATAAATATATAGATAGATAGATGAAAAATTTTTGCAAAAAGATATGTATATTTTCACATGGGATTATTGTTTTAATGAGATTGCTCAAACTTCAAAAGCATTGGTAAGGATTAACAACAGAATTTTCATCTAGGTACTGTAAAGAACAGACTATATGATTTCTTTCTTTTTTTTAAGATTTATTTATTTGAAAGGCAGAGTTACAGAGAGAAGTAGAGAGGTTTTCCATGTGCTGGTTCACTCCCCAAATAGCTGCGATAGCCAGAGCTGAGCTGATCTGAAGCCGGAAGCCAGGATCTTCCTCAAGGCTCCCATGTGGATGCAGGAGCCCAAGCACTTGGGTCATCCTCTGCCAATTTTGCAGGTGCATTAACAGGAAGCTGGATGGGAAGTGGAGCAGCTGGAACTTGAACTAGTGCCTATATGGGATGCTGACACTGCAGGTGGCGGCTTTACCCACCATGCCACAGTGCTGGCTCCTGAATATATGATTTCTGATCCAAACTAAAGTGCACATCTTTTCCACTGCTAAATGATTACCCAGAAATATATTTTCCTCTGGGAAGAATTCGTATCATTTCTCTTATACAAATTCCAATACTATCTCTAGATGAACAAAATCACTTTTAATCAATGGCCAACGTTAAGATATTGGGATTATTTTTAGTAACTTAACAGAGGCAAAAGGGTGTATATTTACAAAAGTACTGTATGACTTTCTCTTCTAAGCTCTAATGATATTTGAATAATGAAAAAATACATATTCTATGAGTGAAATTGTAAAGCTAATAAAAGCACTTTTATAGCCTACATAAATTTGATATCATCATTTTAACATCATTATTTACCAACAAAAAATATTTCCAAATTGATGTGATCGTTTTGAGAGAAAATAGAACTTTAACATTCTCACTTTCTTCTACAAACTAAACAAAAACAAAGCATATGAACCAAGCAGGTGGTAATTCATAGATGTTTCTAGATTAAACAGGCATAAAATATTATCTTCTAGTCAAGGACAGAACTGAAGAGTAAAAATGTCAAAATATAATGAAGTAGAAAGAAAATTTTGATTCTTATTGATGATCCTTTCTCTTTCTTATTTCTTTTAAGTCCTGGTAAAACACTGGTTTTTCTGAAATGTATTTGCTATTCTATTTATGTCACAACTCAGGAAATGTTTTAGATCACACAAGGATTGTATAATTGTTAAGTCAATGAGAAAAGGCAATATCAACGCTAATATGTGAGATGCTGCACACAGGGATGAGTCTACCAGCTGCTACCAAAAGTGCCCCCAAGGTGTATGATCAGGAGAAATTTTCTTCCTAAGTGCAACAAATTCCAGGGGTTAAATTGTCCTTGTTCCATTCTTATTTTAACATGGTCCCCAGTTTGAAGTTTTCCTCAGGCTAAATAGGTCTACATCTTTCTTTTGCCCTCTATCCATATTCAAAAAAACATTTAGACTTAATGATTTCACCTACTTAAGAGTTTTCATATTGGACCATTTTGATTCATTTGTCCTGTTACTACCTTATTATAACTACAATTGCTCTCAACTAAATTACTCTAATTCTTTCCTGGTTTTTTTTCTGCCTTGAGTCATAATCCTCTCAAGTGTATCTTTCACACTACTGCTAGAAGAAGCTTTCTAAAAACCTAATTAACTATCCTTTCCTGTCCAGGGTGTAAGAGCTCAAAAGTAAGACCAGACTAAAAGCTGGACAAACTGAAAGCATTTCTTCGTAGATCCCTGAAGTAAATGAGATTATAGGGAAGATTGCTGCATCCAAATCAGAAAGATAGACTGGTGGATACAGAAGATTTATTTTTAAAGGTTTATTTATGTATTTGAAAGCCAGAGTTACACACAGAGAAAAGGAGAGGCAGAGAGAGAGAGAGAGAGAGAGGTCTTCCATCTGCTGGTTCACTCCCCAGCTGGCCGCAAAGGCTGGAGCTACGCCAGGAGCCAGGAGCTTCTTCTGGGTCTCCCACGCGGATGCAGGGGCCCAAGGACTTGGGCCATCTTCTATTGCTTTCCCAGGACATAGCAGAGAGCTGGATCAGAAGAAGAGCAGCCGGGACACGAACCAGCGCCCATATGGGATGCTGGCACTGCAGGCGGCAGCTTTACCCCCTACGCCACAGTGCCAGCCCCTGGATACAGAATATTAAAATTTACTGGTATAGGTAAGCCTCCCCAGGAGACAGTGCCAGAATAGAAAAACCAGAGCTATAATCGACAAACTGGTGAGAACTCAAACAAGTTTGAGTGATTCAGAAGCCCTCTCCTTACTTTTCTTTTTTTTTTTATAATGCTTTTATTTAAAGAATATAAATTTTCAAAATACAGCTTATAGATTACAATGGCTTCCCCCCCATTACTTCCCCCCCACCCGCAACCCTCCCCTTTCCCACTCCCTCTCCCCTTGCTTCACATCAAGATTCATTTTCAATTCTCTTTATATACAGAAGATCAGTTTACTATATATTAAGTAAAGATTTCAACAGTTTGCCCTCACATAGCAACACAAAGTGAAAAATACTGTTGGAGTACTAGTTATAGTATTAATTCACAATGTATAGCACATTAAGGACAGAGATCCTACATGATATATTTTTTTAAAAAATTGATTAATTTTCTAGGCAATTTCCAATTTAACACCAAGATTTTTTTTCATTTTTAATTATCTATATACAGAAGATAGATTCAGTATATACTAAGTAAAGATTTCATCAGTTTGCACCCACACAGAAACACAAAGTGTAAAATACTGTTTCAGTGCTAGTTATAGCATTACTTCACATTGGACAACACATTAAGGACAGATCCCACATGAGACGTAAGTACACAGTGACTCCTGATGTTGATTTAACAATTTGACACTCTTGTTTATGGCGTCAGTAATCTCCCTAGGCTCTAGTCATGAGTTGCCAAGGCTATGGAAGCCTTTAGGGTTCACTGACTTCAATCTTATTCCAACAGGGTCATAGTCAAAGTGGAGGTCCTCTCATCCCTTCAGAGAAAGGTACCTCCTTCTTTGATGGCCCCGTTCTTTCCACTGGGACCTCACTCACAGAGATCTTTCATTTAGGTCTTCTTTTTTTTCCAGAGTGTCTTGGCTTTCCATGCCTAGAATATTCTCATGGGCTCTTGAGCCAGATCTGAATGCCTTAAGGGCTGATTCTGAGGCCAGAGTGCTATTTAGGACATCTGCCATTCTATGAGTCTGCTGTGTATCTCGCTTCCCATGTTGGATCATTCTCTCCCTTTTTGATTCTATCAGTTAGTATTAGCAGACACTAGTCTTGTTTGTGTGATCCCTTTGACTCTTAGACCTATCAGTGTGATCAATTGTTAACTGAAATTGATCACTTGGACTAGTGAGATGGCCTTGGTACATGCCACCTTGATGGGATTGTATTGGAATTCCCTGGCACAATTCTAACTCCATCATTTGGGGCAGTTCCGATTGAGCATGTCCCAAATTGTACATCTCCTCCCTCTCTTATTCCCACTCTTATATTTCACAGGGATCACTTTTCAGTTAAAATTTAAACACCTAAGAATAATTGTTTAATTACAGAGTTCAACCAATAGTACTAGAATAAAAAAAATTACTAAAATGGATAAAGTATTACATTGTACAACAACAGTCAGCACAAGAGCTGATCAAGTCACTGTTTCTCATAGTGTCCATTTCACTTCAATAGGTTTCCCCTGTGGTGCTCAATTACTTGTCACCGATCAGGGAGAACATATGATATTTGTCCCTTTGGGACTGGCTTAATTCACTCAGAATGATGTTTTCCAGATTCCTCCATCTTATTGCAAATGACCGGATTTCATTGTTTTTGACTGCTGTATAGTATTCTATAGAGTACATGTCCCATAATTTCTTTATCCAAATGTATGCTTTGAATTCCCTGTGATCTTTTGCTGTGAGGTTCCCTTCGTTTACTTTCTTTCATGTTGATGGCCGTGTTTCTGTGTTTCTGTGTGTAACACATCTTTAAGTATCTTTTGCAGGGCTGGACGAGTGGCAACAAATTCTTTCAATTTTTGTTTGTTATGAAAGGTCCTTATTTCACCTTCATTCACAAATGAGAGCTTGGCAGGATATAATATTCTGGGCTGGCAGTTTTTCTCTCTAAGTACCTGGGCTATGTCTCGCCATTCCCTTCTAGCTTGTAGGGTCTCTGATGAGAAGTCTGCTGTGAGTCTAATTGGAGATCCTCTGAGTGTAATTTGACGTTTCTCTCTTGCACATTTTAGGATCTTTTCTTTCTGTTTCACTGTGGTGAGTTTAATTACAACGTGTCGTGGTGAGGACCTCTTTTGGTCATGTTTACTAGGGGTTCTATGAGCTTCCTGTACTAGGATGTCTCTGTCCTTCTCCAAAACTGGGAAATTTTCTGCTATTATCTCACTAAAAAGGCATTCTAATCCTTTCTCCCTCTCCATGCCTTCAGGAACTCCTAGAACTCGAATGTTGGGTTTTTTAATAGTATCCTGTAGATTCCCAACAATATTTTTTAGATTTCTAATTTCCTCTTCTTTTCTTTGGTTTGACTGTATATTTTCCTGTGCTCTGTCTTCGAAGTCCGATATTCTCTCTTCTGCCTCACCCATTCTGTTTGAAAGGCTCTCTAATGTGTTTTTCATTTCATCTATTGAATTCTTCACTTCATTATGATTTCTCGTCACTATCACAGTTTCATGTTCTACTAGTTGTTTCATTTCAGCTTGATTTCTCCTTAATATTTCATTTTCACGAGAGAGATTTTCTACCTTGTCCATTAAGGATTTCTGTAGTTCAAGAATTTGTTTTTGAGTACTTCTTAGTGTTCTTATCAATTTTTTGAGATCTACTTCTTGCATCTCTTCTATCTCATCATCTTTGTAATCTTGAATTGGGGTGTCTTTTTCATTTGGGGATGCCATGGTGTCTTCCTTGTTCTTATTACCTCGGTTTTTGTGTTTGTTGTTTGGCATATTGGTTTCTTCACTGTGGTGTTTTTTTCTTGTTATACTATGACTCTAGATTAAGTGGACTGTCTGCTTTTGATGGAGCCTTAGAGGCTTGAGATGGGTGTGGCCTGGGAGCTCTGTTTGGTTCCTCCGGGTTGAGGGTGTGTCAAAGGAGACACTCCCAGGTTAGGCGTGGTAAATCTCTCTCTGTTACTTTTTTTTTTTTTTGGTTCAAAAGGGAAGTAATTCCACACAGCTGAATGGAGTTGGGGGTGGTTAGCAGGCGAATGATATACCCACAGGAGCCAGAGATTGGAAGCTCTTTCCCAAGGACCACAGAGGGAATCTCTGCGGCCTTCAGTGTGGGTTCAAATTCTCCTGCAGTCTCACCACTGGGCTACCAAGGCTACCGAACTGTAGCGTCTCTGGAGAGTATTCACGTGGTGAATTCCGTGAGTTCTCTCCCCAAACGTCTCTTTTTTCACAGTCTCAGTTCATTAGCACCACACATTATTAGGTTCTAATCTCCTGTTATTTCACCCCCACGCCCAGAGTCAGGTTTTTCTGCTAGGCTCAGGGCCGGTGCAGACCTGAGGTCGCCCTGCTTATGACGTATGTCCAAAATGGCACCTGCTCTTTGTCTTGCTCACCTTTGAGAGGTGGGCGGAGAGAGAAACTCGTGTCCGTATCGGTCACTTTTTTCTTTCTCTCTCTCTTCTAGTTAGCCTGGTGAACTTTTCCCCACAGGGTTTCAAGCCTTGTTCGCTCTAGTCTCCTCTTTCCGCTTCCCTGCTGGTGTTTCGGGCTATTGGAACGCTCACCTGGCGTTCCAGCGCTGGTGCGTTGAGTCTGCCGCTGGTGTCCCGAACTGCGGGCTCCCACGCTCTCCTCAAAGGTCCACTGTGAATCACTAGTTTTGGAAGAGTTTCCTCTGCTGTTTCTTCCCCTACTCTTCCTTGAACCCGCAGTATCTCCACTTTTATTAAACTGTCTCTCCCCGGACTATCGGTGTGCTGCCTTCCTATTCCGCCATCTTGCCCTAATCCCTCCTTACTTTTCTGAATTTTAGCCCCAGGAGTTACACCAGGTTCTCACATTGAATATCTAAAAAATTCCCTTGGGGGGCTGGCACCATGGCTCACTTAGTTAATCCTCCACCTGTGGCGCCGGCATCCCATATGGGTGGTGGGTTCTAGTCCCAGTTGCTCTTCTTCCAGTCCAGCTCTCTGTTGTGGCGCAAGAGGGCAGTGGAGGATGGCCCAAGTGCTTGGGTCCCTGCACCTGCATGGGAGACCCAGACGAAGCTCCTGGCTCCTGGCTTCAGATTGGCACAGCGATGGCCGTAGCGGCCATTTGGGGGATGAACCAACGGAAGGAAGACTTTTCTCTCTGTCCCTCTCTCTCACTTTCTATAACTCTACCTGTCAAATTTAAAAAAAAAAAAAGCCTCCCTAGGCCTCCTAGCAAGTTGAGAGAACAATAAGAAATTTGAAATATTCAAGAGTATTGTGTCCTTAACAACATCTGCCTTCAAGAGAAACCATTTTATCAGAGCCTCGCCAGCCTGGGAGAAGGGAAACACCCAACGCCAACTCCTCAAACACTCCTCTATCACCAGAAAGCACTTGTAAAATTCAAAGCCCCAAAAACCAAGCTCACTAGAAGAAGAGACCTGATCATAAGAAAATGTGTTACCTTGTCCTCAGTGCCAAGTCAGAGTAAGGAAGGCAAGGTTTGAAGATAAAGGACAGGAAATGCTTATTCTATTAATAGAATGAAGATGTAGCCAACAAACATTTAAAGAGTGACCATCGTCTTGAGTGAGGGCGGTTCGGGGTTTGAAAGGGGTTCAAAGAGGAAGCTGTGCTTGGGAGGACATGACTAATAACACGTCAGGAACTGGAGCTAAGATCTCAGAAGCAGTGAAACACTAAAACCGGTTGTGGATCCAATAACACGATGTTGTTTTATAAATCTCAAACGTCAGTGCGGTTTCTTGAGAAGCATGCTGAAGAACTGATGGCTTGATCTTAACAGGGGTGAAACATAACAACAGCACATTCTGCATGGGTGAGTGCTGCAAAACATGATTTGGCTGGCATCTGAAAGAGGCAAAGCAGTGTGTTAACAGATTCTAGAGTTTCATTAACCATCGGGAGGCCCGCTTGCCTGAAGTCTATGACTAACTTTTATGGCGTCCCTAGGCACTTGCACCTTGTTGTACCCTGTTTGATTACTTGTACCCCAATAAACCCTGTTACAAATGTTAAATTTTCTCTTGTTCCACAATTTAACAGTACACCACTAAAGGCTGATTTACCAACATTTATTTCACCCAATGTAACATATTCTGTTTTCAACTAACAACTTAAAACACACTGTAAGGCAAGAAAACACATTTTTGAAGACACAGAGAATACATCAGAAACAGATGCAGATACGGCAGTGTGTTGAAATGATCAGGTTGCGAATTGAAAGCAATTATGATTCATATGTTAAGGGCTCTAAGGGAAAACATGAACACATTTAAGAAGAGTTGAGTAATTTTTTTCGGAGAGACTGAAATTCTTTTTATTCTCCCCAGAAGCTTTTTATTTAAGGTGTACAAACTTCATGCATTTCATAAATACTACTTTAGGAACATAATGATTCTTCCCACTGTACCTGCCATCTCACCCATACTCCCACCTTTCTTCCTCATTCCTCTCCTATTCCCATTCTTATTTTTTATTAAGAGAGAGATGGAAATTCTAAAAAAAAATGTATACATTGTAAAGCTATAATAGAAAAAAATCTGGTTTTTTTACTTGTTCTTTTTTAAATCTGTTTTTTTACTTGTTTTTTACTTGTAGGTTGAACACAGTGAGAAAAATTTTTATGAAATTGAGAATGTGTCAATAGGTATTTTCAACTCTGAAAAGTGGAAGGAAAAAAAGAGAAAAAGCATCAGAATATCAAAGAACTGTGGAATAACAAAAGGTGTAACTTATGAATAAAAAGAAAATCAGAGAGAGAAGAAAGGGGGAAAGTAAAATGATCATTTGAAATAATAATAACGAATTTCCCCCAATCAATGTTAGACACTAATCCCAAATCCAGGCAGTTCAGATTAAAGGCCAAATGAAGTTATACATAGCCATATCATTTTCAGAATGTAAGAAATCAAAGACAAAGGAAAAACATTGAAAAAATGCAATGAGGAGTAAAAAAAAAAAACTTACCTGGAGTAGAACAAAGATGAAAGTTTTACCCAATCTCTCCTTAGAAGCCAGGTAATTAAGCAGAGGGTGGCGTGAAACACATTCAAACTGTTAAAAGAAATAAAATCCATCAAATTAAAACTCTGTATTCTCTTAAAAATTTCTTTAAAATTTAAAGAGAAATGAAGACTGTTTCAGACAAGCAAAAATTGAGAAAATCAGTTTCCAATAGGTCCACCTTGCAGGCATTTTAAAATAATTTATTCAGCAATAAGGGAAAAGATAACGTCAGAAACTTAGATCTATATAGACACAAAGAAAATGGGGGCAGATGTCATGGTGCAGTGAGTTAAGACGCTGCTTGGTACACCCATATCCCACAACAGAGTGCTGGTTCAAGTCCTGGCTACTCTGCTTCTCATCTACTTTGCTAAAGCATCTGGGTGGCAGCCGATGATGGCCCAAGTACTTGGGTTCCTACCACGACTGTGGGAGACTTGGATGGAGTTCCTGGCTCCTGACTTCAGGCTGGTTCAGCCCTGGCCATTGCAGGCATTTAGGGCGTGAATCAACAGATGGAACATGTTTGTCTCTCCTCTGCCCATTGTTCTCTGTCATTCTGCCTTTCAAATAAATTTAGAAAAGGAAGACAGAATGAAGATTAGAAAATGAATAAGTGAAGGTAAAATAAAAATTCTTAACTGACTTATTATATAACAATTTGTTCAAAATAATAATAGCAATAATGATTTCAAATATTCTAGTTTTATGTAATTTATGGATAAGTGAAATGAATTACACCAATGATACAAGGTATGGGAGGGAATAATGAGGAATATTTAGTTATAAGATGCTCCCTGGGGCCGGCGCTGTGACGCAGCAGGTTAAAGCCCTAGCCTGAAGCACTGGCATCCTATATGAGTGCTCGTTCTAGTCCCAGCTGCTCCTCTTCTGATCCAGCTCTCTGCTATGTCCTGGGAAAGCAATAGAAGATGGCCCAAGTCCTTGGGCCCCTGCATCCGCGTGGGAGACCCAGAAGAAGCTCCTGGCTCCTGGATTCAGATCAGCACAGTTCCGGCCATTGCAGACATCTGGGGAGTGAACCAGCAGACGGAAGACCTCTCTCTCTGTCTCTACCTCTACCTCTCTGTAACTCTGTCTTTAAAAAGAAAAAAAAAAAGGTGCTCCCACTGTTCGTGAAGTGAAGTACTGTTATTTGAAAGGGACTTAGATTTATTGCGAATGTGTTTTGCAATTTCTATTTCAGCAAGGAAGAAAGATTTAAGAATGTAAAATATATATTCCAAGCAAGGAGGAAAAACAGACCAACATAAAATTCTCAATTAAAATTACAAAAGGCAGAAGCACAGAAGCCAAAAAATAGGAACAATGAAAAAGTGCAGCAAATAGAAGAGTGACAAACATGGAAGACATTAATCTAAACATATGAATAATCTGTTATATTAATGTCTAAGTAAAGCAAATAAATAATAGAGCATATCAAAAATGAAACCAACTATATCATGTCTATAAGAAATCATTTGATTTTTTTTTTTGACAGGCAGAGTGGACAGTGAGAGAGAGAGAGAGAGAGAGAGAGAGAGAAAGGTCTTCCTTTGCCGTTGGTTCACCCTCCAATGGCTGCCGCGGTCGGCGCGCTGCGGCCGGCGCACCGCGCTCATCCGATGGCAGGAGCCAGGTGCTAGGTGCTTCTCCTGGTCTCCCATGGGGTGCAGGGCCCAAGCACTTGGGCCATCCTCCACTGCACTCCCGGGCCACAGCAGAGGGCTGGCCTGGAAGAGGGGCAACCGGGACAGAATCCGGTGCCCCGACCGGGACTAGAACCCGGTGTGCCGGCGCCGCAAGGCGGAGGATTAGCCTGTTGAGCCACGGCGCCGGCCATCATTTGATTTTTTTTAAGATTTTTTTTGGACAGGCAGAGTGGACAGTGAGAGGGAGAGACAGAGAGAAAGGTCTTCCTTTGCCATTGGTTCACCCCCCAATGGTCGCTGCAGCCGGCACACGGCACCGATCCGAAGCCAGGAGCCAGGTGCCTCTCCTGGTCTCCCATGCGGGTGCAGGGCCCAAGGACTTGGGCCATCCTCCACTGCACATCTGGGCCACAGCAGATAGCTGGAGTGGAAGAGGAGTGACCAGGACAGAATCCGGCGCCCCAACCAGGACTAGAACCCGGGGAGCTGGCACTGCAGGCAGAGGATTGGCCTAGTGAGTCATGGTGCTGGTTTGAGATTTTATTTATTTGAGAGATAGAGTTACAGACAAAGAGGAAGAGACGGAGAGAAAGGTTCACTCTCCAAATGGCCGCAATGGCTGAAGTTGAGCCGATCTGAAGCCAGGAGCCAGGAGCCAGGAGCCAGGAGCTACTTTTGGGTCTCCCAAGTGGGTGCAGGGGCCCAGGCACTTGGGCCATCTTCCACTGCCTTCCCAGGTGCATTATACCAGGGAGCTCGGTCAGAAGTGGAGCATGCAATATGCATACAGGACGCTGGTGCTAAGGGTGTCAGCTTTACTTACTGAGTCACAGCACCAGCCCCTAGAGAAATTATTTAATCGGAGCATAACCATCAAAGATTTGATCAGAGCCTAACAGCTCTGAGATGAGGGCAGGCTCATGTCTTCCACTTAAAGGAAGGATAATATGCAAATCCAATCCAATCTAGCTTTCCAAGGGGAAAAAGAAAAATTCCCAACTCCAGGACATTCTATGCATCTCTTTGAATTAAAAATAAGTTTAAAAATCTGAAAATCATATGCAAAGTTGGCAAATCAGTAGGGCAGACGATTAACGATTGTTAATATAGGGTTAAAGAATGCTTCACCTTACCTCACCCTTACCAACACATTATTATGTCCTTTATACTGTGATTGCTTTTACTTAGTGTGTAATCTCCATCTGTCAAGATAAAAATAAGACACACTAAAAGGAAATACAGTTTGAAAAGACAGAGAAAGCAACAGAACTAGATACAGAATATTGGAAATGTTGGAATTATTAGAGCAGGAATTGAAAACAACTGCTATTAAAATGAGAAAATTGCAGAGGCTGGCACTGTAACAGGTAAAGCCGCCACCTGCAGTGGCAGCATCCCGTATGGTACTGGTTGGAGTCCCAGCTGCTCCACTTCTGACCCAGCTCTCTGCTATGGCCTGGAAAAGCAGTGGAGGATGGCCCTGGTCCTTGGGCCCCTGCACCTGTGTGGGAGACCCGGAAGAAGCCCCTGCTTCCTGGCTTCGGATTGGCCCAGCTCGAGCCATTGTGGCCATTTGGGAAATGAACTGGCAAATGGAGGGTCTTTCTCTTTCTGCCTCTGCCTCTCTGTAACTCTGCCTTTTAGAAAGAAATATATAATTCATTTAAAAAAATGATATGATTGCAGAGAAAGAGGACAGGAACTACATTGAACACACAAGGGAACTTAAACAAATTCATGGAAAATGAAATTTGACAGTAAGTTTATTTTGGTACAGAAACTTTGAAAGCCATGCATAGTTTTTTTTCATGGAACTATGAATGCATGTGAATTTCCGTGAACCTTATGAGGATTCTTAATAAATGAATGAATTCTTTAATCCAAAATATAGAATAGATGTTAAAAAGGCCTAAATATATGCTGTCTACAAGAGATTCACTTCACGTTTAAGGATAGACATAGACTGAGGGTGAAGAGATTGGTAAAACTATTCCATGAAAATGGAAAACAAAATACGCCTACAAAAATGGAGCTTAGGTGAAAGATGGTAAAGTGAAAGAGGACGTTCATTACATAGTGATAAAAGGTTAATTCATATGAGGCTATAACTATTGTAAACATGCATGCACTCAAATTTGGAGTATCTAAATGTGTAAATTATATATTAGTAATTTGAAGGAAGAGACAGACTACTATAAATAATATTAGCAGATGTCAGTATCTAATTTATAGTAGAGAGATCATCCTGAAAGAAAATCAATAAGGAAATATAGTACTTATACTATACTTTAGACCTAATAGCTCTAACATACATATATAGAACATTATATCCAAAAGCAGTAAAATATACATTCCTTGCAAGCACACAAAACATGATTCAGAACAGATCATTTATTAATCTAGGAAACAAGTTTGAACAAATGTAGGAAGATATAAAGCATCTTTTCTAACTATAATGGTATGGAAGTAGGAATCAATAACAAGAGGAACATATTAGTAGGTTTTGCACTATTATTACAAAACACCTGGAGTTGAGTACTTTATAAATAAACGAGGTTTATTTAGCTCGCAGTCTTGATGGCAGAAAATGCAAATAGCATGATGCTGGCTTGGGGGCTGGCTGCCTGAATGCACTGCCTCAGGGTGAATGGCATCAGGGTGGAAGAATGTGAGTGAGAGAGGAGTCACATGAACAAAAGGGAAACCAGAGAGAAGAGAGGTGCCAGTCTTGTGAACGTCCATGAATCCCACTCTTAAATCTTCTCAATGCCTCTTGACATCACTACACTTGGGACTAAACTTTCAAAACATGAGTCTCTGGGGTACATCCAAATTTTATGCAAACCATACAATTATGCCCCTAAATTTCATGCCCATCCCCCAATGCAAAATGCATTCATTTTATCTTCAGTAGCCCCCACATCTTAACTCATTACAGCAGCAGTTGAAAGTTCATGTTTAAAGTTGCGTCTGAAACCTAAGACAAACCATTTTACTTGTGAACTTTTATAAGATCAAAAGCAAGTTACATATATCCAAGATATAGTGGTGGGACAGGGATAGGATAAGCATTCCTTTTCAAAAAGGGAGAAAAAAAAAGTGGGAAACAGTAAGGGACCCAAAGAAAGACTAAAATCCAACTGGCTGACATTAAACATTAAAACAGCAAGTCCAGCATTCTGTGAATACATCAGTGAGGTACAGGACCCCAATTCTTTCAGAAGTTTTGCTCTGATGGATCTTCTGGGCGCATAGCACTTGCTCTGTGGCTGTTACTTACAAAAAAACTACATGGTAAGGTGCTGATGGCTCAACCTTTCTGGGATTCTCGCTGTGGCTCCACTCCCATCTATCTTGTAGACATTCTCCTAGTGGCAAATTTCTGCACGGATTCTGGTCCTGTAGGAAACTTTTACTTGACTTATAAGAATTTCCTTTAAAATCTCAGTGGAAATTTTTACGATCCCATAACTCTTGAATTCTTCATTCCTGCAAAATCAGCATTACACTGATGCCAATAACTGCTACCAGTATGAACCACATCTGGGCCCACTCAAAACATGGCTGTTGTTGCACTGGAGCCCTTTTCCAAAAATCAGGGTACAAAATCCCAAGGTGGCCACAGACCCTGAGTCCTTTCCTTAAAACAATTTTACCCTAGAAGGTCTCTGGACCTGTGATGAGAGAGGTGAGTGGGCTTAATGATTTCTGAGATGCCATTGAGGCCTCTTTTGTAATGCTTATATTCTTTTCTGCTCTTTGTCTGGTAGACATAGAATTTTTTCTATTCTTTTCACTCTATTTTTTTCTCTCAAGTTGCACAGTAAGTTTGATTTAAAGTGGCCAAAAATATCCATGAACATCTTGGGTCATTTATTGAAATTTCTTCCATTCTAAAAATCATTCCATAATTTTTTTTATAGATTTATTTATTTATTTGAAAGGCAGAGTTACAGAGAAGCAGAGGCAGAGAGAAGAAGAGAGAGGTCTTCTATCTGCTGGTTCACTCCCCAGATGGCTCCAAATGGCTGGAGCTGGTCCAGTCCAAAGCCAGGAGCCAGGACCTTCTTCCAGGTCTCGCATGCGGGCACTGGGGCCCAAGGACTTGGGCCATCCTTCACTGTTTTTCCAGTCCGTAGCAGAGAGCTAGACTGGAAGAGGAGCAGCCGGGACTTGAACCGGCACCCATACGGGATGCCGGCACTGCAGGTGGCAGCTGTACCCTTTATGCCACAGTGATAACCCCTATTCCATGATTCTTAATTTTGACTTTCTAAAAATACTTACTGTGTGCACACACTGCAGACAAGTTCCTTACCACAGTGTACAGCAGTGACTTTTTAGTGAAATTTCCAGGGAAGTCCTTATGTCCACCTGAGACGTGTTCCCTAATCTCCACATCTTCTGAGCTCTCATAAGAAATTCCTGTAACCCTTTATTTACAGTGTACTAAGATTTTTCTAATTTGCTATTCCAAACTTTCCTAACCTCTGGCTATAGCCCAGTTTCAAACCATCTTCCATATTTTTAGATGTTAATTATTAGCAACAGCCCCCACTTCTCAGTACCAACTTTCTGTATTAGCCTGTTTTCTATTACTATAATGAAATGTTTGAGATTGTATCCTTATAAAGAGATTTATTAAGTTCATAGTTTTGGATGTGGACAATTAAAACAGTACAGTGCTAGCTCTTGTGAGCTCCTCCACCCCAAATGAATCATCTTTGGGAGGATGACATAGTGGTAGAAAGTGTATGAGGGGGACATTATGTAATGAGACCAGAAATTAGAGACAGGCGAGAGGTCATCATTGAGACTTCCCTTTGAAAGTACACGCCCTAATATCTTAGCACCTTTCAACTTTGCTATACCAAGAGCCAAGCTTTCAACACTTGGCAGACATATTAAAACTATGCCCAAACCATTGCAAGGAATTTTCATAAGATTCACAAGTTCATATGAATTAAAACGCATGTCCTGAAAAACCAGTAACTAATGAATAAATTAAAATATAAGTTTAAAATAATTTGAAACAAATTCAAGTTGGAAAATAGCATACTAATGCTTATGTGATACAGGAAAAGCAGTCCAATAAGGGAAGTTTATAGCAATAAATCCCTATATCAAAAAAGAAAATGGATATCAAATCAAGGATCTAGAAAACAATGAATAAACTGAACCTAAAGGAATAAGGAATGATACAAAAGAAAAAGGAATAATAAAGGTCAGAACATAAATAAATAGAAACCAGAAAAAAGATTGTAGAATAGCAATGAAACTAGGACTTGGTCTTTTTAAAAAAACAAACAAAATTATCAAACATTTAGCTAGAATAAATGCAGGAAAAAAGAGAGGATATTAAAATAAAAAAATCATAAATGAAAGGGGAGACATTACAACTGATACCATAGAAATACAAAAGCTATCAATGATTATGCACCAACAAATGAGACAACGTAGAATCATGGAAAAATTCCTTGGCAAATCTAATACTATCAATATTGAATCCTGATGAAACAGAAAATTTGAACAGATCAGCAACTAAGAAGATTGAATTAGTAAAATAATGTCTCCAGTTAAAGAAACGTCCAGAATCCAATGACATCTCTGCTCAATACTAGAAAATGTTTAAAAAAGAAACAAAATAACTTCAATCTTTCTCAAACTCTCAAAAAGTTAAATAGAAAGTGCTTCCAAGACACATTTTATGAGGCAAAAGCCATGCAAGCAAAGAAAATTATAACACAATATCCTTGATAAACATGGAAACAAAAATCCTCAACAAAATAATAGCAAATAAAATTCAATAGCATGTTAAAAACATCATAAACTATAACCAAATGGTTTTTGTCTCTGAGATGCAAATCTTGTTCAATTTATTCAAATAAAACAATTAGATAAACCACATTAACCAAATGAAAGACAAAATAACATAATAATCTCAATAGATACAAAAGAAAGCCTTAGACAAAATTTTGTATCCATTCAGCAAAAAAAAAAAGAAGCTAAAAATAAGGCATAATATGAGTGCAGCTCAACACAATAAAGGCCATGTATGAGAATCTCATGGCTTACATCATCCATGAAAGTGAAAAGTTCAAGGCTTTTCTTCTAAGATCAGGAAAAAAAATAAGGATGCCTAATAGAGAAATTCTATTCAACATAATACTGGAAATCAAAGTTGAAACAAGTAATAAAGAAAGAAAGAGCCATTCAAACTGGAAAGGAAAGATTTAAGTAATCCCTGTTTGCATGTATATCTATATGTATATGTATATAAAGACTTCAACAAAAACTGTTAAAATTAATAAATTCAGGGTGGAGCCAAGATGGCGGAATAGTGATGGTGTGCACCAATAGTCGGGGAAAAGATAGTTTAATAAAAGTGGAGTTACTGTAGCCTCAGGAAAAGACTCAGAAAAAAACTGCAGAGGAAACTCTTCCAGATCTAGTCGATGTGACACAGAGGACCTACGGGGTCGCCCACTGCATGGAAGCCATGCCGGGGGAACGGAGCCACAGGAGGGAGCCCAGACGCAGAAGCCCAGCCACAGAATCTGCACGCCAGTGCTTGAAGGGGAGGTGAGAGAAAAACCCCTTGGTAACCCAAGACATTGGCAGGGAAAGGCAGGCCCCACTGGGGAAAGTGCACCAGGCTGACTGGAGGAGAGGAAAAAAACCAAATAAATAAGGGGAACCTGCACGGACACTAGCCTCTCTCTTCACTCACCTTACAAAGCCTAGAAAGACAAAGAGCAGGCGCCCGCCATTAACAGGTTAGATCTAGTGAAAGTGGGTGGAGCTAACGAACTGAGACTGTGAAAATCTGGGGGGGGGGCGCAGAGAACTCACCGAGTACACAAACTTGGTAACCTTGGGCACCCGGTGAGAGATTGCGGAGAAATGCCAAACAAAAGTAGAAACCAAGGTAACAAGAGCAAGGAAGACACTATGATGCCACCAAATGAAAAAGACACCCGAATTCAAGATTATGAAGACGATGAAATAGAAGAAATGCAAGAAGCAGATCTCAAAAAGTTGATAAGAACATTAAGAAGTTCTCAAAAACAAATTCTTGAACTAGAACAACCCTTAATGGACAAGATAGAAAATCTCTCATGCGAAAATGAAATATTAAGGAGGAATCACAATGAAATGAAACAACTAGTAGAACAAGAAACTGTGATAGTGACGAGAAATGATAATGAAGTGAAGAATTCAATAGATCAAATGGAAAACGCATTAGAGAGCCTTAAAAACAGAATGGCTGAAGCAGAAGAGAGAATATTGGACTTAGAAGACAGAGAACAGGAAAGGAAACAGTCAAACCAAAGAAAAGAAGAAGAAATTAGAAATCCAAAAAATATTGTTGGGAATCTATAGGATACTATTAAAAAACCCAACATTCAGGTTCTAGGACTTCCTGAAGGCATGGAAAGGGAGAAAGGATTAGAAGGCCTTTTTGGTGAGATAATAGCAGAAAATTTCCCAGTTTTGGAGAAGGACAGAGACATCCTAGTACAGGAAGCTCATAGAACCCCTAGTAAACATGACCAAAAGAGATCCTCATCACGACACATTGTAATTAAACTCACCACAGTGAAACATAAAGAAAAGATTCTAAAATGTGCAAGAGAGAAACGTCAGATTACTCTCAGAGGATCTCCAATTAGACTCACAGCAGACTTCTCATCAGAAACTCTACAAGCTAGGAGGGAATGGAGAGATATAGCCCAGGTACTAAGAGAGAAAAACTGCCAGCCCAGAATATTATATCCTGCAAAGCTCTCATTTGTGAATGAAGGTGAAATAAAGACCTTTCATAGCAAACAGAAATTGAAAGAATTTTTTGCCACTCATCTAGCCCTGGAAAAGATGCTTAAGGATGTGCTACACGCAGAAACACAGAAACATGGCCATCAACGTGAAAGAAGCTAAAGGAAGGAAACCTCACAGCAAAAGATCATGGGAAACTCAAAGCATATATTAGAAAATACCTTTGGCAAATGGTAGGGCAAAGTTACTACTTATCAATAGTCACATGAACATGAATGGCCTGAACTGTGCAGTTAAAAGACACTGATTGGATGACTGGGTTAAGGAACAAAACCCATCTATTTGCTGCTTACAAGAAACACATCTTTCCAACAAAGATCCATACAGACTGAAGATGAAAGGATGGAAAAAGATATACCATGCCAACAGAAATGAAAAAAGATCGCGTGTAGCCATCTTAATATCGGATAATATAAATTTTACCAGAAAAACTATTAGGAGACACAAGAGGGTCACTATATAATGATTACGGGATCCATTCAACAGGAAGATATAACGATTATCAATGTATATGCACCTAATTACAGGACACCGGTTTATTTAAAAGACTTGTAAGGGACTTATAGAGAGACTTAGACACCAATACTGTAGTACTGGGGGACTTCAATACTCCACTCTCAGAGACAGACAGATCAGCAGGACAGAAGATGAACAGGGAGACAGTTGATTTAAATGACACTATGGCCCAAATGGACTAACAGATATCTACAGAACTTTTCATCCTACAGAAAAAGCATTTACATTCTTCTCAGCAGTACATGGAACCTTCTCTAGCATGGACCACATACTAGGCCATAAAGCAAGTCTCAGAAAATTCAGAAGAATTAGAATCATATGACACAGCTTCTCAGACCATAAAGGAATGAAGTTGAAATTAGCAACTCAGGAATCCCTAGAGCATATGCAAACACATGGAGACTGAACAACATGACCCTGAATGAACAATGGGTCATAGAAGAAATTTAAAAGAAATCAAAAATTTCCTGGAAGTAAATGAGGATAACAGCACAACATACCAAAACTTATGGGATACAGCAAAAGCAGTGTTTTAGAGGAAAGTTTATATCAATACATGCCTACATCAAGAAATTGGAAAGGCACCAAATAGATGAGCTTTCAATGCGTCTCAAGGATCTAGAAAATCTGCAGCAAACCAGACCCAAATCTAGTAGGAGAAGAGAAATAATTAAAACCAGAGAAGAAATCAACAGGATGGAATCCAAAAAAAATTACAAAAAATCAGCCAAACGAGGAGCTGGTTTTTTGAAAAAATAAACAAGATTGACACCCCATTGGCCCAACTAACTAAAAAAAGAAAAGACCCAAATCAATAAAATCACAGATGAAAAAGGAAATATAACAACAGACACCACAGAAATAAAAAAGAATCATCAGAAATTACTACAAAGACTTGTATGCCAGCAATCAGGGAAATCCATCAGAAATGGATAGATTCCTGGACACATACAACCTACCTAAATTGAACCAGGAAGACATAGAAAACCTAAAAAAAAGAAGAGGAAGAAAAGAAAGCTCAATTTGAGCTGTCCAGTAAAATCAACAAAACTCTGACAGAACGTCTGCAGATCATTGAAGAGGGTACACTTTCAGATGAAATACTTGCCAAACTGTCCAGCATTCCTGAAGCTGAAAAATTTGCCAAATTCTGGATCTGCAAAGCAAAGTTGTTGGCAAGTAAAGGCACCTTTGATGTTATTGGGCTATATGAACAGGCCATTAAAAATGGTGCAACACCAATCAAGAGCTGCGAGAAGTTGTTCTTAATATTTTGCAAGACTCAAAAAGAACTACAGAAGGAGTTATTTCTGACCCTTTGGTCACTGAAACTAATACAACCTCAGTGGAAGAGCTGGCCAACAAGATGGAATCTGGACAGTTTTGTCTGGACAGTTTGTCTTTCTCGGAAAGAGAAGGAGCAGGTTACAGCAACACCCAGCATCAGCAAGGCAGAACAGGATAATTATCCTTGTATCAAATTACAGATCGCCTCAATTCCTAGAATAAGTGGAATGGCAGAAGTGCAAGACATGATTCTTATCACTCCGGTGTGACGCTCAGCGAGGATCGAGCGAGCAGTGTCCCGCTACCCAGAAATGCTACAGGAACACGACTTAGTGTGGCCTCTCTCGACGAGCTCTTGGAAGTGGAGGAAACAGAGTGTTTTATATTCTGTAAAAATGAGCCTTTGCCTGTAACATTAGGGTTTCAGATCCTTGAATCATAATTTCTTGCTGCTTTTAAAAAAGGAGAAAGTGAGAACCTCCATAAGACAGGAATGCCCTTGTCAGGAGCCCTGGAAAAGAATGCATAATGTAGAGGCATCAGGGGTACCAAGGACAGACCTCGGGGTACAGGAGATTATTCATAATTCACTCGGCACTTTGCAACTTATGCATCCCCACAAGGAATGCTTTATGGGTTTAAGGCTGTAGTTTGCCACAGTTTTGCAGCATACATGAATTTCAAACTGTTGAATATTAATGTGCCCCACAAATGTGGTTAAAAATCTGCTCGTCATTAAGCCACTCTAATGCACAGCTAGTCCTGCGTTATATCAGATCGGTGCAACCACACAGTGGACTTCCCTCTGTGCACCCTTTCCTGAGGGACAGGTCCTTACATCCTGGCAGACCTCACTGCCCCTGTGCAGTGGGGCATTGATGGAGAGCCTTGGCTCCATCACAGTGTCCCATAGATGAGGGCTGCTCCTTGTAGCTCCATTCCAGGAACTGAATAACACACGCTCCTGAGTTGGAGTGGTCATCTAGTTTCTAATACCCAAACCTGATTTTGCATTTGTTGTTTAGAAATGCTTCAAGTAAAAACAGAACAGGGCAAGGGAGAGGGGCAAGGAGTGACACTGCTTCGCTTCAATTCTCTGCCATGGGACAGCTGCCCTGAGAGGGCATTGTGAGCCCCGGGAACTATTATGGGATAATTTTTCTTCCTCCTGAGCAAATGCTCTTAGAAAGCTCAAATCAGAGTCACTATGTAAATAGAATATATAGAAAACCCAGTCAGCACATTTTAAATTTTAGCTTTCTTAATATTTAAGTATTGTCTAAAAACAACCATTAAATGTGTGTTTGTTCCTTAAAAAAAAAAGAAAACCTAAACAGAACCATAACTGAGACAGAAATTGAAAAAGTAATAAAGGCCCTCCCAACAAAGAAAAACCCAGGGCCAGATGGATTCAGTGCTGAATTCTACCAGACATTTAAAGAAGAACTACCTCCAATTCTACTCAAACTAGTCAGAACAATCGACAAAGAGGTAATCTTCCCAAATTCTTTCTATGAAGCCAGCATCACCTTAATTCCTAAGCTGCAAAAAGATGCAGCACTGAAAGAGAATTACAGACCAATATCCCTGATGAACATAGATGCAAAAGTCCTCAATAAAATTCTGACCAATAGAATGCAACAACACATCAGAAAGATCATCCACCCAGACCAAGTGGGATTTATCCCTGGTATGCAGGGATGGTTCAATGTTCACAAAACAATCAACGTGATACCCCACATTAACAGACTGCAGAAGAAAAACCATATGATTATCTCACTAGACACAGAGAAAGCATTTGATAAAATACAACACCCTTTTAATGATGAAAACTCTAAGCAAACTAGGTATAGAAGGCACATTCCTCAATATAATCAAAGCAATTTATGAAAAACCCACGGAGAGTATCCTTTTGAATGGGGAAAAGTTGGAAGCATTTCCACTGAGATAAGGGATGCCCACTCTCACCACTGCTATTCAATGTAGTTCTGGAAGTATTAGTCAGAGCTATTAGGCAAGAAAAAGAAATTAAAGGGATACCAATGTGGAAGGAAGAACTCAAACTATCCCTCTTCGCTGATGATATGATTCTTTATCTAGGGGATCCAAAGAACTCTACTAAGAGACTATTGGAACTCATAGAAGAGTTTGGCAAAATAGCAGGATATAAAATCAATGCACAAATATCAACAGCATTTGTATACACAGGCACTGCCATGGCTGAGGAAGAACTGTTAAATCTTCCATGCTCATGGATTGGAAGAATCAATATCATCAAAATGTCCATTCTCTCAAAAGCAATTTATAGATTCAATGCAATACCAATCAAAATACCAAAGACATTCTTCTCAGATCTGGAAAAAATGATGCTGAAATTCATATGGAGACACAGGAGACCTCAAGTAGCTAAAGCAATATTGTACAACAAAAACAAAGCCGGAGGCATCACAATACCAGATGTCAGGACATACTACAGGGCACTTGTAATCAAAACAGCATGGTACTGGTACAGAAACAGATGGATAGACCAATGAAACAGAATAGAAACACCAGAAATCAACCCAAACATCTACAGCCAACTTATATTTGATCAAGGATCTAAAACCAATTCCTGGAACAAGGACAGTCTATTCAATAAATGCTGCTGGGAAAACTGTATTTCCATGTGCAGAACCATGAAGCAAGACCCCTATCTTACACCTTACACAAAAATCCACTCAACATGGATTAAAGACTTAAACCTATGACCCGACAACATCAAATTATTAAAGAACATTGGAGAAACCATGCAAGATATTGGCACCGGCAAAGACTTCGTGGAAAAGACCTTAGAGGCACAGGCAGTAAAAGCCAAAATTAACATTTGGGATTGCATCAAATTGAGAAGTTTCTGTACTGCAAAAGAAACAGTCAGACGAGTGAAGAGGCATTCGACAGAATAGGAAAAAATATTTGCAAACTATGCTACAGATAATTGATTAATAACTAGAATCTAAAAGGGATCAAGAAACTCTACAACAAAACAAACAACCCATTTAAGAGATGGGCCAAGGACCTCAATAGACATTTTTCAAAAGAGGAAATCCAAATGGCCAACAGACACATGAAAAAATGTTTAAGTTCACTAGCAAACAGGGAAACGCAAATCAAAACCGCAATGAGGTTTCACCTCACCCCAGTTAGAATGCTCACATTTAGCAATCTACCAACAACCGATGCTGGCGAGGATGTGGGGAAAAAGGGACACTAATCCACTGTTAGTGGGAATGCAAACTGGTGAAGCCAATATGGAAATCAGTCTGGAGATTCCTCAGAAGCCTGAATATAACACGACCATTCAACCAATCCATCCCACTCCTTATAATTTACTTAAAGGAAATTAAATTGGCAAACAAAAAAGCTGTTTGCACATTAATGTTTATTGCAGCTCAATTCACAATAGCTAAGACCTGAAATCAACCCAAAATGCCCATCAACAGTAGACTGGATAAAGAAATTATGGGATATGTACTCTATAGAATACTATACAGCAGTCAAAAACAATGAAATCCCATCATTTGTAACAAAAAGAAGGAATCTGGAAAACATCATGCTGAGTACAATAAGATAGTCCCAATGGGACAAATATCATATGTTCTTCCTGATCGGTAACAACTAACTGTGCACCAAAGAAGAAACCTGTTGAAGTGAAATGGACACTATGAGAAACGGTGACTTGATCAGCCCTTGCCCTGACTGTTAACAACTTAATACTTTATCCCTCCTAGTATTTTTTGTTTGTTCTACTTGATACTATTGGTTGAATACTGTAATTAATACACAGTTATTCTTCAGTGTTGAAACTTAACTGAAAAGTGATCCCTGTTAAATATAAGGGTGGGAATAAGAGAGGGAAGAGATGTACAATTTGGGACATGCTCAAGCTGACATGCCCCAAACGGTAGAGATAGAAACATACCAGGGGATTCCAATTCAATCCCATCAAGGTGGCATGTACCAATGCCATCTCACTAGTACAAGTGATCAATTTCAGTTCACAATTGATCATAATGATAGGACTAAGAGTCAAAGGGATCACATAAACAAGACTAGTGTCTGAAAATACTAACTGATAGAATAAATAAGGGAGGGAACCATCCAACATGGGAAGTGGGATACACAGCAGACTCATAGAATGCCAGGTGTCCTAAACAGCACTCTGGCCTCAGAATCAGCCTTTAAGGCATGCAGATCTTTCTGAAAAACCCATGACAGTATTTCAGGCATGGAAAGCCAAGACACTCTGGCAAAAAAAAAAAAATGACCTAAGTGAAAGATCTCCGCGAGTGAGATCCCAGTTGAAAGAACATGTCATCAACGAAGGGGGTACCTTTCTCTGAAGGGAGGAGAGAACTTCCACTTTGTCTAAAACCTTGTCTAGATATGATCAGAGTCGGTGAACTCAAAAGGCTTCCATAGCCTTGGTAACTCATGACAAGAGCCTAGGGAGATTACTGATGCCATAAACAAGAGTGTCAATTTGTTAAGTCAACAACAGGAGTTACTGTGCACTTACTCCTCATGTAGGATCTCTTCCTTAATGTGCTGTACATTGTGATTTAATGCTATAACTAGAACTCAAACAGTATTTTTCACTGTGTGGGTGCAAACTGTTGAAATCTTTTCTTAATAGATACTAAACTGATCTTTTGTATGTAAAGATAATTGAAAATGAATCTTGATGTGAATGGAAGGGGAGTGGGGGCAGGAAAGTGGAGGGTTGTGGGTGGGAGGGACGTTATGGGGGGGGGAAGCCATTGTAATCCATAAGCTATACTTTGGAAATTTATATTCATTAAATAAAAGTTAAAAAATGTAAAAAAAAAGAGAAAGAAATTCAAGTTTCCAAAAAAAGAAATAGAAATTCTCAAAGTGTGGTGCAAGTCACACCTGGTTGTATACAAGGTGATTTCATATAGTTTATAGCAGAATGACTTAAACTTTAATTATTAATATAACTTATGGTGGTTTTCACATAGTTTGTGGAAAATGTTATTAAAAGTGTATTTTGTTGCAAAAAAGTCAAATCTATGCATAGTGTTCTCATAATATGCATTTCCATGAGTTTTTGAAGACTCTCATCCATCATAAAATATAATTAGAGCTAGCGTGTCCATTAGAATGATTAGGAGCATGATGGCAAGTGTACCAACCAATCTGAGAATTAGATGGTGATGATAGAAATAGAGGCGTGTTCCCAAAGTTCCGTGGGAACCACATGTTAACACACTTTGGTTATCGGATCATACAGAATGAGGTATGTTCATGGGCCATGAATATACAACTGTTCATTAATCAGTATGGACATTTTTTAATTCTATGAGATTTATGTGGGATAGTAGTATATATGGATAAAATAAAAGATCTGATTTTAGCACCACCAAATTCATGATTTCATGGATTGTTTAATATAAAGCATAGAAAATTGAACAATAAAAGTCTACTTAAGGAACATATTGAATGACAAGCAGAAGTAACATTCAAATAGTAAAAATATTGTGAAGATGAGAAGTATATAACTGAAGTTTGAAAAATGCTACTGCTGGTGCCCTTGTTGTGCTGAAGTGGCTTAATGTGTTGCTTGCAATGCCAGCATCCCATATGGACACCAGTTTCAGTCCAGCTGCTCCACTTCCCATCCAGCTCTGTGCTAATGCACCTGGGAAAGCAGCAGAGGATTGCGCAAGTGCCTGGGCCCCTGCCACTCACAGGGGAACCTGGAAGAAGTTCCAGGCTCCTGCCTTCGGTCTGGCCCAGCCTCCAGGTGTTCTGAACATTTAGGGAGTGAATCGACTGATTGAAGATATCTTTCTCTCTGTGCCTCTCCCTCTTTCTGTAACTCTTCTTTCAAATATGTAAAATAAATGTATTTTTAAAAGAAAAGTACTACTGCTATAGATTGAACAGAACTTGGCTCTCAAAAGTCATGCAGATGTTTAGATTTTGAAGTCTTATTTTAAGGATTAATAGATTAAGGGTGGAGACTTGATCTAATTATGGCATTAGAAAGGTGGGTCTGGTAGGAGGTCTTCTTTTTTAAAGATTTATTTATTTATTTTGAAAGTCAGAGTTACACAGAGAGAAGGAGAGTCAGAGAGAGACGAGAGAGAGAGAGAGAGAGGTCTTTCATCTGCTGGTTCACTCCCCAACTGCTCTGATCTGAAACCAGGATCCAGGAGCCTCCTCTGGGTCTCCCATACAAGTTCAGGGGCCCAAGGACTTGGGCCACCCTCCACTGCTTTCCCAGGGCATAGTATAGAGCTGGATCAGAAGTGGAGGAGCTGGGACTCGAACTGGTGCCTATATGGGATGCCAGCACTGCAGGCGGTGGTTTTACCTGCTATGCCACAGCACCAGCCCCAATGTAGGTGGAGTTTAGGCCACTAGAGACTTGTCCTCAGAAGGTTGTTCTCTCCAGAGCAGGTTATTTATGCCAAGTTTAGCCTAGATTCTCTCCATTTCCTGGCTACTCAGTTAATCATTTCTTCATATCTGCTCCACCACAGTCAGCCTCCACCAGACACCAGGCTAATGATACCACCTAATCCTGAACTGTGACCCTCCATACTGTGAGCTAAGATAAACCTTTTTTTTTTTTTTTTTTTTTTACAGGCAGAGTGGACAGTGAGAGAGAGAGACAGAGAGAAAGGTCTTCCTTTGCCGTTGGTTCACCCTCCAATGGCCGCCGCGGTCGGCGCGCTGCGGCCGGCGCACCGCGCTTGTCCGATGGCAGGAGCCAGGAGCCAGGTGCTTTTCCTGGTCTCCCCATGGGGTGCAGGGCCCAAGCACCTGGGCCATCCTCCACTGCACTCCTGGGCCACAGCAGAGGGCTGGCCTGGAAGAGGGGCAACCGGGACAGAATCCGGTGCCCCGACCGGGACTAGAACCCGGTGTGCCGGCGCCGCAAGGCGGAGGATTAGCCTGTTGAGCCACAGCGCCGGCCTAAGATAAACCTTTTATTTCCCAAAAAACCCCTCAGGTATTGTAGTTAAAGTAATGAAACACTGAATAATGCAACTTTATTCAATAAATTCATTTTGTATATTACCCTTTTAAATTAAAGGTCATCTAGAATATTCTAAGGTTAGGAAAACTTTTGAACAGTAGGTATTCATTTCATCAGTGGTAACTATGTAAATAAAACTGTGTTTCAGAGCAGATTAATTTTAAAAAGGAAACTCACTAAATAGATAGTACATTAAAATGACATTAAGGGAAAAATATTCAGTGTGATGCATGGAGAATTAGCTAGTTAATTTCCATTAATGGTAATGGATCTAATTTGCCCTAGATCAGGCCTCTGAATATTAGAGGCAAGCCTAGTTAAAAAAAAAAAACGAAATTCAAAATCAAAGTTTAAGAGGTAATAGGTAAGGTAATGGCATTTTACGTTATTTCTTCACCACTGTGATCTTTCTGAGGTATTCTAGGGAGTGTATGATTTTTCCTCCTTTAACTATGAATCCTTCATCTAAATATATTTTTCTTCCACTTCTGCCCTGCCACAGTTGCCCTTGCTAGTCACACACACACACACACACACACACACAAACACAAATGTCCATTATTTCTCCTTTCTTAATAGTTGAGTCAACATTCTCTCAGTAAAGTAGGTGCTAACAAAAGGTCCTAAGAATCTCGATGAGAAAGAAAAATATTGACACAGTAATAGGAGTAACTAGTTAGGATAGTTTCACCTATTAGCCACACATGGAATCCTAACAGTTAATCAACCATGCTTATTGATTGCTAAAAAATACAGATTCAAGTTTGTGATGTGACAGTGGAATTGTACTTTAGAGAATGAAGATGTTCCAGAGTTTGAAATTGGAGTCTTGATTGCAATTTCATGCTGAATTCATAGATTTTAACATTCTTCCAAACTGTTTTAGGGGAGGAGAGATATAAAACAATTACAAATACTGGTAAATGTAGGAAGACCTGAAATAATGGCAATGTCATTTATTACATTGTAATGTAATTTTCCCCTGGAGTCAGTTTCTGAATTTATGATTTTGAAATCATATTTAAAATTCCACAAGTATATATCCATTGCGATAATGTTTTATACTTCTTCTTTTAATAAGGAATTGCTATTAGTCTCATTTATAAACAGAAAAAAAACAGAAAAAACTCAATTTATTTCTCTTTATGTTTATGTATGAGTGCTTAATAGTTAATTGGGAAATTGACGATTAAATGCATGTGGAAGTTGGGTATTTGAGTTGATATTTAGACAACCAGAATTGTATGTCTGGATCTATTACTAATTTTTGTGATTCTGTGCATAAATAACCTCTTTGTATTCTTCATTTTTCTTTTGTAAAGTAGAAGAGTTAGTATCCTAACTTCTTATGTGGGCATCAAATAACATGTCAAAGAGCATATCAAATTGTATCTTATTGCTGTATTGAAATTAAAGAGAATGGAAAATGAATCTTGATGTGAATGGAAGGGTAGAGGGAGCAGGGAAGGGGAGGGTTGCGGGTGGGAGGGAAGTTATGGGGGGGAAGCCATTGTAATAAATAAGCTGTACTTTGGAAATTTATATTATTTAAATAAAAGCTCTCTATATTAAAAAATCCAATATATTAATAAACTCTTTTTAGAAAGTGTAAAAAAAATCGTGTTTTGACAACAATAAGAAGGCTTTGAGCATGTTCTTGAAGGATGCAGTAGTGATTTGTCATTTGTATTTTGTATTCACCCAGCACCATTTGAACGTCTTTCCTTAGTGTAGAAAAATTGAATTACACCCACCAGGGGCTTCAGTCAAGAATGGTCAACCTCCAAGCCTTATTCTCCATCCCAGAATTTCTAAGAGATTCTTGATATCCTCTTTTTATTGACATGGCAAAAGTGCCTCCGTCGTTTTACAACTAAACCTTTGAGTTATGCTGGAGTACTGAAAGAAGGAAGAGATGGGAGAGAATAGCATTCTGAGGAGACAGAATAACATAAGTGAAAAGGATACAGAGATCAAAAGAAATCCAAAACTTTTAATATTGAAACTATCTCTCTGCAGGATCTCAGGCTCTTATCAACAGAAATGAGGTTGGAACCCCAGAAGTTTTATACTCCTGTCAAAAATTCCCATTGCTCCCTACCCAAACACCATCAGCTATGCCCAAACTGCCTACCTTAGAAACTTTCAACATGCCCTTATTCCTCATTCATGTCACTGTCTCTGTAAATTCCATGACTTCTCAGTCATGCTTCTTGTCTTTACTCGTAACATCATCTAGATTTACACATTGGTTCTCTGATCCCCACTTCCACCATTACACTTCTCCCTATATTTATTTCTTTAATGAGTAATTCAACTGGAAAATGTTACTTTCCTTTGCTTGGCTCTTTCAGTCTTGAGTGATAAATATTTTATTTTCTACACCCCCTTTAACTGGACTGGAAGTGAAATAGGGAGTTTTCTTGTTCCTCATCCCTATGCTTATACTATTCTCCTTTCCATTGCCCTAAAATTTCCAATATTATCACCTCAAAAGACCAAGATGCTCATTTTTCCTGCCTATTGCTCTCTCATCAGTTAATCTCCAAAAATTTCACTTAATCCCACACAGAAAATCAGTTCCTGGATTATCATCCTTTGAAATTGTATGTAGATTTTAATATAATCATAAAAATCCTTGTAAAATAATTACTTTTTAAAAAAATTATTAATTGGCAGATAATATATATGGGTTATACTATAATGGTTTTAAAGGTCTGACTTTTCCAATATTTGGAATAACTTTATCCAATGATCATGATTTTCCCAGGGTGACACCCTGGACTTCTTGTATCAATAACTGCAAAGTTTCCTGATCATTATTTAATATACTCTGCTCATATCTTCTATCTTTGCAGATGTTTTCTTCTATAATTCAGACTCCAAAAATCTTCCTACCACTCTAGAACTGAAAAATACATTTTGCTAGTACATTTTTACTATTCTTTATCATTTTCTTGTCCTCAGCTCCTAATCCATTCAAAATTCCATGACCTATTATTCTACTCATTTCCTTTCAACACCCTAGAGTCTAATACCTTAATCATGTTTTATCATATTATCTTTGTTAAACCACAGGTCTCACTAAGCTTATTTGTCCACCACTCTGCCTCTACCATAATGTAATATAACTTTAGAAACACATAATCATTATGACTGATCTCACTTTAAATTAAAGACTACTGCACTAAAGTTGATCTGCATTACTACATTGTATGTCTAATATAGTTATCTAGTACAATAGCTTTTTTGGAACCTCCAAAACTCCCTTCTCTATTTTCACTATCAGCTGAAAACCTTGCTCCATATTTCATTGAGAAAATAGAAGTAATCACAAAATCCTCCTGTAAGAATTTATTGTGAAATTTCTCTACTTAACTACTTGAACTTCTTCCAATATAATCTATTTTTCTTTTTACCTTTTATGGATCAACTAGCCAAAATATTGACTAATGCCAGAACTACTTCTCAAGGAGAGTTCATCTCTATTGCAAACACAACAGTAACTTTTCTTTCTTTATTTTAATATTTATTTATTTATTTATTTATTTATTTGAAAGGCAGAGTTACAGAGAGGCAGTTCACTCTCCAGTTGGCTGAAAAGGCCAGGGCTGAACTGATCTGAAGCCAGGAGCCAGAAGCTGCTTCTGAGTCTCCCACGTGGGTTCAGGGCCTAAGGGCTTGGGTCATCTTCTACTGCCCTCCCAGGCCAACACAGAGAGCTGGATCAGAAGTGGAGCAGCTGGGACTAGAAATGGCACCCGTATGGGATGCCAGTGCTTCAGGCCAGGGTTTTAACCCGCTGTGCCACTGTGCCAGCCCCAAGGTAACTTTTCTTACATTCTACTGAATCATTCCCTTCGGTAAAAAGACATGGTAATACTTCCCTCTTCTTATTTTTAAAACTCCTCTCTTAACTACAATACTACACACAGCTAGTCTCATGTCTATTACTCCTTTTTACAGAAAAAGTCTTAAAATAATTGCTAATACTTAACTTCTCTAATTGCTTCTCCTATTGCCTATTAAATATGACTTGCCCTTCCATTATTCTGCTGCAACTCCTCTGGTCGATGTCACAAATGACCTCCACATTGCCGAGTTCAGTGTTTAATTCTCATTTTTACCTTTCTTGACATATCTGTATTTGATACAAGTGATCACTCCTTCCTCTTAGATATGGATGTTGCTGTTGACCTTTAGGGCACCACAATTATTTGCATTTTTACTTTTACCTCGCACTAACCCTCAGTTTCCATGATTAATTTTATTTCTCAAAATTTGAAATGTTGGAATGTGGTAAGAATCCACTTTGGGGCATAAGTGCCTGCGTTGCTTTGTTGTCCTCATCTACTATCGATGAACCACAGATTTTATACCTCCAGTTCATATTAATCTCCAGGCTGTGTATGCAACTGTCTGTTCTGCAGCTCCATTTGTTTCTCTGATGGCAGCTCTTGCCTAACATATGTAATGTCAGCTCATGGTATTCCTTCCATACCCATTACCTTCTTACCTCTTTACTACCTTTGTAAATTTCTACAAGTTGCTCAGGCCAAAATATCTGCAGTCATCTTTGACTCTTTCCTTTCTCTAACCCTTTTAATTTAATCTGACAACAAATCCTTTGGGTTCTGCCATCAAAAGATATTCTGAACTCAGGTACACCTCTCAATTTGCAGTGCTGGGACTTTCATGTTTACAAACTTGATTATCACAACTGACTGCTCACTGAACTCTGTCTATCTGCCATATACTCTTCAATCTATTCTCACTATTCTCAGTACACTCAAAATGCTCTGTTAAAATGTAAATTAGATCCAGAATTTTCCAGAGGCTTATTCTCTCCTGCAGGTTAAAAAGTCTTACAATGACCTAGAAAGTTCTACACAATCTTCCTACCACATTCCTTAGAAACAAAAACTACTCTATCATTATAATTATCTTTCTTGCTGACTTTGTTTTAGTCACACTGACCTCTTTGTTGTTCTTAAAATACCAGGAAAACTTCTGCCTCAGGGCCATTGCACATTCTCTTTTCTCTACCTGAAATGATCTCTGAGCCTGAGAATCTTTCTTCTATTTTAGCACTAAATGCTGTTCTAAGTGAAGATTTGGTGCTGATCTGTTTTTGCTGTTCTAATCCTAAAAAGTTCTAAGCTTGAGTTTGTTTCAAATCTGCATTCGCCTTTAAATTTACTCCATCTAGTAAATCTCTCCATTAGAAATTTTAAACACTTGTAAATTTTCTTCAAAATGAATCAAGGAAGCATCAGAAAACGGATAGGCCATCTATATATGTATTTTCCTGGGATATGGGCCTAAGCCATATGGCCCAAATGCCGAAGCCCATAGTAACCAATGCCACAATGCTATAATACAGCCTGAGTCCACTCTTACTATCCAGTGGTAATGCTGGCTTGGCTATAAGATTGATCAAAACTGGTTGAGAGACCCTATCAGCAAACACTATCTCAGGAATAGCGAGTGTTAAGATGTGCTAAATATTTTTAACAGTGTGACACTGAGTGCCAATAAAGCCCTGTGGATACTTACTATCTGCATAAGCTGAGGACAGGTAATAGACTCAGGCCCTCATCTGATCATGGAGACACTTGGCGTGTCACACTTGGGTCTTACAGTCTTCAGGCCTTGTGGAATTTTGGGGATGTACTCCAGGCCCACATGAGGCTGGTGGTGGTACAAACCAAACAAGACTCTCTCATGGAACAGGTCTCTGCCTGATACTGGATAAAGGTTATAGATTCTCCACAGACACTGACCTAGGAAGGGACAATTGGGATCTGCTCAGTGTTAGGCTTTAAGAACTGGACACAAGTTACAATTTACAGTACTGTGGTTCCTTGCTATTTTCTCAAGATTGGAAGAGAGATGATAAAGGTATCCCTTTGGCTTCCAGAATGGCATAAGGCAGGATCACATTTGGGTCTCACAGTCACTAGGCCCTATGACGTCTCAGTGGTACATGTCAGGCCTACTTGAGACTGTGAGTGATATGCACCAAAATTAACCCATTCCACCAGAATTCAGGCCTTCACCTGACCCAGAACAAGTCAAGGGGTTCTATCTGGATCCGTTGGCCTGGAGTAGAGACCTCTGGGCTTTGTCAGGTCCTGGGGTCTCTTGGTAGCAAGACCAGTTTTGAGCTGTAAGACAAGACCTATTTCCAATCCTACTTCCTAATGATTAAGTTCAATTCTTCTTAAAAACATTTATTTATTTACTTGCCAGGCAGAGGGATAGAGTGATACAAAGAAAGAAAAAGCTCCCACCCTCCAGTTCATTCTCCAAATGCCCGCAACAGCTGGAAACTGACCAGAACAAAACCAGGAGCTGGGCACTCAATCCAGGTCTCTCACTTAGGTGACAGGGCTCCAACTACTTGAATCATCACCTGTTGCCTTCTAGTGTGCACATTATCAGAAAGTTGAAATCAGGAATGGAGCCAGGACTTGAACCCAGACAGCATGATATAGGACATTTCTCTTATCTTCATTATTAGGCCAAATGCCTTCCCCTTGCTCTTCTTTTTGCAAAAAGTTGGTGCCATTGGAGGAGTCCTTTGACTACCTCACCATGGAAAGTCCAAATATTCAGGCTTTAGGTAAGGGCCTGGACTCAAGAAACATGGGGCTCTGTCATACTCTGCATTTTATCGCAGTGAGCACTGTGATTCAATTCTGGTGACTGGATTTAATTCCCCCCTCTCTGCCCTAAATGTGAGGCAGCTCTCTAGGGTATGCTACTTGGATTTGGGGGAGGAGTAACACAAGCAACTCTGCTTCTTGCTTTCTTTAACGTGACTTTCCTTACTATACTAAAATTAGACACTGTTGTCTATTTCCTTGTTTCCAAAACTCCTGTGAAGGTGATCAAATATGGGAATGGAATTCCACTTTGCACCAAAACTGATTGAGAGACCCTATCTGCACACACTATCTTGGAAATAGCGAGTGTTAAGATGTGCTAAATATTTTTAACAGCGTGATACTGAGTCCCAATAAAACCCTGTGGATCCTAACAATCTGCATAAGTTGAGGACAGGTAATTGAGTCAGGCCTTCATTTGATCATGACTGTGAGACCCCAAATGTGATAGTTGTTCAAGTTGATGTCTCTGTGGGGAGGTGGTCATCAGAATATCTTACTCAGCCATCATCTTGCTCTACCTCTTTAAAATTTATTTACAGTGTTAAATGATCATAAATGAATTGAATGTGGAAGCATGTAGTGAGAATCTCTTTTAACCCGATTATATTTAATAGGAAGCTTGCATTGAAGAGACTGGTGATTGTGTGGCATGTAACGTATACAAATTGCTTATGCTGTTTTCCTTGATGAGTCTCTCTGCTTATATAGAGTTATGATTCTAAGTTTAAAAGTTTCAAATATGTTAAAATATGAGACATTATTTTGATGTTATTAAGTTAGTATTCTTGTTTTTTTTTTTTTCCCTGTAGCAACTGGTTACTAAATGCAAGAAAGAAGGTTACTGTTGCTATTTCCATCACTATTTTTATCTTGCCTTGGTAATTGCTGATTGGGACAGGTAGAAATTGGAAACCAGGAGATCATTTTGCTGTTTAATGGAATTTTGTAAAAGTAGAGTAAAAAAGGAGAACATTTTAAAAAAATAACAGAAGTATTTGCTTTTAATTTTAATTTTAATTTTAATTTGAGATTATCATACTAGATGACAAAGAATATTGCATTTTTATCCATAGAGATTTAGCAATTCTCAAAGTGTTTTTCAGTCGAAGAGAATAACCCTTTAAACATGCTAAACCAAATAATTAAGTAACATGATCAAATAATTATGTATTAAAGAATGATGATTATACTTTGATGAAAAAGAAATTAAGATTTGAGATTAAATATCTTATGTATCTAGAACAAAGTATAATTCCATAAGAGGTATGGATATGCAATAAAAGAAGTACAGAGAACACTTGAATCAGTGTAAATGAAACAACTACATGCAAAGGAAAAATGGCAGTTTCACAAAGTTGTTTCACAAGAAAATACATGATCAATTTCTACCACATGACTAAAATGCTAACCATTTTATTGGGACTTTATTTTACATATACACCTCAAGGGTGAGAAGTAATATAGAATCTTAGATAATACTATATACTATCTGTCCATTCATATATGCACATATTCATATACAATAAACAAGCTTATATTATATAGAGAAATTTAACAGATTTTTAGAGCCATTTTAGGATAATAGAAAAATGTAACAAAAAAATAACAGTTTCCGTGTACCTGTTTATGAATTGGATTGCTTACACTCGAAAGTCAAATGTTGAAACCCTAACCTCAATGTGCACAGACTTAGAAGTAGGGACTGTAGGAGGAAATTAAAGTTAAACAAAGTCATAGACTATGGCTCTGATCTGATAGGATTTTGCCATAATAAGAAGAGATGGCAGATAATTAATGTTCTTTCTCTCTGTATCTCTCTCTTTTTCCCTGTCTACCATGTGAGGACACAGTGAGATTGTGATCATCTATAAGCCAGTAAGAGAATACGAGAATCCCACCAGAAACCAAGCTAGAACTTTGATCATGGAATTCCTGTTCTCTGGAGCGGAGAAAACAAATTTCTGTTTATTAAGCCCCTAGTCTGTGGTATTTTTTGTAGCAGCATGAGAGAATGAATCAATTTTGCATATGCTTGTTAACTATACTTATAGTTTACATTATGTTTCAGTCTTTGCATTGTACACTTTTGTATGGGTTTTGATAATACATAATGGCATTTATACACCATTACAATATCACACATAATAATTTTTACAGTCATAAGAAAACCTTGTGTTCCATCTATTCATCCTTTCCACCCCCTCAAAACTCTTGGCTACCAGTGATCTTTTTGTTGCCTCTATGTTTTGCCTTTAATAAAATGCTACATAGTACAAGAGTACCCCCCAAAATTAATGGAAAACACAATGAAATGATGTTTATTTTGGAACAAAAATCTTCAAATCTATACAATTTTTTCATAATATGCATTTTCATGATTTTTTAAAAGGTTTATCTATTTATTTGAAAGGCAGAGTTTACAGAAAGAGAGGGAGACACACACACAGATGCAAAAACACACACACAGAGAAGAATTTCCATTCACATGTTCATTTCCTGAGCACTCAGAATAGCCAGGAATGGGCCACACTGGAACCAGGAGCCAAGAATTTCATCAGGGTCTTCCATGTGAGTGGTAGAAATCTCAGCACTTCAGTTATTATCTGTTGCCTCCCAGAACTCATGTTAGCAGGAGGTTGGATCAGAAGCAGAAGTGAGATACAATCCTAGGCATACTGATATGGAATGTCTGTGTCCCAAGCAGTGATCAAACATGCTACATCACAATGCCCACCCCAATCTTTCACATCCCAATGAAAACTTTAGACTCACTTTGCAAGTATTACCAAAAAAACGTGCCAGAGTTTTGATTGGCATTGCATTGAATCTGTAGATCAACTTGGGAGGAACTAATATGTTAACAATATTGAGTCTTCCTATCTATGAATACGGACTGTATTCCAATTTGTTTAGATAGTCTTAGTTTTCTTTCATCATAGTTTGGCTTTTTCTTTATATAGATTTTATACATATTTTGCTAGGTTTATAGCCAAGTATTCCTCTCTTTTTTGGTGTTAATGCAAATAGTGTCATTTTAACAAATTCATTTGAAAGCCAGAGAAAGAGAGATTCAGACAGAGAACACTTAAATCTGCTGTTTCACTCCTCAAATGCTTGCAATAGTCACGACTGGGTCCTGGGTCCTAATTTACTGGGAACTTTTCCTAAAAAAGAAAAAGAAAAAGAAAAATTCCTGCTTCTGCCAAATGCTTTTTATGCATTTTTGATATGATTATATGATATTCTTTAGGCTTTTAACTATTTTAATTACATTAGGTGATTTTGAAATGTATGCAAAATCTGGTCTTACATTTCAAAAGTTCCCAGTAAATTAGGAATGGAGGGAACTTTTTCACCTTGACTAATAACATGATCAACAACTAAACAACTAGACTGGATCTGGAGTCTAGCTCCTGTTATCCAAGCATCTGTGATAGCTCAAGACAGGGATTGAGTTCCTAGTTCTCTGTGTCTACCCAGGACCCAGTCGTGACTGTTGCAAGCATTTGAGGAGTGCTTCTCATTTCAACTACATCCTTACAGATCTTCTCTCTGCTAGATCTGTTAATTACTGTTAGAGTGTTGTTGAAGTCTGCAGCAACGAGTCTTGTGTTTCTTCTTGCAGTTCTATCCATTTTAGCTTTTTCTGTTTTGATGCTGTGTTTTTAGGTGCAATGTCATTATGGATTGTCTTTTTTTTTTTTTAATGAGCTCTTTTTTCATGATTTAATGTCTTTATTCCTGATAGTCTTTTTAACTCTATATTTTACTATTGTTAACATAGGTACTATTTCTATTAATATTGCCCTGGTATGTTTTACTTCATCCTTTTATTTTTTATCTATCTGTATACCTAGATTTAAGGCAAATTTCTTCTATACAACAAATAATTGAGTCCTTTTATATATACTGAACATCTCTGTCTTGTTCCTGGTATATTTAGATGTTCATTTTATTACTGATATAGTTGGGTTAGTGTCTACCTTATCTTTGTTTATTTTTTCTTCATTGTTCTTGTTCTTCTACTTCGTTAAAATTATACTCTTTCTGCTTGATTTGATTTAAATTGACCATTTTATAAGATTTCTTTTTGTCTCTTTTCCTAGAACCTTCAGTTATACTTCAGTACTGTAGGTGGGGTTATCATTCCCCTAATGTCAACTAGGGGCTGGAAAAACCCAAGTCATTTAGGTTCTGGAAAAGTAGTTTACACAACAGTCAGGCTTTTATTGTGGAGAACAAAGGCTTTTTTTTTTAAGATTGATTACCCATTCTCCTCCACCCCCACAGAAGCACAAGAGAATTTTTCTCTGATTTTTTTATTTTTATTTTTTAAAAATTTTTTGCCAGGCAGAGTTAAACAGTGAGAGAGAGAGACAGAGAGAGAGTTATAGACAGGCAGAGTTAGTGAGAGAGACAGAAATGTCTTCCTTCCATTGGTTCACTCCTCTAATGGCTGCCACGATTGGTGCCAAGCCCATCCGAAGCCAGGAGCTGGGTACTTCCTCCCTGTCTCCCATGTGGGTGCAGGGACCCGGCACTTGGGCCACCCTCCTCTGCCCTCTCAGGCCACAGCAGAAAGCTGGACTGGGAGAGGAGCAACTGGGACTAGTACTCAGCACCCCAACCAGGACTAGAACCCGGGCTGCCTGCACCACAGGTGGAGGATTAGCCAAGTGAGCCATGCGCTGACCTCTCTGATCATTTTTAAGATAAAATGTAAAAAAAATATTTATTTTATTTATTTGAAAGGTAGAGTTACAGAGAGAGAGGGAAAAGAGAATGTAGTATAATAGTATATATATTTGACAAGTGGGAAAAACAAATCTACATCTTCAAAATAAGATGAAGATAAATGGAATTTCTTTTTTTAAAAAAAGATTTATTTATTTGTTTGAAAGTCAGAGTTACACAGAGAGAGAAGGAGAGGCAGAGAGAGACAGAGAGAAAGCGAGAGTGAGAGAGAGAGAGAGAGAGAGAGGTCTTCCATCTGCCAGTTCACTCCCCAATGGGCTGCAATGGCCAGACCTGCACCAATCCAAAGCCAGGAGCCAGTAGTTTCTTCTGGGTCTCCCATGAAGATGCAAGAGCCCATGATCTTCTACTGCTTTCCCAGGCCACAGCAGAGAGCTGGCTCAAAAGCGGAACAGCTGGGTCTTGAACCAGCACCCATATGGGATGCTGGCACTGCAGGCGATGGCTATACCTGCTATGCCACAGAACTGGCTCCCAGAATTTCTTTTTTTAAAAATGTTCTGCTACTCTTCCTTTTTCTGTCTTAAATTACTGCTGTTGAAAAAGTAAGTCATTTCAAGGTTTTATTCTATTTTTTAAGATTTATTTATTTTCCTTGAAAGATAGAGTTCAGAGAGAGAGAAAGAGAGAGAGAGAGAGAGAGAGAGAGAGAGAGAGAGAGAGATCAATTTTCTGTTTTCTGGTTCACTCCCCAAAGGACTGCAAAGGCTGGGGCTGGGCCAGGCTGAACACAGGAGCCAGGAGCTTCATCTGGGTCTTCCATTATTGGTGCAGGAGCCCAGGCACTTGGGCCATTTTCCACTGCTTTCCCAGGTGTATCAGCAGGGAGCAGGATCAGAAGTGTAGCAGCCAGGACTTGAACGGGCGCCCACATGGCATGCCAGTGTTGTAGGAGGCAGCTTAACCTGCTATGCCACAATGCTGGCCCCCAAGATTTTATAACTAGCATTCAGTAGTCAGAGTCAAGTTTTTTGAATGCTTCTTGGTCTTTAAATCACTACAAAACATGTAGCACAGATAATGAATTAGGTAATGATTCTTCATCTGTCATGTAAAGTTTATTCAAAATGTCTCTTTCCAATATCTCCTTGAATGTGACTATGAAACATTTTTAATGCCTTATTATGAAACATTTCACCTACTGCACATGCAAGTCTTACATGGTAAAAACATCATAATTTGACTTCACAGTATTTAATAAATGTTTCACATTAAATTTAAAACATGAGCATTGTATTTTTGTAATTATTTTATTATTGAGATGAGGGGCTTTTTTGAAGTAATTATTAAGACTGGCAAAATATTTATGGGGGTGGGATTGGCACTGTGACACAACAGGGTAAGTTATTACTCCTCAGTTTTCAATGCAGCTTCCTGCCAATGCAGCCAAGTGACAGCAGATGATGGTTCAAGTGCTTGGGCCCCTGCCTCACATGTGGGAGACCCATATGGAGTTCTGGGTTTCTGGCTTAGGCTGGCCATGCCCTGGTTTCTGTGTAGTTGGGAAGTGGACCAGTGGGTGGAGCTTTCCCTGACTCTCTGTTTCTTTCTTGTTCTGTCTTTCATGTAGACAAAATAAACACTTAAATATTTTTGATCCTCAAAAGACTCTGTTTGAATCAGATTTATCAATGGTAAAAGTCAGATTTGTTAAAAACACAGTATATTTTTAGCAAATATTTTTCTTCTTGATGAACATAAAACAGTTCCCAAAATCATACATGAGGGATTTTCAAACTATCAGTGATGTTAAAATTACTTAAACTTTAGTTTCTAAATGAACATGCTTCAACTGTTTATCTTCTTTTTATGCTTTGATAAAAGATTTATCTATTTATTGGAAAGTCAGAGTTGCACAGAGAGAGGAGAGGCAAAGAGAGAGAGAGGGAGAGAGGTCTTCCGTTTGATGGTTCACTCCCCAATTGGCTGCAACGACCAGAGCTGCACTGATTTGAAGCCAGGAGCCAGGAGCTTCTTCCAGGTCTCCCATGCAGGTGCAGGAGCCCAAGGACTTGGGCCATCTTCCATTGCTTTCCAGGCCATAGCAGAGAGCTGAATTAGAAGTGGAGCAGCCAGGATGCGACCCGCACCCTTATTGGATATTGGCACTTCATGCCAGGGCGTTAACCCACTGAGCCAAAGCATCAACCCTCTTTTTATCCTTAAAAAAATCATTCCAGAGTCAGGAAAGAGTGTATTGTTCAAATATGATATAGGATATGCTTATTCTATAATGTGGATGCTATGATTATGTTTGTTATTAGAGTTATTCAGAGAAACAAGGCCCATAAGAAGATAGATAGATAGATAGATAGATAGATAGATAGACAGACAGACATAGAAGTAGAAAAAGATTTAGAGATATGTTTGTTATAATAAGTTGACAGATTGATTATGGAGGCTGACAAGTTCCAAAACCTGTAGTCAATAAGCTGTGTACTCACAGGTGTCAATGGTGTAGTTTCAGTCTGAGTCCACAGGTCTCAGAGAGAATCAGGAAAGTCAATATGGTAATAGTCGTAATGGGAAGACTGACAACTTGGAGACCCACGATGAACAAGTGTTTCAGTTGGAGTCCACAAACAGGAAATAAAATAATGTATTGGCTTGCAGACAGTTAGGCTCAAGGAGTTACCCCTTGTAAGGCCGCCACAAAACACACCAAACACTGGAGTAAGGGAAAGAATTTATTGGGGGAAACCCAACAGACTGAAGGAAAGGGGCAAAGAAGGAAAAGAGAGAGAAGGAGAGTGTGAGAGACAGATAAAGAGACAGAGACAGAGGTCAGGAGACTGAGAGGAAGAGAGAGAGCCACGTGTTCAGGAACAGGTCCTTTTAAAACTTTGCAAGGGGGTGGGCAGGGAAGTAAAAGCATCGAATCCCATTAGGATGGGAATGGGGCTGACACCAGTGGTTGGGCCGTGTGGCCACCTGGCTTCCAGCAATGGTGGCGGGGGCTAGAGCCTAGGATGGTGTCAGGGTGTAGATCGCACCATAGATAAGACTGCACCATTTTACTAACACCCCTACTCACCCTTGTTGTTCTTTTGAGGCTTTCGCATGACTGAATAAGGCCCAACCGCATGAAGGAAGACAGTCTGCACTCAGTCCACCAATTCAGATGTTGATGTCACCCATAAACACTTTCTGCATACACACTGAGAAGAACATTTAACCCAATATTTGAGCACCCTGTGCCCCATCAAGTTAACACAACCGTCACAGTGTGGTAGACATCAATATTCACTCAGCAGTGCTGCTGCTTATGCTTCTCAAAGATTATATTAGCTAACATAAAAAAACATTCTTTGAAAACTAGTTCAGTATATTAATTTTGAGAATATATTATTTGGTTTACAAAGAGCTTAAGTGAGTTCTGGGATCAGAGACATATTACTTTTCTCCTAGAATGTTAATAGTAATGAAACTGCAAGAAGGGAACATGTATGTTTACATTATTCATTGCAATTAGCAAGCTGGGTAACCTATTAGGAGTACATGAAAGATCACTGGATATTGTCTTCATTTTCCCTATGGCATTGTTCAGAAGTCAGTTATCATATTTTTCATCTATCTATTCCTGGCCTGATCTATGAAGATAACTCAGATACAATTGATGAAGTAGGTTGGTAAAGCTATCTATACTTATATAAAAAGAAATTACCACATAATTGAAGCCAATAAATTCAGCCTAGAAAATTTTATACAGAGAAATTAAAACTTAGTATTCACTAAAGATTGTAGAGCTTATTTATGTCATCAATTGATCTGATGTCCAAATAGTTAAGTTTTTTCTTCTGGTGACATTTTGGGTTCTATTGGTCTAGAAATGATCATTGCAATTAAATACTTTAAAAATATCATCATAAATATAATAAGATGATGAAATTTTGAATGATTTTGTTTTTTTCAATATTGAAGGTTTTTTTATATGACTAGGAGTCTATAGAATCTGTTTGATATGCATGCTTGTAATATTCAACTGTTAAATTCTTACACTGTTACTACAATATTTGCAATATTGCTTAAAATCAAGGGGACGCAATCTAAGATGGCTGAATAAGATATAGCCCCACTAATGTCAGCAGCTCTGGGATAGGAAAAGAACAAAGGAAAGGACATATTTCCAGGGGCCTGGCAGAAATTTTTGGTGAAGAAGTGAAAAACCAATGAAGACTCCGTGGAACAAGAGGAGAGCAGACCGAGACACTGCTGCAGTCAGCTGCATGGCACAGTCAACCCTTGGCTGTGGGTCGCCATCATATGCCAAGGCAGGAAGAAATAGGCGTGTGCCCACTGTTCGCAGATTTAGTTGAGAGGGAATTTCACAGGCTCTCACTGACTTTTAGTTCAGTCTGGGGAGCTGACTGGGGTCTGAGCAACTGCCAGGCTTGGAGCAGCAAAGCCACCCTTGTTCCTTCCCCTCCGTAACTCCCACATCGCAACATATTTGACAGTGAAAAGTCAGGCAGGGCTCCTATGTTCTGCTCCTACCAGTATCAGAATCAGCACCTGGAAGAGATGCCATCTTCTTTTTTTTATTATTATTATTTTTAATTTTTTGACAGGCAGAGTGGACAGTGAGAGAGAGACAGACAGAAAGGTCTTCCTTTGCCGTTGGTTCACCCTCCAATGGCCACCGCGGCCGGTGCACCACGCTGATCCGAAGGCAGGAGCCAGGTGCTTCTCCTGGTCTCCCTTGGGGTGCAGGGCCCAAGCACTTGGGCCATCCTCCACTACACTCCTGGGCCACAGCAGAGAGCTGGCCTGGAAGAGGGGCAACTGGGACAGAATCCAGCGCCCCAACCGGGACTAGAACCTGATGTGCCGGCGCCGCAGGCAGAGGATTAGCCTACTGATGCCATCTTCTTAAAGAAAAATGAAAAGAGACTGCAGCAGCCTGTCGCCGCTGATATTGCCTGAGGGAGAACCTTGCTGACCTATGGATTTTGGGTCTGGCCTGGATGGTTGGCAGGGGGCGGGCGGGATACACACTTAAGCCTGTGAAGAGCTCTCCCAGCTCTATATCAAACTGCCAAGGCACAACAGGCTGAAACCAGTAGCCTGGTGCTTCATGTGGTCTCCCACATGGATGCCAGGGGTCCAAGTGCCTGGACCACTGCCTTCTCAGCCACATCAGCATGAAACTGGATCAGAAGTAGAACAGCGGAGACTCCAACCTGTGCTTGGACACAGGATGCAAATGTTATAGGTGGCAGTTAGGCTATGTGCGCCACAATGCTGGCTCTTAAATTATTCATCCTGGTCAGCGCCACAGCTCACTAGACTAATCCTCTGCCTGTGGCGCCGGCACCCCAGGTTCTAGTGCCAATTGGGGCGCCGGATTCTGTCCCAGTTGCTCCTCTTCCAATCCAGCTCTCTGCTGTAGCCTGGGAGTGCAGTGGAGGATGGCCCAAGTGCATGGGCCCTGCACCTGCATGGAAGACCAGGAGGAAGCACCTGGCTCTTGGCTTCGGATTGGCGCAGCACACCGGTACTAACTCTGCCTGTCAAAAAAAAAATATATTCATCCTATCAGAGTCATGTCTTGAGTTCCACTTCAAGTCAACTGGCTATTCATAGAGATCCAGGCATAATCCACTGGATCCAAAAAGCTGAAGTCGGGCTCTCCAAGAGAGAATGGGTTTTGACATGAAAAGTACTCTTCATGAATATGAATTCTTTTACTTACTATGTGTCTTTGGGAAATTTAACTCTCATATTTAAAAAAGAGAAATTGCATTTTATTATCAAGGCCTCTCCGCAATCAGGACTCCCTTGTATTGGGGTCTCTTAATGTTGCCATTGTTCTCCCTATGGCTTGGGTCTGAACTGCCTCACAGCTTCTCAGGACATGCAAGTTCTTGGACTCTCTTTAGTGTCAGAGTTTGATTTGCAGCTGTATTTATGGCAAAGAAAGAATAGAAACTCTGAATAGACTTCCTGGAAACATTGTTGATTTGCAGCAGCTAGACAACATTCCTCAGACACATCTGTCAGTTCAGCTTAGTCAGTACATCATTTCACTGTGGTCAGAGACTCATCTTGGAATTTTGTATAGACAATGACCCTGGATCGAAGCCTTTCATTGACTTCAAGGTTACTAGAGTGGCTGGAATTAAAGCTGCAGAATGGAGAGATAACAGAAGAGGTGAAGCCGCCTTCAGAGCCCAGTTCATGCAGAATCCCTCATTCCTATCCTAAGCACAGGTCCACAGGCTGATTCACTTCTGCTTTTTCCATAGCATTACCTGTTTCTCTATTTCTCTCTCTCTCCACCTTAAAAATAAAAAAATAAATTAGCTTAAAATTTTAAAATGATAATGTGCATTTTATAAAAACTTTTAAAGTCATCTCATAAAATATTATTTTTCTATATATGTACATCTATCCACTTATATATAATATATATAATTTAAAATGAATGTTGTACATAAAAATAAAGCAAATGTATAACATTCATCAGGAATTATACAGCTATAATATCTATTCACAAACTGAATTAAATGAAGTTAAAATAAAATGGGGCTGCGCATTTGGTGCGCTGGTTAAGACACCACTTGCATCCCATATTGAAGTGGCTGGGTTTAAGTCCCAGACTTGCTTCTGAGTCCAGCTTTCTGCTGGTGTGTACCTTTGGATTCCTGCCACCCACATGGGAGACATGGATTGAGTATCCGGATCCTAGCTTTAGCCTAGCACAGGGCTAGAAGTTCTGGGTGTTAGGGGTGTAAGCTAGCAGAGGGAAGATTAATTTCTGTTTGTTCTGTCTCTCCACCTCTCTCTCTCTCTCTCTCACACACATACACACACACACACACTCTCTCTCTCTCTCTCGTCCCACTCCCTCTCTCATGCTCCCTCTCTCTCTGTCTTTCAAATAAGTGAAAATAAATAAAACTTCTAACCATTAAATAAAAAAGATTGTCAAAGTAATAGTAGATGAATGACAAGAAAAAATAAAATAGAAGTTATGTTGCTATCAGAAAATGTGGAACAGAGATTCAAAATAATTACATGACACAATGAATAATATTTTATAATGCTGAGGGCTATAATTAAAAAGGTATAAAATGAAAATTTTTGTATCAGCATAATAGCAAGTCACAGAAATTAAAATAGATAAAAATATTATAAGCTGAAATCTAATAGACTTGGAGTTAATATCTTTTAGTTCCTAATGTATCAAATGGATATAATTAAGTAAGTACATGGAACATCTAAATTTTATCATAAATAAGATAGATATGAGTTTATGTATGTACATGCTTTTGGATGGATATATACTTTTATATGAAGACAGGGGAGAAAATGCTTATAGAATATATATGGAAATTGCTATAAAATCCTTGTCATATGAGGACTAGCACTGTCAATGTTATCAAAGATCATGTAAGAAATGGTGAATTTTAAGCTTCTTCCTAGGTATACTAAATATAAGTTTGTGTAACAACACTCCAAGATGATTTGTACACATATTTTAGTTTAGTCTGTGTTTATGAGACTACATAAAATTTGTATTTAATTCCAGAAAGTAAAAATTACAAACTGCTCTGATCCCTGTACCAAAAAACTAGAAATTATTTTAAAAATTATAAAATAAATATATTGTCATCCAGAAATTCAGGAAAGAAATATCTCAAATAACTATTGAGTCCAATTTAAATTTAAATTAGTCATTTACTCAATGAGCCACTTAGTTGAATTTTTCCAGTGTTTGCATTTCGAAGTACTGTATTTTTTTAAGTTGTTTACTGGTAAATTTTATATAACCCAAGGTATGAAAGATTTTACAGTACACTTAATGATTTATGGAATAAGGGAATATTACAGAAGAAGGGAACAATGCAACATGAAAGCAGTTATTCATTTTGATTAAAATCTTCCACATTAAATTCATTTTTAGATATTTGAAGCTCATATATTATGGCTTAAATTTATATAGCAATGCATTTGTTATGAACAGCTCATAAATTTCCATCTTTCTTTGTCATGAAGCATAATCACAGATTCATTTTTAGGCCTAATTCCCATGCTGACAAAACAAGAGAAGTAGAGAAACAGCAAAAGTATTTGCACTAAGTTTTCTTCACACATAAAAATTATCAATGTTCTTATAGTAGTAGGGATATTGGGATTTTTTTTAAGTTTGATGGCTTTTTTTTTTTCCGGACTAAAAATACAAATAATCTCTAGAAAACTCATGTTTATTTTGATTTTTTTCTTCTTATAATTCCAACAAAATAATTCGGAGAAAATGTTCTGGTATGGAATAAAAAAAATTAAAAAAATATATTCTCTTTGAAACAGCAGTTTTGCAGCGTTAAAAACTTAAAGTTATTATAAAGATAGATATTTATAGCAAAGTATAAAAATGTACAAATACTTATTTTTATTTAGGGGCACAGGTACACAGATTTTAAGAGAGACAAGAGAGCTCCCATTTACTGGTTTATTCACCAAACGCCCACAATAGCCAAGGCCAGAGCCAGAGGCCAGGACCTCAATCCAGGCTCCCACATGAGTGGCAGTAACCCAAATTATGTGAGCCACCGTTTTGAAGGTCTATATTGATGGGAATCTGAAGTCATAAGCTGGAGCCAGGAATTTTTTTTTTTTAAAGGCGTTCTGGCATGGGATGCAGGCATCTTAATGGTTAGGCTAAATGTTCCTTCTGTAAATGTTTCTGAAATCCGCAGTACTAGACTGAATTAATAGACGAACTTGTAAAGAGCATGACTGAAATAGTGAGGGACATAATGTGATGTTGACTATTTGTGTAAAAGCTAGCTTTGACAGGAAAAATAATACACTACAGAATAGTTTAGCTAATGGAAATAAAACACTGAAGCTCAATTATTGTAATGAAAACCCCACATTAAGTTTGATTTTTCATGTATTACTTTAATGCAAGAAGTATTTTTAATGTTAGAATTGATAGGGTACAATAACTCATTTAAAATGTATTTGGCAAGTTGCCCTGTAATTAAAAACTACTCCTTTCTTTTAAAGGAGGTTTTTAAAATGGAGCTGTTCAAAGTTTCCTTGCATTTAATCAAAATACATTATCTTACTAACAAACAATTAGTTCAGAATATAATCAACAGGATAATGCATGAAAGAATGCAATTAACAAATAAAGCATAAAAAACTCACAACTACTTTCTCTATATTCTTAGTTTTCTTTTGTAACATATAAACCATAAAACATACAGAGTTTACTTTATGATGCTTTATTTAAGTATCTAATGCTTTCTTTTATCTATTGGTATAATTTGTTACCCAAATGGCATTGCAATATGACTGAATTAAACAGCCTAAATTCACAAAAATATCTTGAAGGATTAATATGAAAATTTCTATAATATTCTATAGTATATGCTTCCTTCAACAAAAAGTAGCGTGTTGCAAGGAAAACAGCACTAGACAAGGAATGAGGCAAAATGCGTTCTCCTTCCAGAATCATCACCATCCAGCTGTGACAACTTAGACAAATCATCTGTCTCTCCAGATATGTTAGGCAGGAAGTGTGTGGGAAGGGCCTGAAGACCAGCACCTACTGTGGAAGCTCCAGAAGCCCAACATTCTGCACTTCAAAGTCCTCTGCCCTGATCCTGACAACCTCCCAGGTGGTCCCAGCCCTTCCTGCCAAGGGAAGTTCCCAGGAGAATTCTCTCTTCTCAGGACCTGACCTGATAAGATGGGGCAATAAACCTTGTCAGACTCCCCTCTGCGCGGGGGGTGGGGTGGGGGGGTGGGGTGGGGGGGTGGATACTAACAAACCTGGGGAGGAATTTGCTAATTTACCCTCCACAAATCCTTTGTCATAGAGGATGAGGAGGGGAAGGAGAACCTTGGCCCCCTTTTCCTTTATAAGCTCCAGTCTAAATGAAGACTGGGTGTTCTTAGCCCTCTGTTCCATGCTGAGTGCCTGCCCAGCCTGCCCAGGTGTACTGTCTCCATTCAACCATGTAACTTTGCTCTCCCCCAATCCGAGTGACTGGGCACTCCCTATCTGTCACTTCCATTCTGAAGGATGCCCTATCTTCAATAAAGCCTTATCACTCTACTCTCTGTCTCATGCTTGGATTCTTTGTTGCATGAAGACAAGATCCCCAGGGCTTCTACGGCCTTTTCTCCAGTGACAGGTATAACTTTTAACTTCCAAAAAAGAAAGTAGATTTAATAATTAATAATTGTATTCAGGGAACAAATACGTGGAGTATCAACTACACATCCGATGTTATGCAATGTATTTCAAGTAACCTTCACATCCTTTGATTATGATATTTACATAGTAAGAAATGAATTTTACATTGGCACACAGTGCATACACATACAGATAAAAATAAAACCGTAGCAAAATTTTCTACTGATTTCTTCTTTCATCATCTTCTCTCATTTCCTATCATCTCCTCTTCTCTTCTATCCTCACCTCTTCCTTTCTCTTTCACTCCATTTAAATATAATGTTGGTTTCAATTGATTAAATAAACGTTATAATCTATGAATGACTCATAACCTAATTTTTTTTACATTTTCTTTTGTTTATTTGATAAGCAGAGAGAAAGAGAGATAGACAGAGCTCTGATCTGGTTTGCTCCCCTAATGCCAGCAATTGTCCCTGATTGGGGCCAAAGCCAGAAGCTGGAACTCAATCCAGGTCTCCCACATGGATGGGAGGGACCCAATTACTTGAGTCATCAATCACTTGTTGCCTCCCAGGGTCTGCATTAGCAGGAAGCTAGGATCAGGAGCCAAATGTTGGTATCAAGCCCCTGCACTCTGGTATGGTATGCAAGCATCTTAATCAGTGTCTAACTACTAGAACAAGTAACGCCCAACATAACATGTATTTAGGAAAACAATTTAAATAAATAACTTTAATAGTTGCTTATATACTGACTTTTTTATTCTTTATGACCTGTTCAAGAAATAAACTTTAAGATAGCAGCCTTATAAAACAGAGTATTATTTGGTAAAATAGTGCACACATAAGAGATTTTGAAATATGTGCATGCCACACTGTTAAAAACACTCATCTCCAGGTGTGTAAATCTATAGGTAGTTCAAATTATCTTCATTTTGATATTTCAGACTTATTTTTAAGTAAGGGGTAAAAAGAAAATGTCTGTCATAAATTATGGTTAATCCTATTGGATTGATTCCTGTTTTACTGTAACTTATTTTGAGAATATGTCTTCACTACTTATACTTTTGAAGATCTTGCATCTTTATATTTTAATAAGAGAAAGTCTTAACATGTTGTTACGTTTATTTTATTAAATTAATTAAATTGTTCAAATATTGGTACTGAGATCTTCACTCAGATTATTTGCATATTAGCTATTGCTTTTATATTAGACTTCTTAATGCATAGATATTCAACTGTGTCATCAATACAATACTTAACAGAAAAAAAAAAACTCCACAGAATTCTATAAACCAGAACCAGAAATTCCCTGTTAATGTTAAAACTATTTATCAATATGTCGTAGGCTGTGTTTACATAGAAGCTGTTATCTAGGTTAATGATTTAAAAAAAAATTTGCTTAAATTCTATCAGAAAACTAAAATTAAGAATAAACTCTGATGTTTTTGCTTATTTGAAGATTATATTAACTTTTTCATGAATGTATTTATTTAAAACTTTGCAAAGACCAAAATTCCAAAAGGGTAAAACATAAACATAAATTAAAAGACTGACTCTTTTACCTCAACTATTTGTCTTAAAGGCTACCTGGAGTGCATATAACTATTAACTTCGAATAATTCTAGTTTCTTCCAACTTTCAAGAACAACATGATAAGTTTAACTTAGTTTTGATCTTTTGGATATCTGTTCTATCCTATCAAAAAAGTTAACAAGCTCAGTGTAGAATTAGTTGATCTTAGTGAACAAATGTTGGCTTCTAATAATTCATGCTCTAAGGTACTTGCAAGCCACAGCTTTTGTGGTTTATTCTGGAACCATGTCATGCTTCTATCTTCTTGCTATATTAGGAAAAAAGGCCTCAAATTTGAATGTCCTCTTAAAGGTTATTCATATAAATATAGTTACCCATTCAGTATATATTCTCTGAAATTTAGACTATATTGCCTTCAAAAAAGGAGAACAAACTCTAATTCAATATTTGCAGAAATAAAATTGTGGTATCAATATTATTTAAATACTTTAATTTTATTTGGTTTCTGGTAACATGTTCTCTACTGTATACAGAGACCTCACTAAGACCTTAAATGTTCATACTCCTATCAATAGTCTCTTTAATAAAATATGAACTTTTTCTAGTATGCACCTAAAACCTTTTCAGTCTCTGCTCATTGTTGAGTTTTAAAGCCACAACAATTTTTAGCTATTTGTTATAGCAGCATTCCATTTCTTAGTACCATAATTTGGACCACCCGGCTAAAACTGTCATAAAATACCATGGACTGGGTGGATTAAACATTTTTTTCTCACTATAGGCTGGAAGTGCAAGATCAAGATGTTGAAAGATGATTTTTTTTTCCCTATGGATTCTCTCTGACTTGAAGATGGCTGGCTTCTCATCGTGTCCCCTCTGGCCTTCTTTCTGTGTATGCACACTCCTGTACCATTTCCTCTTCTCCTAAAGATATCAATGCTATTGAATTAAGGCTCCACATTTATTTCACTTGATCATACTTAGCTCCTTAAAGACTTTATCTCCAAATAAAGTCATTTTGATGACTTAGGGATTCAACATATTACATTTCGGGCATGGCGCATGATTCAGTCCATAACATCTCATTTTTGGAGTTTTTTTTTTTTTTTTTTTTACTGATTACTGTTATATTCAACGTGAAGACCTCACAATAATTCTTTCTCTCACATTTACAACGTGAACAGGCAAATGATGCTTCTTCCTTTGATTCATCATGGAGCAATTCAGACAATGAAAGAATTTTTCAGCAATAGCATGACAAATAGATTAGGTAATCTGGCTCACAAAACACATTTTTCTTCAGGTTCACAGGGCTGTTCCATTATCATGAAATCTGCGGGGAGAGTAAAAAGCTTGCATATGTCCCCTTTTCTTAATCTACGTCAAATTTTATCACATATACTATGTTCATCCCCAATCATGAATAAACTCCTAAATATTTTGAATTCTGAATCTTATATCTGTGTTTGAAAAATGATATATTGACCATATTAATGAATGTTTCTAACTATCCAGCTTAATAATAGTTCTTGTTTATTTAAATTATAATTCACAATGAAATACTACCTTATTAAGTATTGCATGACAAAGTATGGCTGAAAAAATTATGTTTTAGATTATTTCCCATTAAGCAATGTTTTATGTTGGAAAACAAAAATTATCAAATATGTAAAAACTGAATCTGGCCCACTTTTAAAAAAATACTGACTGTAAGTTTTTGTTTTGTGTAATGCGTTGGTGTTTAAATAATCTCTATTCAAACACATAGTGTCTTAGATGTATTGACCTGCCAATTTTATGTGATCCACTTAACAGAAATCTAAATCACTATATTTGAAGCACAGTTCAATGTCTCAAGCCAATTGATGATTATATTAGTGGTATTCAAACTTTTAAAGAGTAAAACCTTTTTAAAAAAAAATTGTTTGAAAGGCAGAGTTACAGAAAAGCAGAGGCAGACAGAGAGGGAGAGAGGCTTTCATCTGCTGGTTCACTCCCCAAATGGCTGCAGTGGCTGGAGCTGCACCGGTCTGAAGCCTGGAGCCAAGAGCTTCTTCCAGGTCTCCAATGTGGGTGGAGGGGCCCAAGAACTTTCACCATCTTCTACTGCTTTCCCAGGCCATAGCAGAGAGCTGGATCAGAAGTGGAGCAGCCGAGTCTCGAACCAGACCCTCATGGGGTGCTGTCATCATAGGTGGAGGCTTTACCTGCTACACCACAGCACCGGCCCCAGGAGTAAAACCTTTTTACAAACTTAAATTTTATTCACACACTCAAGAAGTTCATGATTTGAACTGCAGACTCATAATAACATCAGTCAAGATAAGGGGGATTAACAAAAAAGCCACTAATTAGCCCTGTGATATTAGTCTCTCAAACATTGTGTGCCATATTCCATACTTTACAGATATTGAAATTAAAATTTCCTCACCAATTTGTTGAAAGAGTATGAGATAATAAGTGGAGAAAGCTTAGAACATTTTACTTTTTGTTTTAAAAATGATGTTGTACACACATTGGAAATAACTTCCTTTCATTCCATTTCCCTTCCTTCTTTTCATTGTATTATACAGTCCCTTCATGATTTTATTAAATTTTAAAATGAAATTGTGTGTATGTCATTTAGAAAGTTGCTTCATTTTTCGCAGTATTTTTCCTCAAGTTATCCAAGTTCATATATGTAGGCTTTACATGTTCACTTTATTCACATTATTTGCTGTATAATATTCAATCATATGACCAAACCAAAATGAATTTATACATTCTGTTGCTAATGAACATTTGGAACATTTATGTATGCTTGCTATGGTTTGAATGTGATTTGTCCCCCAGGAGCCCATGTATTGGAAGCTTGATCGTCAGTGTGGGACTATTAAGAGGAGGGACCTTTGAGAAGTGATATCTAATTGGGAGCATTACACTTGGAAGAAATTATGGTAGTTCTTGTGGGAGCTTGTTCCTGAATTAGTTCCCATTAGAGGGGGTTATTATGAAACAGTGAGTCTGGATTCGTCCTAGGGTCTGGTCTCTTGTCTCACCATGGATTCACTCTCACTTGTGCTCCTGCCGTTGAGATTTTATCCACCAGCAGGCCCTCAGCAGACCTGAGCAGATGCTGTGATCATATCTTTGTACCTCCACAACTGTGAGCTATATAAACTTTTTTCATTTATGTTACTCAGCCTCTTCATATTTCATTACAGTAATAGAAATAAGACTAGCACAGAGACTTTGTTCAGATGTGTTTATTGATAAGATTCTGAAGTAATAGTGCAATGTAATGGCACTTATCTGCCCATAATCAGGTTAGAACACAACTACCTTAAGAACCAACAATTTTAGTGAGGAATACAAAAGTACCCTCAGGGACTTTTAAAGGTGGTTTTCATGGCATCTCTAGGGGGAAAAAAGGAAGCAAACAGTAATTCTGTTTAATAATATAAGCTAAGAAGAAGCATGATGGTGGTGAAAGAGACACATCATTTTTATTCCAATCAAAATTCAAAAGTCCTTGCTCAGTTTTGGAACCTTAGTGAACTTTCAGGTTCAGAGTCCATTAATTAAAGAAGTAATAAAAAGGATTTTGTCTAAAACCAATGTTGCATTGTGTTCATTTCCTCCACAGAAAACTCAGTAGTCATTTGCATAGTTTTTATGTACAGTGGGAATTTATATATCATGTATAGTGGTGTATATATACTTGATGGACTATTACTTAGCCATGAAAACGAATGAAATCTCAACATCTGCAATAAAATGGATGTAACTAGAGATCATAATACTAAGTGAAATAAAATAAGCCAGACACAGAAAGATAAATAACACATGTATTTTTCATATTTGTTGGAATTAATATATAGAGTATAAAAACTGTGTAGATGTCGCATCAGTTGATATTTAGCTAGAAATATTGCTTCACTGAATCATAACACATAAATGACAACATACTCTTCTTTCCCAATGGTTGAAAAAAGGAAATAGAGAAGGCAGAATACTGAAGACTCTTGGGGTACTAGTAATGTTTTGTTCTTAATGTGGGTGTTAATTAGGTGTGTGCTTGAAAGACAAAAACTCATTTATCTCTATGCTGATGTGTATTTTAAATAAAATGTTCAAATAACAAAGCCTTTAAAATTTAAACATCAAATCCAATGGAAATTTTAAAACTACATAATAAAATCATTGGGGAAACTGCATGTATAAGGTGTAAGGTAGGGGTCTTGCTTCATGCTTCTGCACATGGAAATCCAGTTTTCCCAGCACCATTTATCGAATAGACTGTCCTTACTCCAGGAATTGGTTTTAGATCCTTGATCAAATATAAGTTGGCTGTAGATGTTTGGGTTGATTTCTGGTGTTTCTATTCTGTTCCATTGGTCTATCCATCTGTTTCTGTACCATTACCATGCTGTTTTGATTACAAGTGCCCTGTAGTATGTCCTGAAATCTGGTATTGTGATGCCTCCGGCTTTGTGTTTGTTGTACAATATTGCTTTAGCTATTTGAGGTCTTCTGCGTCTCCATATGAATTTCAGCATCATTTTTTCCAGATCTGAGAAGAATGTCTTTGGTATCGCACTGAATCTATAAATTGCTTTTGGGAGAATGGACATTTTGATGATATTGATTCTTCCATCCATGAGCATGGAAGATTTTTCCATTTTTTGGTATCCTCTTCTATTTGTTTCTTTAAGATTTTGTGATTCTCATCGCATTAAATTTTTGTTGAGAAAGGGATGAGCTTGGCTTTATGTGTGTCTTGCTTAGAGCAGAATTTTTATGACTTCCCTCCTTCCTTTCCTCCTTCCTTCTTTCCTTTTCCTCTTCCCCCATTCAATCATTCTTATTGTATAATAGCCATACTAAATGGTGTCAATAATATTTAATTTGGTTTAAATTGTCTTTTTCCTAGTGATCAGTGTTACTGAGGATCTTTCCATGTGTTCATCACTATTTTTAATCTTCTTCGCAGAAATATCTATTCAAATCCTTTTCCCATTTAAAATTTTGTTGTCTTTGTTGTTGAGTTAACAAAAGGTTAGAAATGTATTCTGAGTATTTGATAATAATCATTTAGTAGACTTATTTTTATAAATACTTTCCTTCATTATGTGGGCTGAATTTTCATTCTCTTATTGGTGTTCTTTGTGTGGCAACATTTTTAATTTTGTTGAATCTAATTTATCTAACTTATCTCTTCTTGCCTAAACTTTTTCATGTCATATATAAGAAATTCTTTCCAAATCCAACAGTATAAATTATTTCCTTTATGTTATCTTTAACAAATTGAAAGCTTTAACTGTTATGTTAAAGTTTTTAAAATCTATTTAATTTATGCGTGTATTTTAAAGTTAGGGTTCAATGCCATTTTTTTTTAAATGTGGATATACAGATTTTCTAGCATTTTCCCCGTAAAATACTATTCTTTCCATCTTGAATGATCTCAAAAATCAGTAGACCTTGTGTGAAAAGATTTATTTCTGAGCTCTCTGCTATATTCTGCTCACTATCATGTCTATCTTGATTACAGTAGGTCATTGCCTTGATTGGTTTGACTTAGTAATAAGTTTTGAAATCATAAAATATAAAAAAATCCCAGCTTTATTCTTCATTTCAACATTGTTTTTACCTATTTGTGGGAGTCCCTTGAGGTTACACTGGAATTTTAACATGAGATTTTTACTGTTACAATTTGTAAAAAATTGCATTGTTTCTGTAGATCACTTTGAGGATTATTATCATTTTAACAGTAAATCACCTAATCCATTAATGCAGGGCATCTTTCTGTTTGTTTATTTCTTCATCCTAGACCACTTTTTGTTATCATACTTGAAGCTGTTTTTTTTTTTTTTTATAAAGAAAGAGATGTATTTAGCTCAGCACTTTGAAATCTGAAAGTTCAAGATTGAGTGGCTCCATATCTATGGCCTCAGGTGAAGACATTCTGGCTCTGTCATAATATAGCGCATGGTATCATGGTGGGAGCATGTGGTAGAGGGAAAGATAGGTTCAGGTGGTAAGGTCAGAAGAATGATAAGTTCTGATTAGGTGTCTGAGTCACTTAAACAACACACTGTTGTGGGAATTCCAAGCAGAGCAAGAAAACACACTTGTGAGAAAAACCTCAATTCCTCTTGAAGGCCTACTGAACCCCCAATATACTCCCACTTCCAAAAGCTTCCACCACTTTGCAACATCACCACATTGTATATCATGCTTCTGGGATATGAGCTTTTGGAGATTAAACTATATCCAAATCATAATATTTTGTTCTTTAATTTCATTTTTTCATGTTTCATTGCTTTCAATGTACAAATGTTTTGTCTCCTTGGTTATGCTCATCCTAAATATTCTAATTTTTGACACTAAAGAAATTGTAATTAATTTTAACATTTCATTTTTCTATTGTTAATTTTTATGTACAGAAGCATTTTTGCATATTTTTCTGCTTTTGCTAATTTTTTTCACTAATTCATATTCTTTTTTATAGAAGTTTTAGAACTTTATACTTATAAGTTCATATTATCTGTCAATTGATATAATTTCAGTTTTACCTTTCTAGTTTGGATGTCTTTGATTTTTTTCTTGTCTGATTCTTCTTTTAAATGCTCCAGTAGAATGTGAAATAGAAATGGTGAAAGCAGACCTCATTGTCTGATTCCTCATTTTTTTTTTAGAAATTTTCTTGTTTCACTGTTGAGTATGATGTTAGCTGTATTTTTTCATATGTAGTCTTTCGTATATTGAACAAATTTTATTTCATTGAGTATTTTATGTGAAAATGTATTGAATTTTGTCTAATGTTTTTTCTGAATGTGTTGAGATTATAAATTGTATTTTACTCCTCATTCTTTTTATAGGTTATTATATTGATTAATTTCATATGTTAATCTATCTTGCATTTTAGGAATAAATTCCATTTTATAATGTTGTATGATCATTTTAACATGCTGTGTGATTTTACTTGCTGCTATTTTTTGAGGATTGTAGCATTCAAAATTATAAGTGATATCCATTGCTTTCCCAGGTGAATTAGCAGAAAGCTGAACAGGGAGTAGAGTAGCTGGGACTTGAACCAATGCTGATACGGTATGCTGGTGTCTCAGGCAACAGATTAATCTGCTGTGCCACAATGCTGACCCCTATTCTTGGTGTTTTGCCTTTCTATTTTCTATTCTGTCAGAATAATTTTATTAATGGCCACAAAATATATTGCTAGGATTTTGAATGGGATAAAAATGGGAAAACTTGGAAATATTAACTATGATGAGCTTTCTTATGAATATAGGATTATTTTTTCCATTTGAATACTTGAAGTAGTCCTTTGCAATTATTTGTATCTCGGTTATTTCTTTCTGGAAATTTTTGTATCTGTTTAACAGTTTGCTCAAATAGTAGTCTTAACTTGAATATGTATAATTTTGATTTTTTACCTTAATATCTTTGGAAATGTGAAAATGCTTTCAATGCCCTTCTTCTTTTTTTTTTTTGAGAGGCAGAGTGGACAGTGAGAGAGAGAGAGACAGAAAGGTCTTTCTTTGCCGTTGGTTCACCCCCCAAGGTCTGCTGTGGCTGGCGTGCTGCGGCCTGTGCACTGTGCTGATCTGATGGCAGGAGTCAGGTGCTTCTCCTGGTCTCCCATGGGGTACAGGGTCCAAGCACTTGGGCCATCCTCCACTGCACTCCTGGACCACAGCAGAGAGCTGGCTTGGAAGAGGGGCAACCGGGACAGAATCTGGTGCCCTGACCGGGACTAGAACCCCGTGTGCTGGGGCCACAAGGCGGAGGATTAGCCTGTTAAGCCATGGCGCCAGCTCAATGCCCTTCTAATTTTAGAGGGCTCAAACTCTAACATTGTTTCCCTCAGGTATCTTGTAATTTGATTTTATGCTCTGGCAAGGCAAACCGGAAGTCAGTCTGAGAATAGAGTATGATCCTTCCTCTTTAAGCAAGACCCCTCTGTTATCTCAACTGAACATCCTGAGAATAATCAATTCTCTTCACTATGTCTAGGCTAGAACTCCAGTGTCTCCACACTCTTCTAGTAATTCTCACTCTCAGCTGAGTGGCACCTATCCTTTTGTTATCCTCACATGACATCGTCCTGAACATTCAAACCTGCCCTATCAACAGACACATGTAACCTCCAATACACTCCTGTCACCCAATGCAGATGTCTTCATTTCTGCACTTTACATCACAGTTTCCTGTCTCTTTAGTTACTCAAATACCTGATCTGTGCCATTTGTGTTAGGCAAAACTGTTAGGCTGTGGTTGAGTTGTGCACCATGTACCACAGTCTGAAAATAGTCTCCACACAGAAAGCTGTTGCCAATATGGAATTCACATCACGGATTCTCTTGTTTTGGAGGATTACACTTTTATGCCACCTATGGTTTCCAAATTCCATTATATGAACATCTTTCATATACATAAATTTATCATAAAATAAATACTTAAAGGTAAAATCTAATGTTTTTGAAAAAAATCATTAAATCTTTGAGTTATCAATCTGTTAATATGTAGTAAAATGGATTATGTTATTGGTCCTTTTATTGATTAGTAAGCGAAATTTATCTTTCATTTCATACAAAAACTATCAAGTTAACATTGGTTACAACACTAATTTTTTTCATAATAAAATAATATTAATAGTAGTCAATACTTTCAGAATGATTACTGTTTTATGATATCTATATAATTTCTTTTCTAGTCTCTTAGAATATAAAGTTTCAGAAAATTTTCACATTTTTCCCCCTCCAGCACTCTACCACAACCCCTATTCCAATTAGTTCTTGCATGGAATATGGTTCTTTCAACGTCACAATACAGAACAATGAAACTAGCATGAAAGACACATTTAATATGCTACTATAAAGAATTGTAAATTCCTTTATAACATACCAGAATTTATGCTACTCTAAATAATTTTGATGGTATAGAAACCAAGTGGATATTTGATAAATAGTTAAAGAAATAGCCTTTGCAAAGTATTCCGAATACCAACTTCATATTCATTAGTTTACACTGTAGCAATAAAGCTTTTTATTCTTAGTTTTATTTTTTATTAATGTAATCAACGCTTTCCTTTTTTCTACCTGTAACTGAGAAATTGCATTTTTATGTTTTATGGTGAAATATTAATTTTATGGCAAATTCAGAAATTTCATTTCCTTTCACCATCAATCCTGTTTTTCCTTTATTGCAGAGTTATACTTATAAATAACATCAGATGAGGGAAGTCCTATTAAAATGGTGAGACTATTAGAGCATGTTTTCAGGTTCACAAAGTAAACTATTAATTTCAAGAAAAATTCTGTTTGTTTCCACATATCTTATGAGTGAGGCACATGAAGGCTCATTAATGTCAGCAAGTGTAGAGCAAGCTTGCTACGCTGTGAGTCTAACTTTTCTTTCTAACCAGCTCATAAATGTGTAAATCCCATACAAAGACACAGGAGGCTTTAAAAAAAAAGGCAAACTCCATTTAACAATGTTAAAGTATATTTTTGATAGTTATATTTTCTGCAAATTTTTGTAGCTATTACTTGGTCAGACCAGGCCACTGATATATTAATATAATATGTGCTAATATCCCATTGATTCAATTGAGTAATTAAGTCACTGAAGGCAAACTGTAAACAATGTAGTTTTAAATAAAATGCTATTTTACCCATCAAACATTTTAATCCATTGTCCATACATCTGATATACATAATTATAGCAATAGTGTGATAATATAGCATCAAAGCTATCATCTTTATCCTCTTAAAGACATTTGCAATAATTTAAATTGAGAATTAAAAAAATGCTTTTCTGCTTGGTTTGTTTCCTGTAACAACATGCTTGCAGCTGTAATTAAAAAATTTGTTAAGCCACTGTCAATTAGCTAAATTGATGAGAACATCTGACTGTGTTGAGAGGCTGAATTTCTACAGCTGGGCATGCTAAATGATCATCAGTTCAATTTAAAGCAAGAAAAATAGGCACTGAATGAAAGCAAAGCACAAACCGAGAAGGAGAAAATAAGCAGGCATACGCTGGTGTGTTATTAGAAGTCACATATTAAATAAAGCTACTTAATTGAACACCATAACAGGTTTTAAATATTTTTAAATACTGATCAGAGATTGTCTAAGACCAGATTATTTGGTATGTGTATTATGGAGATGGAAACCTTTCCCATTTGACTGAATTTCTTCAAATAAAAAGCTAACAGTAATGAAATTTTACTCATTATTCACATTACTAGAATTTTAGCAATTATTTTGTTATTTAGTTGTAAATGGTGCTCTTAGTGCTATGTAGCAAATTGGAGAATTTTTCATGCAACAACAAAAAATGCTTCTAAAAACCTCTAAAAAGCCTCTAGTTGCTATTTCCTAGCAACTAATCATTTTCACATACTCTTCATAAACACAAATGAAATGATTCATTTAGCATTAGTCATGTTTTTTCCCCCCACTGTTCAAGATTAGTTGAATTAAACTATCAACTCTCCTATCTGGCCCCCTTGTGATCAGCATGCATACTTTTATGAGCCAGCTGGCTAGTTTTAGAGTCATCTGCATGAGTAGAACACAGATAATACAATTGGCTTTTACTGAATCTCAACAAGACTGATGTCTGAGTATGGGCTGGAACTAAAAACATCATTCTTAGTATTTATATTTATATCACAGGTAATTATCTGAGGCTCTTTTATTTAGATAGACTATGCCTTCTCTTTTCCTTTGAAACTTCCATTATAGACACTGGTTATTAATGATAGATCTGATACCATGTATTTCCACCATAAATACTTTCCCACCCCTGTTTAAGAAAATGAGAGTGCCCAAACTCAATGATGCTATTCTATTGCCCAGGTTGTGTTTAGCCTTATAGAAAAGAATATGTTATTCTTTTGCCATTAATTATATAAAAGGTGAGTTAGGGTACGTATTAGCATGCTTGTGAGGGCATGTATATATAATTGTGCTTTCTGGAAATTAATAAAATTGTAACTCTGATATTTGATGTTGATGTAGTAATTCAATACACTTACTATTTAATATTGTTTATCCAGTTCTGCTACTCACTCCTATAATCACTGATTTTTAAGTTCCAGATCCAAAACAAGAAAGCTACACATATGAAACAAATACATATGAGAAATAAAAAATACTTAAAGACAAAATCATGAAGAACTACAAATGTCATAAGTCCATTGTTATGATGAGGGATATATTATAGCTGTTGATGAGATGAACTTGGGGGAAGGTGAAGTTATCAGCTCCCAGGCCTTTTTGCCCTTGTCCATTTATCTCTGTGTTCCCATATCGCTGTGCCTGTTGGGTAACTGGTGTCATGGTAACAGAGTGGTCCACCTGCTGGGCTAGCTGCCCACAGGTCTGTTATGCAATGGTTTGGCTCCAGGCCACTATTATTTGTTTTTTTTTTTTTTTTTGACAGGCAGAGTGGACAGTGAGAGAGAGAGACAGAGAGAAAGGTCTTCCTTTGCCGTTGGTTTACCCTCCAATGGCTGCCATGGTCGGCGCGCTGCGGCCGGCACACCGCGCTCATCCGATGGCAGGAGCCAGGTGCTAGGTGCTTTTTCCTGGTCTCCCATGGGGTGCAGGGCCCAAGCACTTGGGCCATCCTCCACTGCACTCCTGGGCCACAGCAGAGGGCTGGCCTGGAAGAGGGGCAACCGGGACAGAATCCAGTGCCCCGACCGGGACTAGAACCCGGTGTGCCGGCGCCGCAAGGCGGAGGATTAGCCTGTTGAGCCACGGCGCCGGCCAAGGCCACTATTATTTGTAAACCCACATAAACCACTGAGGGGCATGTCTAGATGAGGTTGCCTATGGATGGATGTGGATATGTTTGTGGCTGCTTGTGGGTTTGTGGATGTGTAAATGTGTGACTGTATGTGCATATGTGTGTATGTATCTAGATGTCTGTGTGTGTGTGTCCGATTGCCACCACAGAAGTGAAGAGCTCCTGTGGCCTCCCTGCTGGCTGTCAGGGGCAAGGGCTGCTTCTTGTGCATTTATCAACACCAATGTGAGAAAAGGAGATACAAACCCACCAACAGCTCTGAGTTGTTCTCTGATCTGTACGAATTCAGATCTGTTTGTCCCTGGGCCCTAAGCTACAGGCATATAGTAGCTAATGAAAAAATATTTCAATACTGAAATGGATTATATGATGAAATGAATTAATATTTTACTATTAATAAATCAGAGTGACAAGGACATTTTCAAGTTAAAGTATAGAGACAACACAAGAAAATAATTGAAAACATAAATACTATTAACAATTATATATTACAAAGGATTGCAACAGGTAAGTATAATGATGGCATCATTGCCTTCTCTGTCCATGATTAATGCAACCATTTTAAAGTTATGTGGGGGCAATGCTGCTGGACAGCAGGTTAAGCTGCTGAATGCAACCCACGGCATTTCATATTAGCATGCCAGTTTGAGTTCCATCTGCTGCACTTCTCATCCAGCTCCATGCTAACGTGCCTGAGAAGTCAGCAGAAGATGATCTAAGTAATTGAGCCCCTGCCTCCATGTGGGAGACCTGGATGGAGTTCCTGGCTCCTGGCTTCTACCTGGTCCAACCCTGGCTGTTGCTGCCATCTGCAGAGTGAACCAATGGATGGAAGATTCTCTCTCTCTCTCTCTCTCTCTCCCCCCCCTTTCTCTCTCTCTCTCAGTCTCTTCCTCTATCTCTGTTACTCTACCTTTCAAATAAATCTTTAAAATAAATTATTATAATTAAGTTCGTGTATATATGAACAACATGTTGTAACCAAGAGATTTGGATTTTTTAGCTACATTTCTGAGATTAAGAAACTTGTGAGAGAGCTGCTACTTCATTATAATTATTTTGAGTAGTTGGTTTCCTAAAAAAATTATTCTCTTCCCTGACACTTGTCGGCACTTTATCCTGCCCTGAGGTTCTTTAGCCACCTGTACATGCATGTGTACTTCTGCCTGGGTCAGTGGTGTTTGGGGGTGTGCATGACTCTGTCACATAGAGGGGGCCTGCGCTCAATCTCAGAGCATTGTTGCCTTGGGGTCTGATGTTCTCGGCTTCCTCAGAGCATGTAACAGGAAATTAAATGGGACGAGTGTTTTGTGTGGCTTGTGTCTGGTGAGTTTTTTTTCACACTGCACTTCTCATCCAGCTCCATGCTAACGTGCCTGAGAAGTCAGCAGAAGATGATCTAAGTAATTGATCCCCTGCCTCCATGTGGGAGACCTGGATGGAGTTCCTGGCTCCTGGCTTCTACCTGGTCCAACCCTGGCTGTTGCTGCCGTCTGCAGAGTGAACCAATGGATGGACGATTCTCTCTCTCTCTCTCTCTCTCTCTCTCTCTCTCTCTCCCTTTCTCTCTCTCTCTCAGTCTCTTCCTCTATCTCTGTTACTCTACCTTTCAAATAAATCTTTAAATCTTGTTCTTCGGTTGTAGACTGCTTCAGCTACTGTTTGTTTCCTGTACTGAGGATTTCTCTTTTTTTTTTTTTTGTCTTCCTTGTGAGCAGGCTCTTGAAAAAACCTGTTTAAAGCAAAAAAAGCAAAAAAAAAAAAAAAAAAGAAAGAAAAAAGAAAACAACAGCAAAAAACAACAAAAACCCAAAACGTCATTATGGGAGCCCTTGGGTCACAGGGCTGTTCCACGTGTATAATAAATAGCATTGATTGGGCCTGTTTCACATTTGGTGGGGACATTTCCAGAAAAAAATGGCAAGTACATAGCAAAGGTTAAAGAATGTTAAATATTATACTAAAATTATTTTAATAATGAATTTGTTATCATATTCCTTTTCTGCATATGATATTTCTGGATTAAAAGTATAAGAACACTTCAAATAGTTAATGGAAAAGCAGAATTGAATGATATGTATAGGGGCCAGTGTCATGGCACAGCAGATTAAGCTACCACTTAGGATACCTGTATCCCATATCAGAATGTGTGTTCAAGGCTCAACTACTCTATAGTTGACACAGCTTCCTGCTAATGCACCATGGAGGCACCAGATGATGGTCCATGTACTTGGGTTCTTGTCTCTCATTTAGGAGACCAGGATGGTGTTCTGGACTCCTGGCTTTGGCCTAGTTCAGCCCTGTCTGTTGTGAACATTTAGGGAATGAACCAGTTGATAGACGATCTCTCTCTCTCTCTCTCTCTCTCTGTATCTCTCTCCCTCTCTCTATCATTCTGCTTTTCAAATAAATAAATCTTACTGTGGCAAAAAATGTCCTACATGAAGGATCTCAGTGAGTGAGATCCCAATGGAAAGAATGGGCCATCCAAAAGGAGAGAACTTCCACTTTGCATATGGCCTTGCCTAAATACTGACGGAGACTGTGGACTCAAAAGGCTTCCATAGCCTTGGCAGCTCATGGCAAGAGCCTCAGATGATCACTGACATCATACATAAGTGTCTTAATTGTTAAATTAACAGCAAGAGTTGCTGTGCACTTACTCCCCATGTAGGACCTCTGTCCTTAATGAGTTGTACCATGAGAATTAACTGCAAAATTTGTTCTCAACAGTTTTTTTAATATTCTTTTTGTATGTGTGAAAATAGTTGAAATTTTTACTTAGTATAGAGTTGGTCTTCTGTGTATAAAGTTAATTGAAAATGAATCTTAATTGAGAATGGGACTGTGAAGAGGAGAGGGAGGAGGAAGTGGGGAGGGAGTGGGGGTGGGAGAGCGGGTATGGTGGGAATAAACACTATATTCCTAAAGATTTACTTATGAAATTTATACTCATTAAATAAAAAGCTTCAAAGCAAACAAATAAATAAATCTTTCTTTAAAAAGATAAGCTTATTTTCCATGCAAATTTTCTTGAAATCCATGTATATGTGGGAGACCTCAAAAGTGGATGGAAAATGAGTATTGTGAAGAAACTATGAATGAATTTAAAAAAAAATTTACACCAAGATAAACTAATCTTTTAATTGCAATTTTCAACATACTTCTGAAGTACCCTCATAGATTCTTGGATCTCTGCTCCTAATGTGGCTCAGTAATCTGGATAATCCTCTTGATGATAAGTACTAAGAAATACAAATAAATTTTAAATATAATTTAAGAATCTGAAAAAAAAAGCAGCCAAATCCTTGACGGGGAGTCAATACATGAAAAAAAGTGGCATATGATCAAATTCCATTTGTAATGGTTCATTGCCTAAGGAGAAGCATATGGGCAGATAAACCTCTAACACAAAGTCCACAATCTTTCTGGCCTTAAAAACAAGGGAGTGGAGTCTGACTCTGGAGCAGCAGCTGCCCTGGGAGGTTGAGGAGAGAGTCCTATGTTGTAGAGGGCCTGAGAGAGATTTTACAATTGTATGTATAACTTCTCAAATCTCTTGCTAGCCACTAAAAGCTGTGTTCTCAAGACATGAACAAAGCAGTAAAGTTAAAACTGCAATAACTGAACTAAGATTTGAGTTCCACCTAAGCGTTTGTAATTTGAGTCCAATCAAGTTAAGTGCCTGCTCAAATAAGAATATCAAACTTTTGAGGGGACTGTAACAGAATCCAAGATTCCCACAGCCTAAGCTTCTCAATGTCTGGAACATAACACAAAATTGATTGGCGTACAGAAAATAAAGAGATCATTACCTTATATCAGTAGAAAAGTAATCAGCTGAGATTGACTAGAATGATGCTCCTACCATTTCTCTTCTACGTCATTCTTGAGGTCTTCACCAGGATGTAAAAATGAATAGATTATATAGCAATAGGAATCTATTAGTTCTTGCATAAGACATGATTGTATATGTAGACAATGTTAAATAATCTACACAAAAAGTTATCAGAATTGTTTTTGGTATTGTTGAAAAAAATAAACAAAAAATCAGATAATATCTGAGGGTTTACTTTATATCTTGAATATGTGTATATTGAAAACTAATAACCTTGGAGCCAGCAATGTGACGTAGCAGGTGAGGCTGCAGCCTGCTGTGCCAGCATCCCATATGGGTGCTGCTTTGAGTCCCAGCTGCACCATTTCTGATCCAGCTCTCTGCTGTGGCCTGGGAGGGCAGTGGAGGATGGCCCAAGTCCTTGGGCCCTGCACCTACATGGGAGACCAGGAGAAGCACCTGGCTCCTGGCTTCGGATTGGACTGGCCTTGGCGGCCATTGGAGGGTGAACCAACGGCAAAAGGAAGACCTTTCTCTCTGTCTCTCTCTCTCACTGTCCCCTCTGCCTGTCAAAAAAAAAAAAAGAACAGAAATAATATTTTGGTAGTATCCATGTGTCTAATAACCTATGCAATCTATTTTAATTAATAGGTAATACTCTTATAGTGTGTTTCCATATTATTCTATAAGTCATGGCAAAGAAATTCTGACATCGAGTTAATTTTGTATTACGCAAAGCCAGGTTCCCTGTATTTTTTTTCAAAGCTAGTTTTGTTTTTCATTAGACTGCGAAAATTGAGATTGTATAGCTCTAATCTTTTGAACTCATATTGTAACTTAGAGTGCTATTGTTCTCTGAATAAGTACTGTTCTCTGAATATTCATATTGTTCTCTGAATAAGTAGTTCATTGTTTTCTTATTTGTTGTCAGTCTGTTGGGTTTGTGACAGTTAAATGCAATATGAAATACTCTTTCAGAATTCAGGGTTGAAAGAACACACGTACTCAACTGTAAAACTAAAATACAAATATTATCTAAAAGGGGAAAAAACTGTAAGAAAGATGATATTTTCTAGTGGTTTTTTGAAAAAGGTTTGATATATTAAGAAAATCTCAACATAATAAACTGAACATTGATAATCTTTTCCCTTTGAATGTCAGTTGTTTTGTCTCCAAGGCAGGTAAAAAATAATAAGTTCATAGCAATGCTACCTTTTGTAGAAGATAGATTTTTAGTATCAGTGTTTTTACTTCCTCCAGCCTTTTTTCTCTCTTTTTACTTTCTCTTGTCCCTAGTCCAAATTGTCATCAACTGTCTTTCATTGCAATCCTTCACATTAAAATGACTATGCATGAGTAAAAGAAACTCTATTCTGAAAGTGAGAATATTACTCATATACCTTGAGCAGTAGAACAAACCCATGTTTTAAATCTGAATTTACAGCTAAAGAATTAATCTAGAAATACCTAAGCAAACTTAGGACTGCATACACCAACAAAAATTCCGTGTCAATTAGTTCAATATACTCTCTTAGAACCCTTCATTCGATCTTAACTATCCTTTGTTCTAAGGATATACTATTCAGATTAATTTCAAATCATTCCTAATATATTGCTCTCAATTATGAATTTCCTACAAAACCAATTGCTACCTACTGTTCGATATAAGTTAATTATGGGCAATAGCCATTTCATAGAATGTTTCTAATAGTTCTAGAATATGTCTTTGAAAAAAATTCCAAATGTAATAATTATATTGCCCAACTTGATAATTCTGATTTAAGATGGGAGAAAATACTGTCTTTTAAAATACGAATCAGGTAGATTAAAACAGCAATCATTTCAATGCATGTAACAAGTGAAAGATTAAACTACATCCTTAGGAATCTATTTTTAGAATGAATGTTTTGCTGTATATATATATATATATATATATATATACATATATACACATATATACACACATATATATAAGGGCCATGTATGAAACAAGTGAAGGATGCTTGAAAAACATATAAAATAGTACTGAATTTTGAAGATGCTCCCAATTAAGAGATAGAGAATTATAGAATGATGCACCCAAAATTGACTTAGGAAGCAAGAAAACATGACATTGTTGAGCATAAAGACAGAAAGAAAAAAATGAAACTAAAGAGCAAGTACCATGAAAATAACAACTTCTGCACAATCAATGATACTACCAGGTAGAGCAATTTAAATTAATTAACCCATTCAACAAGAAAACCAGTTTATTTGGGCAGACAAGTACAATATGTATTAGCTGATGGAAAATAACCTTAGCTACAAATCATCTATGGATTCACTAACAAATACATAAATTGGAGACAATTAGACTGCAGGTAACTGTCAGTATTTCATTTTGCAGTGCAGTTACATTTTACAATGCAGTCCTGAATAATTAGTGGATAGCAGAAGAAATCAAAAGATTTAGGAAAGCCTCTAATGCTTGATTTAATAACAATGAGTTATAAAATATTCACATTAAAAACACAAATATGTGCCTCTATTAAGTAAGTAAATCTTAACATTAGTGGCAGTAATCTTTTAATATTTCTGATGACACATTTTATCAGTGTTATATTTTGAGCATGCACTCACAATACATGGGTTTTATTTGCAAATTACACACATTTCTGTGAGTTAATTGTCCACATTAAATAAAGCATGGGCAAAAGTAATTTTAAATGATGTCACATGTAATAACTAATATATTAGAAAATATCCACTTTATTTTGTCCTAATTTTCAAATACTTATTTAACATATTTTCCATTTTTCTCCAGTTCTATAGTAAAAGAAGTCAACCTCGTTAGCCTTCTCCCCACTTAATTATATAAGACACAGGGACAGAATCTTTTTTATCTGTATTTCAACAATGGATATTTTGTCTATCTTTATCAGTCTTTTTAACTTCTTCTTTGATGACATGTTATACGTTTCTTTCTCCAACAGTGTCTTTCATTTCCTCACATGTTAATCTGTTTGATGACAACAAAATATGTTTCCACACACATTAGATTCATCCTTTTTATCTTCCTATTCCCACCACTTTGAAATGTCTTCATGTCTTTCATTTACCAATTCATATTCAGCCCATTTTGCATGCTATAAAACAAATAGTATTTTCCAGATGAGTTCCTCCTTCCTCTTGATCATTTTCTTTTTGAAAAGCAGAGTGGACACTGAGAGAGAGAGAAACAGAGAGAAAGGTCTTCCTTTGCCATTGGTTCACCCTCCAATGGCTGCCATGACCGGCATGCGGCGGCCCGCACACTTCGCTGATCCAAAGGCAGGAGCCAGGTGCTTCTCTTGGTCTCCCATGGGGTGCAGGGCCCAAGCACTTGGGCCATCCTCCACTGCACTCCCGGGCCACAGCAGAGAGCTGGCCTGGAAGAGGGGCAACCGGGACAGAATCTGGTGCCCCAACCGGGACTAGAACCCGGTGTGCCGGCGCCACAAGGCAGAGGATTAGCCTAGTGAGCCACTGCGCTGGCCCCTCTTGACCATTTTTTAAAAGATTTATTTCACCTGAAAGGCAGAGTTACAGAGAGGGAAAGGCAGAGGCAGAGAGAGAGAGAGAGAGAGAGAGAGAGAGAGAGAGAGATCTTCAATCTACTGATTCACTTCCCAAATGGCAGGGGCAGCTGAAGATTGGCTACTCTGAAGCCAAGAGCCAGGAGCTTCTTCTGGGTCTCCCATGTGGGTGCAGGGGCCCAAGGACCTGGGCCATCTTCTACTTCTTTCCCAGGCTCATTAGCAGGGAACTGGATCAGAAGTGGAGCAACTGGGACTCAAACTGGAGCCCATATGGGATGCTGTCACTGTAGGCAGCTGCTTAATCCACTGTGCCACATGCCAGCCCCCTCTTGACCATTTTCAAATCCTTGAGTTTCTTGGCAATTCTACATAAATTATTCTATTTAACTTTAAACTTATTAGATTTCTGTCTCATTATCAACTATGTATTTTGTTTTTCTCCAGTGATTTTATTCTATTCATTGAGTAAACTGTAATACCTTTGAAGATCCAGTGTCTTCTTATTTCATTATTTTTTATTTTCTGGAGATTCTGATACAATGTTCAAAATTAGACATTCAATAATTCTTACTATTATAACTAATTTTTTCAGAGAAGATAAAGCATAATTAAATTGAATTTCTTTAAAATAAAAACTTTAATTTTTACATGTACAGGAATAAGGACAAAAATTTATTTTAGAGGATAATGCTTACTTTTTCAAATAGATACCTGAAGTCCATGAGCTTTAAAATCTTAGAATCTTGAGCTCACAATGTTCTAGGTTCCTATGTACCTTATTCTTACAAATGCTCATCATTGCTCTTCTAGAATTACATATGAAAGAATAATAAAAGGTAAATTTTGGGTGGCAAATATTTTGAACTGAGAGCAGACTCTGGCACTTTTAGCACATGCAATGCATAGTAGTTGGGACACAGTTGAATATGTGAAGCCAGTTTTCCGAAATGGTGCCGAGAAAATTATCTGCAACATATGTGTGCAATAAACAATATTATCATTTGATGTTAGTCCTTTGTTTCTAGTTCTTTTTCTTGGCTTTCTAAGCATCTAATGTGTCAGATTAACATGTAGAAAGGAGCTAAGAGGTAAAGGCAGAGCAAATGAATGGATCATAAATGTTGCATCTCAGTGCTGAAGTAGAGTTTTGAGGTATTTCTGTCCAACGCTGAAGTATCTGCTACACAGAAGGTAGATACTACAGAATTGCACCTGTAAAGAGACTCTTCTTGGAACTATATGGGTCTATTATGAGAGAGCTACTCTACCAAAATTTAAACCAGTTTCAGAATTTTGAGCCTGGGAAGAACTATAGTGAATTGATCATGAATTATTCTGCAATAAAGGAACAAAAAATGGGAGAGAGAGAGAGAGCTATATAGAGAAGTCCTTCCTGCAGGTCTGAGCATAGTCTCCCGTGCTTACACATACATCTAAACACTGCTCTGGGGCAGCACTTGGTCTAGTGGTGAAGGCACTCATATTCCATATCTGAGTGCCTGGGCTCTATATTTAGCTCTGACTCTTGACTCCAGCTTGTTGCCTATGCAGATTTTAGTAAACAGTGGTGATCACTCAAGTAACTGAATTCTTGCCATGTATGTGAGAGTCCTGGGTGGAGTTCCCTGCTCCTGGCTTCTGCCAGGCCCAGATCTTACCGTTGTGGGCATTCAGAGAATGAACAAGCATATAGGAGACCCATCTGGCTCTCTCTCTCACTGTCTCTGTCTCTCTCTGTGTGTGTGTGTGTGTTTGTAGTGTGTGTGTGTGCACGTGTGTCTTTGCCTCCCAAATTAATAATTAAAAATAAATGATGCACATGGCATAATGGGTTAAGCCACCACTGGGAACACCTTCATCCCATATTTAGTGCACTTGGAATTCCAGGCTTCTCTGTTTCTGATTCAGCTCTCTGCTGATGCTCCTGGGAAGCAGCAGGGCATGGTTCAAGTATCAGCAGCAGCCACCCATGTGGGAGACCATGATGGAGTTCTGGCTCCTGGCTTCAGCCTGGCCAAGTCCTGGCTGTTACTGGCATTTGGGAAGTGAACCAGTTGGGTGGAAGATAGCTCTCTCGCTCTCTTTGTCTCTCTCTCTCACTCCTTCAAATAAGTAAATAGGACTTTAAAATCAAAATGAAACACAGTTCTAAAGTACATGTTAAGAGCATGGAGGACTAATTTTCTCTTTCTATGTGTTATTGAGAGTAAGTTTTAAAAATCAAATGAACTGTGACACAATGGCTGCAGATCAAGTTATGGGAAAGAGCTCATGTCTGGAAGAACATACTACAGTAGAGAACTCATCCTCTGAGTACTCAGAGTACCTACCAGGAAAGAATCCTTTACTGGGAGGAATACCTGGCATTGATTTCTTAGATCATGATAGCTGATAGAAGCTGATGAAAAGAAGCTAAGAAAAAGATATTTAGTTTCCAAAGCATTGTATTTCCCTCAAAAATCTGAATAAATATATTTGAGTTTGAATTCTACCTTGAGAAAACATCTATGCAATCATGGCCACCTATATATGGAATGCAGCAAAGAGTTTGTTGAGAGCTGAAATATACATCATGTCAGTTGGTTTATACTACAGAGGTCATATAGGTGCATAGTTTAAGCAGTACAAAATACTTTTTACTGGATTTCAATTTGCATATGCAAATTCATATCCTATAGAAAGGTGCATTGCATGCACTTCAACAGTCGTAAAAGTTTGCTCAGTTAGCCAACCTATCACATTTTAAGACATGACAGGTCTCAGAAAGCGTCTTTTATCTTACAGAAGTATGCTTGTAAATATATATGCACCTCTTTGTGTAATGTTTCTGGATAGTAATTTTATGAATGGAACCAACACATGTAATATTCATATTTTGATAAAGCACTAAATTATTCCTAAAGTCTTTAATAAAATAGCATCACTAAGGCTGGCGCCGCTGCTCACTTGGCTAATCCTCTGCCTGTGGCGCCGTTATCCCAAATGGGCACCGGGTTCTAGTCCCAGCTGCTCCTCTTCCAGTCCAGCTCTCTGCTGTGGCCCGGGAAGGCAGTGGACGATAGCCCAGGTGCTTGGGCCCTGTACCGGCATGGGAGATCAGGAGAAGCACCTGGCTCCTGGCTTCAGATCAGGACAGTGCACTGGCCGCAGTGCGCTGGCCATAGCAGCCATTTGGGAGGTGAACCAACGGCAAAGGAAGACCTTTCTCTCTGTCTCTCTCTCTCTCTCACTGTCTAACTCTGCCTGTCGAAAAAGAAAATAGCATCGCTAAAATTCTCTATCAAGCTCTGTAGTCTCATTTCAAAGACAATGTGTTGAATAGCACTACTCCAACAAGGAAATCAATATATAAACTCTGCGTATGGCTATTTATGAAACAATGCTAAATTTGTTTTCCTTTTTGCATTATTTTAAATAAGAAGCTCACTTGTTGTAAAAGACTATAATTTTATCTTTTCAAGTGTGCATATGATAGTCTTAATGTTTAGGAGTGTTATGATTTATTTTTATAGCTTTGCTTGTATTACTGCTTCTCAAAAATAATAGGTAATTACATGCATAATTCACAAATATTTTCAGGTATGAACCTGATGAATACAAAAACGTATTCAAGTTCTACTCAATTCACAGCTGTGTTAGACAGAGGACTGAAATGTGCCAAGTTTCCTTTAGTTGAATTTGGTGGTAGTATGTTTTGAATTTGAGAAACCGTATATGAATAGCATGTATATGTGTATCTCCTGGATAAATACATAGATCCAGGCACCTCATGGCCAAGACAACCCCTCCAAGTAAGGGCCCATGTTATGAACACATCAGAGTGGTGGAGGAAGAAGCTTGCCCATCACTCTCTTTAGTGAAACAGTCATTTAGATGTCAAAAGTCATATTTAAAAGTTGAAGTATCTGTAAATTGTCCCAAGTGGATACAGCAAATACAGAAACGTTTATTTATGAAATTCTGCCACTTCTCAGTGAGGAAAGCATGGCGACTGAACTGTTACCTGCTCTTTCCTTCCTTCCTTCCTCCCAGATCAGTCTGATACAAGCTGTACTGCTGGATACTGAAGCCAAGTTCCCAACTCCCCCCATTTCAATATAGGATTAGTATTTCATCCTGGATGAAACCAGGATCAGATGTCTCCCCCCCCACCACCTTCATAACATAGAAGCTGTGTTTCATAAAGGTTTTTGTGAAATCACTAGGCATCTCCTCTTCCACTTAGGCCTTAATCAGAGTGGAAGTTCTACTGCAGGAACACTTGGGTGAGAGTCCTGGGCACTGACTACCTCCAACCAAACATATTCATGTTGAAAGAGAAACTCAAGCATACCACAGGCTACCACCATTAATCATAAAGTAGGTGTGTCACTGCAAGAAAAGGATGCCACTCTACCAGTCCCGATGTTCAAGGAGTGGTGTTGAGTTCCTACCCAACGTCCCAGGAAAGTTGAAAAACAACAGAATTTTGTAGTTTTCTGTAAGGAAACTGATTTTATTTAGAGAAACATGAAAAGATGCATGCTTTATAGGTATTGCCTAAACCAAACATCTTTGTGGCGATCAATTAAGAAAGGGATGGTAGCGTCATGATAGTAATGGCAACAAGGGTAAAGAGAGACTAGTTGGAAGTTTAACAGAGAGCCAAGGGAAAAAGAACAGAGAAGAGTTCTCTTTCGGTTGGAGGGAGCCTGAAAGACTGGAAACATCTTGAGTGTGTAAAAGGAGCCTAATTTAATTGGCTAGACTGTGAAGTAATTTATCCCTAATTAAACCACAGTCATTAATGAGGGTCAGAAAAACTGAATGCAAACCCATGCATATGGCAGATGAGATAAAGTTCACTGGACTAGTCCAGAGAAGTTAATAAACAAACATGTAACAGCAGTTCCCAGAACAAATAATCACAATCCAGGGTTGATACATTCTAATACCTAAACTGAAAATGTTTTAACAAATGTTACAAAACCAGCAGAAAAACAGACAAAAGAAACAAAGAAAATGTAGTCCATACATAGGGAAGACTGTAGGAGTTAGAAGCCATTTTTGAGGAGTTATAGGTTGCTGGATTAGGTAGAAAAAGATTTTGAATCTACTGTATTTTCAAAGAACTAAAGGAAAGCATCTTCCAAGAATTGTAGTAACATTGAAAGACATTGTCTCACCAAGCAAAATGGATACTAAATATACATATATAATTGTTAATGTATAAAACTATAATTTTGATTTTGTTATTCATAAAATTTGATATAAAACCCAATTATGGGGGCCATCACCATGGTGCAGTGGGTTAATCCTCCTCCTACAGTGCCAGCATCCCATCCCAGCTGCTTCTCTTCCAATCCAGCTCTCTGCTGTGGCCTAGGATAGCAGTAGAAGATGGCCCAAGTGCTTGGACCCCTGCACCCACGTAGGAGACCAGGAGGAAGCTCCTGGCTCCTGTCTTCGGATTGGTGCAGCTCCAGCTGTTGCGGCAATTTGGGGAGTGAACCAACAGAAGGAAGACATTTCTTTCTGTCTCTGCCTCTCACTGTCTGTAACTCTACCTTTCAAATAAATAAGTAAAAATCTCAAGAAAAACCAATTATGGGATGAGGGGTATAGAAGAAATCTGTTGTAGTGTCTCACAATTTTTGTTTTGTAAATTTAAAACTACTTTGAAATTAAATGTTCTTAAAAATTAAAATCCCAGTTATAAGTATGCTTACAATATTAAGTCTACTATTGCTTATTCTTAATTTTTTTATGTTTTTTTTTTTTTGACAGGCAGAATGGAAAGTGAGAGAGAGAGACACAGAGAAAAGTCTTCCTTTTTCTGTTGGTTCACCTCCCAATGGCCGCTGCGGCTGGCGCACTGTGCTGATCTGAAGCCAGGAGCCAGGTGCTTCTCCTGATCTCCCATGGGGTGCAGGGCCCAAGACCTGGGCCATCCTCCACTGCCTTCCTGGGCCACAGCAAAGAGCTGGCCTGGAAGACGAGCAACCGGGACTAGTATCCGGTGCTCCAACCGGGACTAGAACCTGGGGTGCCGGGACCACAGGCGGAAGATTAGCCTAGTGAGCCATGGCGCCGGCCCCCATACATCCCCTTAACCAAAATGGGATTTATTAGTATTCACAAATAACCTCAAATGGTGGAAATTTCATGTTAATATATTTTAATCAAAGCTTATTTTCTTATTATACAGCTTTATGGCTATTTAAAGTGGTGTGCTCCTAATGCTCAGTGCCAAAACTTTTCTGGGAAAATTCTTCGATACTCCCTGCCATTTCTCCCCTAACTACTGGTAAATAAACTCCTTAATCTATTATAATATGTGTGTATGTGCACATTTTTAATTTATTTTTAAATGATCAATTGTCATGTGTAAAAAAGGAGAAAAGCATGGACAAGACAAGGGGTTGTCTTGCTCATAAGAGAATCCAATAGAACTCTCCTTTTTTCAATTTTCAAAGCAAATTTTTTGAACTTCTGTGTAATTATGGGCATGGACTCTGTTTCATTGAGGGTACATTTAAACTGTAAGGAGGGACAGAGGTAGGGAGAGAAAATGAAATGGAGCAGAGGGAGAGAACTGATGATCATTCTATGTATATGAATTGGAAAAAATAACGTTTCAAACTATTTTTATTTTTGCTTTTTTATTTTAGTTCTTTGGTGTGGCCTAAAGGCACATTCCCAGTTTTCCCCATAGTATCATTTTAAACAAACTGTGTTTACCTATAATTTAATTCAATCACTATTCTAACTAAAAAAAAAAAATGGGGACATTAGTATTAACTTTTTTCTTATCCTCTTCATTCTTTCTCCTCTTCCTTTTCTTTTCTTTCCTCTTCTTTTTCCTCATTTTTCTATCTTTTTCCTCATCTTCCTCCTCTACTTTTTCCTCCTTTTTTTTTTTTGACAGGCAGAGTGGACAGTGAGAGAGAGAGAAACAGAGAGAAAGGTCTTCCTTTTGCCGTTGGTTCACCATCCAATGGCTGGCTGCCAATAGCAGGAGCCAGGTGCTTCTCCTGGTCTCCCAGGAGGGTGCAGGGCCCAAGCACTTGCGCCATCCTCCACTGCCTTCCCGGGCCACAACAGAGAGCTGGACTGGAAGAGGAACAACCAGGACAGAATCCGGAGCCCTGACCTGGACTAGAACCTGGTGTGCTGGCGCCGCAAGGCGGAGGATTAGCCTAGTGAGCCGCGGCACTGGCTGTCCTCCTTTGTTTAATGATTGTTTTTATTGCTAATTATTATTGAGCATGTACAAGGTGCTGGGTGCTGTAATGGTTTATGGTCATTATCTTCCTTATGACTTAGTACAATTTTACTAGGTACGTACTATTCTTAGTTTACAAATGAGGAAACTGAGCCAAAGAGATAATAAATTTGCCCATAGCCAACATATTATGGAGATGACTAATAAAATAAATGCAGCTGCCCAGTTTTCAGAAAGCCTCATTGATTATCATAGAATGATTTTTAAATAAATGTTTTCTTTCAAGTCTATTTTTTATTGACATATAATAATTGTTCATATCTCTGGGATGCAATGTGGTATTTTGGTGTGTATTGCTTAACAGAATAGTTATCTTATTAATCATCTCAAACCTGTATGATTTCTTTGCAATGAGAACATTCAAAACTCTATTTTATAGCTACTTTGAATTTTGTGGTAGAATATTTCTAACTATAATCACCTTTCTGTGTAATAGAACATCAGAATTTTTCCTCTTATATGACTGGTACTTTTTACCCAATTTGCCCTCAACCCTTCCTCATGACCCCTACCAACCATCTGCCTCAACTTCTAGTAACCACCGTTTTATTCTCTACTTCTATGAGCTTAGCCTTTTTAGAGTCCATATGTGAGTGAATTGATGAAGTGATTACCTTTTTGTGTGTGGCTTATTTCACTTAACATAATGCCCTCTGGTCCCATCCTTGTTGCCATAAATGAAAATAGCACTCTGGACAAACATCATGATATAGTACTTCCATCGCCAGCTATTTCTTAGCATTAATAGTTGAAACATGAACCACATATTGAAGATTTACTTTGCATTAGACATTGGAAGAAGGTGTTCCCTTGTGTTATTATTACACATAGAGGTTAAGTCACATGCCTAAATTCACATAGATAGCAAGTGGGAGATGGAGAATTAACCTAGACATTTTGACTTCCAGTGGAGTCATGGTAAGATATGGAGTTAGAAATTCTTCAGAGTGTAACTTATGCAATCAGAAGATATATATGAAGACACTTCAAATTTTTTTTTCAAAAAAATGAGACTTAAATGATAATACATGGTCACCATGAATGTTTTGAAGTACCCTCACAGATGGCTTCACAATGAGCTGTAAAAACACATAAATGATTAAAAAAATTTTATTTTTCCTCCTATAAATTATATAGTATTTGTTTCATTATTGAGTTTTAGACACTAAAATGTGTGCCTCTAAAAGTCCTGGGTTTCCTTCACTTCTTCAGATCTTTGCAATAAAGAGTGGGATAAAGTTCAACTCTAAATACTACAGCAAATTCCAAACCACAGTTAATTCTCATTGGTTCTCTCAGCACAATCCATTCCAAATCCCTGTTTTCTTCATCTACCACTTCACTAACCTCAATGGCTTATCTGATGGCGGGATTTAGGAACCCAGTCTTGAAAGATCTGAATCCCTATTTGCCATATCCATTCAGGCAGGTTCTCATATGTATTTTCCCTATTTGTGAAATAAACCAATAGTACATTAAAAACATTCTAGTTTCTGTACTAAACATGTACCACTCTCTTTTTTCAAAAAAAAAAAAAAAGATTTATTTATTTTATTTGAAAGGCAGATTTACAGAGAAGCAGAGGCAGAGAGAGAGAGAGAGAGAGAGAGAGAGAGAGAGAGGTCTTCTATTCATTGGTTCACTCCCCACATGGCTGCAATGGCCGGAGCTGCGCTGATCCGAAGCCAGGAGCCAGGAGGTTCTTCTGGGTCTCCCACGCAGGTGCAGGGGCCCAAGGACTTGGGCCATCTTCTACTGCTTTCCCAGGGCACACCAGAGAGCTGGATGAGAAGTGGAGCTGCTGGAACTTGAACTGGTGCCCATATGGGATTACCAGTGCTGCAGGTGAAGTATTAGCTTATAAGCCACAGAGCTGGCCCCTCAATGGTTAATTTTGATTATCTTTTAAAAAATACTTTAATGGGGCCGGTGCTGTGGCTCAGTGGCTTAAAAGCCCTGGACTGAAGCACCAGCATTCCATGTAGGCACTGGTTCTAGTTCCGGCTGCTCCTCTTCCAATCCAGCTCTCTGCTGTGGCCTGGGATAACAGTGGAGAATGGCCCAAGTCCTTGGGCTCCTGCACCTATGTAGGAGACCTGGAGGAAGCTCCTGGCTCCTGGCTTCAGTTCGGCGCAGCTCTGGCTGTTGCGGCCATCTGGGGAGTGGGCCAGTGGACGGAGGACCTCTCTCTATCTGCCTCTCTTCTCTCTGTGTAACTCTGACTTTCAAATAAATAAATAAATCTTTAAAAATATTTTTGATTTATATAAGGTGAATAATTTCATGTATTTCATACATACAAATTGAGGAGCATAGTGATGTTTCCCACCCTATACTCACTCCTACACACTCCTATGCTCCCTACTCCTTCCTTCCATATTCTTTTCTTTTTACAATGACATTCTTTAGGTTTATTTTATAATCATAAGCTTAACACTCCACTAAGTTAAGAATTCAACAAATCTTGAGAAAAGAACATTATTCCTCAACAGTAGACAAAAGGGCTATAAACAATAATTAAATCTCAAAATGTCAATTGAATTAATATATATTACTTTTTTGGTACTCTATGAGTTACAACAGATACAAGAAAACATATGGTATCTGTCTTTTTTGTGACGGGTTTATTTCACTATTGCACCCATTTTGTTGGGAAAGAAAAGATTTCATTCTTTTTATGGCTGAGTAGTCTATATGCACCACATTTTATTTATCCAGTCATCGGTTGATAGACATCTGGATTGATTCCATATCTTAGTTATTATAAATTGAGCTGCAATTAACATGTTAATGAGAGTATACTTTTTACAGTAATAAAGCAAAAAAAATCTATAGTGTCTTTATGGTAAATTTATGCTATCATGATTATTGTGTACTAAAGAATGATTGCTGTATACTATAGAGAAGTTATCAGAATTTTTTGTTTAATTTTGAAAATGAAGGGTCATTAAAAAGGAATTGTCCAGAGGGTATTTAAGTAGGGAATTTCAATAGATCAGTGTTAAAATACAATTTTACCTTAGAGAAATAAATCAGTAACCAAAAGACAAACATCATACGTTTTCTCTGATGTATGGTGTCTAAAAGATAATTAAAAATATAAGGATAAAATGGACATTTTATGATTTGATTATTATTTACAACCCTTGTCATTATTTCTGTGGAACAGTGATTTCTCTACTTTTTACTTGTTGAATATTATGGTTAGTGGTGCGTTAAATCTGTGATTATAAAGTAAATGAAAGGGTGTTATTGCAAAAATTAAACGGAAGGAAAGGAAAGGAAGGAAAGTTGGGGGATTGAGGAAGGGAAGGGGGGAAGAAGGGAAGTGTAGCTGTCTTAGAATTGTATCTAAAAAATACATGAAATCTCTTCTCTATATAAATAAAAATGAAAAGATACAGTTGTACCATGCTTAAGTTTATATATTCATTTAGTTTCTTTAAATGAATTCAGAGTTTTCTTTCTACTATAGCCACATGATGGCAACATAGATTTATTGTCACATTTTTGGGTAGTCAACCAATACAGCTAACATGGCATTTAGATTTTTCTTCATCTTAAAATATTCCAAGTATGAGAGGAGTCACTATCAAATTAATAAATATATAAAGGATTGACTGATCAGGATTGAAATGAAAAAGTAAAATATAAAGAATTCCCCAAATCAAAAACCCACTGTGTTCTATTAAAAGTCAGCATTATCAACACACAGTCCCATGAGTTTTGTTTCCTACTTACAGAAGTGAAAATCTCAAATGTTCCATATGCAGAACCAGATAATTGAATAGCCAACACCAGATAAAATAAGTACCTTCCTGGACTTCCAGATCTTCATAGTACAATTGTGAGTGTTTTAATACTGTCAATAGTTGAACTTATGAATTGATTTTAAAAGCCTCCTTGGAGCAGTTAAAGAGGAGATAAAGAAGGAAAGCAGGCTTTATTTGAAGATTTAGAGGAATACATATTAGCTGGTTTCAGAATAATTTTGACAAAGAATCCAAAGATCAATAAAATTAAATCTTTTCTGTCAGGGTAAAAATATTGGAGATTTCAATAAGCACTTCTTCAAGCATGTAAAATAGATGAACTGGGTTATGTATTTTGCCATGGACTGAGAACTAGAATTCATAATGATGCAAAGTGGCATTCTATTATTTTGATATTGGCCTAAAGAGTCTAACTAGGGAAGAGATTGTCTTTGTTTCATAGAAGACTTTTCTCAGCTACTTTAAGAGATATTGAAACCTTGAAAACATGACATGGTAGAAGCCAATACTAAATGGTCAACTGATCTGTATTCAGAATAAAATAAACATTGGTTTAGGAGTAGAAAGTGAGAGTGGGAAAAGTGAGATATCAGAGTTTAAAACTTGGGATTTGGGGGGCCTATTTGGCGATAATAAAGAGTTGTTGGGCTGGCGCCACGGCTCACTAGGCTAATCCTCTGCCTGCGGCGCTGGCACACTGGGTTCTAGTCCAGGTCGGGGCGCCGGATTCTGTCCTGGTTGCTCCTCTTCCAGTCCAGCTCTCTGCTGTGGCCAAGGAGTGCAGTGGAGGATGGCCCAAGTGCTTGGGCCCTGCATCCGCCTGGGAGACCAGGAGAAGCACCTGGCTCCTGGCTTTGGATCAGCGCGGTGTGCCGGCCACAGCGTGCTGGCCGCAGCGGCTATTGGAGGGTGAACCAACGGCAAAGGAAGACCTTTCTCTCTGTTTCTCTCTCTCTCACTGTCCACTCTGCCTGTCAAAAAAAAAATGAGTTGTTGGTGTTGAAATGGACAACAGTAGAGGATGAGATTTTTTTAATCTCAGTAATATAAGTAGTTTTTCATCATCTATCCCCATATTCATAGTAAGTCTACTAGAACACAAATGAGTTTTTAATTTGAGATTTTGGGTAGGATTTGAGATTTGAAGTTTTTCTGTGTAATGATTTATAGATTTGAGGTCTTCTTATCTAGAACTCAAAGAAGATAACAGCTGACTATCAGTTATAGCATTTTTAAAAGATTGATTTATTAATTTGATATTCAAAGTTACAGAGAGAGAAGGAGAGACAGAAAGAGAGAGAGAGAGAGAGAGAGAGAGAGAGAGAGAGAGAGAGAGGAATCTTCCATCAACTGATTCACTCCCTAAATGACTGCAACATCCAGGGTTGTGCCAGGTTGAAGCAAGGAGCCATGAGCTTCCTCCAGTTCTCCCTTGTGGGTGCAGGAGCTCAAGCACTTGGGCCATCATCAGCTGCTCTCCTGAGCACATTAGCAAGGAACTGATGGGAAGTAGAGCAGCTGGGACTCAAACCAGTGGTCATAGGGGATGTCAGCACTTCAGGCTTAACCCACAACTCCACAGCTGCAGCCCCCAGTTATAACACTTTAAAGCTTAGTGAAGCCAGACCAGAGCTACAAGTATCATATCGCTTGTTAGCTATGGAAAGTCTACCCTACTTCCAATTCCCCCCAAATTTGGAAAGCTACTACACCGAAAAGTCAAAAATGCTATTTAATAAACTGAGATAAAATTAAGATGAACTGTTTGCAAAAAGACACTGGTCATATGAAGTATCTTCATCAATCATTCATTCTGCAAATGTTTACTAAATGACAAAAGAAAGTCACTATACTAAGCATGACATATGAAGGTGCTAAAAACCCAAGGCTAGAAATCTAATGCAAATACATTAAAAATCACACAAATAGATTTATACCTACAAATTTATGTTTTAAAAGATAAATTGTTAGTGCTAGAGAATATTAGGTGGCAACAAAGTGATTGTGGATTCTATATGAAGTGATTCTATCAGAAGTGACATTTAAGCTAAGATTTGAAGGATGAGTAAGACTTTACCAAGCAAAGTGTGAACTAAATGGAAGAGATTTCCATTTTAAAAATATTGTCTTTAAGGAGTATCACAAATTTGGCAAAGATATCATTGTTCAATTCAAAGGTAATTAGGATGATTTTTTCACCTTCACATTGATATTCAGCACATATATAACATGTGTTTATGTATTCTATTTCATTTTCACTTACAAAGTGAAATAAATGAGTTCAAACCATAAGCTAAGTATTAGTCTTATTACTGGGCAAGGAAATTATAAATGAGAGTATTTTCTCCCAGGAATTCTAGTAGGGTGTTTTTGGGTGAAGGGACATGATAACCCTTCATTGGAGATGTATGTTAAGTTTTGTCTTTGGCATCTCCAAATTGCTAAGATGTCTGGAAAGCTGTTTGATAAAGTTTTTTTCTTGATTTCTTTTTCTTTTCAGATTTTTTGAAAATGTAGACCTGCAAAACTATTGCCTCTGAGGTTCTTTCAAGGGAATGAATTTTTTTATGAAAGACCAACAAAAAGAATAAAATTTGGCATCATATTAAAAGGCCATAACTCATTTTTTGTACTGAATTATCTTCAAAGTTTTCATTAACAACAGATTTCTTATCACCAAAGTCAATTTCAAAATTGGAAACATAACAACTTTCTCCCTTGTAAAAAGGTAAAACTTTTTTTCTTTTTAATCTTTTATTTATTATTTTTCTTTTTTAATCCTTTCAAGAACTAAAGCCTGTAAGTAGGAGTTTATAAAATACATTTCTGAAATTGGAGTGCACTTAAAATTCAAAAGCAACACCTGAATCCATGCTAAATATGAGAAAAAATCAATAGTTGGAAATAATTTCCAAGTGTACTTCTTTCATTTTTACAAGTTCTGAGCATACAATGACTTATTACAAAAAGACATCACTGTGGAATTGTTCATATTCAGGAGTGTCTTATCTCAGACTTGGATCATTTATAATCATTTCATAAATTAGTAGCTGCTCTGCCAACTTTAACCAGTAACCTTGACTTAGTTTATTGATGATGCTTCTGAGAGATAAAAGCATAAAATGATAATGAGGACCATTTTCATCAAAGCAATATTTATTGGGCACTATTGTGTTATAGATACAGGGAAAAGTTACTTAATACTTTTATAAAATTGACCAAAATCAACCAATCAGGAAACTCAATTTAGGCAATTTCTCTGAGATTCATTATTGTTAGCATCAGATGTGGAAGGGATATATTTATCTGAGATGAATAGACTTTTTTCTAGTATCATAACCTCATTCTTGTATTAAAGTATTCATTATGAATTTCAGAATAATATTCTATACTTTTCAAATTCTAGTTCTGTTTCCCACCCCATTCCAAATTCCAACATTAGTGGCACCACTGTGCCCGCCCCCCTTTTTTGACAGGCAGAGTTAGACAGTGAGAGAGAGACAGAGAGAAAGGTCTTCCTTTTCCGTTGGTTCACCCCCCCAAATGGCCGCTATGGCCGGCGTGCTGAGGCCTCAGGTGTGCTGTGCCAATCTGAAGCCAGGAGCCAGGTGCTTCCTCCTAGTCTCCCATGCGGGTGCAGGGCCCAAGCACTTGGGCCATTTTCCACTGCCTTCCCAGGCCACAGCAGAGAGCTGGACTGGAAAAGGAGCAACCAGGACAGAATTAAGTGCCCCAACCGGGACTAGAACCCAGGGTGCTGGCGCCGCAGGTGGAGGATTAGCCAAGTGAGCCACCAGCCACCCTTTTAAATTACAAAGCAACCATTTCTTCTGAGATAACGTTCTACAACACTTTTGTCACCATGAAATGTGGGAATGATTTAAATCTAGGAATAGCATATTCCACTTCTATTTTGAGCAAGCAAAGGCACCTTTGGGCACCAGGTGAAAATCTTCTGTTTAGAGAAGCTTTAGGGAAAAATGTTAATTAAGGAAGACAAAGGAAATCAGTAAATAAAGAACCAAACAAAGGAAATGAAGTCCAAGAAAGGGAACAAATATCAGATCTAGACATATGAAAGCATTAATGCTCATCAAATGAACTGCTATCTTTTATTTTCTTAGTCTATTCTTCAAACCAACTACCCTGACTTCATAGATTCTCCTTCATCTTATCCTTGTACAGCAATTTTAGATAGTACAAAAAGCTAGTGCTAATTGTGTCCTAATGTATATTTCATTCTCTTACCAAGTAATCAAGTGAAGTAGCACAAAGAGCAGAGATTTTGGACTGAGACAGGTCTGAGTTCAAGTCCATGTTCTTGAACTTTTTAACGTTTCTGAACCTCAATTTCCTTAAATAAAAATGTGATAATGACAACATACTGAAGTGTTATTGGAACTAACATCTCCCTTTGTGGAAACCGCACCAGAAGTATTGGCACATAAGAAATAATATCTGTCCTTATTCATTATCCTCTATAGTACTTAGTAGTGTGGATCACATCGTACATCCTCAGTGCATTGCTGGTTCTTTCACAGTACAACTGATGGCAGATTGCAGAGATGCACTAACTCTCAGAGTAATAAGAAGTCAGTAAAGTCACAGCTTTTTCTTTAGAATCATTGCAGAAGATACCTTTGAGACACTCAGGTTAAAGATTGTTTTCTCCTAAAAGGATATCTGCAAAATTGCATTAGTTTTTCACATTCAACATTTTAATGCAAACATTGCTTTCCAGAGAAGATTTATTTTTTGACAGGCAGAGTTAAACAGTGAGAGAGAGAGAGAGAGAGAGAGAGAGAGAGAAAGAGAAAGGTCTTCCTTCCGTTGATTTAACCCCCAAATGGCCGCTACAGCCGGTGCTCTGTGCCAATCCGAAGCCAGGAGCCAGGTGCTTCTCCTGGCCTCCCATGGGGTGCAGGGCCCAAGCACTTGGGCCATCCTCCACTGCACTCCTGGGGCCACAGCAGAGAGCTGGACTGGAAGATGAGCAACCGGGACAGAATCTGCCGCCCCAACTGGGACTAGAACCCGGGGAGCCGGCCTCCATAGGATTAGCCTAGTGAGGGCCTCCAGAGAAGATTACAGGAAGGGTAGTTCAAATGGCACAGATTCTAGAAACCATGCTATCACGGAGTGATGAAAGAAAAGTGGGATGATTTTTCTCAAGGGAGATTTAAACATTCATCAGGTATTTGATGAGGCACCATATTGATGAGAGGAAGAAAACAAAGTATATTGTTACAACAATAAAACTAAAAGAACAATTTATAAGGTGGCAGAATCTTCTATTTTTCTTTCAAAAAGTAGCCAGGTGACTAATTTTATATCACTGAAGATATTGCAGTACAAGCTACATAATGACTATCAATAATACCAGATAAGAGGATGGACTTGGTGGACATCATTTCCCTAAATTCTGATTCTATTGTTGTCAATGATGAGAACATCTTGGCTCAAAATAATAGGCAGATAAATTTCAAAGGTCAAGATGTCTTCCTATGCATAAAAGAAGTAACATATTTCCTGGCTTCTTGCTGGGAGGAGAAAAGGCACAAGGACTTCCCCTAATTTAAACATAGTCTAGGCCTGATCTCGCATGCTATACTGAACTACAGAATCCTAAGAAAATATGCTTATTGCTGCAATAAAATGTACTTTAATATATAATTTTTTATCAGAGGTAAACACACATAAGAAATCTTTATTAAGTCTATTGAGACAAAACTCAGACCTAAACATTTCATCAGGAAACTTGAAACTATAAAAAATTGATATTGTATATTTGAAAGAGAATGAACTAGAAATTCTGGAATTTAAAAATACAACAATCAAATTGGAAGTGTTTATAGTTCAATAATATTCTCTAATAAAGAAGTATTCCCTGGTGAAAAAAGACAGGTGAATCTTTTTTTCACCTTTGCATGCCATTCTTTTATCTATCCTTCAGATTTTTCTTATTTTTTTAACTTTTATTTAATAAATATAAATTTACGAAGTACAACTTTTGGATTATAGCAGCTTTTGTCTCCATAAACTCCCTCCCACCCACAGCCATCCCATTTCCCACTCCCTCACCCATCCCATTCTTCATCACGATTCATTTTTAATTATCTTTATATACAGAAGTTCAACTTAGTATATACTAAGTAAAGATTTCAACAGTTTGCACTTACACAGACACACAAAGTATAGAGTACTGTTTGAGTAGTAGTTTTACTATTAATTCACATAGTACAACACATTAACGACAGAGGTCCTACAAGGGGAGCAGGTGCACACTGACTCCCATTGTTGATTCAACAATTGACTCTCTTATTTTTGACGTCAGTAATCACCCGTGGCTCTTGTCATGAGCTGCCAAGGCTATGGAAGCCTCTTGAGTTCACCAACTCCGATCTTATTTAGACAAGGTCATAGTCAAAGTGGAAGTTTTCTCCTCTCTCAGAGAAAGGTACTGCCTTCTTTGATGGCCTGTTCTTTCCACTGGGATCTCACTCACAGAGATCTTTCATTTAGGTCATTTTTTTTTTGCCACAGTGTCTTGGCTTTCCATGCCTACAAAATTCTCATGGGATTTTTAGCCAGATCTGAATGCCTTAAGGGCTGATTATGAGGCTAGAGTACTATTTAGGACATTTGCCATTCTATGAGTCTGTTGTGTATCCTGCTTCCCATGTAGGCTCATTATCTCCTTTTTAATATATAATTTGAAAGATAGTAATGTCTCATTGACAGCAATGGACTAAGATCTTATGTGACATTATCAAGAATATTTTCAAAATGAATAAAAAAATACATGTACATATTGAATGATGCAGCTAAGTTATTGTAAGAATGAATGTTACCTCTGATTCTTGCAATCCAAGAACAATTGCTCAGAAATGCTAAATATCTGTATTATTCAAATATAGTACATATGAGCTCAAAAATTAAAGGCAATAGAATTATGTAAAACTTTTAATAAATATGTTTATAGTTTAAATTACCAATTTTACTCGCTTTATTGCCTATAAAGTAGTTTGTTCCTAGAAAATTATGCATTTACTTCAAATAATCATCATTTGAAAAATTCATACCACAGAAACATGTTCCTTTTATGGTTGGCACAGCTATTTCCTTCAACAAGCTATGTTTCACTTGTAATAAAATTTAATTATATTAAGAGTGTGTTAATATTTTCCTATTATAGATTTAATGACCTTGCTATCATAGTTTGTTCTGTTGCAGAACAATTGTGAAGTTATCTCCTTAGCTTTAATCATTTCAGAAGTGTTTTATATTATTTTCTACTCTAAAACTAAAAAAAGCCAATTCAGCCAGAGCTATACAAAATAGAAAAAAAAAGAAAACCTTTGTGAACTGTGGCTGTACAGACATTAACTAAAACTATTCAGGATCTCTTAAGAATTATAATTGGATTAAATTATTCATTATTCTTTTCCTTTCAAATTTTCAAAGTAAGTGCCCAAATAGTACTTTTATTCGACATGAGATAACTTGACCTATTGGTCTTCATAGGCCCAAGTTTATGATTTTTCTAAGGTGAATTCAGCAAACAAATCCTAGGTTGTTTTACTAGAAAACATGCATGGCTTTAATAAAATCTCTTGAGATGTGTGATAATTGACATCTTTAAAGATGCATATCTTAAAGACTCATTTTTGCTTCTTAGTACTCATATTTTCTCCTGCTGTCCATTTGTGGATCTCTCTGAGCATGCATGAACGTTACACACATAAACAGTACCACACAAAATGAAGCTAGTATTAAACACAGCACCATTAGTGTCCTATTATCATCTATATATTTCCATACTAAACTTGCACCTCTGGGTAAATCTCCTATCCAATCCTGCTCAATATTTCTGAAAATAGATGACAACATATTCTTGTCATAAACAAACAAGAGATGTTTTACTTTAAATAGTCACAAGACATCTCCCTTGTTCCTCCCTGACTCCAGTTTCCAGATGTGTAAAATTCAATAAGTAGAATGAAATACAATTAATTAATGTGCATTTATGTTATTGAACATTATTTGTTCAAGTAAATTATTTCAAGACATTTCACAACTGAATTAATGCTAGTTTATATTAATGAAAATCATATTTCCTTTGACTTTAAATTATGGAAATATTTCTTTGTGAAATCCTTTGAAGAAAAATGAACATCATTTTAAGACAAAATACTATGCACGAAACTGAATTTTGCAAGTAGAAAAAGTAAATGGTGATTATAACGTTATAAAATTAAGTCGGAGCAGGCGCTGTGGCGTAGCGGGTAAAGCCACGACCTGTAGTGCTGGCATCCCACATGGGTGCAGGTTTGAGTCCCAGCTGCTCCACTTCTGATCCAGCTCTCTGCTATGACCTGGGAAAGCAGAAGATGGCCCAAGTCCTCAGGCCCCTGCACCCGTGTGGGAGACCCTAAAGAAGCTTCAGGCTCCTGGCTTTGGATCAGCAGGGCTCTGGCTGTTGCAGCCATTTGGGGAGTAAACCAGCAGATGGAAGACCTTTGTCTCTGTCTCTCCCTCTCTCTGTCTATGACTCTACCTCTCAAATAAATAATAAAATCTTTAAAAAATAAATTAAGTATATTCTTACTTTAGTTTTAGTATTTCATTTTACTATTTCAGTTTTTAGTTTTGATTTAATTTTTTGACTTATGAATCACATAAAATGGGAATTGATTGCTATTTTCTTGTCTGGAAATCTAGGTTTCCACTCCACTTCTAACACTTCTGAATCAGGGGAATTCACCATTATGTTAGTCTTGGTAGCAGGCAAGCCCTGTTTCTCAAGGAAGAAGGTAACTGGGTCACCTGATCATTTTAGTTAGAGTATGAGCACATTTCTTAGGCACAACCAGCTGAATATTCCTGTCTGAAATTTATGGCTTCCAAAGAGGGATGGAGAAGTATGTTTAATCAAGAAATTGCGCATTGAGACATAAACTGCCTTGAGTTCAGTGAAAATGGGCTCAAGTGTCCAGCAGCAGCAGTGTTCAATAAAGGGTGCACTATTCTCAGAGTCCATTGGTAAGAATCTTGAGCTTTGTCTACTTTGTCAATTTTCTGACTCTGGTTCTCTGATTTCCCATAGATAATGTGAGTACTCAAAAATCCTTTCACTAAATCAATTTCCTGATCAAGTTAGTTTTTATTTTTGTGGCCTCTAGAAAACGACACGACAATTACCTAAGTAAGTGGCAGAGGTGAGTTGTAGGCATCAGACACTCGGGGGGATATGAGGGAGCTGTAGCATGGCACTCCAGTGTGGAATGCAGGCATTCCAAGTGGCGTCAGCACACTGAGCCCCAACACTTACCCCAAGAGAAAAATATTTGATTTGTTACTCTTCTACAGAGTCCTAATTTTATCCCCATTCCAATTAAGCACCAGCCAGTGATTAGAAAAACTAATTTTAAATCAACCATCCTTTTTTCCTGAATATCAGAGAATATTCTAACTGCATCTGTGTATACAGCATGAGAATTCAAGAAAGAATTCTACACACTATTTTTGGACCTATATCAGTTGTGGATAGGACAATCCATTTGGTTACCCATGAAGTAAAAAACAACAACAACAAAAGAATATGAGGGGCTGGTGCTCTGGCATAGTAGGTTAAGTCTCTGCCTGCAGGCACCAGCATCTCATATGGGTGCCGGTTCAGTTCCAGGTTGCTCCACTTCTGATCCAACTCTCTGTTAGTGGCCTGGGAAAGCAGTGGAGGATGGCCCAAGTGCGTGGGACCCTGAACCAGTGTGGGAGTCCTGGAAGACGCTGCTGACTCCGGCTTCGGATCGACCCAGCCCTGGCCTTTGCAGCCACTTGGGGAGTAAACCAACAGATGGAAGACCTCTTTCTCTGTCTCTCCCTCTCTTCTCTCTGTAACTCTGCCTCTCACATAAATGAATAAATAAATAAATGCTCTAATATGAACTTTTTTGAAAATATGATAACAAATATACCTTCTCCCAGGAAAAACTAATGATTGAATTTATTTCTGTGGATTACACAATACCATTGGCCTACTTAGGGATTCATGGATACCACGGATCCATAAGTTTGTGTAAGTATACTGGGGAGACAAATCTATTTAGCCATATCTACTAACAAAGCTTATAACCATGTTATATATGTAGACAAGAAAAAAGGCATTTTGGTAATCTCCATCTTTCTTCCTCAATGATAAAGTTGTTTAAAGCATATATTCTCTCATAATGTAGCCAATAAATTTCAGTAAGAAATAATCTCGTCTGTGTTACTTTCTAGTTGGTTTGAAAAGTTCCTTTGTGATGTGTTTCTTCTGGCAATATATTTCTTTTAATTTCCAATAAGGAATTGGGAATTTTTTTACTCACTTTAATTTATAGTTATATGGATTATAATTAGATAAAGTAGTCTGTCAAATCTCTACTCTTTAAAATGTATTAAGACTTTCTTATTTCCTTTGCTATTCATGGCTATACAAATATGAAAGATTTTTTTTTGGTAGCTGTGCTACAGATAAACGAAAGGAATAAGATATGCTCTATACATTTCTTATATCTGTAAATTTTACTATTTATTTTCTCTTTGTCATTAATGTTATATCTTAGAGCTCTAAATCGGACATCAAAGCAGATATTTGTGGCACACGTGTGACTGTGGGGGAGGGACAGGAGTTTGGCCAGGGATATGCAAGTTAGCCAGGCACCTACTCTACTGCTCTTAGAGAAGTGGAGGTCTACAAGATGGGCGTTTTAACCAGACAATCTGTGTCTTTTGGAGTATCTGATAAATTATGAAATGTGAGAAAATCTACTGCCCTACCTTGATTGCTGAAGAAAGAGATATGGAGGAGGTTACAGGAGGAGTAGTCATTCTAGGTCACATAAGGAACAGATAGTTCATCTCAACTTAAGCCATCAAGGGAAGCTGTTTTCATTTCTAGCAATAAGCATCCAAAAAAGAATGGAGAAAAATGCCTTGCATCCATGAAAGTATCAGAACCATAAATTGTTTGGGAATAAATATAGCAATGAAGACAGAAGGTGTCTGTCTATGAAGAAAACCGTAAACTCATGTTGAAATACAGAAGAAATAAGCTAATTGTAAGACATGTCATGTCTGTACTCAGGAAGACTGAATATCATAAAAATGTAAATAGGACTTGTGAAATACTGGAAATGGGATCGGTGGGTCAAACAGCATGTATATCTTTCATTTTGATAGTCACAATCACAATGCTCTCGAAACTGGCTGTGGAAATCACCTTCACCAATCTATTTCCACACATCTTTTTCAGTAGTGTACCATTAAATGTTTTAATCTCTTTAATCTCTGGAGACCCAGTAATTAAATACTAACTTGAATATTTTACTTTTAATATGAATATAGTTTTATTGAATGATGATTATTTTTTTCATATATTTAAAATCATATGTGTTTCTTTCCCCTGAAAGCATTTCCCTTTTAATGTTTTTAAACTTTTTATTTCCATATCAAAAAATGTGCTTTTCAATAATTAAAACCGTTTGAACAAAAAATTGGCACTCTGACTAAAGTGCATTTCACAGCTCGTAGCCAGAGGGGAGATGGGGGAGGCAGTCATGGCCTTCGTTGTCAGTAGTTCTCTAGCCTTTAATGTGAAAGAGGCAACACAGTCTTTTAAACTTGATCCAGTCTTTTTGCATCTTACAAAGTGAAGCTGCTAAAAGGAGTAAAATAAGAAACTAACGCCTGCGGAATGTACAGTGCGTATTGGCGGTGCGTGCCTCATTGCAATTTGCCTGCTTGCTTCTCCTGTTCAATTGTTTCTTTTGAAGGCAGTGGATTTTCCTCTCGTGTGTCTGTGTTTTTCAGTTTCACCTTACTGAATATCTTCATCTCAGCCATTTTCTATTTGTTTGACAGTTGCCGAGGCAGAAGAGCCAGGCCGGCAAATGCGCTTCGTCCAGGTCTGCCACACACGTGGACGCAGGGGCCCAAGCACTTGGACTACCTTGTCCTGATTTCCCAGGTTCATTAGCAGGGAGCTGAATCAGAAGTGGAGCAACTCAGAGCCCAATCAGCGCCCATATGGGACTCCTGGGTGGCAGGCGGTGGCTTAACTGCTAAGCCACAGTGCTGGCCTCTATAATCATTTTCTTATTCTGTGCCCATCACAGGTTTTTATAATGGGTCATGAGTATTTGTATAAACTCACAAAATGTATTTATATACAAAGGAACTACTCCTTGATCTAACATATGAATACAAATATTTTTCTCAGTTTTTATATTTATTTTGTGTATATGAATGTACTGTGTGTATTTTCCATGTATACACAGTTTTTATTCTATATTTTCTGGCTATTTTAGTTTCTTATTAATTTATGTAGTTATTTTTGGCATGTGTTAAAATTTTTTTATTATGACATTAGAAATAAAAAAAATTCTTCTGCACTTCTTTCTAATAGTTTTACGTTTCTGCTTTTTTGAAAACATTTGCCACTTTAATTCAACTATAATTGCATCAGAGATAAAGGAAATAGGAATCCTGTACTAATTTATTTCTCTGGAAGTATATAAAATTGTGTCAACATCATAATGAGATCAATTCATCTTTTCCCACTGACTTAAAATGCCAAATTTGTTTCATAATAAAATTTTGGAATTTTTGGAAGAATTTTGGAAGAATTTTGAAACTATTTTTGGATTATTTTGTTCCTTGGTCTATATGTTTATGCACCAAAAGCACATGATATTTTATATATGTGATATTTTATATTTATGTTTTATATATGGGATATTATATGTTTTATCTATATCTATATCTATATGGTAAGAGAGAGAGAGTGAGAGAGATTCCATTCGCTGGTTAACTTTCCAAATGCCCACAATAGCCAGGCTGGGCCAGGTTGAGGCCAACAGGCCAGAACTCCATCTGGTTCTCCCACATGGATGACAGGGAGCAAGCACTTGAGCCATCATCTGCTGCCTTCCAGGATACATTACCAGGAAGCAGGATCAGAAGCAAAATATTTTAATTATAAAGTAGTGCTTAAGAATACAGACCCTTGGGAGATAATCCAAATGCAATTCCTGGTTCTAACATTTAGCAATTGAGTATATCACTTAACCTACATAAGCATTAGTGTTCTTAACAGTAAATGGACATATTTATATCAACTTCATAGACTTCTCTGCCCACAGGCATGTGATTGACTAAGGGACAGAGCAGGGTAGAAGTGCTTATGAGTTGAAGTCCCAAACAACTCTCAACCACTGATGGACAAATGTAAATGATAAATATTCCATATTTTTCAACATTCAGTGTGATAACTCTGAGATGTGTTCTAGGCAGTCTTTTAGAGAACATTGAGAGAATCCCAGTTGTCAGCAGTTGTAACTTGTTCCTTACCAACATGACTTCTTTTCCCTCTTTTGCATCTCATTTCCCTTCCTCAGAGTGCATCGTGTGATTACTTATGAAATAAATTGCCTGCGATGAAATATTTGTTTTAGGATCTTCTTTGGGGTAATCCAACTTAAAACATGTCTATCCAAACATTTAATTTCTCCATTAATAGCAAAGCCAAGTATTAATTTGTAGTATCCAACTCAGTAATTATTTTTATGGACTTAATACAAAAGCGAAAATAAATAAATTTAATTTATTCATGTTACTGGAGGAATGTTTGCACCATCTTCTGTGATTTGAAGGTGTCCCCCCAAAAAATGGATGGGAAACTTAATTGCATTTTTAACAGTGTTAACAGGTGGAAACTTTAAGATATGATTAGGCCATGAGGTCTCTGCCCTCATGAGTGGATGAATGCCATTGTTGTGGCAGTATGCTCATTTTCACAGGCATAAGTTCCTTATAAAAGGACAAGGTCAGCCCCCTTCTACTCTCTCTCATCTTCTCTTTGCCTTTCTGCCATCTACGGTGGGAAGACACAGCAAAACGTCCTTTGCCAGATGTTGGACCCTTAATCTTGGGCTTTTCAGACTCCAGAATTGATTTCCAATGAATTTTTGTTCATTGCAAATTGTCCATTCTATGATTCTCAGTTATAGAAGTACAAAACAGACTCAGAGACCATCCCATATGAGACATGAGCTGAAACCATTTCCAGTTAATGTCCTAGCACTTTTAATTTTGTGAAGTAATAGGAAATTGTATTATTCCAAAATTCCTTTCTGTCACAGTTTTTGTCATTTGGGAAATATCCACTTGATGGTGACACTCAAAAGATCAACAATCACACGTGGAAGATGTTCATAGTTAATATTCATGTTCATAGTTCACATAAATAACATGTTATACACAGTGCATAACATAAAAATGCATGTTAAGGTAATAAATGTTTGGCGGTTGGTATCAGGAATGAAAATGAAATAGTTTTTGTTTGATGGGATAATTGTATTCTATTTTAAGACTAATATATAGCTAGCTTTTCAAATTTGAAAGGCCAACAGACAGTCACATCCATTTTCTTCCTCTGTGGGTTATTACATGCAAGCAGAGAGGTACTTTTGCTTAATAAATGGCTTGTTTTTGTAATAATATAAATAAAATGGAAGTATCCGTATTGGGAGACTTATTTCACATAGCTGTTTGTGCAGTCAACTGATAAATAGTTTGAGGTGATTTATTTTTTCTAGTAAAAGCAGTCGAGTGGAGGGGCTGAATTGTCCTGCTGTTAAAGGGAGTACCACCTACAGGCTTCCTTGCTTCTGCCAGTTCTTACCAAGTGTTGTGTATGCAGTAGTATCAAAGACAAAGAGTGAAGTGCTGTCAGTAATTAAGGTAGTGAGTATAATACAGAAAGGTGAAACAAATAAATCAAATAACTGACAGTAGAAGACATAGGACCTCTTTGAAAGAAAGATATGATCCAATCTTAGTAGTATAGGCAACAGGGTTACCATATTAATGTAAAGCTTTTAATGGATTTGAAGGCATGTTTGCAAATGTTTCTCTCCTAACTGATTCTAATGGTTTCTCCAGGAAACAAATGAAAAAAAAACTTAATCAAAAGGCAGAGAGAGATATAGACAGAGATAGAGATAGAGATAGAGATAGAGATAGAGACAGAGAGAGAGAGAGAGAGAGAGGCAGTAGCAGAGTTAAAATTAGAGGTTGAGGTAGATTGAGAGGGAGAGAGGGAGAGAGAGAGAGAGAGAGTGCCTATATATTGGTTCACTCTCCAAATGCCTGAGGTGGCCCCAGCTGGGCTGTTGCCAAGACCAGAGATAGAAAACTCAAACTAAGTCTCCCATATGGGTGGCAAGAAACCAACTACTTTAGCCATCACTGCTGCCTCCTAGATCCTACATTAGCAGGAAGCTGAAGTCAGTCTCCATCCAATTTCCAATTTATTTAGCTTTTCCTGCCCAACTGTTTATAGATTCAGTATTTGTTTATAAGATTTTACTTTCTTCATTCTACACTGAATATTATCTTTCCAACTAGTTGCCTTGAGGGGGTGACTGTGAAGCCAAGGATAACTAAATCACTTTTAAAGAATCATTTTTTTATTTCTCACATCCATATCCATCTATTAATACTCATAGATCTACCTTCAAAATGTATTGAGAATCTCCACATGTCTCAGCACCTTTATGCTATCACCTTGGTCCTAGCAGTAATCATCTCTAACCTAGAATACCACAGTAGTTACAGAACTCAACCCGTAGGCTGATCCTTCCCCCTGCAGAACATCTATCCTAAGTAGATAATCCAGCATGACACTTTATTTTAATTGAACAGTTATTAAATTGCTCACCATGATGCTTTGGAGTAGTTATTATAGAATGACTAAATCTAGCTAATTAATGTACACATGACCTTATGTAGTTAATTTTGTGGTGCTTTGAGGGGATGATGAAATTTCATTTGGTCAGAATTATCCTGTTAAATATTAAATCAGATTAGTTGACACTTTTATTGAAGCCTTCTAAAAGTTTCCCATTTCACTGAAAATAAAATCCAAAATATTTTTTAAAAATATTTATGTATTTGAAAGAGAGATCTTCCATTCACTAGTTCACTCCTCAAATGGCCACAATAGGCAATTCTGAACAGGCTGAAAGGCAAGATCCAGAAACTACATCCAGGTTTCCTAGGAGCATAGAAGGGGTCCATGTACTTGGGACGTCTTCCTCGCCTTCCCAGGAGTATTATCAAGAAGATGGATCAGAATTGGTGCATCAGGAACTTTAACTGGTGCTTCAGTATCTGATGCTAATGCACTCACTGAACAAATATAGTTGAGCACTCACGGACAAGGCAAAGGATAGGTGCTGAACTGGGCTGAACAGACTTGGTGTTTGCAGTTACGGAGCTCAACAGTTCTAAGTGGGGCAGACAAGTAAGAAACACAGAGAAAAGCAAAAGTTTCCATTGTTTTGCATGAGAGTGTTTCCAACATAGACTTGGGGATGTCAGGGACAGTTTCCAAAAGGAATAGATCTCCATCTTAAAGGAAATCACAGCCCACAGCCTTTACCACCCTAACTAGGACACAGTTGCTTGTGAAAGATGTGTCATAAATAATTACACAGAAACAACAAGCCAAAATAGTAGTAATCGCTACAGGGAAAATAGAACACGCAGTTGATTTATTTATCTTACATTTGAAAGAAGGCTGGCACTTAACTAGACGAAAAGGTAATATATGGATACACATGTTTCATGAAGAAGGACTGTCACATGCACATGGCCAGATGCAAGAAAGTGTATCGTGCAGGCAGGAAATTACACGTAGTTTAGTATCAGTGAAGTGTAATGGTTAAAGCAGAGAGTGCAAAGGGATGAGGCAGATGGAACTAATAGAGTACGAATTACATAAGGCCCTGTAATGGAAAATCATTGAAAGGTTTAAAGTATAGGACTTATATAATCGAATTTACACTTCAGAAAAATCATTAGAGCTGTAATGTAGAGCACTAATCATATGGAAGCAAAACGAGATTCAAGCATTCTAGTTAGATTGCAATAACCTCAGTGAGAGATGATGGTCTAGACTAGGGTAGACCAATGTAGTCAAAGATATATTAATGGATTCAATATACTTCTGAGGTAGAACTAGCAGTACATGAATACTGCTTGCATACAGGGTTAGAGGAAAAGCAGAGAATAATCTCTGGCTCCAAGATTGCAGGGTTAATCAACTGCATGAATATTGAGTCTGAACACAAAGAAGAAAAGAAAGAGAAATAAGTTTTGGGGGAAAGGTAACACACTCTTTTTGGGACAAAAAGAGGGGTTGTATATTCCCTGTCCTATGTATGGTCAGTTGGCCTCTGAATGTATGTATCATTGATATAGATAGTCCTTAAGCACACAGACAGTTTCCTTGAGTGTCTGGGTCTCCTTACTTCTCCATTGATCTTTCATGTCCAGTCCACTTCAAGGTAGCTCGGAAGTGCTGGAGAATTCACTGTACCAAAGGCAATTAGAAAACAAGCACACTGGCAGATAAGAATGTATGCGTGCTTTCCATAACCTGCATGTGAGTCAAACATGACGGAGCCAGCAAGGGTGTCTTAGATATAATAGCCAAGAGAATACCTGGAGGGACAAGGGGAGGCTGTGAAGGAAAGAGGCAATTGTATTGCCAGATGCCTCGGCACTTTGTGTGGAGTTGCAATTAACCAACCAGAATAGATAGCATTTATTCTTTCAAAGTGTATGTATGTGTATATTGAAGAGTATTAAAATAAGAGAAACAAATATATACATACATGCACACACACACACACACACAGAAAGAGAGAGAGAGAGAGAGAGAGAGAAGTTTTCCACCCACTGATTCACTCCGCAGATGCCCGCAAAGGCCAGAGCTGAGCTGATCTGAAGCCAGCAGCCAGGAGCTTCCTCCAGGTCTCCCATGAGGGTGCATGGGCCCAAAGTCTTGGAGCATCTTCTACTGCTATCCCAGGCCATAGCAGAGAGCTGGATCGGAAGTGGAGCAGCTGAGACTCAACCACCACTGCAGGCAGCGGTTTTACCTGCTACGTCACAGTGCTGACCCCCTCCACAGATTTTTAAGAGAAAGTATCAGAAAACCTGGAAAACATCATGCTGAGTGAAATAAGCCAGTCCCAAAGGGACAAATATCACATGTTCTTCCTGATCGGCAAAAACTAACCGAGCACCAAAAAGGAAACCTGTTAAAGTGAAATGGACACTATGAGAAATGATAACTTGATCAGCCCTTGTCCTGACTGTTGATGAACAACTTAATACGTTATCCCTCTTAGTATTTTTTGTCTATTCTACTTAATACTATTGGTTTAATTCTGTAATTAATGCACAGTAATTCTTAAGTGATAAAACTTAACTGAAAAGTGATCCTTCTTAAATATAAGAGTGGGAATAAGAGAGGGAAGAGATGTGCAATTTGGGACATGCTCAAGCTGACTTGTTCCAAATGGCAGAGTTAGAATCATACCAGGGGCCAACGCCGTGGCTCAACAGGCTAATCCTCCGCCTTGCGGCGCTGGCACACCGGGTTCTAGTCCCGGTCGGGGCTCCGGATTCTGTCCTGGTTGCCCCTCTTCCAGGCCAGCCCTCTGTTGTGGCCCGGGAGTGCAGTGGAGGATGGCCCAAGTGCTTGGGCCCTGCACCTCATGGGAGACCAGGGAAAGGCACCTAGCACCTGGCTCCTGCCATCGGATGAGCGCGGTGCGCCGGCCGCAGCGCGCCATCTGCGGCAGCCATTGGAGGGTGAACCAATGGCAAAAGGAAGACCTTTCTCTCTGTCTCTCTCTCTCACTGTCCACTCTGCCTGTCACAAAAAAAAAAAAAAAAGAATCATACCAGGGGATTCCAACTCAATCCCATCAAGGAGGCATGTACCAATGCCATCTCAGCAGTCCAGTTGATCAATTTCAGTTCACAACTGATCATAATGATAGGACTAAGAATCAAAGGGATCACATAAACAAGACTAGTGTCTGAAAATACTAACCGATAGAACAAAAAAGGGAGAGAATGCTCCAACATGGGAGGTGGGATACACAGCAGACTCGTAGAATGGCAGATGTCCTAAACAGCACTCTGGCCTCAGAATCAGCCCTTAGGGCATTCGGATCCGGCTGAAAAGCCCATGAGAGTATTTCAGACATGGAAAGCCAAGACACTCTGGGAAAAAAAAAAAAAAAAAAAAAACCTAAATGAAAGATCTCTGTGAGTGAGATTCCAGTGGAAAGAACGGGGCCATCAAAGAAGGGGGTGCCTTTCTCTGAAGGGAGGAGAGAACTTCCACTTTGACTATGACCTTGTCTAAATATGGTAAGAGTCAGTGACTCAAAAGGCTTCCATAGCCATGGCAACTCATGACTGGAGCCTAGGGAGATTACTGAGGCCATAAACAAGATTGTCAAATTAAGTTAACAACAGGAGTCACTGTGCACTTACTCCTCATGTAGGATCTCTGTCCTTAATGTGCTGTACATTGTGATTTAATACTATATCTAGTACTCAAACAGTATTTTTCAGTTGGTGTTTCTATGTGGGTACAAACTTTTGAAATCTTTACTTAATGTATACTAAACTGATCTTCTATATATAAGAGAAATGAAAATGAATCTCGATGTGAAGGGAAGGGAAGGAGTTAGAAAGGGGAGGGTTGTGGGTGGGAGGGAAGTTATTGGTGGGGGAAGCCATTATAATACATAAGCTGTACTTTGGAAATTTATATTCATTAAATAAAAGTTTAAAAAAAGAAAAAAAACGTTTTGTAGTATTTTGTAAAAATAAACAGTATAAATAAATGTAAATAATGTATTCAACAAACACATTTTAAATTTTTATATATACTCCTATATTCCTTTATGAACAGGCGGTGCCAATCCACATTATTGACAAATTAATTTTAGTGCTCCTATAGTTCTACATCCAATTTTTACTACTACAAATGGTACCATAAACATACAAAACTCTCTGCATACACACTCTACACATACACAGTCACACACACACACGTGTATATATATATATACATGTCCTTTTTTGCGGAGTAGGGTGGACTTTTAGAAGTGGAATAAAGGGGTAAAGCATCATGCACATTTTAAATTTTTATACATCCTGCTATATTCTTTTATGAAGAGGGGTTACTAATCTACATTATTGACATTTTAAAATAACTCTACAAATCCTTAGATGCTCCTTTCTTTAAAAAGAGGAACCCCAATTTTGCGCCCTCGGGTATGACTGTACTCCGTAACTGTCTTCCAAAAAATAGAATGTGACAAAATTGCTGCTGTGTGATTTCTGACGTGTGATTCATACCATAACAGGCATTGTGTTTTCTGGTCTTTCTCATTTCACTCTTTCTGCAGGAAGTCAGATGCCACAACACCTAAAACAAGGATTTTCCCTGGTAGTGTTTGAAAGCAGTCTTTATCTTAAACCCGGGGGAACAACAATCCTCCTGTTATTATGCTGTAAATTTAATAAGGAAACTGGAACTAAATAAATATGATCCTGGCTCATTTTTTCCAACACGTACATATTGAGTTTTTCATATGTAGTCTGTGGATCACTTTTCATCTTCACACTCATTCTCTTGAGAACTTCACTTAATCTTTAGCTCTTACCTCACTCAACTGCCTGCTCAATACCTACTCGGATGTTTGATAATCATTACTAAAGTATTCTGCCAAAACCAAATTTCTGTTCCCTTCCTTAAATGGACACATTTCCTGTTTTCCACATCTTAGTAAATGCCGGCCCTATTTTTCCACTTGCACAGCCAGATAACTTGGAATCGCCTTGATTCATTTCATACATGACATTTAATTCACCAGCGAATCCCATCACTCCACACTGTCTTGCAAGTTCCTCTCTCAGGAGCGTTTAATGAAATTGTTCTTTATTGTGAATCTATGAGAGGACACTGATATTCTAAACTTTTTTGCCCAGTAAATTATCACTGAAATGGAGACCTACCATCTTCTATGGCTAACCACAGACACAATGTTGTACAGCAAATATCTAGAATTTACTCACTTTGCATATCTGATTAGCATCTTTCCATCTCCCCCTTCCTCCACCTCCATAAACAGTCTTTCTACTCTCTGCTTCCATGAGTCTATCCCATGAGCACAGAATCATTCAGTAGTTGTGCTTCTGTAATCAGTTATTTCACTTAGTAGAATGTTCTCTATATTCGTTCCTGTCACAACTGGCAGGGTTTCCTTGTTTTTAATGGTGAATAATATTCACACAAGCACATATGGTAAGTCCTATTCAGGCATTTGTCTAGAGATGGACATTTAGGTTGTTTCTGTATCTCAGTTGGCTATTGAGAAATAAATGCTGCGATTTATGAGCCTTATGTCAATTCTACTTTTAACATTTTGAGAAAAAACCATTCTGTTTTCCAAAGTGTCAGCAACATTTTCCCTTCTCACTTACAATGTATAAAAGTGCTAATATTTCAAGATCCTCTTCAACTTTCTGTAATAGTTATACTAACAGGTATGAAGTGATATCTCAGGAAGCTACAAGCAAATGCCCATTGAATTATTTTTATTTTTATGTAAGAAAAATTGCTAATTTTGATCATTCCACTTCTTTTTATTTTTGCAGCTGGTCTAAAACATATTTTGCTACTTATCTTCAAATATTAGTCAAATATTTTTATTGATTATATTAATTACAAAGCAGTATTTTAACAGTTACACTTTCCACAATTTCCAGAAAAAATGCATAGCTTTAGAAATGTTGTGACTGCAAATTCCACTTGAATTACAATTCCTATCCACGAAAATTTTTCAGTGATATATGTTGGGTGTGACCTGCAGAGGGATGACTCATTCTGATTTAAAAAGAAAATCTTTCGAATTGTCTCTATTGCAGCTTATTAATTACTTTAGCAGACGTGTTTTGTTCCTTTAGTTACTCTGGAGGTTTAAATACCACACAACATATGTCAGATTTTGGCAATCATGTTTACAGAAGTTTAAAATATTTTGAGCAGTTGTGCATGAAAGTATTTAATGTCTCTCATGAGAGGAAATGCTAACAATGTTTTAACCAAATAAAACCACTTTCTATGAATATATTTTTTATTTCACAAGAAGGAACTGAATTAAGTGTCGGATTTAAAACTTTAGTTAAAAATTGACCAAACAGCATTACACAAAAAGGCCTATTAGCACAGAAAAATAAAAAAAAAAAAACAGAACACCCACAAATTTTTGTTTAATAAAATTAGAACCTTTATAAAATGAAATTAATTTACTAAAATTTTATACACATGTGATCATGAGAGGGATGCAATAAGTAAATTGTATCACATGGCTTAAATGATAAGAAAAGCATACTTGAATGTTAGCAAATTTTTTTTATCACAAGTCAGTTAATGGCATAATTACTTAATGAAACAGATAGTTTGACTCTTTTTTAAAAAGATTTATTTTTATTTATTTGAAAGGCAGAGTTATTGAGAGAGAGAGAGAGAGAGACAGAGAGAGAGAGACAGAGAGAGAGAGACAGAGAGAGAGAGAGAGAGTTCTTCCATCAACTGGGTCACTCTCCAAGAGACCACCACAGCTAGAGCTGAGCCCATCTGAAGCCAGTAACCAGGAGCTTCCTTTGGGTCTCTCAAGTGGGTTCAGGGGCCCAAGGACTTGGGCCATCTTCCATTGCTTTTCCAGGCCATAGCAGTGAACTGGATTGGAGGGAGCAGTTGAGACTCGAACCAGCACCCATGTGGGATGCCAGCACTGCAGGCAGTGGCTTTAACTACTACACCACAGCACTAGTCCCTTGACTCAATTTGTTAAATAAAGGAATTAATTTTATCTTAATCGGACCATATGAGAATATTATTACATTAAATGATACCATATTTGGAAAAAAATCTCTTCTAGCTTTAAATTTGACAATTCTGGCCCGCGCCATGGCTCAACAGGCTAATCCTCCGCCTTGCGGCGCCAGCACACCGGGTTCTAGTCCCGGTCGGGGCGCCGGATTCTGTCCTGGTTGCCCCTCTTCCAGGCCAGCCCTCTGCTGTGGCCCAGGAGTGCAGTGGAGGATGGGCCAGGTGCTTTGGCCCTGCACCCCATGGGGAGACCAGGAAAAGCACCTGGCTCCTGGCTCCTGCCATCGGATGAGCGCGGTGCGCTGGCCGCAGCGCGCCGTCCGCGGCAGCCATTGGAGGGTGAACCAACGGCAAAGGAAGACCTTTCTCTCTGACTCTCTCTCTCACTGTCCACTCTGCCTGTCAAAAATAAAAAAAAAAATTTGACAATTCAGAATCACTGATGTCTTATGTGGAAAATGTCAATGTTGATAAAATTAACATAAGGTAGAAACCGGTTCCCTTCCTCTAGTATATAAATAACTAAATTTGACTTAATTGTGCTTAGTTAAAAAAATTGAAAAAAAACTATGGGAAGATAATGAATATATTTCTATCTTATTAGCATATCACAATATCTGGCACCTGGTAAATTCTTATTAACTGTTGAATGAATTTATTAATGGCACTGTCATTGTTGACAAATGAAATAAAATCTCATCACAAATATTAGATAACAAAAATCTTCATATTTTTTCTTTGTTAGTCATAGAGTAGCAAGATATAAAGTCCTAGTGTGGATTACTATTCTTTTGAAAAATATATTTTATTTCATGAAGAATTGTATCATAGTTTTTTTGTAAAGTTTTGAGACATATATTAAGTTGATATGTTCTTTGAGATACTCATGACTACTAATCCTTAGCTCTTAGAGAAATAAAAAATTTAAATTTGAAAATTTTATTGAACCAAAAACCAATTCTGAGACCCAGAAGGCATAGAAGATTGATTTTATCTCTTTAATACTTTAACAATACATTATCTGAGATATAATGGGAGGGGAAAAATGGTTCATTCTTTCCTTTAAATTATGAGCAGGAAGCATATAATCATGCAGAATTGGCATAGTGTATCAAATCACACAAGACTTCAAGTAAAATTTATCTCATTTATATCTATCAATCATTGATCATCCACATTCATATATCTGTTATCTATTATCCATCTAAAGAAAATTATTTTGACACACCAAATAATACTACTGTAAGCAAATTGGTACATGTTTCCTCAAAACTGATGCTTCCTTTTGGATAATTCCCCCAAAATAGAATCATTGTATCAAATACCAAGAATTCATGTGATACTGTTTTGTAAGGCATGAAGAAATACTAGCCATGGCCAAGAACTTCTTTTTGGAAAATAGTTACTTTCCTGTACTTGTAGAGTCCTTTCCACTGGACAGAACTGAAGTGACATTATCTAAATAGAACACTTTTTTTTAACATTTATTTAATGAATATAAATTTCCAAAGTACAGTTTATGGATTACAATGGCTTTTTCCTCCCCCATATCTTACCTCCCACCCGCAACCCTCCCATCTCCCTCTCCCTCTCCCATTCCATTCACATCAAGATTCATTTTCAATTCTCTTTATATATAGAAGATCAATTTAGTATAAATTAAGTAAAGATTTCAACAGTTTGCATCCACACAGAAACACAAAGTGTAAAATACTGTTTGAGTACTATTTATAGCATTACTTCACATTGTACAACACATTAAGGACAGAAATCCTACATGAGGAGTAAGTGCACAGTGACTCCTGTTGTTGACTTAACAAATTGACACTCTTGTTTATGGCATCAGTAACCACCCTAGGCTCTTGTCATGAGCTGCCACGGCAATGGAATTCTTTTGAGTTCGCCAACTCCAATCTTATTTGGACAAGGTCATAGTCAAAGTGGAAATTCTTTACTATGCTGCCTGTTTCTTGTAAAAGTGTTAATTTCACAGATTATGATCTTGATAATCAATTTTTCCTTTGGAGTCCCATTGTAAACTGAACTAATTGTGTCCTTGAGAATCTCCTTTACTGTACTTTTAAGGACCCTCCACTTTCACTTCTGTGTACTATGCACAACCACACTGCAAGATTACTCTTACTCCTGTTCCAAATGTGCATGGATTTCTGGGCCAGCAGTGATTTGTAAAGATTAGTTTGTATAGAATTTCTTTGGCCACAAGACTGAAATGAGGCAATCTTTTACAAATAGTAAAAACATCATTTCTCCTCAAAGTATTGTATAGCAAGAGAACCTTAAATTGAGAAAACAAAAAGAAGGCATCATTAGAAAAGATAAAATAAAACTATGAGGAGTAATTAAGTGAAAGTAGCAGAATGGAGAAAGAAATAAAAAGTCAATTCTAGCTTTAAAGAAAACAAAAATAGGTGATTCAGGTCAAAAGAAGAAGCAGGAAAAAGCTTTGACTTTGGAACCTTATGTACACTCACATTGTACATGTTGATTTACGTATCACACACATTGGGCTTTCCATCCTGAACTGCATGACGTTACCCAAATGCTTAATAAGGCACAGGCAATGAAACAATACTATTAGAATACATTAGCAGCATGGTACAATTAAAGATGATTTACGTCTTCAGGGGTGGATGTTCAGCTGAGTGGTTAAGAGGCCCACATCGCCCATTGGACTGCCTGGGCTCAGTACCCAGCTCTGACTCATGACCCCAACTTCTGCCAATGCAGACCATGGGAGGCAGCGATGATGGTTCACGTAATTAGCTTCCTGGCACCCATGTAGGAAAACTGAATGACACTCTTGGAACCTGGGTTTGACCTGCACAACCCCAGCCATTGTAAGCATTTAGGGGAGTGAACCAGGGGTAGGGAGCTTGCTCTCTCTCGCTCTCTCTCTCTCTCTCTCTCTCACTCATAAGTAAACAAAAGGCCAGATGACAATAACTAATGTTTTCAAAAAGTTTTCAGGTATAGGTTATATTCCAGAATTTATGTACTTCGAGATATTCAAATACTGATGTTCACAATTCTCAGTATAGATATGTCTACAAAAGACCAGTAAGTCCACTAAGAGGTCAGTATAGGTTGTTTGTTAAGGGTAGGGATGTTAGTCTGACTCAAACCTTAGTTCTGCTGTGTGGCCTGGACACATGACTTGCTTTCTTTGAATTTCACTTTTCTTGTTAGTAAATATAGGATAATAATATCTACTTACAGGACAATAATGAGTTAATTTATATGGAATATTCAACACACTAGTCAGTACAAATTGTTTTATAAATTACATGGCTAACACTGTTTTAAGTACCATAAGAGATATAAATGGTTTTCTGCGCTCCAGATTCATAGTATTCAGTGGACGTATAATGGAAGATACATGTGCAATTTATTTTTTTAAAAGATTTATTTTTATTTATTTGAAAGACAGAGTTACAGAGAGAAGTAGAGACAGAGAGAGAGCTCTTCCATCCGCTGGTTCACTCCCCAGATGGCCGCAACAGCTGGAGCTGTGCCGATCCCAAGCCAGGAGCCAGGAGCTTCTTCTGAGTCTCCCACACCGGCACAGGGGCCCAAGGACTTGGGCCATCTTCTATTGCTTTCCCAGGCCATAGCAGAGAGCTGGATCAGAAGAGCAGCAGCCAGTACTCGAACCAGCACCCATATGGTGGTTTAACCCAGGCCAGGGCTTTAACTCACTGGGCCACAGTGCAGGCCCACATTTTTGTAGTGCTAATTAAGTGCGGTAGCCTATTTTCTGTTACTATAGCAAATACCTAAGCCTAGGTTATTTGTCACTGAAAGAAGTTTCTACTGGATTATGATTCCGTTCTTATTCTTTCTTTTAATTTTTACAATGACATATTTTCAGTTTATTTTATAATTATAAGCTTAACCCTCCTCTAAGTGAAGTATTCAATAAATACAAGAAGAAAAATACACTGCTATGTCAAAACATATCACCTATTTTAGAGAACGTTACATAGTCACCTGAAAAGAAAGCATATTCTATTTTTGGTTAGCGTTTTCTATATTCCTCTCTTATATCTATTTTTTACTGATTAGGTCTCTTGTTCACTAATTATATTTTATCCCATGTATTGTTTTATTCATTATCAAAAAAGTAGTTATAAAATACAGTTATAAAATTCCTTTAATAGTCTTCTATATTTTCTTGTAAAATTAAACTTCTTTTTAAGTGTTTCTCAATTTCATCGTAGCGAACTTCCTTTAGTATTTGTTGTATGGCAGATTAACTAGTAACAGCTTCTGTTATGATCTCTTTCTTTCAAAACTGTGACTATGACATCCTACTGCTTTCCAACATCTTTGGGTTCTAATGAGAAATAACTTACTATTATTTAAGGTCACCTTTCTATGATGAAGTGATTCTTTCTTGCTACTTTTAGGATTTTTCCCTTTGTATTTTGCTTTTCCAGGTTTGATTATTATGTGCCTAGTTGTTCTTTTTGAGTTTATCCTCATGGTATTACTGAGAGATCAGCTCTTGTCCCTGGTTCACATAAAAATAATGAGGACAAGGTTTAGGGGTAAAGTTAGAGAACACATTAGTCTGTTGAAAGATGTGGTGGTAGCTGAACTGTGTGAGTAAAAAGACAAATATATGTTTTCTCTGACATGTAGTAGTTAATATATAATGCAAACAAATGTACAGGAATGAAACAGACATCTTGAGATTGCATTGTTGTATTTAGTCTTTATTTGCACTCCTGAAAAACTGTGTTCTTTCTATTTTTACTTGCTAAATATTATGGGTACTGGGGCTTTAAGCCTGTGATTTTAGAGTGGACTGAAACTATGCTTATGCGCAAATTAAAGAAAAAAAAAAGAGAAGGAAAGAGGGGGATTAAAGGAGGGAAAGAGAGAGGGAAGAAAATATGTTTATCTTCTTAGAATTGCACCTATGAAATACATGAAATCTATTCTCTTTATACTAATACATTTTTTTTTAAAAAAGAACTACCAAACGAGGCTGTTTGGGTGTTTTTTTAAAGAAGCTCCAAGGATTCAGGAGCTGGAGCCCCAAACCTCTGGTGTAGACCGGGCTTGTACATTCATTTTGTTTTGTGCTCTGGTTTCTGAAAAGAAGCTGAGCCAAGGAACAAGGCAATGTGCACCTTAGGACATGCACAAGTGGGAAGTGAAAAGTTGAGCCCTGAGGTTTCAACAAGAGGTCCCTGGTCTGGTGGTATGCAGTCAGCCTAGGAGTTACATGCAGGTAGCAGCTACATTCTGTCCTGCACCTGGAATTCCCCCTAAACAAAACCTCTGAGACAATTATGGCCTTCAAAGCGTTATTTATTGGGGAAACCAATGATCCCATGATTTCATTGATTAGAATCTTATATGGCCGGCTATAACACTCCCTCAATTCAGGAAGCTAAACTAAGGAAGGGAGGCTAGGAGATGGGGACTTGATGGTATCTATCATCTACATTCAAGGCATTGTCTAGGAGATCGATTTCAAAGAGAATTTTGAGGCTTCACCGATGTAAAGATAAAAGCATTTCAGTAATTCGGGGAAGTTTTCAATCATTTCTTTTTCAAATTATACATCTGTTGCTTTTTTTTGCATCTTCTGCAACTTTTATTGCCTATGCTGATATAGTTGAGCATGTTCCATATTACTTACAGGTTTTTCATTCTCATTGTATCAAGATGGGCAGGTAAAAACTCAATACTGTGTCCCTGTCAATCACCCCAGAATTGAGTTCCATACTCTTCTTTTGGTCTGTCCAAGCACCAGCTGTTGCAGGAATTTAGATAGTAATCAGCAGATGGCAGATCTCTCTCTCTCTCTCTCTCTTTCTCTCATTCAAATAAAACAACTAACTTTTGAAAATATATAAACTGGTAAAATGAATGAAAACAGGATGTAACAATATGCAATATATAAGAAACTTCACCGTTAAAGACACACACAAATTATAAATTAAAGGTTTGAAAAAGACATATCATGCAAATAAAAATGATATTGAGCAACAGTAGCCATACGTAATTTGACAAAAAAAAAAAAAAGACTTTAAGAATGTTTCCACGAGAAAAGGTAGGCTACTATATAATTACCAAAGAATCAATTTTAATAAAAGATATGACAATTGTAAATATATGAAGGAATTTCCAAGACTTCATGGAAATTTGAATTAAAAGATATATTTATTTTAGTGTCTATTTTTTGGTTAAATTTATTCTCAGGTATTTTAAGTTTTGTAACTATTAGAAATGTGATTATTTTCTTGATTTCTTTTTTCATATGATTCACTTGGTGTATGGCAATGCTGGTGAATTTTGGATGATAATGCATAGTGTAACTTTGCAGAATCTATTAGTTCTAACAGTATTTTGGCAATCTTTTGGGTTTTATATATGTAAAGTTGTGTCATCTGTAACAGTGAAAATTTGACTCCCTCCTTTCCTTTTTTTAATTTTTTTCCTTTATATTTATTTATTTATTTATTTGACAGGCAGGGTGGACAGTGAGAGAGAGAGACAGAGAGAAAGGTCTTCCGTTGCTGTTGGTTCACCCTCCAATGGCCACCATGGCCAGCGTGCTGCGGCCAGCGCACCGCACTGATCCGATGGCAGGAGCCAGGTGCTTCTCCTGGTCTCCCATGGGGTGCAGGGCCCAAGCACTTGGGCCATCCTCCACTGCACTCCCTGGCCACAGCAGAGAGCTGGCCTGGAAGAGGGGCAACCGGGACAGAATCCGGCGCTCCGACCGGGACCAGAACCCGGAGTGCTGGCGCCCCAAGGCGGAGGATTAGCCTATTGAGCTGCAGCGCCGGCCCCTCCTTTCCAATTTGGATGATTTACTTCTTTCTGTTGCTTAGACAATTAAAACATAGACTTTCAGTACCATGTTCTATAAAAGTGTTGAAAGTGGGCATCCTCATCTTTTTCTCCATATCTTAGAATGCCTTCAACTTTTTTCCCTGCAGCATGATGACTTGTTGGTTTGATATATACAAACAAACATATATAGTCTTTATTAAATTGAGGTCTGTTCCTTCTATATGTAATTTGTTCACAGTATTTGTCATGAACAGATGTTTAATTTTAATACATGATTTTTCTGCATCTATTGACATGATTACATTATTTATCTCTTTAGTCTGTTGATGAAGTGTATCACATTTATTGATTGACATAAAAACTGAGTTTGGCAGTATTGTGTACATATAGAAGGATACTTTGGGGCCAGCGCCATGGCTCCCCTGGTTACTCCTCCACCTGTGGTGCTGGCATCCTATATGGGTGCCAGGTTCTAGTCCTGGTTGCTCTTCTTCCAGTCCAGCTCTCTTCTGTGGCCGTGGATGTCAGTGAAGGATGGTGCAAGTGTTTGGGCCCCTGCATCCGCATGGGAGACCAGGAGGAAGCACCTGGCTCCTGGCTCCTGGATTCAGATCGGCATAGCTCCAGTCGTGGCAGCCATTTGGGGAGTGAACCAACAGAAGGAAGACCTTCCTCTCTGTCTCTCTCTCTCACTGTCTAAACTCTGTCAAATAAAAAAAAACAAAAACAAAAACAAAAAGGATACTTCAAAAATTTGGGGGACAATGAATTAAATCCTAGGTATGCATTTACGTAAACCTCTTTAACGCCCTCTCATATTCATGCATAGCAAAATGGGGGAAGGTTGTATTAATTAGAACTAGAGAAGAATAAGAAATTTTAAGGTTCTGGGCCGGTGCCGTGGCTCAACAGGCTAATCCTCCACCTTGCGGCGCCAGCACACCGGGTTCTAGTCCCGGTCGGGGCCCCAGATTCTGTCCTGGTTGCCCCTCTTCCAGGCCAGCCCTCTGCTATGGCCCGGGAGTGCAGTGGAGGATGGCCCAAGTGCTTGGGCCCTGCACCCCATGGGAGACCAGGAAAAAGCACGTAGCATCTGGCTCCTGCCATCGGATGAGCGTGGTGCGCCGGCCGCAGCGCGCCATCTGCGGCAGCCATTGGAGGGTGAACCAACGGCAAAGGAAGACCTTTCTCTCTGTCTCTCTCTCTCACTGTCCACTCTGCCTGTCAAAAAAAAAAAAAAAAAAAAAAGAAGAAGAAATTTTAAGGTTCTATTGTGCAGTACTGTGTATAGTACTGTAACTATAGAAAAATCAATGTATTGTATATTTCTCTCTATTTGAAAAAACTAGAAGAAGATAGGATTTTGGATGTTTTTGCCATAAACTAATGTTTCTGAAAATATATAAACTGATTTACCCAGATTGTATGTGTGTACGATATATATATATATCTCTGCTTGTAAAAATAAATAAATAAATAAATAAATTTTAAATTATCATTAATTGTTTATATATATATTATTTGACATATTAAATTTGATGTATATATTTTGTATTGTGTAATGTGTATATATATATATCGTACACACATACAATCTGGGTAAATCAGTTTATATATTTTCAGAAACATTAGTTTATGGCAAAAACATCCAAAATCCTATCTTCTTCTAGTTTTTTCAAATAGAGAGAAATATACAGTACATTGATTTTTCTATAGTTACAGTACTATACACAGTACTGCACAATAGAACCTTAAAATTTCTTTTTTTTTTTGACAGGCAGAGTGGACAGTGAGAGAGAGAGAGACAGAGAGAAAGGTCTTCCTTTGCCGTTGGTTCACCCTCCAATGAGCTGCTACGGCCGGTGTGCAACGCCAATCCGAAGCCAGGATCCAGGTGCTTCTCCTGGTCTCCCATGCGGGTGCAGTGGGCCATCCTCCACTACACTTCCGGGCCACAGCAGAGAGCTGGACTGGAAGAGGAGCAACTGGGACAGAATCTGGTGCCCCAACTGGCACTAGAACCTGGGGTGCCGGCACCACAGCAGAGGGTTAATCTATTGAGCTGTGGCTCTGGCCAGGATGAATAATTTAAGAGCCAGCATTGTGGCGCATGTAGCCTAACTGCCACCCATAACATTTGCATCCTGTGTCCAAGCACAGGTTGGAGTCTCCGCTGTTCCACTTCTGATCTAGTTGCATGCTGATGTGCCTGAGAAGGCAGTGGTCCAGGCACTTGGACCCCTGGCATCCATGTGGGAGACCACATGAAGCACCAGGCTACTGGTTTCAGCCTGTTGTGCCTTGGCTAGAGCCCAGGGTGCCGGCGCCACAGAGGGAGGATTAACCTAGTGAGCCTCAGTGCCAGCCTAAAGAATACACTTTATTTTCATCAGCAAAAGTCTCTAGAATAGATCACATATTAGGTCACAAAGAAAGTCTAAACCAATTTAAAAGAAATAGTATAATGTGAGAAACTGAATTAGTACAGCCATTGTGGAAAACAGGTATCTTTCCTGACCACAATGGAATAAAAATAGAAATCAACAACAAAAAGCAAATGCAGATTATGAAAATTCATGGAGACAGAACTTATATTATATTGATATAAGCAATATATTATATTATATTGATATAAGCAGTGGGTCATTAAAGAAATCTATGAGATTTCAAACGTCCTTGAGAGAAATGAGCACCATTAATATATGCTGTAAAGCAGGGTGACAAACTCAGTTGGTTTACTGGGACTTCCTTGTGTTAGCACTGAGAGTCCCTCTCTGTCTCTGCTGTTTCCAGATGGCTGAGCACAGGAAACACAACATATTAAAACTTAAGGGTTACATCAAAAGCAGTACTGAAAAGAAGACTTGTGACAATAAACATATGCATCAAAATGTTAAAATATTTTAAATAAGTCACCTAAGTATGCATCTTATGAACCCATCAAGAAATTCTCACCAAAATTAGTAGAAGCAAGGGAATAATGAAGATCAGAGCAGAAATAAATGAAACAGACAAAAAATGTCTAAAACTGCAAAAAAGTCAAAGAAATGAAGAGACAATTATTTGAAAGAAGCAATATCAGCAAAGCTTTACTTTTATTGTTCAACAAAAAAGAGAGAAGAATCCAAATAAATAAAATTTGAAATGAAATTGAAGACATTATAACAAATGTCATAGAAATACAAAGAGTCATTAATGATTATTATGAGTAACAATACACCAACAAATTGGAAAATATAGAATAAATGGATGCATTTAGGGCACATTTAACCTACCAAGATTAAACCATGAAGAAGACATAGAAATTCTAAACAGGTCAATAACATGAAAGGAGATTGGAACACTAATAAGAAATCTCCCAACAAAGAAAAATCCAGGGACAGATGGCTTAATTTCTGAGTTCTATTATGCATTTAAGGAATAATAAATTTGAATCCTTCTCAAACTACTCTGAAAAAAGAAAAGGGACAGAACTGGTACAGAACTCTTGTAAAATCATTCTACAGGGAGAACATTAGATTGACACCAAAAACCAGATAAGATCTCACAAGAGCATAAACCAACAGAAACAAAGCATAAACAAAACGTAGACCAAGAAAAACATAGACCAATCTCCCTGATAAACATGAATGTAAAAATTCTTAACAAAAAACTATCAAATCAAATATAACTACATATCAAAAAATATCATTCAGCATGATCAAATGGAATTCATTTAAGAGAAGAATGGATGGTTCACCATAGGCAAACCAACAACTCTATCAATAGACAAAAGCATGGAAAAAATGCAATCAGCTTAATAATGCTTAAGAAGCATTTAATGAAATTCAACATTTCTCATGATAAAAACCATTAAGAAATTAGTTATAGAAAGAATTACTTTAACATAATAAAACCTTTATATGACAAACACACAGCCAACAACAACTGAGTGAAGAAAAGCTGAAAGGATATATTGGAAGAACTGCGGTCCCAAGATGGAGGTATAGCAACAGGATGATCTGAGTCATGCTGGGAAAAATAGATAGTTTAAAAGGAGAGAAGATACATTCCAGAGATAGAGCTATGGGAAATTTGCAATGGGAAGCCCAGGAGACCAACAGAGAATGGGCAGGTAACACTGAAAGAACAAATAAGAAAGGGAAGCAGCAGAGGCTCAGATTAGAGAGGTTGACACAAGCCCCCAGCAGACCAGGTGAGATGGGAAATCATGGGTCCATGGAGTTTCAAATAGCTGCAGGAGGGAGAGCTTGGTGCACTGCTTTTGAAGTTCCATACAGGAAGAAAGAGATGGTATAGAGGAACAAACAGAGAGGTCAGGCACCCTTCTGCCCAACTATCTACCCCCTCCACCCCCAGACCTGCAGCTGGCTAGGAGAAGTCATTTTGTTTGTTTACATTTTTGAAGGTAAGCAGGGTACTGCCACCTTTGCCTCCCATGCACATCAATTGAAGGGTCCACCTCTCCACAGTCCCACCCAAGAACCAGGAAAACATTTAAGAAGAATTTCTTCACCACCACACAAGCTGTATAACAAGGAGAAGTCCTGAATATCAAAAACTTGAGCCCATTCTATTCACCATTGAGAAGTGAGCTGGGCTCCAGTAGTCAGCGCTCCATGCACTGGAGCTTGTACCTGCCTCCACCATGATTGAGAAGAGACCCAGGCTCCAGTAGGTGGGGCTCCATGCTTCCGCTTGCAACACACATACCGCTTATAACAGAGGGAACCCTCACCACAAGAAAATCTCCACACATCAGAGTTCATTGAGCAGGGCGATATAACCCTGAACACATCAGAGACTAACACTGAGGCATCCCACAACTGTGAGGAAAAGGGCAGGTCCACCAACAGAAGTGAACAACCTCCTCTAACAATGAAAAAAAATAAAGGAAAGATACAAAGCCCCATGAGGGCCTTACATTGGACACCTCCTCCATCCTGGAATACTGAACAGAGCACCCAGGCCACATCCAGCACACACCTCTTGGAACTCATTAAAAGTAGAGGCATCCCACTAAATCACAAAAACACAACTTACAGAGAAAAGGAACCAGACAAAAAAAGAAAAAATACACAAATGCCAATAAACAAAGGAAAAATCCTAAATAAGAGTAAAGAACACACAATGAGCTCCCCCAAAGAACACCACAACTCTTCAATAATGCAAGGTAAAGACAAAGAGATTGAGGATATGCTAGAAATGGAATTCAGAAAATTAATTGTCAGATTACTTAGAAGCAATCTGAAGCAAATTTATGATCTAAATGAAAAGTTCTCCCAAGAAACTGATATGTTAATGAGAAGTCAGAATGAAATACTAGAAATGAAGAACTCAATAGATCAAATAAAAAATGCAGTGGAAAGCATTAACAACAGAATATGTGAGACAGAAATAATATCAGAACTAGAAGACAAATTTCTGGAAATATTACAGTCAGACCAAAAAAAAAAAAAAAAGAAGGAAATAGAAAACTATAAAACATGGTTCAAGGTTTACAAGATACCATCAAACGACCCAACATATGGATCCTAGGATTTCCAGAAGGCCTGGAAAGAGAGAAAAGATTAAAAAGCCATCTTAATGAAATAACAGAAAACTTCCCCAATCTGGAGAAAGAAAGATACATCCAAATATAGGGAGTACACAGAAATCCCAATAGACACTACAAGAAAAGATCTTCACCACAACCATTGGAGTAAAACTCTCCACAGTAAATCATAAAGAAAAGATCATAAAATGTGCACAAAAGAAATGCCAAATCACATTCAGAGGAAACCCAGTTAGACTCACTGCAGATTTCTCATTAAAGTCCTGCAGGCAAGGAGAGAAAGACAAGGTTTATTCCAAGTACTAGGAGAAAAAAATTGTCAACCCTGAGTATTGGTCCCTGCAAAGCTCTCAGTTATGAATGAAGAAGAAATAAATATCTTCCACAACAAACAGAAACTGAAATAGCTTGTAACTGCTCACCCAGCCCTACAAAAAATGCTAAAGAATGTGATGCATACAGAAACACAGAAACAGAAATATCACTATGAAAGAAGATGAACCCAATAAAAAGAAACCTAAAGCAAAAATTTAGTGCTATCAACAGAAATATGGCAGGGCAAAATCGGTACTTAACAATAGTCACTTTGAATGTAAATAGTCTTAACTCTCCAGTTAAAAGGCACAGACTAGTTGAATGGATTTAAAAAGAAAATCCATTTATTTGCTGCCTACAAGAAACACATCTTACCAACAAAAATGCACACAGACTTAAAGTGAAAGGATAAACAAAGATAATCCATGTTAACAGAAACCAAAAAAGAGCTGGTGTTGCCATCCTAATATCAGGCAAAATAGACTTTAACACAAAAACTATTTAAAAAGATACAGAATGACACTATAAAATGATTAAAGGATCAATGTAACAGGAAGATGTGACTATCATAAATGTATATGCACCTAATTACAGGGCACCTGGCTATCGAAAAGAAATGTTAATGGATTTTACAGGAGATATAAACCCAAGTATAACAGTACTGTGGGTCTTCAATACCCCACTTTCAGCAATGGACAGATCCATGACAGAAAATCAGAAAAGAAAGACCAGAGTTAACAAACACTATAGACCAAATGTACCTAATGATAGTACAGAGCCTTCTACCTTACAGCCACAGAATACACATTTTTCTCACCATCACACAAAACTTTCTCTAGGATTGACCACATACTAAGCCATAAAAAAGTATCAGCAAATTCAAAAAAATAATACCATGCATCTTCTCAGACCACAATGAAATGAAGCTGGAAATCAGGAACTCAGGAATCTCTATGACACATGCAAATACATGGAGACTGAACACCATGTTCCTGAATGAATAGTGGGTCATAAAATAAATCAAAAGAGAAATAAAAAAAATTCTAGAAACAAATGAAGTTGACAATACAACATATCAAAACTTATGGGATACAGCCAAAGCAGGATTAAGAGGAAAGTTTATAGAAATTGGTACCTACTTAAAGAAATTATAAAGGTACCAAATAATGAGCTATCAATGCATCTCAAGGATCTAGAAAAACAACAGCAAACCAAACCCAAAACTAGTAGGTGAAAAAAATAATTAAAATTAGAGAAGAAATCAACAAAACTGAAACAAAAAATACAAAAGATAAGCAAAATGAAGAGTTGGGTTTTTTTTTTTTGAGAAAATAAAAAAAAATTGACATACCATTGGCCCAACTACCCAAAAACAGGAGAGAGAAGACTCAAATCAATAAAATCAGAGATGAAAAATGTAAGATAACAACAGAAACCACAGAAATAAAAAAGAATCATCAGAAATTACTACAAAGAGGTGTATGCCAACAAACTGGGAAACCTAGAAGAAATGGATTAGATTCCTGAACACACACAACCTACCTAAATTGAGACATGAAGATGTAGAAAACCTAAACAGACCCATTACCAAGATGGATATTGAATCAGTAATAAAGATGCTCCCAACAAAGAAAAGCCCAGGACCAGAAGGCCTCACTGCTAAATTCTACCAGACATTTAAAGAAGAACTAACTCCAATTCATTTCAAGTTATTCAAAACAGTTGAAAGGGAGGGAATCCTACCAAATTCTTTGTATGAAGCCAGTATCACCTTAATTCATAAACCTGGAAAATATGCAACAGAGAAAGAGAATTACAGACCAATTTACCTGATGAACATAGACATAAAAATCCTCAACAAAATTCTGGCAAATTGAATCCAACAACACACCAGAAAGACCAAGTGGGGATTTTCCATGGTATGCTAGGATGGTTCAACATTTGCAAATCAATTTGATACATCACAATAACAGATTAAAGAATGAAACCCATATGATTAGCTCAATAGACAAAGAAAGCATTTGACAAACTACGACACCATTTCATGATGAAAATTCTAAGCAAATTGGGTATAGAAGGACCTTTCCTCAAAACAAGGCAATTTATGGCAAATACATGGCTAGCATTCTATTGATTGGGGAAAGGTTGGAAGCATTCCCATTGAGATCTGGAACCAGACAAGGATGCCCACTCTCACAACTGATATTCCATATAGTTCTGGAAGGTTTAGACAGAGCCATTAGGCAAGAAAAAAATCAAAGGGATTCAAATTGGGAAAGAGGAAGTCAAACTATCCCTATTTGCAGATTACATGATTCTATAAATAGGAGATCCAAATGTCTCCACCAAGAGACTATTGGAACTCAAAGAATTTGGTAAAGTAGCAGAATATAAAATCAACAGCTGAGAAAGAACTTCTAAGATCAATCCCATTTAGAATAGCTACAAAAAAAATCAAACACATTGGAATAAATTTAACCAAGGATGTTAAAGATCTCTACAATGAGAATTACAAAACATTAAAGAAAGAAATATAAGAAAAACCAAAAAATGGAAAAAACTTCCGTGTTCATGGATTGGAAAAATCAGTATCATCAAAATGTCCAATCTTCCAAAAGAAATTTACAGATTCAATGTGATACCAATCAAAATACCAAAGACATTCTTCTAAGATCCAGAAAAAATGATGATGAAATTTGTATGGAAACACAGGAGATGTCAAATAGCTAAAGCAATTTTATACAACAAAACAAAGCCAGAGGCAACACAATACCAGATTTTGAGACATACTACAAGGCAGTTATAGTCAGATGCATAGACCAATCAAGCAAAAATAGAAATGTCAGAAATCATCCAAACATCTATAACCAACTTATATTTGACCAAGGAGTTAAACCCAATCCCTGGCACAAGGACAGTCTCTTCAACAAGTGGTGTTGGGAAATCTGCATTTCCACATGTGGAAGTATGAAGCAGGACCCCTACCTTAAACCTTACACAAAAATATATTCAAATGAATTAAAGACCTCAATATAAGACCTGATATCATCAATTTTTTAGAGAGCATTGGGGAAACCCTGCAACACATGGACACAGGCAAAGAGTTCTTGAAAAACACCCCAGAGACACAGGCAATCAAAGCCAAAATTAACAAATGGGATTACACCAAATTGAGAAGGTTCTGTACTGCAAAAGAAATGCTAAGGAAAGTGAAGAGGCAACAGACAGAATGGGAGAAATTATTTGCAAACTATGCAACTGATAAAGAATTAAAAACCAGCATATAGAAATAGATCCACAACAATAGATCCACAACAATAGATCCACAACAACAAAACAACTCACTTAAGGGAAGGGCAAATGACTTAAACAGACATTTTCAAAAGAGGAAATCCAAATAGCCATGAAAAATGCTCAGGATCACTAGGCATCAGGGAAATGCAAATCAAAACCACAGTGAAGTTTCAACGCTTCCCAGTTAGAATGGCTTTCATACAGAAATCAACAAACAATAAATAATGTTGGTGAGGATGTGAAGAAAAAGGTACCCTAATCCACTGTTGATGGGAATGTAAACTGATAAAACCACTATGGAAGACAGTTTGGAGATACCTTAGAAATCTGAATATAGTTCTACCATATGACCTAGGCTTCTGACTCCTGGGATTTTACCCAAAGGAAATGAATTCAGCAAATAAAAGTGATATCTGCACCCCCATGTTTATTGCAGATCAATCACAATAGATAAGACATGGAATCAACCTAAATGCCCGTCAACTGAAGACTGGATAATGAAATTATGGGTTATGTACTCTATGGAATACTGCACAACAGTTAAAAAAACAATGAAATTTGATCATTTGCAATAAAATGGATGAATCTGGAAAAAAAAAAACATACTTAGTGAAATAAGCCAGTCCCAAAGGGACAAATACCATATGTTCTCCCTGATCTCACTATTAGAGCACTTAAATGGAAATCTGTAAAAGTGAAATTGACACATTTTGGAAGCATTGACTTCAACAGCCCTTGTCTTGACTGTCTAGAAATAGTTTTTTTTTTCTTAATATTATTGGTTGAACTATTTACTTAACATAGAGTCAATCATATGTGTATAAAGTCAATTGAAAATAGATCCCAGTAAAAAATAAGAGTGGAAATAAGAGAGGGAGAAGGAAGTTTGTAACTGTAAAGCTGTATAGTTCTGCATACATTCCTATGGAATTACTTCTGAAGGTACAATTTAAAAACTTGCCATTGGATCCCAAATCCCATTAAGCTGGGTTATAAAAATGCCATCTTTAGTGTTGAAGTGATCATATTAAGTGTTAAATTGATCATATAGATAGGGTTATGTATTAAAGGATCATATAAATAAGATCAAGTGTCTAGAAATAATAATAGAATTAAAAAGGAGAGAATGTTCCAACATAGGAAGCAGTTCATAATGCAGACTCATAGAATGACAATTGCTCTAAATAGCACTCTGATCTCATAATCAGTCCTTAAGGCATTCTGGTCTGGCTGAAAAGTCCATGAGAGAATTTCAGGCGTGGAAAGCCAACATACTGTGTCAAAAAATGTCCTACAAGAGGGAGCTCTATGAGTGAGACCCCAGTGGAAAAAAGTGGCCATCCTAGAAGGATGTACTTTCCTCTGAAGGGAGGAGAGAACTTCCACTTTGCATATGACCTTGCCTAAATACTAATGGAGACCGTGGACTCAAAAGGCTTCCATAGCCTTGGCAGCTCATTTCAAGAGCCTCAGGTGATCACAAATATCATACATAAGAGGCTTAATTGTTAAATTAACAACAGGAGTCACTGTGCAGTTACTATCCATGCAGGATCTCTGTCCTCAATGAGTTGTATTAAGATAATTAATTGTAAAACTTGTTCTCAAACAGTTTGTGTGTGTGTGTGTGTATGCAAGTTGTTGAAAGCTTTACTTAGTATAGAGTTGGTCTTCTATGTATAAAGTTAATTGAAAATGAATCTTAATGGAGATTGGGACTGGGAATGGGAGAGGGAAGAGGAGGTGGGATGGGACTGGGAGTGGGAAGACAGGTATGTTGGGAAGAATCACTATACTCCTAAAGATATATTTATGAAATTTGTACTCATTAAGTAAAAGGTTTATTTTGAAAAAAAAAGAATATATTTGAAGATCTGGTACAAGACAAGGTTGTCTGCTCTATCCATTTTTATTCAATATATTACTGGCATCTTAGAGCAATTAGGAAAGGAAAGAACAAAAGATGTATAATAAGGGGAGAGAAGCAAAATATCCCTATCTTTAGGTGGCATGATTCTATATAAACCTAAGAATTCCAGAACTAATAAATTCTGTTACAATATGCATGTTCAGCATATAAGAATCAGTAGCATTTTATATACTGCTAAAGAACATGATGAGAAAAAAAATCACAAAGATTGATAGATTAACAATAGCTACAAAAATGTATTTAGGAATAAGTGTAACCAAAGGTGTTAAAGTTTCTGTAACAAAATTGACAAATACTAACAAAAATTGAAAAGAACACAAGAAAACAGATTGATATCACATGATCACAGAGAGAAGAATAAAAATTTCTGGGGCCAGCTGTGGCTTAGTGGGTAAAGCCGGCATCTGTAATGCCAGTATTCCATATGGGCACTCGTTCAAGTCTCAGCTGAACCATTTCTGATCCATCTTCCTGCTAGTATGCTTGGGAAAGCTACATAAGATGACCCAAGTGCCTGTGCCCTTGCACCCATGTGGGAGTCCCAGAAGAAACTCCTAGCTCCTGTCTTTGGCCTGGTTCTGCATTAGTAATTGCAGCCATTTGGGGAGTGAACCAGCAGATAGATTTCTCTTTATATATCTTTCCCTCTCTCTCCATAAATTCCTCCTTTCAAATAAATAAATACATATTTTTTTTAAAAAAAAGTGTATGATTATCAAAGCCAAAAATCATGTATTTAGAAAACAAGAATCAACATTGTTAGCAAGTTTATCTTATTTAAAGTGATTTATAGATTCAACTCATTCATTCTCCATCAAAACACCAATGTCTTCATATACCTAGTTAAAAAAATCCTGAAATTCATATACAGGCAGGTGGTTAGTGGAGCACTTATGTAGCCATGTGGGATGTTCACATTCTGCATCAGAGTGACTTGTTCTAGTCCCAGGTACTTACTTCTGATCCAACTTCCTTCCCCTAGAAGCAGCAGTGCTGGAGTGCTTGAGTGCTTGAGTTCCTGCCACCCGCCCAGTAGACTTGTGTTAAGTTTCAGGCTCCTGGTTGTGAACTGGCCAAGTTATGTCTGTCTGTTTTGGTTATTGGAGAGTGAAGCAGTAGATGGAAGCTGTCCCTCCATCTTTCTCTCTGACTTGGTCTTCTCGTCTCTCTTTCTCTGCCATTCAAATTAAATGGAAGTAAATAAATGGGAATGAAAAGACTTTACCTGGAAACACAAAAGACCCTGAATAGGCAAAGCAATCCTGAGCAAAGAAAAACAAAGCTGGAAGGATGACAATACCTAATTTCAAGACATACTACAAAGCTATTATAACCAAAGTGCCATAGTGGTGGCATAAAAGCTGGCATAAAAACACATAGGCTGAGGAAGTAGAATATAAATCCCACAAATAAAGTATGTGTAGGTCAGCTGATTCTCAAAAATGTCAAAAACATAGCATGGAGAAAGAAGAGCAACTTCAATAAATCATTCTGGGAAAACTGGATATCCATAACTAGAAAATTAAACTTGTCATACCATTCACTGTTCACAAAAAAAATCAAGTCAAAATGAAGCTAACATCTAAATGCATGGCCTGAACTTATGAAACTTCTGGAATGCAATATAGAGCAAATATTTCAAGACATCAGTATGGAAAATGATTTCATTTTTTGGCTAAAATCACCAAAACTCAGGAAACAAAAACAAAACTAGAAAAATGGGATTATATTAAATTGGAAACCATTATATGTAGGATCCTCAAAAAACTAAAAATATATCTACCATATGATTTGGCTATTTTACTTTGGGATATGTACTGAAGGAAATTAAATAATCATATTAAAGATGAACCTATCTTTCCATGCTTATTTCATCACTATTTTCAATAGCCAAGATATAGAATTGATGTAGGTACCCATCAATGATGAATGGATAAAGAAAATGTATATACACACAATGGAATATAATTCTTTCATAAAATAACTACATTTTATGCTTTGTAGAAAGATAGGTGAAAATGGAGCACAATATGTTGAATTAAATAAGTCAGATATGTGAAGATAAGTGCCACATGTTGTCTCCACATGTATGATTTGAACATTATCAGATAAGAAATGTAGAGGGGATAAAGGATTGGATAACAGGGACCAAAACACAAATTTTTTTAAAAAAATTTATTTAATTATTTGAAAGTCAAAGTTACACAAAGAGGAGGTGGAGAGAAAAAGAGAGAGGTCTTCCTTCCTAGAGTTCATTCCCCAATTGGCCACAATGGCTGGAACTGCGCCAATCCAAAGCCAGGAGCCAGGAGCTTCTTCCGGATCTCCCACGCGGGTGCAGGGGCCCAAGGACTTGGGCCATCTTTTACTGCTATCCCAGGCCATAGCAGAGAGCTGGATCAGAAGTGGAGCAGCCGGAACTCAGGCCAGGGCGTTAACCCACTGCGCTACAGAGCTGGCCCCCAAAGAGGATAACTTCTAGTATTCTTCAGAACAGTAATGTGAAGGTAGTTCACAATAAACTGTTACATAGCTTATGAAGAACAAGAAGAGAGGGGCTCAAAGGTTTCAAATATAAAGAAGTGATAAGGCCGGCGCTGCAGCTCACTAGGCTAATCCTCCACCTTGCGGCGCCAGCACACCGGGTTCTGGTCCTGGTCGGGCGCCGGATTCTGTCCTGGTTGCCCCTCTTCCAGGCCAGCTCTCTGCTGTGGCCCGGTAGTGCAGTGGAGGATGGCCCAAGTGGTTGGGCCCTGCACCCCAAGGGAGACCAGGAGAAGCACCTGGCTCCTGCCATCGGATCAGCGCGAAGAGCCAGCTGCAGCGCGCCGGCTGCGGCGGCCATTGGAGGGTGAACCAACGGCAAAGGAAGACCTTTCTCTCTGTCTCTCTCTCTCTCACTGTCCACTCTGCCTTTCAAAAAATAAAAAATAAAATAAGAAGTGATAAGGAAGCATACTATATATATATATATATATATATATGTGTTGAAATATTATGCTGTATCCCATAAATATGCACAATTATTACATATTTATAAAAATAAAAGAATAATATCTTAAAATGGAATTTCTAGGGGCTTGTGTTGTGGTATAGTGGGTAAAGCCACCGCCTGCAAAGCCAACACCCCGTATGGGCACCAGTTTGAGACCTGGCTGCTCCACTTCTGATCCAGCTCCTGGCAATAGCCTGGGAAAACAGCAGAAGATGATTCAAGTGTTTGGACCCCTGCCACCCACATGGAAGACCTAAATGAAGTTCATGGCTCCTGGCTTCAGCCTGGCTCAGCTGGGAAGCGAACCAGCAGACGGAAGCTCGCTCTCTCTCTCTCTCTCTCTCTCTCTCTCTCCTCCTTTCTCTCTATAACTCAGATTTTCAAATAAATGAATAAATCTTTCCTATAAAGAAATTTATAGGTTTTATTAAACCTGTGTCATATTTATATATAAATATTTTCTCATTTTTTGATGTCTTATATGGGATGCTGTGCTTTTAATTTCAAATTCAAATTAAATTTTTCATTGCTTTGTAAAGGAAAATAATTGACTAGTATTTTAACTTTGTATTCTATAACTGTGATATATTTTTCCTTTTTAAAATATTTTTTAAAGTTCATTTGAAAGACAGAGATACAAAGAGAGCGGAGAGAGAGAGATGTCTTCCATCCATTGGTTCCCTCCTTAAATGGCTGCAATGGCTAGGGCTGGGCCAGGCTAAATCCAGGAACCAGAAGCTTCATCCAGGTCTCCCACATGGGTGGCAGGAGTTCAAGCACTTGGACCATGTTTCATTGCCTCCTCAGCAGGGAGCTGGATCAGAAATGGAGCAGATGGCACCCATATGGGATGCCAGTGTCACATGCAGCAACTTAACCTGCTATGCCACAAGGCCAGCCCCAACTGTGATATATTCTTAAGGACCAACAGTTCTTTGGTAGTTTATTGGTATTTTCTACATACACAGTCATGACATGTATAAATAAATATAGTTTTCTATATTTAAAAAAGAAAAAAGTTTAGATTACCTAATAAATTATGTGTAAGAGGAATATGAGGAATGTTATAAACTTTATATGAAAGAAATCCACAAAGATCTAAATACACTGAGAATTTTTAATGATAAGAAAAGTCAATATTATCAACATGTTAATCCAGCCTACCTTAGCTGCCAATCAAGATCCCAGTTTGTAGATATTAGCAGACACATCCTGAAGTTGACATATAAAGGCAAAAGATCTGTAATAATTAATGAAATATAGAAATATCAACCATTGCTCAACTTCAAGACTTACTACAAAGCCACATAAGGAAGACAGTATAATATGGGCAAAAAATTAAACAAATAAATCATTGGAAAAGGATAGAAATCCTGGAAAATAGTTCTACACAAATTAGTCAACTGATCTTTCACAGATGAGTAAAATCAACTAAATGGAGAAAGGATAGCCTTTTCAACAAATCTTGCTGGAAAAACTGAATGTTCACATGCCAAAAAAAAGAATGCATACACACCCACCTACCCTACACACACACACATATGTGATATAATCTGTGTTGAAATAGTGAGCCATAAAGTGAAGAAAGAGTATGATGATCCTCAAATGCATATTATTGAGTGAAAGAAACCTATCATTAAAACTATGTGGCACAGTGTGTTAAGTTTTTGACTGTAACCCCAGCATCCCATATGAGCACCCTGCTCCACTTCCCACCCAGGTCTATGCAATGCACCTGGGAAAGCAGTAGAAGATGTCCTGAATGCTTGGCTCTTTGCCATCCATGTGGGAAACCAAGGTGGAGTTCCAGGCTCCTGGCTTTAGCCGGGCCCAGCCCTGGTCATTGTGATTATTTGGGGAGTCAACCAGTGGATGGAAGATTTCTTTTCTGTCTCTCCCCCTTTTTCTTTAACTCTTTCAAATAAATATATTTTTTTTAAATTCTATGTGTTCTGTGCTTATCACTCTATTTTCCACTGGAAAAACCAAAAATATGAGAGTTCAAAGATCCATGTTCTTCAGGGATTCTAGATGGAGAATATGGTATTTGTAGGTCAGTGAAACTATTATTTTTATGATACTATAATGGTAAATAAATACTATTATACGTTTGTCAAATACAGTAGAGTATATAACATCATGTGTAAGCCCACATATAAACTATAAACTATTTTTAAAGATTTGTTTATTTATTTGAAAGGTAGAGTTACACACAGAGAGAAACAGAGAGAGAGAAGCATCTTCCATCTGGGGGTTCACTCTCCAAGTGATCACAATATCCAGAACTGGGCCAGGCTGATGCCAGGAGCCAGGAGCCTCCTCTGGGTTTCCCACATGAGTTTAGGGACCCTAGTACCCGGGCCATCCTCTGCTGCCTTCCCAGGCACATCAGCAGGGAGCTGGATTGAAAGTGGAGCAGCTGGCCTGAAAATGTGATGCCGATCCAACAAGCAGCTGCTTTATCCCACCACAGTACTAGCCCCAACTATGGACTTTTAGTTACTCTAATAAATAAATAATAATACTCTAAATAAATGTAACAAATATACTGCATTGATGCAAAATATTAATAAGGAAAATTGATAGGCTAAAAGAGGCATGTGGAAATCCTCTATAATTCAATTTCTTTTGCAAATTGAAAATTTATCAAACAAAATAAAATCTATCGGTTTTAAAAAGAAAAATAGATACATATTCTTTGTATGTCTATGAGCTTACTTTTGTTTCTGATCTATGGTCGGATATCACAAGTTGTTATTTTTTCCCCTATCTTCAATGATGGAAGTATACTATTAATTTCTCCCTTTAACTCAGATAAAGCAAAGAGCTTTCAGAGTGGGGTCCCCCAGAGGGTGACCAGATAGATCTCTAAACAGGACTTATGGTAGTGCCAATTCTTTTCTGCCCCTTTTCAGATGGTTCAGAGGCTGTACTTTCTGAACATGATGATGAGCTATTCTGATTATGAGTTATTAGTTTTCAAAACCACCAGGAAGCTGGGAAGAGGACAACAATAAGGAAAGTTAGAACACAACATAGGCTGCTCTTCTTACTGTGATAACTTTATTTCTTGAATAAATGATTGCCAGAATTCTCAAAGCCCTTTCTTAATTTCTAGTGTTCTCAAAAAAGTTATTTCTGGCATCTTCCCAATTTCTCAGTGATTTTATGGAATAGTGAATTTTGGGAAGCACTTTTTCTGTCATTTTTTACTAACTTCACCTCCAAATACCTGTTAAATCTTGAAAAAATACAAAATAAATTAATATTAGGATATTTTAGCATTTCTGAATAGAAAATTATCAATCCCAAATATCTAACCAGAAAAAAATAAGTTAAATACCAATTCCAAAGTCATTTTGTGAGCCTTAAATTTTAAATAGTGTTGGTACCATTGCATGCCTGAGTTACCAATCATTTGCCTGTCCATCTGCTTTCTGAATTCTAGCTATTAGGAAAGGACAGATGGGGCCAGATGATAATCAGACCATTTTTGTTGTCCCAGGAAAGAGTGTTAGAGAGTATCTTCGAGCCTGAGACCAAATAGGGATTCTTGCAGCCACCTATACAGAATCTTTAAAGCAGCTGCATGGAAGATAATTACCCATCTGATAAACTCAGTCACTCACAGAATGAGGGCAAAATAGTCAAAGTGAGAGTCATTGACTTTCAATGTAGAGATTCTGTTTTCTGGGCAGTATAACCTAATACATGTCCTATATTGCTTAAGTTTCTACTCCTGCTGTTAGGGAGGAGGAGGATAAAGTGAGGGAGAAAAAGTTTTTAATCCAATACTGGTCCCTCTTGTACAATGAAACAAAATTCTCCTCCTTGCTCTGAATTTTTTATGGCAGTATAGTAAATGTCCTAAACTTTATATTTATATTCATAAATAGATTAATAATGATTCAAATAAAATAACCTCTTTAAAGTACTAGAAAGTGGGCATGTAGCCTAGTGGTTAAGAAGCCTGTGTGCTATGGCACAGTGGGTCAAAGCCCTGGCCTGAAGCGCCGGCATCCCATGTGGGCGCCAGTTCTAGTCCCGGCTGCTCCTCTTCCTATCCAGCTCTCTGCTATGGCCTGGGAAACTAGTAGAGGATGGCTCAAGCGCTTAGCCTCCTCCACTCAGGAGGGAGACCTAGAAGAAGAATATGGTGTATTTGTGTTTCTGTCCCAGGCTTATTTTGTTTGATAAAATGTCCTCCAGTTCCTTCCATTTAGCCTCAAATTACAGAGAGGGCAAGAGGACAGAAGGAGGCTGGATAATGGATTTCAAAATACAGTTAGGTAAGGGGAACAAGCTCTAGTGTTGGACAGCACATGAGGGTGAATATAGTTTACAACAATTTGTTATATATTTTATAAAGAACTAGAGTTCAAAGCTTCACAACACAAAGAAATAATAAATGTTTGAGAAGGGAATGCTAATTAGTGTAATTTGTTCATAATCCATTGTATGTTTGTATGTTAAGATCACCACTCTGTACCCCATAAATATGTACAATTGTTATGTGTCAATTAAAATAAATAAGTTACTTACAGCTAAAAGAATGAAAATATTGACCTTGAACATATTGAAATTAAGTAATTAAATTGTACCTAATGTACCTGTCTAATACGAGTTAAATATATCAGTTTTTTTCTGCTTCCTGCTTAGATACTAAAACAGTTGCCATTTTCGAAGTGAATGGAATGGCTCATTGATCTACCATTACTTTCTGTTTACTAGCTGTTTGAATCTAGAGACTTTAAATGCCAAATGCATGTCTGTATGCAAAGATATTTTCCTGTTTGGGGTAGAGAAGAAAGCTCTATGAACAATATGTCAAAGTAAAAGTAAGTAAATATAAATAAATGGAATTACTATGTATTGGGACAGGAAGTGTGATGTTAGGAAGTACTCAAGAAGTTAATCTAAAATTCTCATTCAGCGACTTTTTTTTTCTAAAATATCAGCGGATGGTGCAGCGGCTCACTAGGCTAATCCTCCACCTGTGGCGCTGGCACCCCGGCTTCTAGTCCAGGTCGGGGCGCTGGATTCTGTCCAGGGTTCCTTCTCTTCCAGTTCAGCTCTCTACTGTGGCCCGGGAAGGCAGTGGAGGATGGCCCAAGTGCTTGGCCCTGCACCAGCATGGGAGACCAGGAGGAAGCACTTGGCTCCTGGCTTCAGATCGGTGCAGCGCGCCAGCTGCAAGGTGCTGGTCGTAGTGGCCACTTGGGGGTGAACCAATGGAAAAGGAAGAACTTTCTCTCTGTCTCTCTCTCTCTCTCTCACTGTCTAACTCTGCCTGTCAAAAAAATTAATATATCAGCTGTAGCTTGGTTTTCCTGTTTCGAATTGATAATGACTAGAATAAAACATTTTGGATATTTTTCATTTTAACTTTCTTGGCACCACTCCTGGTTAGGGAAAGGATCTTGAGATAAACATACACACCTGTGGCAATACAGTAGATGTTAATAACTTAAGAAAGAAGCTCAAATTGATATTGGTTTCAAGAAAGCAACTGTCTGTGAATTACCGGGTACCAACATAAGCTATTTGTATTTACCTAATATTCTTTACAGTGAAGAAGTGAGAAAGAATTTCTCTTGATTGAAATGGGATATAAATTGCTTTTGGGAGAATGCACATTTTGAGGATATTGATTCTTCCAATCCATGAGCATGGAAGATTTTTCCATTTTTTGGTGTCCTTTTCTAATTTGTTCTTTAAGATTTTGTAAGTCTCATCATAGAGATGTTTAACGTCCTTGGTTAAGTTTATCCCAAGGCATTTGATTGTTTTTGTAGCTATTGTAAATGGGATTGATCTTAGAAATTCTTTCTCAGCCATGGCATTGTCTGTGTATACAAAGGCTGTTGATTTTTGTGCATTGATTTTATACATTCAATGTGATACCAATCAAAATACCAAAGATATTGTTCCCAGATCTGGAAAAAAAAGATGCTGAAACTCTTATGGAAGCACAGGAGACCTCAAGTAGCTAAAGCAATCTTGTACAACAAAAACAAAGCTGGAGGCATCACAATACCAGATTTCAGGACATACTACAGGGCAGTAGTTATCAAAACAGCATGGTACTGGTACAGAAACAGATGGATAGACCAATGGAACAGAATAGAAACACCAGAAATCAATCCAATTTAGCAACTCAGGAATCCCTAGAGAGTATGCCAACACATGGAGACTGAACAACATGCTCCTGAATGAACACTGGATCATAGAAAAAATCAAAAGAGAAATAAAAAACTTTCTGGAAGCAAATGAGGATAATAACACAACATATCAAAACTTATGGGATACAGTAAAAAGCAGTGTTAAGAGGAAAGGTTATAGCAATAGCTGCCTACATCAAGAAATTGGAAAGGCACCAAATAAATGAACTATCAATGCATCTCAAGGATCTAGAAAACCTGCAGCAAAGCAGACCCAAAACTAGTAGGAGAAGAGAATTAATTAAAATTAGAGAAGAAATCAGCAGACTTGAATAAAAAAATTATAAAAGATCAGCAAAACAAGGAGCTGTTTTTTTGAAAAAATAAACAAAATTGACACACCACTGGCCCAACTAACTAAAAAAAGAAAAGACCCAAATCCATAAAATCAGAGATGAAAAAGGGAATGTAACAACAGACATCACAGAAATAAAAAGAGTCATCAGAAATTACTACAAAGAATAGTATGCCAGCAAACAGGGAAATCTATCAGAAATGGAAAGATTCCTGGACACATGCAACCTACCTAAATTGAACCATGAAGACATAGAAAACCTAAACAGACCCATAACTGAGACAGAAATTGAATCAACAAAGAAAAGCAGAGGACCGGATGGATTCACTACTGAATTCTACCAAACATTTAAAGAAGAACTAACTCCAATTCTTCTCAAACTATTCAGAACAATCGAGAAAGAGGGAATCCTCCCAAATTCTTTCTATGAAGCAAGCAGCATATTAATCCCTAAGCCAGAGAAAGATGCAGCAGAGAAAGAGAAATACAGACCAATTTCCCTGATGAACATAGATGCAAAAATCCTCAATAAAATTCTGGCCAATAGAATGTAACAACACATCAGAAAGATCATCCAACCAGACCAAGTGTTATTTATCCCTGGTATGCAGGGATGGTTCAATGTTCACAAATCAATCAATGTGATACACCACATTAACAAACAGCAGAAGAAAAACCATATGATTATCTCACTAGACGCAGAGAAAGCATTCGATAAAATACAACACCCTTTCCTGATGAAAACTCAAAGCAAATTGGGTATGGAAGGAACATTCCTTGATACAATCAAAGCAATTTATGAAAAACCCATGGCCAGCATACTATTGAATGTGGTAAAGTTGGAAGCATTTCCACTGATATCTGGTACCAGACAGGGATGCACACTCTCACCACTGCTATTCAATATATTACTGGAAGTTTTAGCCAGAGCCATTAGGCAAGAAAAAGAAATTAAAGGAATACAAATTGGGAAGGAAGAACTCAAACTATCCCTCTTTGCAGATGATATGATTCTTTATTTGGGGGATCCAAAGAACTCTACTTAGAGACTATTGGAACTCATAGAAGAGTTTGGCAAAGTAGCAGGATATAAAATCAATGCACAAAAATCAATAGCCTTTGTATATACAGGTAATACCATGGCTGAGAAAGAACTTCTAAGATCAATCCCATTCACAATAGATACAAAAACAATCAAATACCTTGGAAGGACGTTAAAGATCTCTACGAAGAGAATTACAAAATCTTAAAGAAAGAAATAGAACAGCGTGCCAAAAAATGGAGAAATCTTCCATGCTCATGGATTGGAAGAATCAATATCATCAAAATGGTTATTCTCCCAAAAGCAATTTATAGATTCAATGCAATACCAATCAAAATACCAAAGACATTGTTCCCAGATATGGGAAAAATGATGCTGAAATTCATATGGAAGCACAGGAGACCTCGAAAAGCTAAAGCAATCTTGTACAACAAAAACAAAGCCGGAGGCATCACAATTCCAGATTTCAGGACATACTACAGGGCACTTGTAATCAAAACAGCATGGTACTGGTACAGAAACAGGTGGATAGACCAATGGAACAGAATAGAAACACCAGAAATCAACCCAAACATCTACAGCCAACTTATATTTGATCAAGAATCTAAAACCAATTCCTGGAGCAAGAACTGTCTATTCAACAAATGGTGCTGGGAAAACTGGATTTACACGTGCAGGAGCATGAAGCAAGACCCCTACCTTACACCTTACAAAAAAATCCACTCAACATGGATTAAAGACCTAAATCTACGACCTGACACCATGGAATTATTAGAGAACATCAGAGAACCCCTGCAAGATATTGGCACAGGCAAAGTCTTCTTGAAAAAGACCCTGGAGGCACAGGCAGTCAAAGCCATTATTAACAACTGAGATTACATCAAATTGAGAGGTTTCTGTACTGCAAAATGACAGTCAGGAACGTGAAGTGCAACCGACAGAATGGGAAAATATATTTGCAAACTATGCAACAGATAAAGGGTTGATAACCAGAATCTACAAAGAAATTAAGAAACTCCACAACATCAAAACAAACAACCCACTTAAGAGATGGGCCAAGGAGCTCAATAGACATTTTTCAAAAGCGGAAATCCAAATGGCCAACAGACACATGAAAAAATGTTCAGGATCACTAGCAATCAGGGAAATGCAAATCAAAACCACAATGAGGTTTCACCTCACCCCGGTTAGAATGCCTTACCTACAGAAATCTACCAACAACAGATGCTGGAGAGGTTGTGGGGGAAAAGGGACACTAACTGTGCTTCAGCAGGGAGGTAAATCAGAATCACTTCAGCCAATACTTGAACCAACCCTCTGACATTGGATGCAGGCATTGCAAGCATAAGCTTAACCTTTGCACCACAGTGTTGGCCCCAGGAATCCATATGTTCTGGAAAACTAGAGATGATTTTGATTAACAAGTACAGTCAGGCTTAAGAATTACAGTTCTTGGGGCAGGCATTGTGGTACAGCTTATTAAGCTACCACTTGAGATGTCCACACCCCACAACAGAGTGCCATTGGAGTCCTGACTACTCTGCTTCAGATCCAGCTGAGGGCAGCAGATGATGCCTCAAGTATGTGCTTCCCATGTGGGAGACATGGATGCTGTTCCTGGCTCCTGGGTTTGGCCTGGTCTAGACCTACTGTTCTCCCTCCCCCTTCTCTGTCACTCTGCCTTTCAAACAAATAAATATTCTAAAAATTAAAGAAACAGACAAGAAGTTCCCCAGCATTTAAACAAAAATTCTTGAAACTTATTTCCAGAATTCCAATATATCAGAGATAGGATCCAAGAAACTACCATTTAATAGTATCTCTAGGAGGTGCTGCCACTGAAATTATAAATTATAAATATAAAGAAATGCTAGGTCTGGAAGTGGAGAGGGGCCAGAGATGCTTGACTATTTGGAATAAAAGAAAAATGAGAGTGTAGCGGTACATCCTCTGCACTAAGACGACCCTTCTGTCATTATGTCTATTATATTTGTGCTTTTCTTAGCTAAATCTTGATAAGAAAGGACTTGGTGCACTCAAGATACCCAAGTGTCACTGACTGACGGTAACAAAGTTCGTCTCAGTGTGTTTGCTAGTTAACAAAGATTACTCCCTTCAAAAGTAAGGATTTTGATGTCAAATGTAGCCCAGTAGGAGTAGATGGACTTGAGCAGGCAAGCTTTTTCTGACCACTTCGAAACTATCACATGAGACTATATCTTTTCTCCATGGTTTTCATACTTTTTTTTTTTTTACATATTAAGTATAGTGTTCAATGGCATGTGGGTATAGACTTGACACTTAAGTGATGTTTTAATTATAAAAAAACATGTAATAGTTTAGAAAAGATCTAAGAATGAAGAACAGAGGTAATTGCCTTTTCTAAATATAGACGATTAAGTAATTTTCCAGATGTTCTCCAACTTTGTTGTTCATTGCAATAATTCAAGTGGCTTTCCACATGCAAGAACATCTGTTATGGTGCAGTGTATTTCTTAGTTGATGTTCCATTTTTTAATTTTTAAATGAAATGAATTTTTACAGTTATTTAGCAGGCTGTATTTTCAAATGTATTCAGTAAATAATGCTCTAATAATATCAGGTTTTTTTTTTTTTAAGATCGGGATGAAATTTTACCAGTTACAACATTGTAATTTCAATTTTGTTCTTTACTTAACAGGTAAAATAAGAAGGGCAAACATTGTTTAAAAATATACACTTAACCCCTATTGATTTTATATTGATTTATTCTTTTCTCATATAAAAGATTATTTCTAATAAAATCTTTTACATAATTTTAATCCTAGGCCTTAATATTATAACATATATGCTCTGTGCCCAGGGTCAGCAAACTAAGGGCTGTAGGGACAAATATTTGAAATCATATAGACAGAGCCCATTTTCATTTCTTTTTTTTAAAGATTTATTTATTTATTTGACAGGCAGAGTTACAGAAGGAGAAATAGAGAGCTAGTTCACTCCCCAAATGGCAGCAAAGGCCAGAGTTGGGCTGATCTGAAGCCAGGGGCCTGGAGCTTCCTTCAGGTCTCCCACACATGTGCAGGGACCCAAGGATTTGGGCCATCTTCCACTGTTTGCCCAAGCCATAGCAGAGAGCTGGATCAGAAGTGGTGCAGCCAGGACTCAAACCGCTGCCCATATGGGATGCTGGTGCTGTAGACAGTGACTTTAGCTGCTATGGCACAGCACCAGCCCCTTCATTTCTTTTTAAAAATGGTCTTGACTATTCATTATAGTTTGCTTTTACTATGTAAATATTTAGATATTTTTCTATGCAAGTTCTGTCTCGGAACTTATGAATTTATTCAAATAACACTTCATAGTATTTTGATTCCTATATATATATATATATAGATACATACATATATATGTAGGAATCAAAATAGTATAAAGTGTTATATATATATGTATATATATATATATATATATATATATATATATATATATAAAATGGCTTGGGCCATCTTCTACTGCTTTCCCAGGCAATAGCAGAGAGCTGGTTCTGAAGTGGAGCAGCCAGACCCTAACTGGTGCCCATGTGGGATGCCAGCACTGTAGTTGGTGGCTTTACCTGCCATACCACAGCACTGGCTCCATGGACATTATATGTTTAAAGTTTAAATTGCGATTTTTCTTTGATAAGCTGTAGAAATATAATAATTTGTATAAAATGTGTTATTTTTATAAATTAATCTTGATAAACCTACTCAATAGCACTAGTATATTTAAGGAATCTTAGAAAAAAGGGGAAAAGAATCATTTATGTATATCCATGTATTTACATTTTCTAGCAATCTTTATTCATACTGGCAGATCTTAATTTCGATCTGGTATCCTTTTTCCTTTATGTCAAAATAAATCACTTAAACATTTCCCGTAGTGGATATATGCTAGTGACACATTATCTCATGTTTTCCTTGTCTGAAAGTGTCTAAAAACTGTCTGCTTAGAAGGTATTTTCTTTAGAAGTAGAATTCTAAGTTGACACTTTTCAGTGTTTTATTTTATATTTATTTGAAAAAAAGAATTAAAGAGAGAGAGAGAGAAATGGATCTTCCATCTGCTTGTTCACTCTTCAAGTTGCTGCAATGCCTGGGCTGGTTCGGGCAGAAGCCAGGAACCTAGAATTATATCAGGGCCATCCATATGGGTAGCAGGGGCCCAAGCACTTGGGACTTCTTCTGCAGCCTTCCCATGTGCATTTGAAAAGAGCTGGATCAGTGGTGCAGTAGTGGGGACTGAAACCAGCACTCATATGGAATTCCAGCTTTGCAGGTAGTGGCTTAACCTGCTGTGCCCTTCTTTTCAACATGTCATTCTACACATTCTGGATTTCTATTCTTCTACTAAAAATTATTAATAATTATTAATTTAGGATTATTCCCAAAGAGATTTACATCCTCAATACAATCATCATAAAAACACCAATGGTATTCTTCACAGAACTAAAGAAGAAGAAGAAGAAGAAGAAGAAGAAGAAGAAGAAGAAGAAGAAGAAGAAGAAGAAGAAATCTTAAAATTCACACAGAAGACAAATGATCCTGAATAGCCAAACACTTTTAAACAAAAAGAATAAATCTGGAGGTATCACAACACCCGATTTCAATACATACTATAGAGCTGGCCCTGAACTAGCATAAAAACATGGGCCAATGAACAGAGTAGAGATCAAAAAAATTAATAAAGGCATCTATAGCCAAATGATTCTCAACATTTGAACCAAGAACATACACTGGATAAAGGACAGTCTCGTCAATGCATGGTGCTGGGAAAAATGGATATCCATATACAGAACACTGAAGCTTAGCCCCCTACCTCTTACCTTATGTAAAAATCAACTTACAATGGACCAAAGATATATCAATGACTTGAAATGTGAAATCACTAGGAAAAAACTTAGGGAAAACATTTTGAGACATTAGTATAGGCAATAACTTTTTGGATAAGACCCCAAAAGCATAGGCAACAAAAGTAAATTTAGACAAAAAACTGGATGTCAAACTAAGAATCTTCAGCCCTGCATAGAAAATAATCAACAGTGAAAAAGGGTTAATATTCCAGATATATAGGAAAACTCAAAAAAAATCATCAAAAAAGCAATCAATTCAATCAAACTATGAGTAAAGCCCTGAACAGATAGTTCTCAAAAGAAGAAATATATGACCAACAAATAAATGGGAAAGTGTTCAATATCACCAGCAATCAGGGAAATACAAATCAAAGACACAATGAGGTATCACTTCACTCCAGCTAGAGTCATTATTATCAAACAAATACAAAAACTAACAATTTCTGGTGAGGATATAGAGAAAAGAGAAATATGCAGAATTGGTGGGAATGCATAGTATAGCCATTATGCAGAACAATAGGGAGGTTCCCGAAAAAAACTGAAAATAGATCCAGCTGTCCTACTTTGAGTATACATCTAAAGGCAATGAAATCAGCATA